>JAIUSX010000022.1:2400000-3600000 GCA_026573805.1 Hesperophylax magnus
TATAACGAAATTTCGTAATGCATTATTGTTATTGTTAAAGAATAACAATAATGCATAAATAACCAATCACATTATTTACTTTTTACAAGTTTAAAAAAATACATTTTAAACACCACTGTTTTATCCTTACACTATAATACCCACGCTCAGGCTTCGCCTTTGTGGGATTTTTTTGATACTCTTTCATTCTATACTATGTATGTACCTGAATTCTATATGTATCAAAAATTTTGTTAATAAAAAATAAATATTTTGAAGGATTGATGATTTTGAAAGAGTGATGTTTTCAACTTGTTTAGTCATTACTGACCACTAAAATTTTTTTTTTTTAAATAGATCTTTGTACGAAAGCACCCAAATTATGAAAAGCTTACCTTTAATTACTTTCTAAATCAAGTATTCAACTAAATTTGATCAAAATCACTAATTATGACTATTAAAACAATTTGAATGTCATTTAACGCGTGAAGCGAATCGTAAAGCGGTTCCTTAGCGTTCAAGATAAGATGATGGAGGTAATTATGATTTTTAATTAAGAGAGAGTCCATTAAAAGCTTGTATTTCACATCAGCGTCCGCCTGAAGACAGAAACGTTAATTCTGAAGGGTCCTCGCCGAGCAACTTAAATATTTACGTGACTTAATTATAGCTTATGCAATATGCAGCCAAACGTTATGGAGTAAGGCGGAAGGGACGCCATCAAAGGACATAATTCTTGGAGCGTTTGATTTGATGACGTGAAGTGTGCGGTGTGTGGATATTAAATGACTAATTATTTAATTACCTATTTGATGATAGGTTCTTTTATGATGATATCAAGTAAATAATACGGTTATTTGTATTACCCGGAAATTAGGACTTAAAATCAATTTTAAGAATAATTAACTAAGCATAGCAAAGTCCTGGTACAACTCGACCATTTGGTATTTTATCTGTCAGTAAATTTGTAATTTACGTACCGGTTCCGATTTCAAGATGGTTGCTGTTATAATGGCTTCGTAAAGATTATTAGTAATAATTAATTACGTAGTAAGGATTGTTATTTTTAATGATAAACTAATGTTTATAAGACATGGTTTTTTTATGCATAGCACAAAGGATAAGAAATTATTATAAGCAATAATTATTCGCTTGAAATATCCATACAAATTGAAAATATATAACAAGCAGTAATTGTTGATTGAAGTACTAGTACATATTGAATTATTTGACGTGTTGGAAATAAGCCAACATAGCTCAATGGTCTCAGAGCACCTGACCGGACATCAGAAGGTGCGGGTTCGATTCCCGTCGGCGGCATTGATTTTTACTCGGGAGATATTTTCAATTTTGTGTCTATAACACTCTTATAGACACAAGGGCCAGCTTCTATAGAAGAGGAACATTAATAAATCAAAAGCAGTGTAAATTAATTGTACGAATTATTTTTATAATACTCTGTATAATCAATAATATATATTTTCAATTTGTATCGATATTTCCAGCGACTAATTATTGCTCATAATAATTTATTACGAAGTAAGGAATTCGTATGCACTTACAAATCTTATTATGACAAGAAATTTAAAAGTATAATTAACTAAGTATAGCAATGTCCTGTTACAACTCGACCATTTTGTGTTTCATCTGTCAGAAAATTTGTAATTTACGTACCGGTTCCGATTTCAAGATGGTGGCTGTTTTAATGGTTTAGTAATAATTAATTACGTTGTAAGGAATTTGTAAGTACTCACAAATCTTATTCTGACAGAAGAAATTTTGGTTTTGATTTAAAGTGACAGAAAATTAGAGACACGTTTTTGGACGCGAGGACTACTGTTCAAAGAACTGCATGTTATATTAGGTACCCACTGTACGTAATCTATTTTAATATTATGTTAAATTGTTTCTAAAGAAGCAGAAAGGTATTTTACTCATATGTACAAAAAATTGAGTAATTTGTCAATATGCAATATAAAACAAACAATATCGGGTTAGGGGAAGCCCGCGTGACGCCGATCACCCGTTTCCCCAACCATCCCCTGTTTTGATTAAACTGTAATGCACGGCACTGCAGTGTCTATTTTTAAGTATGCATGTGTTATTTAACTTACGATGCACAACGAACTAATGCCACAACCAAGTCTGTCGCATTGATATTTGTTTGCGTCGATTTATTTTAGATTAAGTGATAATTTTTCGGATTATTATGTGGTGTTGCGCTTCCTTCTTTTTAGCCAACGTTTTGGACAGTGTTACAATGTGGGCATTCATCATTGGGGCAGATCTTCAACCCACGGTATATTTTAAGGTTATTATGAAAACAGAACACAACTTAGTAAATCAGTTCAAAAATATAGATAAAAATTCTCGGGCTGAAGCCAATTGCGTGAAAAGCCTTTATAAAATATATTTACCTCTATTCAGGCAAGTTACGTATTGCTTAAAAATTTTACTTCTTATATTTATCAAAAACTAAGACTTGATAGTAATTTATTTTTGGGGTTTTATGCCGTTGTCCGATACCTTCTTCTTTAGCCTTACAATATGCATCATCAGGGCAGATGTATTATGTGTAATTTCAATGTTAAACGTTGGCTAAATAAGTTCAATTTAAAAATACTAAACAGTTGCTAAAAATAGAATATGGAAAAATATTTTCAATTTCTTCTGTATATTTTTAGTTCAATATAAGTGCACGAAATGGAAGCAGTAATCACTTGTGTCACTTTCTTGGACTCACACACCGGTCTTATTTTCCATAAACATTCAGCTAACTCCCCCTTGTATCCGTTAAGAGCCATTAAGAAGTGCGTCGCGAATACAAAGTAAGTGACTGTTTAGACCCGCTTTCCCATTTACAATTTCGCGAAACCAAACAGGGAAATAAAACCATTGGCCTGGAATTCCTTTGCTCGGGATAGATAGGCGACAAGGTGCCTCGTAAAACCATATTTTTACGATCATCAAAAGACATTTGACGACTCCGCTACGGCCAGGGGTGCGCACCCCTATTCTGGTTTGTGTTTTGAATTGCCCCATACTTAGTAAAGCATAATCTACTAAGTCATAGGCATCTGGGATATTTTTAGGATTATGTATATTTGTATTAGGTAATGCGAATTTGAATTTTTACAGAAAGCCGTACTTTATTGTGACACTTTGAATTTCTAATATAATATGTTGCTTCCAGAATGCACATTCAAAAGAAAGTAAATCGATCATTTAATAAGTTAGTAAAGTAAATGGAATATTGATATATTGTACAAAACAGATTATTTTCTTTACTATGCCAGTATTCTGACTTATTTTTTATTCAAATCTAAGTCTAACACATTGTCTAAAACAATCACCCCATCTATAAATTAAGGCCTAGAATAAATCATGCAGCTGTAAGACATTTCTAAATCTTCAAAGTGTCTTTTACATTTATTCGCTTTATTTCCCTCCCTTCTGGTAAGGAGCTTTTATCTGAAAGTACATATATCTTTAGCCTATGCAACGCAGTTTGTCAAAAAAATGCGAATCAAAAATGATAATTGTATGCAAATCTTTCTTGCGCCGAGTATTTGAATGAAGACGCGTTTTATTATGTAAGAACCATAGAAATACGAAACACTAGATGTAACACTTAGGACGGATTGTTTCGGAGAATTTGAACAATTCATCAAATTTCAACGATCATTTTCAAGTTTTTCGAAAGATTTCTTCAACTTATGTTTTTAGTTCAGTTCTATCAAGCAACGTGTCCAGTATATTGATATAATTACAGAACTTAAATAAGAATTTCACATTAATTGGAAGAATTGTTTAAATTCTCCGAAACAATCCATCCTTAACTTTCCACTGTCATTTAAGGGAAGATCAATCTGTTCATTATGAGAAGTGTATTTGTTTCAATACAGTAAGTAATCAAAGTGATTTAGAATTAAACGTTTTAATGATACCTTACCAAAGTAAATATATGGCTTAAACAGTGTTGGTGTTTTTAATTAATTCATTTAAGGAATTCCAGAAAACCTAGTGAACATAAGAGATATAATATAACCAATATACTTATTCAGTTTACACGCAACATGTACGCTTGTTGTATTTAAGCTCCGCATTGCATTTGCAAAAAAAGTCACAGTTTCGGATGGATGATATAACTCAGTAATCAAAACTTAGGGAGGTAATTACCTTTCTAGCTAATTAATTTTCTACCTACTAGATATTGTGACATTTTTTGTACCTCGAAAGCCGTTATTTTTATTTGTACCAATGGTGGGTTGGTACCTTGGCATTTTGTTGAAAACAATATAAATTTAAGGGTTCAGTTCGCAATCCGTCTTTGCGCTACCTTCTGGCAAATCTGCAATGTTGATTTAAACATGAATTCGGAAATATATGACATCTTCGGAAAAAAGATTTCCTTGGGTGTCTTTATGATAATACGTGAAAGTTTGGTGTTGGAGGGTTTCCAAAAACATTGATCTTTGTCTTTATTTGCCGGGGCCATTAGAGTAACTGAGTTTTCCTAAATCATTATCTCATATTTATTTTATTATCGAGTAAACATTATTTTGCATAGTACTCACAAATCTATTTTTTTTTTTAAATTTTCTCAGTGCAAACAAAGAATAAAAATTTGGTGTTCGGTATAAAGGGCTGAACTATCACACAGCCAAGTAGGGGAGTAGGTAGTACCCAAAATTACTATCCTACTTATATTAGCTTAAATACTTGACATATCATTTAAGTATTTAGGTATTTCTGCGCAAATACATAAGTTTCCATTATTAATTGACTGAATAATTGAGATTTCTATAGATTAAAAGCCCATAAGACAGAAAAATGCATGGGGTCGTCGGAAGACCACTTGGTTACAGACGTTTTGCTTGGAATCTTGGCCTATCAAGAGTTAAGAGCTGACTAGTCTTTCATACATAACATCATAAAAATTATCTGACGTTTAGAACAGTTCGCGCAATGGAAATTGTAATGGTATCCGTAAAAAGATTCAATTCTCTCAAGAAAGGAATATAAATACAATATTGGATTGAATCATCGTTACAATCAACATTGTACAAATACAATAATTATTTGAATGCCTTTATCGAAAGAATTGAGTTTTTGAACGAACAAAACTATTTATTCAAATTTATATTGCGTACGTACGAGCGCAAACAAATATTTTGTCTTAATATTGCAAAGCAATACATTGTAAAAAGCGTATTTTAATAAAATAAATTAATTAGCGCCATCTATGAACACGTAGAATATAACTAGCGTCGCGCTTAACCTTAACTTCGCCATACTCAATAAAAAAAGTATTGATATATAATTGGGAATTATTGTTCTTAACGTTAAATTACTTACAATGTTTTCTGAATATAAATAAGATACGAGATAAATAAAATAGGGGTTACCTAAAAGGACGAACCATTCCTTGAACTTAATTTAAAGTTGTCAATTATTTATTCAAATCAATTTGCATTTTCCTCGAAGGTAGCTAGCTACTCATTCCCTTATAACGGCGCGTTGGAGCTTAAAGCTATCGTACCTTATACGTATTATGTACTATTACCTACTACATCTTCTTAGACTCTATGATGAAGGCAGAAAAAAATGATGCGCTTTTGTAAGCTATCAAAGAGGAAAACAGAAAACGTTGGTCGTTAAGAAAGTGGATGTGACTGGATACGGTTTTTCGATTGAGTTTCTATTGAAAATACCGACAAGTAATATAATTTGTAAGAAATAATTTATTTTGATTTGCTTTTAATTTACACATACTTTAAAATTAATTAAAAAAACTTCGGGTAGAAAACATGATAATATAAATAGGTTTTTTTCGATGTTTGCTTTTATTATTTTACTGATGTCGTACTTAATTATTTACTGCAATATTTTCTGTACTCACCTTTATCATATATTTAATGTCACTACAAAGAGTTTTAATGCTTTCTATTAATTTGTGTTTTTACTAATATGTAACTTTCGGCACGTTTCAGAGTGGAAGATACTTTAATTATCGCCCCGGTGAAAGACCAAGCGGTATTTACATTAAAAATCACCCTTAGAAACCAATATGGTAATTTTTTTTTCTCAGTATATTGCGGGATTTTCGATCCAACTTACTTTGGATCAGCTTTTTTTAGTGTAAAACCACACAAGAGTGCTAACTGCTCCAAATCTGTCTGTAGCCAGTGAGACTGTGACATCTCCAGTTGCTGATGTTGTGAGGCTGAAGGTAGCGGATAGAGAAAGGATATAGGGAAGAGGAAGATGAATAAATACCTGGTTATTCAGATCTGGTCACCAAACACGGGCAAATCCATTTCAAGCAACGTTTCTATTATGAATAGTGGTCTCACAACAGGTTGATACTGAGAGTATCTTCCATTCTGGAACGCGCCGCAATTATACTACATATTAGAAATAACACAAATTTATTTGTCATTTGTCATCATACAAAGATTCCTAAAGTATAAAAATGAAATAAAATATGTAATTATACTGTACGCTCAAAATATATAAAAAAAAATTATAATAAAAGTTCATACGTTACTTCATCTTCAGTAAAATAATAAAAGCAAACAAGATATCACCATTCAGAATTGAAACGTTGCTTGACATGCCAGCCGTGTTTGGTGACCAGATCTAATTTTTTTTTTTTTTTTTTTTTTTAATACTTTATTTATTTTCATTTCTTTACACATATTATACATATTAATAAATAGCATATAATAACACAATATATAATACCAAATAGTATACACAAGAAATGAAAACCCACTAAGGCACTGCCTGAGTGTGGGTAATATAAAACGATTACTATATTTCAAGTACCTAAAGTATAATATACATTAGTAGAAAAGTTTTTTTGTTTATAGTTATTATCCAGGTACTTCCCAACCTTCCTCTTTCTCATCTCTTTCACCTCACCACTACCTCACAATATACCCCAATTGGGTATGCCATAGTCTCACTGGCTACAGAATGTTGGGAGCAGTCAGTACTTTTGCTCGGTAGTCACAATAAAAATAAATATATAAAAATAAAACAACTTAAAAAACCAGCCCTCTGAATTTGCGATGAACCTTACGACATGTAAAATGAGCATGTCAAGATGTTAAGGATAGCACATCGAAACGTATGATGATAGGTTCTTTGAGCGATTTTCAGATATTTCCCCCGGCAGAGCGTATCAGGAACCCGGGACCCTTCAGTTTCCAGTCGCATATCGCTCCTCCCGGATCAGCCCCTTCTACAATCGTAATTGAATAGAAATATTTTTCTTTCATATGATTTATTTTTCAATATTCCCGGCTTATGGGTACCTACTTACCCCGTAAGTAGATTTATTACAAACATGCATGCATTGTGAACAGAGCTCAATATATGGGTGTATTAAAATTTTACGATATGCGGATTCTCATTATGCTAAATAGCTTAGATACATGCACATAAAAAAATCTCCCCTTTATAATAAATAACGTTTTTTTTTCAATGATTCTAACTGAAAAATGAAAACACACTTTTTCAGACAATTTTTTCACCGTAACTTTTTTTTATCCATGTTTGTTGTCTATAGGTATACTTTAGTAGAATATCTATAACTGAGTGGGTCTGTTAATGATGTGTACGAGACATAAGTGTAAATAATTTATTTTCATATTAATTTTCATAATCTCTGAATAAAAAATAATGCATATAATAGTTCAAGCAGTGGCGTGTAGTCCACAAATGCTGAAATGCTGTGTCTACCCTCAATAAAACGAACCATAAAAATTACATAATTCAGCTCATTTGTTCAGTTGTCTACAACACATATACTGACCATTTAAAATATTAAATACACCATTAGGAATTTCATTTTGATGTTTTAGTATGATTGTTCACCTACTGACAAAAATACCGGTATTTTTATATTTTTTAAAAGCTCGAATTTGGAGTTTTAAAAAAAAGTAATCAAATTACTTGTCCTGCAAGACACGTGGGTTCATCGAATCTTTTAAATCGTCTTTCACTTGACGGAGATTTTGCCTCATCCAATATTTGTCCAGTCAACATTAATCACCACAACATCTCAATCGAATCACTCAACCGTTCACGGACATCCCCTGAGTTGTTTTAGTGCAAACAACTTCCCCTTGCTGAGGCTTAGGAACAAGTATGTAAACCTCAGGTGCTCGGGGGTAACTGTAGTTAGAACTATACGCCTTTGATACCTTTTATTATACAGGACACTTGTAATTCATTAAAAATAATTATACAATCTGTTCAAAAACGTTTTTCATATCAAATTGTGTATAGGTAGAAGGTAGAAGATAATGGAATACATTTTTTTTGTTCACTGGTTCCTCGGCGTGCATTAAATGGAGAATGTTAAATTTTCTTGTTTTTTATTGGACTCATCTATACAGACTGTCGAAAGAGAAACAAACGAATGGAAAAAAAGTTTATGCGAGAGTACATAGGTACCTACCCATTTTAGTAAATAATAAACATAACCCATTCAAATTGAAAATATCTCCTGAGAAAGAATTAATGCCGCCGACGGGAATTGAACCCACAGCTTTCTGATTGCGGGTAAGCTACTCTTATTAACATAAGTTGATCATTTAAAAAAAATAAGTATATCTCTTCAACAGCCAAAATAAACTTAATTTATTGTTGAATGATATGATGATGCGTAATTTTTCGCACGACTTTTTGACTGCGTAAGTAAAATAATAAAAAACTCAAAAAAATAGTTTTATTAAGGTTCATAGATAGAACATACTATAGTTCATTATCACAATAGAAGGTAGGTTCGAATAGAGAGATATCACAATGTACGTTTTCATTGAGATGCTTATCAGATTAGATTTCACTTTTGTTGACTTGCGAGCTTTTTCCTGAATTCAATACGAATGTTGAAAACTTATCCCCAGAGACATTCCGCCTTCAAATGGAGCCTGGTCCCTTCGACCCCTTTACCATTTTACCCCTTTGGTCCTCTGCTCCCGGATATACAGTGTTTGAATTGAAATGTGACACCAATCAACAGATGTCACCAGGAGACGACGCAATTAAATATCGATGTCGCTGAAAAAGTAAATACATTATCCTTTCCAAAAGTTTCGCGTAATTTAATACCTTTACTTTAATACATAATACACTCGTATGGTATGTTAATAATTGATTGCAAACATCATTCAACAAAGGTATTTTATAAATTTACAAAACATAAATCATTAATGAAACAAAGGGTTAATTTATGGTTTATAATTTTTGAGTTAATGTCATTTTTACACCGAAAACGGTTTCTAATGTGTCTACCATATATTGCATACTATTTTTCTCTCTCTCTTTTTTTCCTTTTTTCTTTGTTGCATTTTTTCTCTCACACTAAAGTTTATAATTTTTTTTTGTTTTTATATATGCATGTAGTATTTTACATCTATATTATTTTTTTTATTTTTATTTAGCCTGATTTTTCTACAAAATATATGTAATTATTCTGCTACCCGGCTCAGAACTGATATTGTCTAATGAGTCGGGTAGCGTATATGATTTTGTTAATAACCTTAAATAAAAATTATTAAATATAAGAAATAAAAAAGTGTTTAGAAATCTCTTTCAATGTTTACTCATATTCCCTAAAATACTTTTACTATCAGACCTCGTCTGCGTTTTAAATTTGCTTTTAACCATAGACATTCGAATTGAAAGACTAGCCAATTAAAGAATGGGGAAAAATCAAGTTTCGCGGAGCGGGAAGGTGGCGTGACCGTCCCCTTTTCCGTGCTTTGTTAATAAATTATGGTATACAGGCAACTCGCTTTGTTGTAATGACTATTTAGTCTTTGAAAATAAAATCTGCTTACAAAATACTTGGCGCGCGAAATTCTGGCTGCGTAAAAACTTAACTGCTAACCCCATATCGGATATTCAAAAATTGGGGCTTGTTTCCAAAATTGAATAGTTTGTTACATTTTTATAGACATTAACATTTAGTTCGAAATTTTTACAAATGTTATAATTTACCCACCTCACTCATTTTTAGCGTCGCTGCACCAGGCGGTTTGGTTAAAAATTAATATTCAGATCCTATGTAGAAGAGTCTTACAATGAACTGCACCGCCAACCGTTACTTTGCTTTAGCGAACTTTACTTTTGTGCGCAGAGTCACGTTATTTCGATGTGTCACGACTGATGTCGTAATTTACTCAAAGCACTCTCGAACCTTCCTGGTGCCAAAAATATGGCCATGTGCTTTGCCTCCATCTAGCCGAAATGATACTCAGATTGTCTACAAGTCTATTAATTTGGATGTCTATGCTTATAACTTATTATATATTCAAAAGTTTCGATTCTGAAAGGTGGTCTTTCACCAGTGGATCTACTATTGGTCTGTATAACAATGTTATATTCGTGTTCTTGTATAACAACCGGCCATCTATGTTTTTTTGGGTTCCATGACCTAACCTACATAACCCAGTTAATAAAGTTTTTGTTTCATCACTTTCCATGACATTATATAACTTTTTAAAGATGTGATGAATTATCATTGTGATGATTAATCCGGTCACCGTTTTTTTTTTGTTGTGTTGTTTTTTTTTTAATTGAAACATCTCCTTACTATTTTTGCGCTTTGTTTAAGGTCAGAAACAGAACTGTATATATATAAATCAATTTTATTAACATATTATTTTCACTTCACTTCATTAATTCTTATTCGTAGGTACATCAATTTCACTTTTAGAATTTGCCTGTGAATAATAATAGAGCTTGCTGTTTTATTATTTATTTTAGTCATACAAATAATTATACGACTGTCCCATGTTAAAAAAAAATTGTGAGATTTATTATTTTAAAGCATTGTTTTACGACACATAAAACCCAAACAAAGTCTCGTTTATCCAGGTAAAGCATTAGTCCGGTATTTCATTAAACCAACATTAACCAAAAAGCAGCCGGACCTTTATTAAAACATTAAAACACGTGGCACGCTAAAATTTCATCCCATGTTTTGGGAGCATTGTCAACAAGATAATATCATGTTTTGTTTGCAGAAGAGTTTCATTAAAGCCAGGGTCCATTGGCACTGTACATTACATACAATGTACATTTTACATTTAGTACGACCAGTTTCACACCGAAATAATTTAGTTACCAGTTGTTTCGCAATGTGTCAGTTGCAGCAAACTTTCTGAGTATTGCGCTCGGCTGATTTGTGAAAACATGGCCCCGCTCGAAGTGAAGGGTTGGTGATTATTATTTGGGTGTCTAGATTAATTAAATCGTTATTGCCATATTATGTTTGGGATTTAAAACAACCAATTTCTTATAAGAATAAAGATGTATATAGGTATCTGGTATACACGAGCATCTTCATAATAATTGTCAATGTATCTATAAAATTTCAGAAAGTATTTCAATCGACAGAAAGTATATCTCCAACTGTGCAACGCTTGCTAAAAAAATGACTACACAAAAGAAATTGAGTTCTAAGAATTTTAAACAATTTTGTTGAACGCTGTATGTGTACCGACAAGTTTAGTTTCAAATGCTTCAATATTAATATATTGTATTTAACAAAAAGTTTGTTTTATACTGAAATCAATATTTCACGAGAAGATATTAGAGAGACTATGAGACAGGTAAAACTTGTAAAAAGCTGAAAACCAAATTTCATATCGAAAATTAGATTTTCAATAATTGACATGCTCCTACAAAATTAGTATTTTCTTACTTTGGAATTATTAATAAACAGTAATGAAATGCGTTAAAACTTCTAAAACCTAGCTCTACACAATGCTTAGTGCATCTCAAGGAAGTCATACTTTTACTGAACTTCAAATGTAGCCAGCCGCACAGTTTATTTTCAACTACCAATGATACTTTTATCAATTGCTCCCAACCGTCTGGAGACAATGAGACTATGGCATCCCTAATTGCGGTATGTTGTGAGGCTGACTGAAGTGGGGACATGAAATAGATGGGGGAGAGTAAGGTCCAGAAGTACCTGGCTATTCAGATCTGGTCACCAAACACGGCGAAAGCCATTTCAATCAAATTTTTAATTCGGAATGGTGGTCATACACCGGGTCGTTACTGAGAGTATATTCAATTCTGGAACGAAATAACACGTTTTAATCGAATAAAATTGACGAATTAAAAAAATAGAATTTAGTATGGGTTAGTAACGGGCTGTTTCAAAAGATTAAAATTCAAGTTCTATGAAAGTCCTATTCAATTTATATTATTATTAAAGCACTGGGAAACAACCAACCCATAATAAAAAATTAACATAACTTCAATAGAATTTTCACAGAACTTTCGTTATAAATTGTTTAAATTGACTTCTGCGTAATAACCCGTCCTTCTGTCTCACCCGTCCTTTAGGACTCCAAAAACGAATTTGCCAAGTACGCAAAGTAAATTGTTTTAAGAAAATACAATATTATTATTTTAATGAGCTACAAAAAAACTAAAGTTTTAAAAATGAGATTTTTTTCCTAGAGACAGAATTAAAGTTATAAAAAATTCTACAAGCAAGAAATCTCACTCTCGCATAATGTAACATTTTCACGTTGATTATTTACTATGGCGTAGTATAAGTCAGAGCAATTGCATGTATAGTTAGGTTGATGTAATTAAAGGAATAAAAATAGCTAGGTTGAATTTATCAATACCTAAATAATGATAACAAAAATCAATAAACATCGCTATAAAGTCGTATTACGGCACTTAGCTTTGTCATTTTGGCTTATAAAAATCGCTATGATGTGGAAAATCTTGCATCAACTTTTCATAACTAATGATAACGTAAAATAATAAAAATCATGTGACCGCACCACCTCCCCGCAATAACCTCCACATTCAGCGCCAACTCGGCCGTGAAATCGCCCACTAGACCCGAGTGACATTTCGCCACTCAAGCAAGTGTCCTGCCTCGCCCGCCTCGCCCCGCCTGGACTCGTCTCGCCCCGGCTCGTCCTGTTACATCACTGGATACTGGATGCTGGATAAGTGGCAACTGGAAGGCTTAGAGTTACCACGCGTCATGTTTTTTTTTAAATGTCTTTTCTGGATACATATTTTCTTAATAAATAATTTGTTCCGTATCAATAGAATAAAACTGATTCAGTAACAACGTACATACATTCGAAAAATTAATACGTACATTACAGGAGAGCTACTTATGTGAGTAGTCAGCTGCATTCCGAATCCACAAATGCTTACTGACTTAGTCCCTTTTCCACACAGGGTTTGGCTTGGCCTATATGGGTTTGGTAATTATAAATTATTGTTTTCTTTTATTGTAGATTTGTCTGCTATTGAATCTCATAAGGAATTTAAATTTAAGCTTTTATTTATAAATAAAGATCAGCATGTACTCAGTATGTAACATGGATTGGAAAGCATTTTAACTTAAAATTTACAAAGTATTTCAACTTTTGCATTAAATCATAAATATTCAAGGCATATGCTTTTGTTTTAAATTTAGGTCTACCAACGTAAATTTATCAAAAATTCTAATATTCGCTTCTGTCCGCGTAACTTTGGTTCATTGAACTCGGATTTGCTATGAATTTAAATTTCATTTTTTAAATTGAAACTGATATTAAGAAAGGATTCATATACGCCATAAAGTACTTAGGTAGGTATAATATTATTGACAGAAATTTTTTTAACTTAATTTTAAAAATTGGAAATGTTTTGTTAAAAATTCATTCCTTGATTTTTTACAGGCTTGCGCTAGTATAATATAAAACCTTTTTTTTTAAATAAGACCAAGATAATAATCACAATAATAAGTGTTTTATTTTCTCCTTTTTTTGTAACAATTAGATATCCTCACTGGGATCTCCCGTGCGGAGGGTGTATTTGTGTTTACCATAACACCTTTTTATGTTAGATATGTGTAATTACAACCTTAATGAAAATGTTAAAATTATTTATAATAATGAACAAACTAATATTCATTTTAAACAATCATATACATAAATATAATCATATTTGGAATCCAGCGGTTTAAAAATAGAATTGAAACAATGGGCACCCGAGCTGAGTGTGCAAGTGGCGAGTGACGTGGCGTGGCTTTTGTCAGAACATTACCACGTACTTTATAAGGACGAATATTGCCAATTTTCAGCGAAAGCACTGAGGAACACCATCGTCTGTTTTGTCTCTGAGAATGAAAGAAAAAGCAGAAAACTGAGCGCCGACAGTATGGAATTTCATATGTTCAGTTCTGGTGTCGAAATTTTGTCTCTTTCCACATATGCTCATTTTGTTTTTTTTTTATGAAATTAATAAATGAAAGCAAATACTCATTCATTTTGGTAAAATACCTATCTATATTCTTTACAAATAAAAATTTTATGTTCGTTTGTTCAGAATCTTAAGTCTACTAAAATTCTTTACCGATTGCTTTGAAGTTTTGACACAACGTTGCATTCGAATACGTATGTTTTTTATATTATACAGATGTCACCTGTGACACCTAAAAACATGTTTTTTAAACAGCGCCATCTGTTGGACGTAACAGCAACACGGGCTATTGTTTCTCTATCTGCACAGTCTGACTAAGCCAGACTGAGCGGGTACAGCTAGTTATACATAATAAGACAATTTCAAGTCCTGCATTGTGATATTTCTAAACTAATTCTTAATGTAGCTTTAAAACAGTGTCAACTTTGCAAATGTTGAAAGGCAGGTCCCTGATGTATTGTTAAGTGATTGTTTTATTCGAAAACAAACTGTTTATAAACAACAATTTTGTGAATTTCATAAAATATGTATTTTAAAACTACTACTTAAACCTTCTGTTAATAAAAAAATTTATCTATTGATATACATTTTCATTATTTCTTCTTATGTTTCAAAATTATCTGTCATTTTAAAGTTTTACTACCTACACGTAAAACCCCCAGGGCGTCACATAAATAAATAATTAAACACTTGGATAATAGACTTGACAATGATTTAATAGATGTCACTGATAATTTTGTTTTAAATTTTGACACATTTAGAGCCAGATTAAATCAGCACGTTTTAGTAACTGTAAATAAATGATTTTTTTATAATCTATATATTTGCTTAAGCAGCTTAAGTGTTCGTAATATTATATTATTTTTATTTGAAGGGTTGTTTTTTCAGTTTGCGTGATGATTGTATTTCATGTTTTATATTTTTTATGTTTTATTGTTGTTTTCAATTGAATTTATAATTTTATTGTAAAAACCCAATAGGGCGTTAATGAAGAAATACATTAATTAACAAACACAAAAATATATCACGGATGAGATGAATAATAAATAATACTTCCCGCTGATGTGTGCTGTGACTCTTTTATTGTAAAATTTAAAAATAATAGAGATGCGTTAGTATATAAAATACTCGTTAAGAAAATCAACCAGTCTGGAGATCCTCGGCATATACGAGTATAGTAGGTACTGTATGTAGTCTACGTAATAACTTCTCAATTCCAGTAAAACAAAACGCAGGCAACAAAAGGCTGTTCCTTTTGTGCTGGCGGCATGTCCCATCGCAGGAAATACAAGCTGGTTGTGCTGACAGGTCGACTGATAAAAACGTTGAGCGGTGGGTGCGTCGAGCGTCGTGGCGCGGCGCGGGGCCGGTTGTGAGTGTACCGGGAGCGAGCGTCCCGACGGCGGGGCCGTGCGGGCGGTGCTCCGTGCGGAGCTTCCGGCCAGGATTAGCGATAATGAAACTGCTGAAATCTGTATAAAAACTTTCAAGTACATTGTGAACATTAAAAATAATGTAGCGCAATAGAATAAAAAGCTACCGAAAACAATGTATATAGCGATGTATATACATCTAGTTATTGAATCCCACAAGGTACGGAACTTGGTCCAATATCGTTCATTTTATGTAAACGAAATATTTTCTCAATCACTTCGTGGTAGTATAATCTCTTATGCTGACGATACAGTAATCATTGAAAGTAAAAATACACCCGAATTAGTAAAATTAAAAGCAACAGAAGATATAAATGCGGCATACAAAACAAATCTACTCCCTCTTGAAATTATACAACGTCTAATTATAAAAATAATATTGAAAAAACCAATATACCTAATTATTGAAGAATTTGAAGTATTAAAATTTAATGATCTTGTGCGAGAAAATATAATAATTCAAATAATAAAAGAAAAACAAAACCACAGGTTCTGAAAGTCGTACTCGTCAAAAACTTATATTTCCAATACAAAAATGTAACACCACTTTTGATCAACATCACTACATACCGTATATCTAGGAAAAAATACTTCCACAGCCTATCCGAAAATATCAAAATAATCGAAAATGATAAACACCTACCAAAAGCGATTAAGGAGAAATTCAATGTAAAAATACCGAAATGATGATTATCTACTATATTTACATGTATTCTTAGGGGAGAGTATGGTATATCGTACCGGTCGGTAAATCGTACCACCTCGATATTTTTGCTACGGGTCACTATTTTTTAATCCTGGAAATACTCTGCCAACTGTTAGAAGCGTCATAGTTGTCCAGCCATTTTTTTATTTAGTGTTGGATCATGCGTGCGCTGGCAGTGGAGTATTTTTGTTTTTTCACAATCTTCATCTAATTTTTTCGGCTCCTGCGTAAGATGATTTCGTGTTCACAGGTAGGTATGTTAGTTTTTTCACAAATTAAGTTCACTTAGCATGTTTGTATTCTGCAATTTACTATTGCAAAATCATATTTGTAATTATAAATAATTTTTTCATAAAAACTCAGAGTTTGTTAAATCGTACCGTAAGTGGTCTGGTAAATCGTACCGGTACGATTTACCGTATTTTTTTGTTGTTTTTTAAGTGAATTATTTTCTAGTTTTAAATTAAAGATTTCAGTACAACAAACACCAGAGATCTCGTCAGAGCCTTTGTTGCGACCACCACCCTCAGTGACCTCGTCAGAGTCTCCCTTTTCACCACCAGATGCAGTTCAGAAAGTTGAATTGGGGCAAACGAATTCAAACGCGTCGACATATTTTCAACTATCAATTCTTGAGATTTCTGCAATACCAAAGAACCAAGGAAAAAAAAAACACGCGCACGGCATAAAAGGCTGCTGAAATAACAGCAAGTCCGTATAAAAAAGGACTAGAAGTGGCTGCTGGTAGACGCTCAGCTGTCAAAATGCCCAAATTAAAAATTGAAAAAAAGAAAAATAAGATTAATAAAACTGATAAAAAAAACCCATTAAGGGTAAGAAGTGTGCTCGACGAAAGAAGGCCAAAAATCGCAGTAGTAGTGATAGTGAAGATGCTGACAGTATTGTCGTTTTGAATGATTTGGATACGGATATTGATGATGACAATGAAGAAAACATACGCCACCTATGCTTTGGCAATTATTTTGAAAAGGCAGGACCCAAAGAAGACTGGATCCAGTGCGTTCGTTGCCATAAATGGGTGCATGAAGCTTGCACCAGTAACCCAGACATTTGCGACACATGCATGTTCTAAAAATGTCCATGCTTTCTTCGATATAAATTGGAATAATGTTCTAGGTACGATTTACCATACCGGTGGTACGATTAACCATACCGGTTCGTTAAATCGTACCGAAAATCATTTTTTATAAAACATGTAATTTGAAAATATTCCAGATGCCTGTAAAATATGATTTAAATAAATATCGTACCCAATAAAATAAGTATTTATTTGAACCTAACTCCACTTCTCTAACCCATCTCAATCATACAGTATTGAGAGTTAAGTGCGAAGTGGTACGATATACCATACTCTGCCCTATAGAAATCGTATTTCCTTAAATAGTAATTAATTATAAACACTAAATATTCTTCATCTTGATGCTCACCACTCTTTTAAAAACAAGCGCCTGTTTCTGTAGAAGAAAAACACAGAAAAATCAAAAGCTAATAAAACTAATTTTAAAAATTATTTTAGTTAACATAAATGATTATACTAAGAATTTAATTAGTAAAAAAATAAAAATATACATATTTGTGTATTTATTTGCCTACCCAATTAATATGTCCGTGTGCAATGCAATTGAAGCTAAATTCATCATGATGCTGATCAGGATAATGATGATGAATCATAATACTACGTTTTGTTAATTTCGGTTGTGCATTTCAAGTATCTAAGGCCCAGTGGTGTAAACTAGCGTTATATTTGACGTCGTTACAAATCGTCGTTCAGTGATTTTTTAAATTTCTTTAGTTTACTGCATCGGGTAACGGCACCTTAGCCAACAAGTAACACGTTAATATATGTTTTAGGTCTGTGGTAGATTGCTTTCATAAGTTGTCAAATAAAACATTCAGCCCAGTGCGTGCTGCATTTCCTAAGCAAACGAAAAACTACGACCTTTTCAGGTACGGTATTTTTAGTTCGATTTATAAATATTGAAGCTCACCGACCAGTAACATAAAATGCACGATCATATAATTCAGTTTTATATGTCCTCAGAGACACAATTAACTCGTGTGGATTGGTATTAAAAGAACGTTGCAAGCACAGCCATTCCATTGTCTATCACCAAAGATTTCTCGGTTTCTCAGCTTCAAAAGTCAAACGAAATTAATGATTTATTTATTTACTACTTAAGGCTTTTACTCATATATTTACATGCTTTATATAATATAATCATAAACAGCGTAGTAGACAAGCATGACTGATATAATCAATTCTACAATTATTATACAAGAAAAAAAAATAAAATTTAAGTAGTAAATAATATAATCAACAAGTGGATCTCCCGCAATGCTTCGCTATGGCCACCATTCACCAATGTATACCATAATTTTACTGTTAAAAAACTACATTCCATCGACTTTAATTCGACTCCGTATCTTATTACGGTGCAGAGATATTGCGTTAAGTATTTCACGTGTATCGCCGACTTCTTACAGCTTTTAAACATCTCTAAACACGTCTGGAACTAATAATATAGTAGTAGGCTACTTTCCAAGTGTTTCGAGGTCACAAACATACGCAGGATGATTTTTTATATATTAAGATTAGAAACCAGTTAGAATTTAACTAAACCATTAGGAATGCGTTCTATGATATAAGACGTTGTCCTGCCGCAGAGCGCATTCTATGTAGGGAAGTTGAATTGAAATTAGTGGTTGTATGTATTTTTGGACGAGAAATCTGAAAAAAATAGATCTCGACAACAGCGCCACTTATCATCCAAAACTATTCTATATTTTGTGCTGGAACCAACCACACACATTCACAAAATTTCATTTAAATCAGTTGGGCGGTTTCGGAGATTAACGTGTACGAACACAGTGACACGTGATTTATAAATATTTAGATAACAGTATTAGAGTATAACATTGCGACGATGAAGTAGAATAGTGTTTATCACAATTATATGGTAGGTACTGTCTTGTAACAGTACTGCCAAGAACATGGAAAGAAATTATATACAGCAATTATGCAAAAAAAGATATGTGTAAGAGTATAAAAAATTAAGAATAAAAGTCTATCGTTGTATTTGGTTACAAGAAGTGCACAAACAATGTCTTTACGTTATTATGGAACTTTGGAATCAATGAAAATAAGGGCCGAAACACACTGAGCGTATCTTGCGCCCGTAACACTCAAAATACTAATTAACTATGGTTCTAGCCGCTGAAAATAGGCGAATATATATTATAAGTGGCGCAAAAAAGCCAACCAAAATGACGAATAATACGCATGGTGAGGCCGTACAGGAGAATTTGTATATAGTACCACGTATAAGTACTCTAACATGTCGCTGGCTGTAAATTTTTGTAATTTTTTTTTTCTTTTTCATGCATATAGTTATTGTTTTAATTTTCCTGTATATATTTGCGTAGTATTTTATTAGATGTTGTAAAGTTTCTCATGCATATAGTTATTTTTCCTGTGCTTTATTGATCCATCTCTCGTCTAGGTCGATATGTACAAAACCGGATTATTATACATTTCTTTGCAATTTTCTGGTAAATTTTCTTTCTTTTCTTTTTCTGTTTCTATGTTTCACAGAGTGAAGTGCTTACTGGTAGCAGTACTGAATTGTTTTCTTTTTATTCTGTCCCGGCTTACCCCAACTCTGGGGTGGCATAAGACCTCGTCCGTGTATACACATCTTGGATGACCAAATCACGATGAAGGACTAGTGTCGTCGTCTGCCCGCTGCGCCTCCCCTGGGGTCAGGAACTGGACTGAGGATGGGCTGAACGTCGATTGGTGACCTTTCGCCCTGACTCCAGGTACTCCGACGCTTTCTCCTCATGGTCTTCGGGATTTTTCCTAACCCCAACTCACACTCTTCGTCGAGGCACAACCGGTTTCCTGGCTCAAGGGCGCGGAACCTGGTCCCCGCGAAACCTATCCAATGCCCTGTTTTCTCTCCCTAGGTCTGCCTGTGAGCGGGCGATGACACCCCCCCACCACACAAAGAGGCACACACTTTACCACAATGTTGCAGGTGGCTGTGAATTATTATTTAGTTATTATTAGCAGGAACGAGAGGAAGGATCAACAACTCCAGAAACGTCCTCATCATCTAATCCCACCAGACCTCAGGATCGAGCATCGAAAAACATTGGAGAAAAATATTGGCCCCCATAATTATCGCTCCGATATACCAATAAGCTTACAAGAAATGTAAATGTTTTATGATATCACTCTCCATTCTATATATTTCCTTTTACTTTTTCTTATGTTTTATTTGCTTTATCAAACTTACATTTTATATTTTATTTTATTTGTACTTACTTGAATCTCTGTATATAACATTGTAGTTATATTTTATGGAATGTGTGGGATTGCACTCACTTCCCCACATTCTGGAATAAACAATTATTATTATTATTATTTGATTTGTTGATACTTTGTACATATGTTTAAACTAACAAAATAGAATAGATCTTACTAACAAGTTACTAATACGCAGCACTTGCATACTGCGACAACATTGTATGCATGGACATTTTGGAGGTCTTGCTTTGAAATTTTAAATGTAGAATCGTTATATCAAAAAAAATTGCGTTCTTGTGAGAGCTCTGAAGGGGTACCATCAGTACCTAAAACAGGGCGGGGAAGTGGTGGGCCTACTCCAGTACCACGTATTAGCGTAACGCGGCATAAAATGAGCGGGGTAAGATACGCTCAGTGTGTTTCGGCCCTTAGAGGGAAGATTTTGGTATTTGCTTATCCAGTTTTGGTCAATTGTATAACACAAAAAAACTGGTTGTAAGACGATGACCATTTTGGTTAAAGAAGCGCAACATTATAAATACGAAAGAAATATATTTACACCACATAGATAATAACTCTTTGTGAAGCTCCCATCCCAGTGTTAGTATTTGATGCAGCAATTTGTACGAAAACCATTCTCAACCAAACTGTTTACACTGTGAGACATCTCGCAGACACATGGTGCTATTCTGTTTCTAAATAAATCCATTAATCTCAGTAAGAACGAACGCAGCAATCACATCAGCTGTGCCATCCCTCCATTAATCAACACTATTAATTAATCAACTCAACTGCTTTTATTCATATTTTTTTCATTGCTACACGAAGTTCTCATTTGAAAATTAATAAATGTTTCACATTGAAATAGCCAATAAATTACGTCCTTAGAATTTTGTAACTTTATTTTTTTTAGAGAAGATAACACTCAAATTATCAATTTTTTAATTAATTTTGATTCGAAAAAAGTAAATACCCAGATTTAAAAAAAAACATGTTACTTACTAAATTATGTTTGCATGTTGTACGTAATTAATTGTAGAAGAAGTAAATACATAGTGCCAAATATAACATAATATAATGCCCCAAAACTATGAGCAGTGAAAAATATTATTATTTTATTAATGATAAACTAATGTTTATAAGACAAGGTTTTATGCATAGCATAAAGAATAACAAATTATTGCTTAGAACTCGAAAATTTGTTTATGATTAAAAAAATAGTAATATTTGAAAAGTCAAAATATTTCACCGACAAATGTAGATATAATATGTCTCGACGCCATCTAGTGGGAAATTTAACAATGACAAAGACTTTCCTACAAAATAAAGTTGGTTCTTTACAGGTGAAAAAAATATAATAAGCAGTAATTGCTGATTGAAGTACTAGTACATATTGAATTATTTGGCGTGATGGAAATAAGCCGACGTGGCTCAGTGGTCCAGAGCATCTAACCGGACATCAGAAGGTGCGGGTTCAATATTTTCAATTTGTATTGATATTTCAGGACTATAATTATATTTCAGTAAATAATTAGTGGAAAAAATGTTTTTCTCTATATTTTAGGTAACAAGTTTCAATGATTTGAAATCAATTATACAATTGAAACCTGTTGCCCATTCAAATCTTATAATGTTTACATATTTTTTTAATAATACCCATTGTTATGTTTGCACATAGCTTGCAAGAGCTAACTGCACAAGTTATGTATATCCTCACGGCCCGGAATTGGAGCACTCACTCAGCACGTGTAAACACACGAATATATACGCATCTCGGCATGTCTACAATCGGGTGAACACCAATACATACTCAGGAGCTCGCGACATCACCGCCTGATACCAGTCACGTAGGCTACAAGTACCTACAACCAATCAGATGGCTAATAACAAGAGATGACCAAATATGGATACCCCTTCCACTTGCGCCCGAAGCAGGTCAAGTACTCGCGGCCAGCTACCCACGCTTCAGTTCACAGCGAGACGCGTAGAAAACAACACTATGCTTTAGTTCCGAGTTAATATTTACCGCCAAATCGGTGTCGCCGTAATTGGACCGGCGTGCATACCTTTTATAATGTGCCGCGTCCCTAGACTCAGTTATCACGTCCAGGCAATTCGGCCGACTACACTACCATGGATATGATTGCGCCATATCCCTGGGCCGCGGCCGTACACCCGCCGCAGCCCACGAGGTTCCATCTGTGCCGCCCTTCGTCGTATTCCCGCCCTACCGCATCAGTTAGGCCATGCTATGGCATCCGCCCATCGTAGCCGCCCTTTGTCCTGCACCCTGCCTAGGCACCCGCCTATGGCCCCTGCTCATCATTCACCGCTTCAGCCTAGTTTACACGTGAGCGAATGATATACCTTTGTCAATCAGAGCCCTTAGAGTCAATAGATTGCCTAGTAACTAGTTAGGCCTTAAAAAGCTATGTACCTTTTGTAGATCTGTTTGATAACCTGTATTACCTGTACAATAAACCCTTATATCAAGAGACTTGTTTTAATTGGGAAATTGACTATAATCCACACCCTGAAAGATTGGAGTATCAAGCTTTGCCGCCGGCTTGTGCGGCGATGACTATTTGTGTAACACACCTATAGTATATTACATGGCGATAAACGCTAATGTAACACCATACATCGGATAATTTTAAGGATAATTTTTTTTTTTACGTTACACCTCACAAGAGGGCCCCCGTCTGCAAAGTGGGAAAACAGGGGACCTATACCGCCAACCGATTGGCCAGCGTTGTGAGGTGGGTAGGGGCTGTATGAAGGGATTTTTTATCCGGATCAAATGAAATAAAATAACAGATGCCAGTTATTGAAAAAAGTTTTTAATAAAAACTGCATTATTAAAATATTATACATTTCTCAGATATAAAACAGTTCAAATATAATCTGTAACTAACTAACTAACTAACTAACCATCACGCCGCTACCCCGCAGGGGTAGGCAGAGAGGACGGACCGCCAAACAACTCGGTCTTGACACACACTCCTTGCCTCATTAACATTCATACATCGTCTCATACATACTCTTCTATTATTCTGACTCTTGACATAGCCCGACTCGAGTATCTGATTCACTTGGTCGTGCCATATCTTACTCGGGCGTCACAGACTTCTGCTACCATTCGCATTTGCATCATATATCCTCCTTACACTCCTATCTTCGTGCATTCGCTCTACATACCCAAACTATCTAACCGTCCCTTTCTTAATCATACTCATTACGCTTACATCAGCCTTGCACTCTTTGCGGATCTCCACATTTCTCACACGATCATACATGATTTTACCACACATACGCCTCAGGGATCTCATTTCAACAGCATTCAATCTACTTTCATCCTTTCTTTGCCAGTTCCATGCCTCACTTCCATCCAACAGGGTAGGTACCAGCACTCCATTGTGGACTGCTAACTTCACTTCTTTCAATCACCTTCTGTAAAACATTCTAAAATTCAAATTCAAGCTTTCTTGTAATTCTGCGAAAATCTGTGTAAAGGTCACGTCATACAACTACCAAAAGGTACAAATACTGAATTTCAAATATGTTGGGTCTAAAACATATTGTATTATAAATTAATTTTCGTAATAACTCTGTTCTAAGTGCCTACGTACCTTCGCGCATAATTTTGATTTAAATTTCGTAAACTTCTCATCAGCAAGTAAAGTAACGAGTAACCAATTCAGGCCCTATCATCATTTAATTTGTTAACATAAATTTCATAGGCCATACGAAGCGATACGACTTGGGTTATTAATCTCACTGATGTTTTCCGCCCATCCTGTTAATGGTGGTCGTATTGTATATATGCTAGCAAATGTTTCAAGGGAAGACAAAAACGGCAACAGGGGTAAGTGCGTTGAATAGAAATGGATTCGAAATTGATAATGGATAATGGTCGCGTGTTAGCAAAAACACAAATCTGCGTATTTAGTTTTGGTTTTCTAATGAAGTAGGTTATTTCAATGCATCACCAAATTTGTGTTATTTTCATGATTGTTTTCATTGCTATCGGAAGTGTTCGAATTTTTTTTATATGATAATGATATTGTATTCGGTTTTTAGAATCCATATTTTTAAACAGTAAAAAAGTAATTTTACATTATCTCATTCATAACTGAAAATCGAACCAGACTTAAATATATATTTGCATGCCCTAAACCATACACTTATTTTGCTCAGTACCATTATACCCACCAAGGAAAACATTTCCTTAATAAATTAGAAGCATTAATGATAAAAAACAAATATTGAACCATATAAAAAAATATTGAAATTTTTAACAAAAAAACTGATTCCCCTAGTTTCACTTGAAAATCTCACAAATTATCCTACTATACTCTACTTATCTTCCATAATATATATTTTTTCTTCCTTCCAAATACAATAAATTGTATTGGTTTTATTTTGTATTTTTTTTACTTTGTAACCTAGATATATTATTTTTTCGCAAATGTACACTCCTCTACCATCCACAAGCAAATGCTTTTAATGGAAGTGTAGTATAAATTAAAACAGTATGACTTGTAAACATTTATTGTAAACAACACAAATATTGAACAAAATAAATTAAAACAAATATATATATATATTAACTTTACACATGCGGCCATCTTCGAGTATGCAGTGTGAAAGGTCTTTGGAAAGGAATAATTATTATATATTCCTCAACCTGGTGTAATACCTAAAAATGGTCCTCTTCGTCAACCCTGTAAGCTTGTGACTCATCAGAGTACCAATACCTCCAGAGTTTAGTCACATTTCAGGACCTAACAGCGGCTATATTCATTATTATTAATGACGAATGTCACCCGTACGGTTTAATTGTTCGGGTCTCCTTTGTGTCTTACCGAGAGACTGTCGCGACCACTGGAGACTGGATATTTGGTAGGAGATATTACATCCATTACTGGAAAACTAAGGGATGATTAGCTAAGAAAATCTCATAAATCTCACTTATGGATGTAGTTGTAAAAATTTTTTTTTTATTTTGCGAAAACACTTTTAAGTTTCTATCGATAGTCATTTTAATTGGTGTGATTATTTTTGGTCTGAAAAATACTCGATTCTTACAACAGTGAACTCCGAAATAGTTTTATTTTTATATTTATTTGTTTTTATAATATTTAGTTCTAAATTGAACTTTATATATTTAGCACTTTTATCAATATAAATCTAATAAAAATATATATACACATGTAAAGAATAGTGTCTGTGGCGGGCGGCCTGGCTGTGTTTTTAACACAAATCTACAGTTTTATTCCAAGTTTGATGAGATTTTGCTCACTTTACCTTCAAAACAAGAAAATAAATACTAAGATAGGGAATACTAAAATAGTAGTATATGTGTCGTATAACAATAGTTTCATAAATTAGTAAACTAGTTTTTTTATGCAAACTTCCTAAGTCTTCCGAGGAACCTTCTAAACATTTTTTTGTCAATGAAATCGGCTTTTTTTTCAATAGATATCTTTGTTCTAGAATTACTTCTATGTACGTAATGTTTAAAGCTTTTCCAAGTTTTTCATCGTCTATTTTACTTTTAGTTACCAATTGATAATGAACATTGTTTTCGACTTGTTGAATTCAAGTTTGTTAATTTTCAGCTTATTTTATAATACGTGTAGGAATATTTACTCAAAAGGGGAGTTTATGGTAACGAAAAATATATATATATACGAGTGAAAATATTTCAGTATGACGGCCTCCGTGGTTGAGGGGAAGGTTCTCGACTAGCAAGCTGGAATACGTGGGTTCAATCCCGGCGGGCGCAAGAAAAAAATTATTAATTTGTATTATTATACAAATCACTCATTTAAAATAGTACGTAGTATATTTGTGACACGTTCCAAATTGGAAGATAGTTTCACCATTCAGAATTGAAACGTTGCTTGAAATGGCTTTGGCCATGTTTGGTAGCCAGATCTGAGTAGCCAGGTACATCCCTACCTTCTTCTCCTGATCTCATTCCCTTCCCCACTAACTTCAGCCTCACAACATACCCAAATTGGGGATGCCATAGTTTCACTGGCTCCAGACGGTTGGGAGCAGTTGGGACTCCTGTGCGGTTTCACATAAAAAAAAAATATTCATGCAGTAAATCGCGGTGTTGATCGAAAAAAAATGACGTACGCATAAAACACGAGATTTCATCAATACGTGTTTGATGATTTGCACCTCTTATGTAATGTATCGGCACTCTGTTTATACCATGAATTACTTTTGTGAGTTGTGTTTATTACAAAATTCAAAACAAATTTAATTTTTGAAATGTCCCCATCATGTTAGTAGGTAGCCACTTTTAAAGAGATTAACGACAACTTACTTAAACATTTCGAATATCACATATTATGTAAGTATATGTCGGTAATACAATTATATCATTTCGAATAACTGTTCGTAAGTGGAATAATAAATATTTTGAAAATTCAACGCTTTATTTATGGACCTAATTACTTTCTTTATAGATAAATTAAATGAATGTTTTCTTCGTTAGGATGTGGGCCAAGATGTGTTTTATTATATTTTTTTTAAATTATGGCTATGTATTTAAATATGAAGGTATTCTATATCGAGACAAAATAATAAACTTATTTTTTTATCTCAATACCGCACTAGAGTCCCAATTGCTCATAACTGTTTGGAACTAGTGAGACTATGGCATTCTCAATTGGGGTATAGTGAGAGGCTGAAGGTAGTGGGCAGGGGAATAAGATGGAAAAGAGGAAGGTTGGGGGGGAGTACCTGGGAGTACTTTTTTAATGTGTTATTTTATTACCAGTTTTCCCAAAAACCCAAATTTAACGCAAAAAATAAAACATGAACCCAAAATAGTTAGATGACGAGTCAGATCCTTAGTCTCTCCACCCAAAGATCAGTTCACATGGAGCAGTGTTTAGAATGCTGGTCCCGCACGCCAGCCACGAGTAGCCTGTTCATCAAATCACCGGCCGATGTGCGTCGGGCTTTACTCGATACCCGGACCGATTTTTAAACACAAAGGGTTGTCTACTATCTTTTGAAAAATTTAAAAGGTATTTTGTTTCTAGACTTATCTTAATACACACATATTAAATGTAATTTACATTTAAAAGGGGTAGATTTTTATGTTATGTAAAGTTAAAGAAGATAGGTATACGAAATTAGTTGAACTTAGGCATCCCCGTTTGAGAAAAATAGTAATTTTTTTTTATTTTTTATTTTTTTTTTTTTTTTTTTTTTTTTTTTTTTTTTTTTTTTTTTTTTTTTTTTTTTTTTTTTTATTTATTGGTAAAGGTAAGAGTAATGGTGAAGTAAGACGTGAAGAGAAGAAGGGGTAGAGAAAGATTAGAAATAACCTGACTCATCCGATCTTGTAAATAAATGTAGAAAAAGTCCTTTCAAGCAACGGTCAGATCCTGAAAGGCAGTCTCTCGGCAGGGCGAAGAGTGTCGTCCACCATCGAAGGATCTGTAAATATAGTAAAAGAATTTTATTTGAAAATGCTCAAAAACTCAATATCATAGAAATTGACAATATTACATATCCGGATTACATCAGGGTTGGTATCAGATCTCCGTTGTAAACTTCTGCAAATATATCATTAGCGACTTCAGTCTTTTGTTTTGAAGTTTCTCCATGTACCTACCCATTCATCCTCAGTATCCTTATCAGCCTTCTTGTTTCGGACGATTAAACTTTCTAAGTATACAAACTCATCCACTTGTTCCAACAATTTACCGTTCATCACATTGTAAGCATATATTATATCGGAAATATCGGAAAATGTTTGTTATTTCTTTTGAAAATGAAAGATTTTCGAAGCGCCATTTTAATGCACCTCAGACTCATCGATCTGGTATTTTATAACTTCAACAAAGTATAAAGAACGCATCCCTTCGTCGATCACTCCACAAAGTTTAGATCATCAAGTATCTACAACGGGCTACATAGCAGATAACTTTAAGCCCTCTTAAACATTCCTGAGACGTATAACTCTCAAAAGAAAATTCAATAAAATAAGACAAAAAGAGTCCTCGTCTCTTCTGGATTTTGTGAGTTTGTTTTCGCTGGACCGGAATGAGACAAACACAATTCGGAGGGAAATAAAATACAAGTTTCCGATTACGTATTCAGGAGACAAAACAGCGTCACAAAAAATCTAGGACCGGCTCATTACTGCGCGCAATCCCTTTTTTTCTGCGTTCACCTTTCGCAGCAATTCATTTATGGACACTGCATTCGTTGAATACACAATGCACTCTTTAGTTTGAACATAGTGGACAAACAACGGAACGCACGGCACGCAAGCACACCGTGAATTCGTAACTAAGGTGTATTTTAGTTTATAAGCAGTGTGTGTTTCTTTGTATAATTACGTTAAATTAGTAGTTTTCAAAAATTAATTAATTTTCGAAATCAGTTTTTACAATTTAAGTGAATAGTATAATAAAACTCTCGATTAATTAATTGATTATCTTTCTGTAAAAAAATATAATATATGAAGTTTGGCAGCAGAAGAAATAAATGGTCCGAAGAAGTTCATTAAATTACCTGTATCGTTGAGAATCGTTTCAAGATCCTGAATTAAAGTAGATTGTGGGAGGATACAGAGATTTTTAAGGCAGTTGCGTATTATTCCATCTTCTAACCCCTCTTACTACGTGGTATGATTTTTCCTTAAGTAATTTATTATGCTAACTTCATTATTTCGCTTAAAAATCAATATGAGATTATGCCTTTTACCAATAAACAACAAAAGAACAATAAAACCTGGGAATTTTGGACATTTTACATTAAATGACCTTTTGTGAATACTGCGCAATAGTTCCAACTACTCCCAATCGTCTGGAGCAAGTGAGACAATAGCATCCCCAATTGGGGTAGATTTTTTTTAAGGCTGAAAGTAAGTAAGGGAGGCCAATGCAACGGGGAAGAGTAGGACGGAGAAGTATCTGGCTGTTCAAATCTAAATCTACTAAACACGCTTCTAGGGCGATACCAAGAGTATTTTCCACAAACACATTTAATTTCCACAGTTTTATTATTACATTTGATTATAAAAATTTTAAACCTTTTCAATCGGTTTTTAAACTTTTAATTATAATTCTATTTGCAATTTATTATTAAAGAAAAAAGAAAAGTATGCCAGCAGTTGGAACTCAATGTAACACGCATTGTTCGGTCGGACAAGAAGCCATCAAACATAAATTACAAATAAACCTTTTCAGAAACTTTTAGACGTTTATAATAACAAATCCGTGTTATTCACAAGTTGAAAAACACGCTTCGTTTCCAGTACAAATATAATAATAAGTGGGTGTCTAAAAGTTTGACAAAACAACTTTTTCGTTAGGCAGAAAACAATAATAATTATTTTTAAATTCCACCAGCAACAGCAACATGCAATGAAGTTGAGGTACGGAACACGCAATGAGAGAAGCCGCTGAACTGTCTCATCTGATATACAAGTCTCAACACTTCTGCTTCAGTGTTGTCTCACTGAATGCAGAAGTCACAAAGAGATCTCCAAGTTAAGTTCCCATCCACTCACAAAAGTTCGGCGCTGATTTGGATGCTTGAACGAACCGAGTTAAAGTTTCTAACAAGGCGTCTCCCACTGCTACCTTCTTCAAATAGCTACCCCCAATAGTTAACAAATCGAATAAACACACGAGACATTATTTTTTTTGCACGCGCACGGTGGAAAGACGTCGTGCACATAACGACATTATAATACACCTGAACGAACATGTCCACCTGAATCTCCATTGTTGAAGTTATATTATGTTAGAACTACTGACGCTTTTGTCTTATCTTAACTGCATATGATAATCTTATTTGCACGGAGCAGCAATAACTCTTAAATGCCTAGGTCAACACATTCAATCGCATCTCAATTTAGCATCGCAATTTAATATTGACTTAACGTTTAAGTTATTTAAATTACTTATATGAAAACAAAATACTTGTATACACCATTATTTATTCAAAAATTACTTCGTGGCCTCATTTTAATATTTCAAAAAATTCTTAGTATACACCGCTATTTAATCAAACGGCTCGACATGTTTCGAAACTAACGGTTTCTTTGTCAGGATAAACATATAATGAAAATTAAAATTTAATTTTTAATTGAATTTAATAAATAATATATGACATCAATTCTCATCAATTTTTATTATATTAGGTTTATCATGACTAAGAAACCATTGGTTTCGAAACATGTCTTGCCGTTTGATTAAATAGCGGTGTATACCTACTAAGCATTTTTTGAAATATTAAAATGAGGCCACGAAGTAATTCTTCAATTATTGAAGAAGTATAACTACATTATCTGGAAGAAAGATGCCTTATTAAATTGTTGACAAGAACCCTGAAGGTCTAAATAATTTTTTTTAAGTTACATCATGATATATATTTATATAATAAACAGTCCTTGTACCTCAAAATTAATAAAAACTTTCGTTTAAAATGGGGCTAGTGGTTAAATTGTTGGGCTTTCGACAATTGACTCAAATTATCGTCGTAGCATTATTAATTGTCAAATAATAGCCTTGCACCTGTACCAAAAAAATATCAGTTAGTAAGGAAACTATTAAATTATTTTAAATAAATATTTGAGAAATTTAGCTAGCGATGTCCAGAAAGTTCCCCCTTAAGACACGGCACATGGTAATGCCAATGTTTGGGTAAATTGCTCGGTAATTTGAGGATTCTCGTCAACCTTCAGAGACGAAGGTATGCAGTATATGTATGCCTTTACGAATTTCTTTGCTGAAGCTAAATTGCGGACCACTTTTGCGGCATGCATAGCAATTGCTAACCTGTAATAAAGCTTAAACGTTTCTGTGGAAGAAATTCTACGTCAGCGGGTACTTAAAGTCTAGTCTTTCTTTAGTAATTTCAAAGGGAACGATTAAATTTGTATGCAAAGTCTGCCTTGGAGTTACATGAAATTATTCTAGAATTCTCTTTATGCTTTTTATTGGTTTTATGGAGAGAGTTCACGCTGCGATGCTTTAGTGAATGGATTTTTAAATTTTCTGATTTTAATTTTACCTAGGAAATAAAATTAGGTGCATACTTTTTTTTTTTTTTTTTTTTTTTTTTATTTCCTTTATTTTTTCCCAATTTACATATTTCACAATACAAGTTTTTTAATAATATGAAAGGGAACCCACTAAGGCGCAGCCTGTGCGTGGGTAATATAATTTAATACATTAGATTTTTGTACCTAAAAATACATAACAGTAAAAATAAAATAAAAAACAGTAAGCATAATAAAGAAAAACGGTAGGCTTATAATAAAAGTTATTCTAAAAGATTGTGCAAGAGGAGCATATTAAAAATAAATCAAAGTAAAAATAAAGATTGTAAGATAATATATATGAATTAAAAGAACACAAAATAAAATAATAATAACTATACAGAAACAAAATAGAAAAAAGTAAAAATTAAATGAATAATGCTTCAACATTTGCATTGTACAGCCACAACTTTAATTCTTTTTGGTATTGCGCTAGTTTAGTTGTTACTTGAATTTTTTTTGGTAGTAGATTAAAAGTGCGAGGTCCAATAAAGCTACTGTGAGTTTGCATTAGTTTGGTATTGGTTTGTGGGGTATAAAATACATGATTTCTTCTAAAGTTTATTTTGGGTTCATATTTTTGAAATTTATTTTGGTTTTTCATGACGTATTTCAGGCTTTGAAGTAGAAATAGTTTACGGAGATTGAATAGTTGAGATTCCTTGTACAATTGATCAGTCGAAAATGTCCTCTTTTTATTATATATAACCTTGATAATATGATTTTGTACTATTTGTAGTGGTTTTATAAATGTATCTAGTGCGCCACCCCATCCTAATATACCGTACATAATTGAGGATTGCACTAGAGAAAAATAAATCATTTTCAATTTGTCAACATTGAGTACTTCCTTAAGTCTATAAAATATGTACGTCAGATATCTTAATTTAGAAACGGTGTTATTAATTTGTGGTTGCCAGTTTAAATTTGTGTCAATATATATACCCAAATATTTGATCTTTTCAATTTTTCCAATTTCAAAGCAAGAGGTGCATGTTACTTTATTACAGTTAGCATTATGTAGTCTAATTTTAAGGTTATTGGGAGGTTTGTTTTTACTGTTTTTATAAAAAGTTAGGTAAAATGTTTTACTATAGTTTAAGAAAAGTCTATTACAAGTAAGCCATGATAAGACATATGAAATACATTTTGTTGCATTTAAAAAAGTTTCAGGCCAGGATTTTCCATTTACTATTATTGCTGTATCATCAGCGTAAGATACAATTTTACCAGGGATTACAACATTGCATAAATCATTAATATATATTAGAAACAGAATTGGGCCAAGCACAGTCCCCTGTGGTACTCCATTTTTTATCACTGTTTCTTTGCTATAAAAGTTCCCAATTTTTGTTTTTTGTAATCTGTCTTTGAGATAGTGAGTGAGAATTTTTAGTGCATCTTTTTTGAAACCTATTTGATTAATTTTCTTTATGAGTAGATTGTGATTTACAGTATCAAACGCTTTTCTTAAGTCTAAAAATATAGCTAGACTTTTTTTATTTTGATCAACAGATGTGTATAAATTTTTTGTCAGATCGAATATTGCATCTTCAGTGCTTAATTTACTTCTGAAGCCATATTGATTTTCGGACAGAATATTGTTTTGTTCTAGGTATTTCATAACTCTATTTTTGATACATTTTTCAAATATTTTTGAAAGGTTTGAAACTAAGGAGATAGGTCTGTAATTGTCTAATATGTGCGTGTCACCCGATTTGTGAACTGGTAATATAGTGGAGATTTTAAATTGTTCTGGGAAATACCCTTCTTTTAGGGATATATTATAAATATGTTGCAAAGGAGTTAAAATATATTGTTTTATTTTTTTTAGTGTATTACCTGATAAATTATCAATTCCTGAAGAATTTGTTGGTTTTAGGCTGTCAATGTGTTTTTCAATTTCATTAGTTGTGATAGGTGTAAAATAATCTAATGAGTTAATTGAATTGTTTGTTGGTACCAAAAGCAGAGATGAGTCAACGGGCGCTGTATTAGCAATCTTACTGGATGATTCAAGTACTTGGTCTACGACATTTGTGAAGAAGTTGTTAAAGTTATTTGCAATGTCAGATTTGTCAGTTATAATATTGTTATTTATTTTAATCTCCTTAACCTCAGTTGATGCTATTCTTTTTTTATTCGTTATTTCGTTAATAATATTCCACGTTTTTTTGGTATCATTATTTGCATTATCAATTTGTTCACCATAGTATTTTTTTTTACAACTTCTTATTAACCTATTTAGTAAATTTCTATACAGTAAATATTTTGTTTTCATGAAGGACATTGTTCTGACATTGTTTTTTTGACAGGCTCTTTGATAATTTAGCATCTCTCTATATAGTTTATCTCTTTGTTTAATGGAGACTATTATTCCTACAGTTATCCAAGGTTTAATTTTTTTATATTTTCTCTTAGATATAACAATTTTATTTGTACTTTTTGAAATATATTCTTGGAGAGTTTTATAAAACGATTCTAATGCTGAATATGGGTTTGAAATTGATAGAATTTGATCCCAATTTTCCAAAAAAAGTAGATTATTTAATGTGAGGTAATTAATATTATTTTTTTCAACTGTTTCAGAATTTTCTTTTGAATTTGCAGTTAAGATGTTGTGTCCGTAAAATGTTGGGTAATGATCAGTAATGTTTGTTATTAGAGTTGAAGATGTTGTTTTAAAGTGTTTGTGTGATTTAACAAATATGTGATCTAGAGTCGTGGAGTTATTCAAATTTTCTCTAGTTGGTGAGTTTATGTAAGACTGATATCCAGCACACGACAAACAATCTAAGTACTCATTTATACAATTTGTTCTTTTGTTATTTTCATTTATATTTATATTGATATCACCGGTTAATATTGCGAAGTTGAAGTTATTTCTGTTAGTCATTTTTAAAAGCGAATTAAGTTCGTTATTGAAGAGAGTTTCATTTAGTGAAGGTGATCTATAGATAGCTATTAGCAAATAATTATAATTGTTATGGTTAAATGTTAATTTAATAGCATTTGCTGTTTTAAAATCTAAAATCTCGAAAGCAGTTTTCATGAGACAATTATTCATAAATACCGTGACTCCATCGTGTCCAGTATGTTTGCATTTAGATGAAATGGTTATATATCCTGGCAGGTTAAAGGGTATTACCTCTTTCATCTGTGTCTCTGTTAATATAATAATACTAGGAGAAAAATCTAGACTTTCGATTAGGACACAGAGTTCATCAAAGTGCTTTCTTAAACTCCGTATGTTCATATTTAGAACTGAAAAATTAACATTTTTAAAATGATTATTTAGTTCACTTGTGTTTTTACATATAAAGTTTTCATGCAAAAAATTTTCATCAGACATTTTGAACAATGATGAAGTATTTATACATGTATTATGGTCACTTGTTTGTTTATTCGGAGGGAATGTCTTCCGGCTGCCTTATGTGGATGATTGGGGCTAATTCATCTTTTCTCATCATTATGTTACCATCTTTTGCCCAGATAAACTTGTAGCCTAGTCTTGATGATTTCGCCAGAAATAGGAGGTGTTTATTATTTTGTGACAATTGTTCATTAATGTAAACAATGTTTTTATAATCTTCAGAAAAATTTATATTTTTTGGGTACAAAGTACCATATTTTCTTTTCTGGGTTATAATATTGTCCTTACTTTCTTTGTTTTGAAAAGAAACTACTATCCCTGGATTTTTACTTAATGGGTTTCTGTTTTTAATTCTATATGTGTTTGTTATTTTAGGTAATTCAGTTTCGCATTTTATTGTTTCCAATATATTGTGAACTATTTTAGGTAAGTTTTCATTCTCTTTGAAAGGAACACCTTGTATTTCAATATTATTTTGTTTTTGAAATTGTTCCATTTTGTTCAATTGCATTTTGATTTCCTTATTATCTGATTGTAATTGTTTAATTAAATTATCTTTGATTTTATTTTTTTCTTCGTATTCGTCAATTTTATTACAACAGAATTCCACAGACTTTTTAAGTTCTCTGAGTTCATTTTTCAGTTGTTCGTTAAAAGATTTCATTAACTGTTCTGATAAGTCCTCAAATTTTTTTTCCATAAATTTCATCATTTTGTTAGTGTGATAGTCTTCTTCCGAATCGCTAGATGGCGCCTTTTTTGTGGTTTTCTTTTGCCTGTTCATCTTAATGTGTTTTTTGGCGTATTGCACCTAGATGGCGTTGTAATTTATGTAGAAGGTTGGTGTACTAAAATCGACTTATTTTAAAATAAAAAAAGCCGTTAGGTTAGGGCAGGGAGCGAACTCTGTTCCCTTGGGACTGCGCTTGAAGCAAGTGACGTTTGCCGCTCTAAACCGCTTAGCCACCACCGATATAGCGGGACCTGCGATTATACTGTTATATTAGTGCTGTGAGTCTTAGAAATGTTAGGTATTCTGATTTTGAGTGGTTATTACAGGCAACAACACTGTACAAGCTCACTTCACAGATTTTAAAATCACTTAAAAATGTATATAACGATGCCGTTATTATTTAAATAAAGTAAAGAAGTTCACTACTGTTACACAGTTATGCGATTATCAATGTCTTTTTTATTAAATTCGATGTATAAACTATTAATTTTGAATATTATTTGCGGAGCGATTTTTGGCGTGCACACTGTGGGTATTAGGTACGTTTTTTTTTGAAGTTTTTTTTAAGTTAGTTAGTTTTTGAAGTTAGTACTTTATTTTGAAGTTTTTTGATCAGAATAATATTTCATGTATCTTATACAAATAACTAGCCATAATAAACAATAAGTAATGTAATAAAAAAATATCAAAATATTTTAAAAACAATAGTTTCTTCATCATGTTTGTAATTTTATTAAATTAAATTAACGCCACAAAGTGATTTTGCCTTTGTTCATGAAGTAAGTTTTATCGTTTAATTTTTTTCTTTGTATGAAGGCATTGATTGAATGATATAATAACAAGTTATATGGTAGTAATTAATGTTGAAAGAATTTTAGAGAATTATCTTTAATTTAATTTACAATTACTTTTTATTTATTCGTACCTTATTTCAGGTTTGTGTTTGTGTGGTAGCGTTTTATGTACCCTAGAATTCTTATCCTAGATATAACTAGAGCTAAGTTGTTCTAGAGCCAGGTACATATTCCGAAGTATCCATTTATTTCTTCATTTATTAAAAACCTTTATATTTTCTCCCATGTTTTATTTCATCTTCCACTAAACTGTTACTTCTTTCATCTTCTACACATCTAAGACATGCTTGGTGAAGGTCCTGCCTGACTGGCTGACCACTTGACATGCAGGCCGCGCACGGTTCGGGACCCCAAACTGGAGACCCGGGTCCCAGGACGGTCAGAGCCGTCAGGTCCGTCAGGGGCCATCGGGGTCCGTCCGCGCCGCACCGCGAGGCGACCGAGACCGGGACGTGACGCTCTAACTGGGAGCTGTGACCCCTTCAGGCCCGCGTCCCTAAAATAAATAATCTTATAAGATTCATTTCTCCAAGCGAAAATTAGTTGTGAAAAACGTTTTTAGTTGAGAATATTTGAATCGACTTCAAAATAAACAAAACCTAGAATTATATGATTCCAAAGCTCATAGGCGGTTAAATTATTTTATAATTAAATTATGTTATATTCTCATAAGTCATATAAATCGAAAAAGTCTATTTACAGAATTTTTTTTTCTTAAATGTTTTAATGGATTTCTGGTAACACAGTTATTGCGTGTGTGCATGAATATGCTAAAACACGCCAGAGGATCCCAGTAATATAATTTAGGTTAGTATCAAAAACAAAACAAACAAGTAAAAATATGCATTTTAGGATTACGTTAGAGAAAAATATATTTTGTTGTCAATCAATTCATAACAAGATCTTAGTCTTAGTATGGTATAATTTAATAAGAAGATATTTATGAAAAATTGGCATGCGGCTGTTTTATGTTTTCTAAAAATTCCATACTTAATTCCACACTTGATAATTTTTCCGATGTGAATGCGTTGAAACGTAACCCATCAACGACCACCCTATTTGCTATCCTTAGGGCGGAACCTCCCCTCCTCCCTTCAAGAAATCTCAAGGGTGGAAAAGGATTTGACAAAATGATTGTGAAACGTCTTGATTCGAGAATCGACTGAATATGTAAAAGTATTTGGAAATACAATTTGTCAGGATGTAATGGATGTAAAGGGTTGTGAATCAAATTGGGCAGATGAAGATGTTATACATGCAAATATTGTACTTCTAATAACTGCTAGTATTTTGCAACTAAGGGATGCCTTTATCTTTATTTAAATCACCAGCTTATATGTATCGTAGTTGTAATATTCCCGATAAATACATACATTTGTTAGAGCGTTTATTAAATAAATTGATACCTATACACGTGATGAACGAACAAATGGACAAATGAATAGATGCTAACGAATAGATACTAACGAATAGTTAATAACGAATGGATGCAATTTAATTGATAGAATTTCTCAGTAAAATCTCAAATCATCACCTTGGGTATGATTTGAGATTACGATGAACAAGTACTTTACACTCGTCCGTATAAGGTTTTACCCTCATGTTTCCATGTAATTTAACGATAAAACTTTAGTTTGGCTCTAAAATCTATTTTATAATTCTATGTACCACTGTACAGTGAATTTATATTACACTTTCCCGAAAGAGATTAAGTATATTTGCAAGAATTGAAAATGATAACGTATATCAAGTAGATACACCGTATTCTTTACGTTGGCTACACCAAAATTATTTACGAAAGGTTTTAACTATTGTGATCCTCCCACCGACATAGCTTTTCGGACTTTCTTCCATTATAATGCACTGAAAATAAGATACCGTTTACGTATTCATGAAGAGAAAGCAATCTGTCAAATCACCGTTTGCGGACTTAACCCGTGAAACCCTCACAACAGGCTTGTGTCAGGCAATGATCAAATCGGCAGTGTCATGCGCGGTGTTGGCATACTAAACAGTTAGAAATGTGAAGGGAAATTTATGGCATCATAGACTTTGCAGCATCATTTTAAGGGTATAAAATGATTTACTTTCCAGCGTATTTCAAAACTTTAAAAAAATACTTTTGTACTTTTTGTTTTATTTTGCACAGAAAGTGAATTAGGTATTAACTATTAACTTTTTTCAGTGTTTTAAAATAAATGCAAGAATAAAAAGAGAAATCGGGCTGAAAAATCTTTTTTGTCAAAATCAATATCGTATCAAAATTTAAAAAATAAAAATATGTCTGTATTGTAACTACGAATACCCCATATAATGCAGTAAATTTAACTGTGCAAATTATTTCAAATATATAATTGTCATTTAAACTTGATTTCTCAATCAAGTTTAAATGACATTACCGATGTCATCAAGCAGGAAAATATATCATTGTTAATAATTAACGAGGCATAATTCACTTGTTCTTCTATCATGGATATTACAGATAGCGTCCCCGCCGAGTAATCCCCTTCACCCCCACCCCCGCCCTTATATCTCTAGCTGTACTAACTCTCAACTCCAAACCCTTCTCCCATCAAGCGTAAATTACGAATTCCGAATAACATACGACCCTACTTCCTCGGCAATAACTTAATTACAATGTGCGCACCAACCATATAACCTATTAATTTCTATATAACCTATTATCTTCCATTTAAGATTTTAGATTGTTCTGCATCTCGTTGTGTAGATCGCGGGCATGCCTGATGCTTGTCAAACTTGAAATTGGCCACGCGGCACGTTAATGGTTAAAAGTTTGATTCATAAGAAACGTGTTTAAAATTCTCCCCCGTATGCACTGTGTGAAAAGCGCTGTTAAAGTAGATTATTTCGTTTGATAAAATAAGTTAACGATAAAAGTTTTATCGAAGTTTCGCGGTATTTGAAATATTTCATACAAAGTTTTTAACATACGCCCCAACGTGATTTTGAAGGAAAGGTTATTTTCGTGGTGGTGAGATAGAGTGCACAAAACACATCCCTTTCTTGGAACTAAATTTATGGAAATTTAGATTTCCATAACTTAAAATAAAAGTGTACTTATATTTGAAGATTATATTTGTTTAAGAAAGCTAAGCAAATGTAGTAAAAAATGGTTTGTATACCATTTTTTCAAGATGTTCAGTTATTTTAAATGATTTTTTGGTATGATTTGAGATTTTCACGGCCAAAAGTATTAAAGTGATTTGTTTTTGGGGTATTATGCCGTATCGCGCTACCTCATTCTTTGGCCAACTTTTGGAACAAAATTGCAGTGTTCATCATCAGGGCAGATATGTAATCTGATTTTTCCACCAATGTGTTTGACAACACCTAAACTAACATTCTTAGGATTTTAAACATATTTAAAACCTTATAATTTATTTATAAAGAAATATTACTATTTCAGGATTTAATCGAAGGCTTCCGGTGTCGAGAGGTAAGGCTCTCGACTAGCAATCCGGGGGTCGCGGGTTCAAATCCCGACAATTTTCGTTATTTCACAATTTATTCAATATATAATATAAGTATGTGCGGCACGTTCTAGAGTGGAGGGTACTCTCAGTATCACCCTTGTGTAAGACCACAAGTCAGTATTAAAACTTTGCTTGATATGGCTTTATCCGTATTTGGTAATCAGATCTGAATAGCCAGGTACTTCCACACCTACATCTTTCCCATCTCCATCCCCTCCCTAACACCTTCAGCCTCACAACATATCCCAATTGGCTTGCCTCACTGTCTACAGACAGTTGGGAGCAGTTGGGACTCGGTATTCAGATAAAAAAAATCAACCAATAAATAAAGTCTTTTCAATATATGTATAAGTAGGTATGTAGTTTTATTAGTTCCACAATATGCAAATATTGTATCCAATTTATATTCAATTTTCACACATCTGTAAAATGCTTAAGAAGTCAGATCCTTTGTTAATAAAGCACTCCATCCCTTATTTTATCACTGTGAAGAACCTTCATAAACAGAATGATATTCAGTCTTCAATACTTAACTCTATCGTCTCAATATCATAACAATTTATCACTTTATAATGCATACTTCAGATCTGAGGAACCGTAAATTTTTGATGTCATACTGGTTCAGTCAGCGACGGCACTTTGACAAGCCATCAAGTCTATTTATCCATCATGGTTCAGCCGTCTCGAGATGATATTCAACATGTTGATTATACAAAATATATATTAGATTATTGGAAAATTTGACACACATGTGTTTGCTTGTTGAAGATTTTATATCACATTTTTGGTAACAAACTATTACAATAAATATGTACATGTTATATTTAAACCGGATTTCGGTTTGGTTTTATTGTTATCTTTTCGGAAACAATATTTTCCAGTACAATGCTATGCTTTCCTTTCTTTATTTTCTAATACCAGTCCGCATTTTCCCACATATTTTTTGTATGCGTTTGCTTTACAATGGTAGAAAGCATATGCTGCAAAGCCCCCAATAAAGAAATAATAAGAAATTGAGTATTAACAATCCTTGGCTACGAATCCAAAGGTCGCGGGTTAAATCCCGGCGTCCACAAGTATTTTTTTTTGCTTAATTTGTTTTACTTCCGAAATTATTCACTTAAAACCATATTTTGTGTATTTACGGCACGTTCCAGAGTAGAAGACATAAGTATCACCACCATTCAAGATCGAAACGTTCCTTAAAATAGCTTTTGCTGTATTTGGTGACCAGATCTAAATAGCCAAGACTTTTCCCCATCTCCTTCCTCTCCCCACTACCTTCCTCCTTACAACATACCCCAATTGGTGATGCCATAGTCTCACTGGCTCTAGTATGTTGGGAGCAGTAGAAATTCTTGGCGGTATTCACGTGAAAAAAATAATGTATATATGTGAAAACAGTCGTCGGAACATAGATGATAGATCCAAGTAAATATTTTGTATATCTACTTGAAAAGATGTTAATTTATAAAACTGCCAAAAATGAGGCATTTTCTAATCCAAAAAATTTTAACAAAAATTAATCTTAGTAATTAATTTATAAGTTAAATATTCAATATTATTGCTGCCCAACATACGACGAGTCAAAATAGTTTCGGGACAACATGGTTCCCATACAACATGGTTCTTGTACAACATGGTTCTTGTACAACATGGTTCCTGTACAACATGGTTCCTGTACAACATGGTTCCTGTAGAACACACAACACGTCATTTTGTTTATTATTTAATTATATTTTAAGTTTTACGCAATTGTTAAAAAACGGGCTACATTTTGAGATGTTTCGTTCTTTCTCCCCTTTGTAATTTCTATTTCTTATACCTAGATGATCTCAGACCACTGGCATTAAAATTTCCTCAGAACCCTTATCCTCTTTGGTAGCTTCGAAAGGCTACTCAAGGTTCCCTAGTACTAGATATCTATATAGACATATGTACTTGTTTAATTAATACGCCGGTTACGACCTTGAACGTAACTCGCTCGTATTTTTGTTGTAAATAAATCCCACCAAGCGTTGTTTTTAATTTTTTTTATAGTATTGGGTTTTTTAATTACTTTGTTTGGTAACCCCTTTCTCGACTCGAACGCTAGAGGTCTCCGTCTGCATGATTCCTTAAAGTTGATCTCAGTGAAAAGTGCATTATATTACAATTTTAAAGATAAAAACGAGTGTGTTTGTTTTTGGCTCACGGTGAATAAAGGAACTATTTATGAAATATTTAGTATTTATTGTTAGAAAATACATTTAAAAAGGAGTAACAACGTACCCGGATAAAAAAATTAAGCATATCCAGGTCGTACTCGCCTATTAAAAAACACTCGTGGTATAATTTCCCCAGGCATGAGTGGGTTAAAAAATATTAACTTCGTCCTGAGATTTCTCTCAACATAAATATTTGATATTTTTAATGACGTGATGTTAAGAGTAATAATAGTTCTAATAAATAATTGTTACCTAAAATCAGAAATAATGGTATTCATTTCAACCCTTCACATGTGTAAGTATTGATCCCTTGATGTGACGGTAACAACAACTACCATAATACCTTTCCTCTACTTGTACCTCTCCACTTCAATTAATACTTTGGTAAACGTAAGTCTCGCAACTTACAGGAGATGATTAGAATCAAACCAGCTTTGAACACACAAATTCGATATCCATAATATAACGTGAAGAGCTAATATAATGCCTGGAGTTAATACGAGAAAATTTATATGGCTTGGCTTCATGGATATTAGAAGTGAAGTATGTATTTTCACGTGCCACCAAATTTTGATGATATTAATGTAACTATTTTGGTGGAATGAAATTATTAGCATACACTTAAAATAGTGTACGTCTTGTCTCATGTATTGTTCCTTGATTATCACGTATTCCGAATTTCTGAAACCCTTTAAGTAAGAAGTGAATACTTATATTTTGAAGGGTGGTTATTGTAGATTTTGAATAGCGATGCAATGAGAATGCTCGGTTTTATTTTGAAAATGGGGTGCAAAGTTTAAAAATGTTTTAACTTTAAAACATTTATATTGCTCATCAGTACGAAGTAAATTAGAATATAGTTCAACGGTATGGTCACCGTTCTACAAAGTCCATTCTCAAGCCTTAGAAAAGGTACAAAATAAATTTCTTCGATACATCAATTTTAAAATGAATATTTCCATCGAATTTATAAATTATAATAACTTACGTACCAAAACCAGACTTCTCAAACTATCGGATAGAAGAGTTCTAACTGATATATTATTTTCATTGAAAATTATCAAATCTCTCATTGACAGCCCTGAATTATTTGAATTAATTTATATGAATGTACCTACCAGACAAACTCGAAGCAAAGACACTTTTAAATGTAACAATAACCTCAATACTAACTACTCTATGTATTCACCAATTCCAAGAATGCATCACCTTGCAAACAAATATTGTAAATTTATTGATATATTTGGTGTTAATAACTTTGTGAGTTTCAAAGGACAACTAATTTCAGACCTATTTGCCAGATATTAACTTGTATTATTTAATAGCTTTAAAAAAAGGTCTTGTCTTCATGCTTTGATTTACGTTACCATATTATTTTCTAATTACCTTATGAGTAAATTATATTTAGCTATTTTATCCATGTACATGTTATACTTACATACATATACTGTCAACTTACTATGTAAAAGCCCGATAGGACGTTAATAAATAATAAATAAATAATGAGAATTAGTAGTTTTATAGGACAAAGGTAATGTTAGTTGTTTTATTTTATTCCTAACAAGTGATTTAGGCACTATATTCAAGGCAACGACGTTACAACGTAGACGCACAATAGAAATCTCCAAGTAGAAAGCAAAAAGTACGTCAATTGTCAAGTGCTTTAGATTTCGTAGTTTTAATACTAAGCCGTCATGCGTCACAAAAGGTCATGTGCATCCGATGAGTATAAGTAAATTGCCCTAAAAAGTTAAAGGGTTTAATTACTCGGCAAACTCTAGTAAAATCCAAGGTATAATACTTCGGAAAAACTTTTAGTAGCTAGCGTTCGTCGGTATTTTGAAATTTGGAACTTCTTGCTGAGCAATCGCTAGTAGGCAGTAGGCAGGCTATATTTATAGTAAGTAGCTATCTACCTACAGTTCATTTCCTCCCACAGTATTTTATTTAGAAGCAACGTGTAAGAAACTTTCTTTCACGACTCTAAATTGAAAAGTTTGTCAGCAGCTAGCTTTAAAACTTTATGTGTATGTAGATGAATTTCTGTTCTGAATTCTGGATTTTAAAATCTTTCAAATAATATATATATATATATATATATATATATATTCAATTTTAAAAATAAATACCTCCAGATGTAATGTGTATTGGAATATTAAAAAAATATTCAAGTGTTCACTAATTCTTATTTATTAATTAATTAATCAACTTACTAATTTCGGTTATGAGTCTGTCTGTGAGTGATTGTAAGATTGGTTTAATGAACTCGAATTTGTTTTGAATTTAAGTGAAATATTAAAAATTAATTACAGAATTAAAAATTAAAGTAATCTGTCAAAAATTCAGAAATAATTACTAAATAATCACTTTTATAACTAATCAGGAAAAAAATAAATTAATGATATTAAGGATTCGCGGCTGTAAATATTTTTTATTGATCACTCTGCAGCCTTGTCCTTGTTCTGGTGTGTTATTTACATTGGCATTCTGCATCAAAAATGCTAAAATTATAATATCCCATGACTTTTCACGGATCTATGATAGTTATATAATACCTATGTTCAATCCGTGTACTCGATTCCGTAGAATGTTAAAATACGCTGTTCAATAATAAAAATATATAGTATGCACATGAAAAACTTTTGTTTTCTATCTGTTAATACCGATAATTTTATTGATCATTGTTTTGGAACTAATTATTTTATTTTATGTTCCAGTTACTAAATCAAAAAAATATGCTATTGATAAAGCAGTATGTATTTTCATCCTAAAGTGCGCATTGAAGCAGCATCCAACATTCGTTTCCCAGAACGCCACGTATCGAAGGCGAACCCAAACACCCAAAAAAGATCCTAAAGTTTCAAATAAAATAAGTCAAACATAACTCACATATGAACAAAGAGTAACTAAAAACAAGCAAAATGCTTGGAATACTGAGAGCTTCAAGGGCGGCTATTTTTATATTAAATTGTTCAGGGTGTTCATGTACATTACGATAATATTTTTGAGGACATAATTTTTTTTATTTACGTTTTTAAGAATTAAGAGATCTGTACATATATATACATATTTTATTTATTTTATTTTACTTTATTTTTAATTTTATTGCAGAGAAAAACAGTACATAATTACATAGAGAACAATAGTTACAAAGTTATACAAGTTTATACAATAATTGGTACCAATGACATTTCGCTGACATATATACATATGTGGTATATTTTACATTTTACTTAATTTAAGTTAGGTAGTATGTTAGGGAAGGAGAGAGGTGTGTGAATGTTTGTGTGTGTTCTGTGTGCGAATTCAGTGTGCTAACAATTTTTTTTCTTAAATAGAGGGAGAGAATCAAAAAATATATCGGTATTTGTGCTTGTTTGAATTGAGTTGAATGTTTGAAGGATGTGAGAAATGGGGAAATTGGCTGCAGCGTTTGTTTTATTACTAGTTGTGTAAAAAATGTTGGTGTGGCGAGTTCTTTTAGATGGGATGTTAATTTTTTTTTGGGATAGAAGTTCTGGGCAGTCTATTCCGTTGTGTATTAGAATTATGAACCGCATGCAAATTGCATGTTGTTAGTCTTTGCAGCTTTGCAATGAAGAAATTCATAGAAGCTTTCGATCTAGCCGAAACATTTTTTGTAATGGAGTGCCATATTAAATAGACGACATGTAGTCAATGTCCGTGTTTCAATATCGACTTTATCATTATTTTTTAATTAATATCTTTGTATCAATATCATGTGAGCATCAGAGTCCAAGACCTTTGATTGTTCGCAATTCAAAGTTTGACAGAGAATTTTTTTTCCATTATCTTACAAGTGTGGTTCTCGTGGAAATATTGTCTCTCTAAACTACCACGATTTATTTTTGTGTGGTGAATTTCAAACCAATTCTTAGTTGAAGTAAAATTTTCTGGATAAGCCGCCACTGGAGATTTCTTGCCGTAAAGCTTGCGCTTTCCAAATAAAGTGCGCTCTTTTTAAAGTTTTCAATGCTAAAGGGAGAAAAAATATTAGCCGACGTTAGCCAAGTAACATCACTTCGTTACAGAGCGAATTGTAATTTTTTCAGCTCTCCAACTTCTTAATACCTTTATTTCTCAACTACGTCGGTAAATCAAGTGTGTTTCTTTTTGCCCATTAATTTTTTTCAAAACTCAATTTCAACAACATTTTCATTATGTTTCTTTCGATATAGATATATAAGCTTACCAAAAAATTTCGACGGCAAGTTTTGACATAAAAACGAAATAAAGACTATATTAATTAGTTCGATTGAAAATGTTGATGACAAAACAGATAATAATATATACCTATCCATGCATTCTTATCATTGCCAATTTCAGCAATAAATCCTTGAATGTGTTGCTTTACGAAACAAACAAGAGAATTAGGTAAATACCTTATAAAAGTTTTTATTTTTTCTTCTTGTCTCTCTGTGAAAAAATCGAGCCATAAATGGTACAAAAATATCTAAAATTGCATAAAATCAATCAGAAAAGGGGCAGAGTCTTGTATATTTAAATAATATTTTTTTTAGAACGAAGAACATCTGGCAAGGTCATATTTATTTATTCAAGACTTGACGGCTTTTTATATACATTATTACAAGTAAGTTGTTCAGGAGTAAAAATATAAGTGTTAAGTATATAACATAATAAACAGTGTATAAAAACCATATAAGCCGGTATATCATAATGCGTTCTGTTGTACAAAAGAGTTCAATAATTGTATGAAATAAACAAGACTACACAATTGGTACTGTGAATACTGTGAGTAATATACAGTAAGTTTATTGATATTTATAAAAATAAACATGAACAGTTTGTTAGAGAGCATATTTGTATTTAGCAAACATTTATTATGCCTGATTGGGTGTTTTACAGAACATAGCAAAATTAATGCAAAGATAAAATTTGAATATGAAAAAATTGTAGATCTGTTGCAAGTATTCTAATTGACTGAATTTGTTTTACCACTGTGTATCGTATTCCATATTTATCGGCAGCAAAAAGTCTCAAATGAAATTCACACAGCTATTTGCATGAAATTTTTAATCAATTCAATATTAAAGGTCGCTACTACATTTTGACCATAAACCATGAAGCCTTGAAATACTCCTCAATCTTTAAACAAAATGCTAGACTCCATATTTATCGATAAGGAACTCCGTCCATTTTTTTAAATAAATAATGACCTTCCAATATAAATTTTTTTTACCGTTAATTAGTTACCGTTAATTTTAAATGGTTCAAATAAAATTCGTAGTTTTAATTCTCGGGGTCTCCTGAAAATGCACCAAATCTATGTAGGTAACCTGTGACGTGACCGGTCACCAGTATTAAAAGCCCACTTTTTTTTCAGCCGGCATTGTGTTTTGTTTGGTAGTCGAGACGTTATTCGTTCTAAAGACTACCCGCTTATAACAATGTAGAACACTGGTTTAAGTTTTAGCATTTCGTTACTAATGTCAAGTACAAAAACACATCCACGACCGCACCTGATAAACAATTCACAGGTAATTAAAAACCTGCATTACCTCGTTTTCTCTGGTTTTAATGTGAATGTGGACCAGGGTTGACAATGCATATATTCTAAAACACCCATAAGATATGAAGAGATGTTCGAATTCCCCAAAAGTTCCTTTACCTACAAAATGAAACAAAATTCTATTGAAATAAGCATTGATTTTTTTTATTATCCAGTCATTTTTGGATTTTCTCTTTCACTCAAGCTTTAAGAATAGTCTGTTTTTGAAAAATTACTGCCAAAGAAAAGAAAATATGGAACGTTTTCATTATTGGTGGTTGCGATAAATATCGAATTAACTATACTTATACTTATCAGTAGGTCTGTGTAGCTTTTGATTTGGGAAAATTTCTAAATAATTATTAGCAGATTTTGTAACATTGAAAAAGGACGTTGTTGTACTATGGTACTTTTGAAGTATTACCTATAGAGTGATTCTCGGACATTTTTAAATACTCAACATTTCATTATTACACATTGATGAGATTCGCCTAATAATCACATCTAAGCAAAATACGCACAAATCATTATTTATTCCGTTGATCATATAATGACTTTGCAATTATCTTATTTATATTCATTACAAGCTCGATCTAGAGATAATGATACTCGAATTGGTAATTCATTCAAATGCATTGTCAGGGATATCTCGCCTCGCTCTATCCCTCAGGAGAATAGACCTGAACTACCCATTTACGCAGACACCGGTACAGACGAAGAGATTTGAATGTAATGAATAATATCAATCGTATAATGAACTCTAGTACCTCTAGCAAACTACTTACATTATTTAGATTTTTTAAATAATTTACTAAGCGATTGAGAGTGATATTTTTTTTTATACCGCGCAAATGTTCCATCTACTCCCGACTATCCGGATCCAGTAGAACAATGGCTTTCTAATTGGGGTATGTTGCGAGGCTTATGGAAGCGGGGATGGAAAGAAGATGAGAAAGAGAAAGGTTGGGAAGTACCTGGCTAAAATACAAATACTTAGGCTAAAATACAAATAATGATCAGGACATTGAACACAGCAGTTGCCATTTCAAATAACACGTTCGGATTCCGAATTGTGGTTTTTCACAAAGGTAATACTAATATAAGGTATTTGGAAAGTTTTTTCAAAAAAATTCTAATACTCAGCTATAATACATACAAGAATTGATTATTAATTTTTTATTCACTGCGTTCCGCCACCAACAACTAAGTTTTTTTTGTATCCGGTTGTGCTAAAATGACTAACCTCTTGAACAAGATTTTTTTTAGGTGATCCATGACTCTCGACTAACAAAACGGAGGTCGTGGGCTCAAATCCTGGTGTGAGCAAGAAAATTTTAATTGTTTGATTTCACAATTTATTAATTTAAAATATTTATATAGTTCTTCTTCCTCTCCACTACCTTCAGTCTCATAATGTACCCCTATTGGGAATGACATAGTCTCACTTGCTCCAAATGGTTGAGAACAATTAGGATTCTTGTGCGGTATTCACATAAAATAGAAAAATTATGTTAATTAGCAGAGAATGTCGACTTCCTCGAATTGGATCAAACTGCAAATCTCTGTGTAAATTTAGTTAATACGCTCGAAGTCATCATCTGTTAGCATTGCAACCGACACCATCAAGAAGTTAACCGCATTATGCAAACTGGACAGCAACCGAACCCAGCCTTGCGTTAATTCTGCCAAAACCCCCCCTTCTGGACCACCACTAGGGCTCATCCGGCTAAGATCTGCGCAACAATTTGTCCGGAACAGATTCATTAGTATTCATTGAGGCAAGTGACGTAATCCGATTGGCAATCTCACACTTGTCATAAATAAGGGAGTCGGCGGGTGATGTTTTCGGAATATATTACTTCGAATGATTGCATAATTAAGGAAAAAATTTGATATTGTTATTCAGGGTTTGTAGGGCTGAAATTGGAGATGTTTTCTGAAACTCACCTACCGTGTAGTATTTCATACATACCTTGGGGTTCCGAGACTCCCTAAACACCCATCTGATAATGATAAAGAAGCTAAAATAAGAACACCTAGTAAAAATATTAATATCGAAAAATGAACGTTATTAAATTTGTAAAGCTTTCCTGTCGGGAACACTAGATTAACGCAACTAGGAAATTCATTTTCACTATATGTTAGATTTGAAAAAATATATGGTATACGCTTTTACATAGGTATAAGTGGTATGATTTTGAAATTTTGTATAATTTAGAACATATAGAAGAAATAATAAAAATGAAATTACAAAAAAAAAATACATGAAATAAAAATAGAAGTAAAAAAAATAATTATTAAATCACGATCAGATAGATAAACAAAGAGACAACCAAATATTCAAGAATAGGGTTGTTATTGGTTTTTAATATGATCCACAAAATTCACCAATTCAACATTAAACATCACCTAAGTATTGATTTCCCATAGTGAGACACCTCTGTATCGGAGAATTAGCAATGTAGTTGCGCTTCTGCACACTGCGGTGGAACAGAATATAGTCTTTTGTTGTTCTAGTGGGTATGTTTATGTTTATAAGTTGCAGTTCGGAACAGTTTAATTTAGAGTTTAGTATTTTAAATAAGAAAGTTAAATCCTTTATTATGCATCTGTCTCCTAATGTATGATTTTTTAGAAATAAAATATTAAATTAAACGTATAAGTTTTTTTGTGTTCACTCAATATTGTTAATATGAATTTTGAAAGAGGGACACCAAACTTCTGAGTTTGACAAGAGACACCTACTAACAGTTTTATGGTTTGTACGGAATTAAATTTATTGGTCGTTTTAATATAAAGCCTAGTGTTTTCATATCTTTGTTTGCAATTGCCGTTTTGTTAATGGAATATTCAAATAAAAGAGGAGATTTGTTTCAGTAGAAAGTCAAGGCTTGCACTTTTCTACATTGAAAAATAGATTATTTTGTAAGCAGCAATATTTAAATTTACTAATATTTAGCTGTAGTGTTTGACAATGATTTTCACCCGTATTTTTGTATAGCTTGATGCTATCAGTAAAGAGCAATACTTTGATATCTTCGAAGCAATTTGTTATATCGTTGATGAAAATTAGGAATAAAACCGGACTAAGTAAGTCACTAGCCGCACAGCGTACAATTATTTGGGGATCTAGGTGAGGCACGAAATAAAAGGCGTGTCGTGAAGGTCACTGTGTTTATTGAGTCAGTTGCCGTGACGAGGAGATGAAGTAGGACAAATGTTGAATACTCCGGTTGCTACGATGATGTGGTCCAGGCGGTAGTTGGCGACGGCGCACTGGCGCACTCGATGAGTGTCAGGCACTGGAGTGCTGACGAGAAGGACGAAAGTGCGGCGGACCTTGCAGGCGGTTGAGCGGGAAAGGCGTAGACCAGTGAGGATGCTGCGTGTCCTCGTGGTGGTCATGGTGGCGTGGAAGAAGCGCTGGTCAGAGACACTGGAACCAGGGCGCTTGTAATCCGAGTAGCGCTTGCCAGGGACGGCGATCTGGACAAGACGCTAAGATGATGTCCCGATAGAGTCCATGATGGTACGGGCGAAACCGGGAATATTGTCCTTTGCGAATTATCACTCGTTGATTCTTGTTAAATGACGGCGGACTGATGACTGACCGCCTGACTGGCTGCGTCGGGCTTATTTATACTGTTCGGCCGGTGGCAACAGCAGGTAGTTAAATGACAACTAAATCGAGGCCACTCGCTCGGTCTGGTCCTTTCGCGAAGTTTCGACGGCGCGGCAATTATGCCTAGGCGGTAGACTCGAACCTTCTGGTGAGTTCTCGTAATGTGAAAGACGGCCTGTGACTTATTGTCACCTGGTAGACAAGTAGGTGCTTGTAGTAAGTAGATTGCTTTGTTTACTGTGCGATTTCGACTGCAGGTACATAATTCGGGAGTAGGTACTAAGTAGGTCAAGCGGTTTATTATTAATTAGTTAATCTAGATTTTTCTCGACGCCACAATTATATTAAAAAAATAAAATAAAAGATTTGGATAGTGAAAATTTTATTTTAACGAGCAGTTTACGGTGTTAACAAAGTAAAGATCAGACGCCTATTGATTATTTTGCACCTATTATTAAATCCTTATCTGGAGCAAGGCTGGACTGTAGATATATCACGTGTTCACAATATCTAATAATTATAATTCTTTTACATATATATATTTTTTAATTAATGTTCCTATCACGAACTATTACTATAGTTCCATTTTGGTGAAAATCTTAACCTCAAGAACGGATAACAAAGATGGAAAAAATTATCGCTCAATTTGCATTAAAAATATTTTTGTATTCAAAAAATATATTTTTGGTATTGACAAAATTTTTCTTGGTGGAATTTCATTTTAATCATATTATATTGAAATTTTTTTTAACTTTCTGCAAATTTTATTATTTCTGACCGTCACAGGTTTCAGCCTATCATGGCCATTCTCAGAAAGGTACACTTTTCCTTAAAATATGGTTTATACACACAACTAGTGAGGAGCGGGTTAGCAGGGGCAGTTTACAACAATTTTACTAAAAATACATTCCTATCTTCGTTGTTTACTTCAACAATTATTAATATTAGAAATCATTGAAAAAAAAAATGTTTTCAAATGTCGCAGGTTATATGAAAAATATCATACTTTAGTATGAAATTGTGCGTGCACCGGTTCAAAAACGTAAAAGTATGTACCTTATGAATTTGATAATATAATATGTTTTTCTAGAACGATTGTGCTGCATTATAGATAGTAAATTTATCTGCATGTGAATCCTGAGGCGGGCTTAAGCAAGCATGAAGGTTTGTTGGTGGCTGGTTGGTTGGTTTCACCGCCGGCTGACGAGGGTGTCAGTCAGCAGACAGCCGTCTCCGTCTTGTTCTCCGTCCCGCGAAACTTGCCTTAATTGTTTCATTTCCATCCCACAGAGTCGGACGGCTGAAGTTTTGCCGCCTGTCCCCGTGTCTCGTATCATCTGACACTCCCCTCTTTTAGCTAAGCAGTAGCGTAGCGGTGACCGATCAAACCGTATATTTATTAAACTTTTTAGAAACAATATTAAGACTGTGGTGTGTGGAAGAGAGATGGGTAAAAACCAGGTACATGCGCGGAGAGCTTTGACTTGCAGGTTGAGGAAAGGATCTCTCTACATAATATATTTTTACTGAATTGATAATGAACGGCCATTAGAATATAATTCACTTCACTACTGGGAGACGAAATCTCAATCACAAATATGGAGATAGGCTTTATTGAAAAAAAAAATTTATGTTAAAATTCGGTTTATCTATTTATTTAGAACTGGTATCATGCAATCAATCGAAGAAAGAAATATACACCCTTAATAGAGAAGCGTGCTCTCCAGAAGTTCCTGAAAAATCGTACCGGTAACTATACTAATTTATGGGGTTTGAAAACTAATGTTATTTATTAAAAATATTTTTTTTTTTTGCACTTGACACCTTTACACCTGGTACTGGACTGGACAGCATTATGAGGCGGGTTAAGATAGGGGGTGTAGAAAGGGATTTATTAATGTGGGTCTTGAAGCAGCCCGGATTATATGAAGAATGAAAATCAGATGTCGGTAACTCGATCCACATAAGAGCCGTATTACGCAAAAATGAGTCGAAGAAGCGTCCCATTCTAGTGAAGACTACTGTAAAGAGGTGTTCCGCTCGTATACATCGAGTTTCATGTACGAGCACCGGTGCACCGAGTGATCAATGCTGCTAGCTCCTTAGAGCAGGTTTCATTAAAATACCTGTAGAACAGACTCAGCATGCCCTCATTGCGTCTGTGCATTAGATATGGCAATCGGTCAATGGAACAATGGATTGTCAATCAGACGGACCGCCCTCCTTTGCACAGAATCAAGTAGGTTTATCAAGTAATATAGAGGTAGCTTTTAAATGCAAAACTTTTGTGTTTCACTTCATATTAAAATGTTCAGAAAATGAATATTTTAAGCATAAATGGACCGTGCAAAAAACGCAGAAAAAGTGATGAAAATAAAAATGTATGCATGGTTAGAGGTAGAGAATAGGTTTGCAAGATTGCCCAAGGTTCCGAAATGTCTGGTCACGCCACTGTTCTGATGCAAGAAAGCCAAAATGCTGATATCAAGTTATGGTTATAGTGTTTGTGGTATAGCGCAGTCAGTTTCTGTGTTTTGGAATTGAAATTTAATTTCAAGTCTAAGATTCAATTGAAATTGCGACCCAGGGGAAGTGAAAATACAAACGTACGTAGATACGCTGATAATGTCATAGTCAAGGTGCTACTCTACTAAAAATCACTTAATTACAGTGGATTAAGAACTAATGTATGATAAAAAAATTAAAAAAAAAACATTTTAATGTAATAAAAATCAGAAAAGCAAAATCGAGCACAAAATAATTTAAGTTTCGAGTACAGATTTTAGAAGTAATTAATAAATAGCAAATCACAATAATATTTTGCAGAACTATAATAAGTAAATAACATATTATTATATTTTACATAACACATTACAATAACGGTTAAAGTATATTGTAAAATTTATTTGTACCGAAAAAATCGGTAAAAATAAAGATTTACCGAAATCAAATTACTGAAAATGGGAAGAAAAATTCAAATTTTTTGAAAAAATAAATATAAATACAAAAAATCGCTTGTTTACCGGGCGAACAAAACTGTATAAATTTCATAAAATTTAATAATGAGATCTAATTTTTCTATTAAATAAAAGTAAATATTACATATATGTTATGTTTGTTTTTTTATTTATTTATTCATCTTCGGGAAATCTATATATATATAATACATAACCTCCTTATGATTTTATCTTTGATAAGAAATTATATTTCTGACAAATTTACACAAAACAAAACCCTAAAAAAGACCCACAAACCTGAATTAATAACAATTTGTTAATAAAAAATTACTATGTACATCTTAAGATATTGTCTGTAAATTATTATCAAAACAACAAAATGAATGTGATTTTTTTCCGTTTTTTTATCCTTTCTAAACGAAATAAGTTATTTAATTTTCCCACGAAACATCTATTTACAAAGTAAGTAATTTTGATAAATGCTTTACAAAACACGTAAATGTTTTTCATCACAACTGCAGTAACACATGTGTGCGCTAGGCCTACAATATTGGAACTTCATTAAATAAATGTTTTCAAGGAAAGTTTTAATAATTTATGATTCGTTATAAACGAAACGGAGATCGTGGTTATTTATAAATGTAATCGGAGGATAACGAAAACCTGATTTCCAAAAGCTGAGCTGAAAGCATCTGTTAGAAAAAGTTTCCTAGAAAAATGTATGCAATCAATATTCATGAAGCCATTGCCGCGAATACATGACTGCATTCATGCATTTCTAATACAGAGTTTAACCGCCTTGTCTGCCGCCCGGGCCCGCATCACTGCGAAATCTCTTTAAATTTCTCCTTACGGCAAAACAAAATATATAAACCATTTCGGAAAACTCATAACGAGTATTCAGGTTGTGTACAAGGAATAAACTTGGTCCGTCTGGCAAACTTAATATCCCACAGGAATCAATGGCAATTCTGCAGCCGGGCTTGAATAAAATAAGGAAAAATGCGATTTTTTCCCAAGAAGCCACTTGAAATCCACTAGAATATATTTCAGGCGGCTGGATATGAGACGAGATGAATATTATCTATTTAGGGCGGCTACAAAGTTTTCGGAACTCATTAATCAAAAACTTTCAAGCACATATATGTAATGCATTTTCTAATAAACTTCATATCCAACAACACCGGGACATGAACTGTCCATAAGAAATAATTTAAAACTGAACGAATCTATAACCTTTCATAATAACATCCGACCTCGCTGAAAACGTTTTGTATTATGAACAACAGTTTTTTTCCGATACGTTTATTTAAAATAGCTACAAACAATATAAGATTTATAACGCTTACAATTTCTTCTGTCATAAACTAAGCGGTACTTCCTTTTCTATACAAGTTATGCCTCGAGTCGATTACCCGTTCGAAGTATCGCACTTAGTTAATCCGACTGTTCGTCATTCACCGGGCTATTACTTGACCAAATCTCTATTAAACAATTCCTAGTATTTTTAAGACATCCATTGCTAATGTTTCTATATGCAAAATATTTCTGTTCATAATGACGTGAAATCCTTAACGGTATGCAAACTTTTTTTTTTTTTTTTTTTTTTTTTTTTTTTTTTTTTTTTTTTTTTTTTTTTTTTTTTTTTTTTTTTTTTTTTTTTTTTTTTTTTTTTTTTTATATTCAATATCAATAATATTATTATTGGGTTTATAAAAACAGTTTATTTTTAAACAAGTTCTGCTGTGTAATTATTATTACGCGTGACAGCTGTTTCGCCCTCTGAAGGCATTATCAAACTGTGGGTAGCCCACTTACAGACGATACATTTATATTATTTCTAGGTAGGTATTTTAATTTCAATTACTGATTTCTTAATTGATTTTTGAGTAAGATATTAGAAATTATTAATGGTTATTACCCCAGCAAAGTTTCCCCAATTAGTGTAATGTTAAAAATTTGACTGAATGTCTTAATGTTAGTTATTCCCAAACGATGACTCATAGGGTTATTTTAATAGCATAATTAAGTACTTCATAGTGCACTCATATTTGAACTAGGTTTGAAGATATCTAGTAGGGGTGAACGAATTATATTTGTTTGTTCATTAATTAGAATAGCTTTCGGATTATTAGAGTTTTTGTTAATTTCTAACTGTTCTAAAAGGTTCAGTTTACGGCCTTTATTTTGTACGTGTACGGAGTTGGTTTATTATTATCATTAAGTGAGTGATTTTCATCTAGGAGATGTTTGGCAAATTGAGATTGCATTTTATTATTATTTTTAAAAGATCTTATGTGTTCTTTGAACCTAGTGTTAAAGGACCGGCCCGTTTGTCCAACATAAACAGCGTTAAAAAAAAAAAAAAAAAAAAAAAGGTATGCAAACTATTTCTGAATTTGAACATCTGAACAAATATTATGCTAATTTGAGATGGGTGGCTACGCATCATAGGTTAAACTTAATATTATTTATGATTTCCCATATTTGATGAATAGGAAATACGTAAAATAATTTTTTATTCATATTTTCATAACAATTTTAAATGTATTAAAAAAAGTAAAGCATACAATTTTCAGTCGATATCTGAATTATTTTGTCTAAAATAACCTGACTAATAGTAAAAAACATAAACAAACAGTGGAACCTTTCATAACGAGCACCTCCTATAATGAGTAATTCGCATAACGAGCAAAACAGATGGTGAAAAAAGTGCTACCTTAACGAGAGACATTTCGCATGACGAGGGGCGCAGAAAAGGCAAGTACTACCATCTTCACTCGTTTATAAGCCAGGACTTCCGCGCCAGTGCTTCATTTTCTGCTAGCACGTTTGTGTCGAATGTGATTTATCGCAAATTTTTCGAAACTTGTGTTCCGACATTGTTTGTATTTTTTTTGTGCAAAATTTAATAACCCTTGCAAAAAAGTCCCCGAAGAAAAGACCAAAAGACAGTCATAAGAGAATAAAAGGAACTGAAGAAATAAAACGTAAAATCATTGAAAAGCGAGAATGCGGAATAAGCGTGGCTGATCTACCGAGCACATTGAATCGGTCTACGCAAAGATATTAGAAGAACGAGATATGCTATGTTGGCCGCCGGACCGTAGCCGGAGTACTACCTAATTAGGGTACTTTGAACGGTATCGGGACGTGTACGCACAGAAATCTGTTCTATGTATTAGTGCGGATACCTTAGCGATGCCTTAGCGTAAGCGAAGGTGTGCAGTAGTATTGGTGAACAAAACCGGCGACACTCGGCAAAACAATTCCACTCAGTACGAACTGCGCATAGCACATCTCGTTCTTCTAATATCTTTGGGTCTACGTCTACATCAACGATTTGCACTATCCTCAAGAACAAGGATAAAATTAAGAAGATAGATGCTATAATAGATGCAACAGAACTCCGTTACTCCAGCCTATGGACCATTAGGTTATTTCTAACTTTAAGAAACTAAAACACTCTTTGAGCGTTGTTTAGATGGGACTGAAGGGACAAGTCTCACTCTCAGAGAGCTTTGTAAAGATCACTTTCACATCGTTGCCTCAAGATGATTGACAAGGCGTGGAAATGATTTACTGAGAGGACCCTCACTTCTGCTTGGAAGAAGCTTTATTCAAAAAGCGTTGTCGAATGTGATTTTGAGAAGTTTGAAACAAACACCTGACCTGTGGAGTCTACAGTCACCGAGATTGTGTCATTGGCCAATACCGTGGGACTGGAGGTGGATAACAACGATATTGATGAGCTTGTGGGAGAGCACATTCAAGAGCTGACCACCGAAGAGCTTATGGAGTTGCATTGTGTTTCAAAGCAAGAAGTTATGGAGGAGATTTTGTTATTGTCTGAGGAGGAAGTAGCAGAGCGACAATTTTTTGGCGTGATAAGAGAAACGCAGAAAGCATCTGAATATGTGTTCTAAAAATATATTCAATGATAATGCTCGGTCACATTTTCACCATATTATGAAGCTTCGGCAAAAACAAATTTCTCTGGACATCTTTCATAATGAATTATTTGTCATAATAATTCATTATGTTTTACTAGAAAGATGTCCAGAGAAAAAAACATAATGAATTATTATGACAAATAATTCATTATGTTTTACTAGAAAGATGTCCAGAGAAATTTGTTTTTGCCGAAGCTTCATAATATGGTGAAAATGTGACAGAGCATTATCATTGAATATATTTTTAGAACACATATTCAGATGCTTTCTGCGTTTCTCTTATCACGCCAGAAAATTGTCGCTCTGCTACTTCCTCCTCAGACAATAACAAAATCTCCTCCATAACTTCTTGCTTTGAAACACAATGCAACTCCATAAGCTCTTCGGTGGTCAGCTCTTGAATGTGCTCTATGAAGCTTCGGCAAAAACAAATTTCTCTGGACATCTTTCTAGTAAAACATAATGAATTATTTGTCATAATAATAATAATAATAATAAACTAGTTATTTTGATTTTTTATTGTTTTTTTCAAATCGAAATCGCATTCAAGGTTGTTACGCTCCTTAACACTTTATAAGTATGTAATATTATTTGAATAAACGTTAAAGAAATGTATTTTTTTAGCACGGAACGAATTATAGTATTTTACATTGATTTAAATGGGAAAAATTGTTTTGCATGACGAGTGTTTCACATAACAAGTAACATTCAGGAACGAATTAAGCTCGTTATGATAGGTTCCACTGTATTTAAATTTCATTTTTGTTTTCGGGACTTACTTCCCGACCCCCGATCGAGCTGAAGTGCAACTATTTTCTTTTTAATTTTAAAAGACGTTTTAAAATATTTTTTTAGCATATATAAGAAAAAAAAACGAAAATATATATCCATATTATAAAATTTGTTATTAATATTCCATTTCATCGTTTTAGACGCTTTTTTAAAAACCTAATGATACTGTACTGTAATTTAAAAGTTACATTACACCTTTCTTGATGTTGTATTTCAGTATTTCATTTTATTTTAAACTGTTAATTTTTATTCTTATTTAATTAGTATTATTTTTTATTTTACCCACGCACAGGCAGTGCCATTGTGTTATGGTGATTTTTTTTTTGGGGTATAATGCCGTGTTGCGCTACATCCTTCTTCATCCTTCTTTAGCCAACTTTTCGGACAGCATTGCAGTGTCCATCATCAGGACAGATGTGTAATTTATACATCTGCCCTGATGATGGACACTGCAATGCTGTCTGAAACGTTGGCTAAAGAAGGAGGTAGTGCAACACGGCATAATACCCCAAAATCAAATCACTTTAATACGTTTGGCCGTGAAAATCTCAAATCATGCCAGTGCCATTGTGGGTTCCTTAACTTACTTTCTGAACATTTTATACGAACGTAATATATTTTTATTTAAATGTGTCAAAAATTTTTGGGAAATAATAAAGGTAAACAAAAGTACGTTAAAATGATCGCGATCGGTCACATTTTTTTAACGAGTGAAGAAGAAAATGTATCAGAATTTAAAAAATAAATTAAAAGCCTGGCTTAATTATTTTCTAAATAGCACATTGACCAATGTCCGCATTAACAAACCCCTTTCCACAAAATTTGCATTGAAATAAATTTTTCCTTTATCGCGCACTCAGACAGTCAATCCCGCCGAAGCTTTGTCGTCAAATAATCAAATTGAAAACGAAAAACCCTTTTAGGCAAATGACCCCCGGTCACATAGTTATTCCAAATTTAAATTTGGATTCGTCTTTTGTATTGGTCAATCATTTATCACATCGGCTAAAAGTGTTCTCATGGGTTTTAGAAACCCCTATTAATGATGGGACATTTAATACCTTAATACCATAACCCCTTCAAATAAATTGACTGCTCTTAATATGAATTTCTGCATAGACACTCATAAACTCATATAAATTATTGTCTCCCTTACTGCAATGGTGATCTGAGCGGCGGCGTTAGAAAGAACAAACAAATTAAAATCTAAAAGTTTAATCACAGAAGATTTAAAATATACTTCTCTATGAAACCATAGGTTCCGACAGCAATTTGAAAAAAATAATTTTACTTTCTGAATATATATTTATGAAATGACAGAAAATAGTAAATGGTTCTAATAAAATAAGTGTTTACGTGCCTTTTTTCATTAATTTTAGTTAAAAAAACGTTAGCTGAACCATTTTATTTTTATCTTTATGTTTCATTAAAGAAAAGAAAATTTCAAAAATCATTTCTAATAGACAAAATGGAATGAGCATAAACCTATAAAAACTGGTTTTAATTGTAGGATGCGTTCCGAAATATTCCATTTATTTGGATGTCAAAGCGGAAACACTCTCTTTAGATAGAATGTGCTAGAGACCTGAGGGGTTAAATTAAATTTTGTCGGTAGTTTCACATTTAATTTCACATTCAATTTAGGCATAAGTAAAATCTAGTTATAACAACATATTTCCATATTTTAAACTTTTAAATATGTGCCAAAAGTTGCCAGGTGAAAAAACCTCAATTCGTGACATTTAAAATGCTAATTGTTGGGTTTCGAAAATTTCATTTGCCCAGAGCTGTCAAACCAATTTTATATTTTAATGGGAAAACCGCGCAAGAATCCAAATTACCTCTCAAACGTTTAGAACCGGTCAGACTATGGTTTCTACGAATTGGGTATGTTGTGATGCTGAAGATGGGAAGGACACCGGGAAGAGGAAGATGGGGGATATCCTGGCTATTCAGATCTGGTCAAACACGGTTAAAGCCATTTAAAGCAACGTTTCAATTCTTAATGGTGGTTTTAAACCAGGGCAATACTGACAGTATCTTCTACTATGGAACATGCCGCATATATATAATTTAAAATTAGTAAATTGTAACCTTCGGCTTGCTAGTTGTGAACTACCTCTCCACCAGACCGGAGGCCGTCATACGATTTAAAAGATTTTTTCAAATAATTATTTCATTAAAAATTATGAAATACCATAACTCGGTGCTAAAAAAATACATAATTTTAGTTGAAAGTTCAAAACACGATAACGAAAATGGGCTTATATGGTTTATAGAGGTTTTGTTAATCACTTAAAAGATTTCTTTCTATAGTTTTTATATTCATGAACGATGTAGTAGTTTGTCATATGTCAGCCATATGTAGGTAACTAGAGCGTAGTAATTTTATTGCAGTTATCATACAAAAAAGCTCACACTCTTGGAATAGGGGAAGAAATAACTATAAATAAAGTTGAAGCACATAAAATTCTCGCTCCGTTTCATATAAATGAATTATCTACAAACTGCAGTTAGAAGGGTTGCTACAAAATTGTTTTTATTTATGTTGTAAAATAATTAGCGAACTCGAAGTATTAAACAAAAACCAATTTGAAGTATACAAAACAGAATGATGCCCAATTTAAAAATATTATTATTTAATTTATTTAAAAAAAAAATCAATTTATGTGTAATTATTTCTGTGCGTAACAGCTGTTTTGCCTTCCGAGGGCATTATTAAACTGCCTTCGGAAGACAAAAAAAACTTTCACATGTCTATTGTGACATGTCTAGTAAATGATGAACAAGATTGGTAAAAGGCAAGGTATGGAATACACAATACGCTAAGAGTCTTGGGTAACACAATGACTAAATAAAATACCTTAGATAGGATTTGGAATACCAATAAAAAAATATATCCAAACAGTAGAACAACAATGCCAAAATGGCGGCAACGCCAGACCGTTTTCGTGGTTATTATTCAGTGGCTTGACATTTGGGGGCAACAACAATTATTTATTACTTTTCATAACATACTCCATTTAAATAAAAGACATTTTTGTTGCTACAATACCGAATTTAAGTAAAATATTTTTTCGGACCATAGTAGTAAATATCGAGGAAATAATAATCATCGTTCAAAACGTGTACCCATACATAATTCTACATAACCTAAAAAACATATGTAAAATAATGTTCTTACTATCATTCATTACATTTAATGTTCTGTTATTGAGACGTTCTTCAAAATATTTAGAAGAATGTTTGTTTTTGGTTGATTTACAACCCTCAGGTCTCAAAATAGTTTGAAGCATATTTTTTTTGCTGCTACGGGCACCGCTTGGAAACCTGAAAAGTGCATCACAAACGCGCTATATATAGATCATTGTAGAAATTTATTATATATTTGTACATCACCCTTGAGGTGATTTTGTACAAAAACGGCGCTATAAAAATCATCCAAATATTATTATTTATTTGAACCTAAGAAGGTACTAAACAAAACAAATCGTAACGCAACAGTTGGAATAGTGATTTCCTAATATTGTATAATATATTAAAATGTTAGGAAAATAAAGTAATTTTCTACGTAAAACTTAACCTTTTTCACAACGGTCTTAAATATTAATTGCCCGTAAATGATAAATCATTGAATGGTGCTTAATTAATAATTCTGTAAATGAAACATCAAGGTGTTATAATAAAAATTATCATTGATACAAATAAAAATAAATTGTGAAATCTAAAGATAATAGCCCGGGCTGCGCCACATTTTCGCTGAGCATCTGTATTTTTATTGTGCAATGATGCAAATATTTTTACGACGGCTGCCCTTTAAATTGATGTTTTATTGTTGTTACCCAATTATTACCTATCCTGTTTAGACAACAACAATCTAAAAACCGTGCAGTGTCCGCCGTTAAGTAACCTCCTGTATTAATATGGAATCAGCTAAAAAAACCAAGCACTACTAAGACAAGCCGCGCAGTGTCCACTTTTGAGTGACCTTCGGAGTGTATTGTAGTGTATTGTAGGCGTATATTAATATGATTGTGAGGGAAGCCCTTAGAATGTTAAGATTCTTATTCCGTATTGGAAAAGAATTCAATAATATTAAAACATATCGATTATAAAATGAAAAAATATTTGAAAGGAATGCTTTCCTAAACTTTCACTTACCTGTAAAGTGATATTCTTGCCGTTTTTTTTTTTAATTAGCAATCCTTTTTATACTCGTTAGCTGAACACTTAACGCAGAATCTTGAATGTTTATTTAATAAAATTTATATATTTTTTAAGCTAATAATTTAAACTATCAAACTGGCAGTTCTAAGTAAATGGACTATCAAAAATGTCTTACACATAATACTAGACAGATAATTGGAATTTTACAATGTAGTTTTAAAAAAGAACGTTAAGGATAAAACTATTCTAGTCTTTGTCCAACAGAGAATGCACGATGGCAAGAGAAGAGTGCAACTATGCGATGCTATTAAGTAATTTACTTGTTTTCTTTCTCTGTATTATTTGGGCACTTATTCTGTTTATTTTATATTCGATAGGATAATCTATATAGATATTTATTACTGGCGTCTCTGCTAATGACACACCTGTTGTGTACTGAACTGTATTTAAAATTAATTTAATTGAAGCAAAGGGTGACACAACCCCCTCCCTCTACTATTTGCTTTATTTTCGTAATGTTTGAAACAGAGCGCTGAAGAATTACACATTTTGTGTATTATAATTAATATTCGTGGATTGATAAGTCAGCTATTTTACCTATTTGAATAGTGACATAACTTTTAATTTTCCTATTCCATATCTCTCTCTTATTAATTTTCTAAATATGAATTTGAATGTATCGTTAGTCATATTGGTTATGAATATTTATGTTTTCTGTGGTTGCTCGATAAAAAAATAATTCTACCAACTGTTGAATACATGAATTGAAAACTTATTTATTTTAATATTAAGTATGTAACAAAGTTCAGAAATAATTAAATATACCCGGCGTCCCTAAATCACATCGCTACTCAGTAGACGCCAAACACAATAATCTTGTTTCCCTCACATGTTGATATAAATATGAAATATTTAAATAAACGAGGCTGTTGTATTAATTTTTCAGCGGGAGTTGCCGGAGCGTGAACGGGCAGGATGCGCCACCCTTTCTCCTCCGGTCCTACTTCACCCTTGCGCTTTTTCCTGCCTCCCTCGTGCCGCTTTATGATCAATGGTTATGGCACATAAATTTAGGAATTGGGCGAACATTTCATGCATTTATAACAAGCAAAGCTCTTAGCGGGGTGGAAATCCAATATATAATAACCCACACATTTAAAAGAGATCTTTTGATTTGAATTATTATTTTTTTTTGTGATATTTGATTTTTTTCAATAATAACATCCACAAACATTTTCAGCATTACTAAGCAACGTGGTAAAAATTATTCAATTGATAAACTACCATGTTTCTTCTGATTCTGTTAATTAATCGATATTTAGATAAGTAATTGCTTGTCGCTGGAGTCGAACATAATCCTATGGGCTGATAGCTGAACGTCCTACTTACATGGCTATAAATATGCACTTCAAAAGTATATTTATATGTCTTTTCTATTAGAAAGCAGGCAGTATCATGAACGTTTATTTTTTTTTTAATATTTTTCCATGTTGTCATTATTACGAAGCTCCGACTTTGACTTTTGGAGTTTGGTTGATAATTGTTTTTGTGTCGACTCTGCGAATTATATAAGAAGCTACAAATAATTTAGTAATACAAATTATATTACTAAATTATTTGTAATTGTACCCATGTAAATACAAACATAAAGACCGAGAAATTCAGGAACATAAAGCGTCTGTTAAGTGAACCATTCAACAGATTATAAATTATTTCAGGAATTTTCACTTGGTACCGCTAAAATTAAATCGTCATGACAACTTTATCCAAAATTTTCCAAAATGGGAGATGGAAATGTATTCATCCCTGTGTCTCTAATCGCGCACCCCCCAAAGCTGTGTTCAGTACACCGACGAGGGCCGCGAGGCGTTCTCCATATTTTTGCCTGTAACCTTTTAATTATTATATCCGGTCGGCCCAGATGAATTGCGTTTCCTGAAACGCCGGCATTCATTAGAAGGAAGATTAAATATTTCAGTGGAAGTGAATGGGTTGCAGAATACTTCATGCGAATCGCCTTCTTGTCCTTTGTAAAGGAGGTGAATGGATTGATTAAAAATCTTAATCACCGTGTAACGGGGGAACTTCGAAGGAAATTAAAACGATAACTTCGTTTCGTGAAATATTGAGTTCCGCCGAGTTTATCATTCAATTTTCAATGGTATTAAACCATGTTTTAATAAGATTTGCAACTTATTGCATGAAAGTTTTTTGAGAATTATTACGAAGCAAAAACAATCTTAGATAAATGGGATATTATACCTTTTAAATGTTTTACTTTCTGGCAAAATGATAACAATTCAATAAATGCAGCGTCCAATATTGAGTATAAATTGATAGATAAGGCTTTCGTGGTTATTTATCATGTATGTATGGAAGGCTCATCGATACAGACAAAATTGAGATTTGATATTCTATCCACAATATTACCTTATTCCATATAAGGGTCATTTCCATGAACGAAAATGACTTTTTATTAAAAATGTTAGAGCTCCAAGTTATAATATAAAGAATAGTCGAAAAAAAATCAGAACTCTGCTGATGTAATCGCTGTCCTAAACCACCAATTCACAACAAAGTATTCACAACATTTGTCAGTCACAAACAGATCAGAAATCTGCCAAAACTTGATTATTTGTCAAAGGTTTTGGAGAAAAAAATGTGCTTGAAAAATTAGAATTAATATTTTTATTAATATCCTAATTCATATTCAATATATTTTTCTTGTCGTAAAATTATAAAAATCTATTTCGATATCTAACCTTGAAAATTCGACATATTTCTGAGGTCTCACATTCGATGCTTACTTTTAGAAAAAAAATGCAATTCAAATGAGTAGATATTATTGTAGCAGGATCTGCAACATACAAAATAAAACATAAACCCATAAAAGTATTTTCATTTCGAGTACATAGGTAAGTCCTTCAGTTTCGAATAAAGGACCTTTTCCCTCATTCGTCCTTAATGAAAGAACCAAGTCGGTCGGTCTTTTGCGTATATTCCTTGTTATGAAACCATATTTCTATTTGAAAGCGGCCAGTTTCAAATAGAAATATTTCAACCATGGTTTGAATAGAATTTACATGATTTGCATATTAAAACATGCATTTAAGGTAGTATATGAAAGTGTCTAGCGTCCTAGCTATTCAAAAGACGGGTTGTTTCTATAATAATATAATGGAAGCTTTCATTTGTGATTTACTTTAGGTCCATTGTTTCCACGGAGAATTAAGTACTTCTTCAGTTTTAGCAAAAAGTCAGAGATTACACTATGATGCCCGTGTAATAATATTCTATGAATATTCATATCTATCTAAAGTTTCCCAGAACTATGTAAATAAAATCCCACGTTATAACGTTCTATGTGATATTTATTGCAAGTTAACCATCATAAATTAGTAGAAATGATATAAAACACTAAGAACCCTCTGAGCAATAAATTTGAATTTCGTTCGATTGGTCGAACGCGTACAGCTAAAGTAAGTACAAGCGTAGAATTACAATTTGACGAATTGTTGAAATACGCCTCTCTACAACAGTAGATGCCTCTGCACACTAAGTTGAACCACTCTATTCATAGGAGCATCTTCCAAATTTTTTACTTTTACGATAAGCTAAATGGCAAATAGTTATGAAGTTCTTACTTTTTTATTACAAAGCGATCAATTTTCACAAATGGCACGTATTATGAAAAAAAGTTTAATTTTATAGTGAATATGATCTTGTTTACACTCAAATAGAGGTTAATCTATATTTTCCTGATTCTAATGTACCTATTTTCATGTATGAAACCGCACAAAAGTCCCAACGATTCCCAACCGTCTGGAGTCAGTAAGACAATGACATCTCCAAACTGGGTATGTTGTGAGGCTGAAGGTAGTTTGAAGGGGAAGTAAATTGGAAGAATAAGATGGGAAAGTACCTGGCTATTCAGATCTGATCACCAAACATAGCCAAAGCCATTTCAGGCAACGTTTCAATTCTTAATGGTGGTCTTACACCAGTGCGATACTGAGAGTATCTTTCACTCTGGAACGTAATGCAAGTATACTATATATTATCTTACATAAATCAATTGTCAGCTCAATTCAGCTCGAGAGCCTTACCCCTCGACGACGGAGGCCGTCGATACTGATGTTTTAATTTATCACAGCTTTTGATTCATAGAAATAATAATAACTTTATTTATTTCAATAACTTATTAATTAACGCTTATTGTATTTTTATGTTATATCAATTTATTCTGAACAATTAAACTTTTGCATTAAAAAATGTTGAAAATTTTACAAAAAATGGTGGTGTAGAAAGTTGTTTTTTTTTTCATTTATAATAAAATGACGCCACAAATTAATTTTCGAATTCTTGAAGAGTTAAAAAAATCTTCATGAATGACAAATAAAGAAGACAATAAATAATCTGCGTCAAAAGGAAGTAGGCGCAGCTAATGATTTTATTTTATTTCCAGCTCAACGCACACCAAAGAAAACAAAAATTAGTCCCACATTATTTAACAATACTCATTAACCCTCATATTTAAAAAAAACATGTGGGGTGGATTAGCACGTGCCCTTAGTACCTACTCGCGCTGCATTCTCGTATCTAATCATTAGCCATAAGCCTCCGTAGGGGTGAGGGTAACAGGAGCACAGAGAACATAAGGGATGATTGGTCCATCAAAACAGGTTAACGTTAAAGCTTAACGGAACCTCCAGGCTATGCCGCTGCTGTAGAATGGAAATTAACATCGTCCAAGCTCGTTTTCCGGGAGGCAGTCGGTACACATGATATTCAGAAAATCCCATTATTTTGTTTACAAACGTTTAGGGATCATTATATTCTCCATTACAATTATGTAACACAATGACTACATTGCGATAAAATCAGAGAACCAAGTTGTTAAACTTATTGTTGGTGTTTTGAATCCCTTATACGTGTAGTATTTCATACATCTCCTTCAAATAGTATATATTATAACCTTATTATCATAAGATTAATATTTTGCTAAAAAATACATATATCTCACAGTAAAAAAATGCCCGCAATCAGGGGGAATGCGCACTGAGAAAAATGAGTACGGCTTTTTGGAAAAATATTGTTAAAAATTTGACTTCAAGAATAAAATATTAGTCATTCAGAATATATCTTAACACATTTTCAATAGAGTGGCCGTGTAAAAACAAATATAATGGACGAGATTCTTTATTATATGTGATTTTACTTTGTGATGAAATCTGCAAATGAATTCGTTTTTAACAGGAAAATGAATAATTTGACCAGATTTTTAATAAATTAACAATATTTCATATATATGTGTGGTAATGCCAATAATTTTTGAGTCGTAATTGTTGTATTTCAGCTTTTCGGATTTTTAACAGCAGAGATTCTTCTAAGGCATGAGTTTTCCCTTTACCTGTATCTCGGATTAGATACATCATAAGCTTCGAAATTTAAAAAACATATTTTTAAGTATTACCTACAAACTCTTTATTTGATTATTTCCCATTAAAACACGCCATGTAAAGTACTGCCAAAATATAAAATGCAAATTCATGGAACCATTTTCACCGGTCTTAATTAGGGGCAGCCCCTGGCATCAGATAATCATAACGTTTTATTAAGATATATATTTCTCCGTATAAAGCGCAAGCCCTTTGAGTCAAAATAAACTATAAGGAATGACGCAATAAGGGCGATGACATCATGTTATACGGCGATTGTTACATCTTTACGTTTGAAGTCAATTTTTGGATTATGTCTTAAGTAGCTCTTTGAGAAAATACTATCATAATACAGTGTTATTTAAGCAGCTGTTCCGTGAAGCTACAAACTAATAGTACATTCTTGGAAAACGGAATTTGCTGTGGCAAAGATATACTACATACATGTATAATAATTGAGCTGTTTGAAAAAATAAAATAAAAATACTAAAATCTTCACAGAACAGAACATTCGTTCAGGCTACTCTATTTTTCTTGACATTTTTTTCTTTTTTTAACGATTTGTCAGTTATTATTTTGGGAGTGGCTATTATTATTTACATTAGGCAGATTGCACCGCATGATATTTTTTATATTAACGAAATAACTATTTTTGTAAATTCGTATATACTAATAATAATATTTATAAATATCTACAAAAATAAATTTACTAGCAATAAAGCTAAAAATGATATGGACGTGTCAAAATCTGTAGCGAATTATAAAAGAAGTAAGTAACACGTGCATATTATAAAATAAAACTCTTCTGATAAGTTATTTATCAGAAAGTTTAGATATAAAAAAAAAGATGTCTTTAAACCAGAAACCTTTAGGTTTTTCCAATTAATTAAAATCATTACCACGAGGTTCACTGGCGAAATAAAAATACTAAAACAGCGACCGAAATTAATTATTATTACGAGAATTACAAATATGTACCTATAAAATTTAAGCTACTCACGACCAGAGGTATTAAGCCATCCGCGTCTCCATATAAACGTTACCTTTTATGACGTCATTAGCCAAGCGGGGCTAATGTAAGCCCGGTTGTGTTTTTATGCGGTTATTGCTTCCTGCTGCCAAATATCACCTAAGGGTTGTTTAAGGTGTCCATTCCGTGAAGTAATCACTGAAGGATAATACTACTTTATGGTAACCGAGATTTACTTTATTGGTATCAAGGTATCCTACCCAAAGCATAAATTATATAGGAATCCGAAGTAATTGTTTAACCTACTAAATCGTATTTTAAGAATGATTTAAATATTGATTACGTTTTATTTAAAACGCTTAAAAGAATTACATCGCTTATTTGTGCAATACTATGTAACTAACTACAGTGTGTATTTAGCTAGGTACCTACCTACATATACAATATAAGAAATAGCGGCTCGTTATTATTGGGTGTACTCGAGTGCTAATATTACAAAAATGGCATTATTAATGGAAAAAATATATTTATTTATGTTAGAAAATTCAATTTTTGTTTGAAGATTTTCTGGAAATCCGTGCGGCTAACGGCCAAACTGAAATTTCCGGAAAATCATCATACAAAAATCCGATTTTAGAAAAAAAAAATCGTTTTCAGCTATAACAACATCAATAATGCCATTTTCGTAATATTAGCACTCTAGTACACCCAAAATTCACGAGCCGCCACTGTATATAAAAGACCTTAAATCGATAACTTTGATTTCTAATAATTATTCTCTAAAGTATCGTAAATCAGGTTATCTAAATCGGAAAAAAACATTCATGTGAACAGTGTATCTGGCGTCTGAACTTAAGAAAACTTACATATATGATACAAGGATACATTTACGACAAAATATCGTCATAATTCGGAGTAACATAAAAAGTTCCGGATGTGCAACTTTTTGCCGATTATGTGACTGATTTTGTTTCGGACCATGATTCTTATCATGATTCCAAAATTTCTGATCGGTACCTTATTAGTGCCAATAAGATTGATGATTTTTTCAGAAATGAATAATTTCGCTTTGTACCATGATTCTAACGACGAATAGAAAATTTCAGCAAGTTTGTTACCATATAGCCTGAAAAAATGGCTTTTAATGTCCGAACCCAAGTCTTGCAAGAGTGCCCATAAGAATTATGAATTTTTTATAAATTCAAATTTTTGGTCATTTTATGTCTGATTTTTTTTAAGAACATGATTTTTATCACGATTGCCGAATTTCAGCCCCTTTTGTGCAATTGAAACTGAAAAAATGGCTTTTAATGTCCTAACCCAAGTCTTTCATAGTGTCTATAAGGATAATGAATTTTCCAGAAATACAACTTTTTGCTGATTTTGAGACTGATTTCTTTTAAGACCATGATTTTTATCACGATTCCCAAATTTCAGCCAGTTTGTTTAAATAGAACCTTTTAAAATGGCTTTTAATGTCCGAACCCAAGTCTTGCAAGAGTGCCCATAAGAATGATGAATTTTCCAGAAATGCAACTAACGACTAATTTTGAGACTGATTTCTTTTAAGACCATGATTCTTATCACGATTCCCAAATTTCAGGCCGCTTGGTTCCATAGAACCATTAAATGTCCGAAACTAAGTATTGCAAGAGTGTTCATAAGAATGATGAATTTTCCAGAAAAGCAACTAATGACTAATTTTGTGACTGATTTCTTTTATGACCATGATTCTTATCCCGATTCCCGAATTTCAGCCCGTTTGGTTATATAGAAAATTTAAAAATGGCTTTTAATGTCCAAGTCTTTCATAGTGTCCATAAGAATTATGAATTTTCAAAAAATACAATTTTTTGGTAATTTTGCGACTGATTTCTTTTAAGACCATGATTCTTATCACGATTCCCAAATTTCAGCCCGTTTTGTTCCATAGAACCTGAAAAAATGGCTTTTAATGTCCGAACCCATGTTTGCAAGAGTGCCCATAAGAATGATGGATTTTGCAGATATTCAACTAATGACTAATTTTGTGACTGATTTCTTTTAAGACCTTTTAAGTACTATAGAGCCTGAAAAAATGGCCTTTAAAATCCGAACCCAAGTCTCACATTAGTGCCAATAAGATTGATGAATTTTTCGGAAATGAAACTTTTTGCAGATTTTAGAACTGATTTCGCTTTCCAAAATTTCAGCCAGTTTGCCATATAGCAAAGAAAAAATTACTTTTAATGTCCGAACTCAAGTCTTTCAATAGTGCCCATAAGAATGATAAATTTTCACCAGAAATTATTAAAAGGTTTAAACTTCTCCGAAATTTCGCAAAAAATATATTTACACACTCTTTCATTGAAAATCTGTTGCTCAATATTAACTTTATCAGCAAAAACGTTGTTTTATATTTCTCTTTACAGAGGTTTGCATATTGTTTTCCGATCCGGTCACTCAACTCCTTATCTAAATCCTTTCTGTCTAGAATGTTCCTCGAATAATAAAGTGGTTTGCCGTCTCCAAAGCAGAGATTCCTGTATCCGGATAAACTTGATAAACTCAAAACCTTTTTTATTGTAACTTAACTTATTTTGAAGAGCTTCATTAAAATTCAATATTATTTTTAACCTATTTTTTAAAAGAATATAAATATTATGAGCAGTTATTTTAAATAATCAAACAATATTAATTTTTATACAATATCAATAATAAATGGTAATAAGTTAAAGGCTTAGGTATTCATTATTATTGAAATTATTTTTTTTTGTGTTTAGTATAGTTCGTAAATAGACTTTATTAACTAGCTAATTTGTTTAATTTTCTTACATCGCAGTAAACTGCATTCAATTGCAGCAGGTAGGTAACCCATCGAGTGAAAGTTTAGTTTTAGTGCTTAAACTTTATGAACCTTACCTATAAATGTGTTTTAAATTTTATGCAACTGCTAAACAACCATTACTGTATCGGTAATGTTTGTTTATCGGTTGTGTAAAATTTGAAACACATTTATTGTAAGGGTAAACGTTTTAATTATATTTTTTTACAATATCTCAGCACAAAAAGCCCTGAAATAAAAAAAAAATCTCTCAGGAATCTTTGGGGACGCTTTGTGGAGGGTGTTTTTGTGGAAAAAAAAGGTTCTGTGAAGGAAAAAAAACATTAAAAGTGTATAGTTATCTGGGGGTCAATGTGTTAAGGAGTGACGGACGTATAAATCCATCCATCCCTCCCACTATGGCGCAAAGCGATGGGTCGAAAGAAAAACCGGCTGAAGGGGTCAAAAAGTCTCCCTTAACCAGTCTCTGCCGATCTGAACTGCCACGCAGTAGGAGGGTAAACGCATCTGCCGACAAAACCTAGACAAACACCACCTCTTGAACCCGGGCACCCCTGCTAAGTCACCAAACGTAGCGATCCACTTGGGGTGACCTATGGCAGGAGTGTTGGTAATCCAATAAATGGCGGCACAAAATACAATTATTAGTGTAATTCTTTAGACATAAACAATAAAAAAATATATATATAAATGTTAAATATATGTTTTTTCATCAACTGAAAAGTCACAGACTTACCCTTCTTCAAAGGGAGATGCATGCCACTGACTTGTAATTAGGTACATAAATAATACTCTACATACCAATAATAGCACAATTCCAAGTATGTAGGTACTTTCAAGAAAATAAATGCATTGCCCCCAAACCCATGCAGCGTAAATAAAGTCACGTCCTCATAACATCCAATTTTGAGGCAAATAAATCCAATTTTTCAATCGGAGGTAAAATATTTATTGCGAAATAAATCACTCCGATCGCCAAGTTCTCATCTCTTCGTAATAATACCCTCGACTTCTTTACGACTGGCCAATGAAATAAAAATCACGTACGAAGAACGACTGGTCAGCTTGCTCTTTACTGTTTATGCCCTCCTGGTAGAATTTATATTCCTAACTTTATTACATCATCAACATAATATTACTCGGAATGTGTTTCTACGGAATAAAGTACTGTCATTTGTTAGCAAATGGATTCCGATATATTTGTATACAACTCATATCCTTACTCCGTACCATATCCTGATTTTATATTTACTGTCTTATGGCAGAAGGAAATAAAACGTACTTCAACCATCATAAACTAACAATTTTTTAATCTAGATTTTTTATTTGGGAAAATCCATAATATATTATTTTAACAAGAATTAAGACTATGTTCAATGAAGCAGTTTTATTTTACTATGAATTTATTTTACACAGTAGATCTTGAAGATTCTCTCGGGACCTTTGACATATTTGGGGATGCTGTGCAAAATTAATGAAAGGAAGGTCTTGAAGAGACTCATAAGGCAAGAGGGAAATATCACTAAAGTCTAGATGTGGAGTATATAAACGATGCGTCGGAACGAGCTGTTCTACGTAATTAGTATACTAAGACCAAGACCATAAAAATTATTAAATTTAAAACGATTAACTTTAAAAATTGGATATATTCCTTTTTGTATTTTCAGTCAAGATTATCCATTCTACCGGAGTTTATTCGTAAGTTAGTGCGTTCCGCGCTGCAACCAGCAAATCGTCTTTTGCTTTGTTGTAAATAATGACGTTTCTGTGGTTAATTTTTCTCCCAGCTGAGATAGAATGACGTCATCAATTGCCCAATGTTACGCGACGTTGACATATTTTTGATATTGTCGAGGGTCGTTAAAATAAGTACCGCGAGTAAATACAAGATTTTAAGACTAATGGCACCATAAAAACCTCAATATCTCAAACTCTAACAAAACATTTGCTTGCACATTCTTTTAGAATGTACTTAAGTTAATACTCGTATAGTTGTCACAAGTGAATCATGATGGAAATTAATCACTCTTTACGTGGGTACCTATATCAATTACTATTTTACGCATTGCGTCTTCGAGATAATAAATATAATTCCGATTTCATATGGCTGAAATCATAAAACAAATACTAACACCAGAAGTGCCCTCCATATACATTTGAATGGAAACAAATGTTCTATTTAGCCCAATAGCCTAGCGCTCCGTCGCACTTACACTCGCCTGACAACGTAGATTTCCAACCAATTTTAATTTCGTAGGCACGGTTTCATATTAGAAAGTTAACCCTCGATTAGGCAATTATTTGAATCACGAAACACCCCCGAGAGGGTATTTCTTGTGTTATTCTTTATACAATGAAATGAAATGCTCGTTTTATTATTTCTTAATATGATTAAATTTCAGCATCGTATCTATGTCTTACTTGGTAAAACTGATCTTTCACATCATAATTATAATGATAACATTATTATTTTGTTTTATTTTACTGATATTTATTTTTATCACCGATTATTTTTCCAGTTACAGTAAAATATTTCTTATTTTGATGACATTCTTAGCATTTGGACAATTTAAAGGTTATTTATAGAGTAATTCCATATTATTAATGACTTATAAATTTCATTTATTTGCATCATTTCATTAGCTCGCTGTGCTAGAACATTTATTCTGCCACGTGGTATCTTGAACAAGTCGTGGCGACCACTACGGTTTTACGAATACGGCGAAATTTTCAGCCACAAGTAAGCCAAAGAGGAAATTGCTGTCAAAAGGTTACGAATTAGATAAAAACTAAGTATTAAAAGATTTGCAGAACGGTTGGTTTCTAGGCTAAATCTATTCGTTCCATCAATTACATCCATGCGGTGCATGCACAGTGGATGAGTTCCATGCGTCCGCATATAGACTTACTTGAAGATTTTTGTCTGGATTTATCAAGCATATTTAATTATTTAGTTTGGTGCGGAGTCCATACTCCACTAGAATTCTCCAGATTACTTCTTATAATGCCATCAAACAAGACTATCATTGTATCTGGGTCATTAAACTGTTTAAATGTTTTGATGATAAACCAAAGTTTTATTAAACTTCATGTTATTGCAAAAATGGATCCATTTTCGAATGGGGACCAAATCGAGAGGTAAAAACTGTTGTAAACTGCAGCAACTTAGCAAAGACTGACTTTTCAGCTTCAAAAAATTAATAAAAAAAATAACTTTTCGATTCCTGAGAAGAAAAACCATTTTTCTATTGTTAATTCGAAATAACGTAATGCGCATTATATTCATCATGGAGATTAAAATAATGTAACTTACGATAGCCACAACCACTACCAAACATTAGGAAGTAAGGGTTGGGGAGAACATTCCCATCTAATGCATACCTTCTGCAAATCTCGCATTTCTCATCGCATTCTTCCATCGGAGAAATCTGAAAAATTCGTTTAGAATTCAAAACAGGTTGGATCTTCATATTTCACGTGTAGCTACGAACTTTTCTCCACTGAGAGGGAAGGGTAAGCAACTTCAGGTGGGGAAATTGGTGCCTACTTGAATATGTATGTAGATTGCAGATGAAATCATTCAAACTACGTATAAAAATCTCAATCATTCGTAATCTTTTCCACCCTGATTTGTGGTTGAAATAGCAACATTATTTCTTATGTATTCTTATGGGTGAAAAACTGTTGTCAGTATTTGAACAATAATCACACAAAACGCTGAAAAAATACTATTTGAGCTCCCGCGCTACACAAAAAAGAAAAATAACGGTAATCAGGTTCTAATGGTTGTTCTGTGTCTTGTTCTATTTCGTGTTTCGTTTAGATTTATTACTATTATCTTTTTCTTCAATGATACAAATATTTTTGTTTATCATTATGGCATTACGATAGTGGAAAATTATAAAAATATAATCATTGTGAAAGGAATTGATTTGTTTATAAAGAAAATAATTTTACTCAAAGGTTAATGTTCTGTCTCTTGAAAAGTTCGAGTGATACGTATTCAGACGAAATGACAAACAGTATAGGAAAACTCCTAAACAAACTTTAAGAAAGTGGAATAATTCACAGCGCAAACAGTCCCGGTACGTGCGGGTAAATCACGACTGAAAAGGACAGTCGTACCCCTGGCCCCGCGTGTATCAGGGAATCATAAGGATTATGAAGGGTAAATAATGAATACTGTAAGTAGTACCCGAATGTTTATTTGGCAAAGGGGTGCAGAAGCAGACTTGCGTTTGAAGAGGCTTTGAAACGTATATTTAGTACCTATATTTTATTGCGACGAGGCATTTCGTTTTTTTTTCTTAGCAAATATTACAACAAATTAAAATTCGCGTTGTCGATCGACCGGTGAGTAGAACGATGGCTTAGTAGTAGCCGACGTAGGTCGTTACTCATATTACGTACCCATTTACTTACTCATCCAAGATTATAAAGTTTATAAAAAATTTGAACCGCTGGTAATTATTTCACTGTGATTGCATAGGATGTGCAATGGATAATCAGTTATATATAATCAGAGATGATTTTTCAATTAGAATATATAGGTTTAGAAACCAAAGACAATGCCCAATATTTTGAAAAGTCTACAAATTGAAAAAAAAAAATCACAATTTCGTTAAAGTTAAATCTTAAAATTACTACTCCCGACTAACACAACAACGGTACCCTCGGCTCTTCGATTCGATAATAATAAATGTAATTTATACATTTAAAAAAAATTGCACCAAAACTAGATTCTTCAGATTGGTAAATTTTACTAAAATATTTTCAATACCAATGATTTAACTTTAAATGTACCCGTGTGTAGATTCTCATAGCAAGCAAAATAATAATGTTTTTCTGATTTATATGAAATCATCTCAAAGGCGCTAAAATAAGTAATAATATAATCACGAATTGACAGTTTCAAAAAAAGAAAAAATTATCCTAAGCACGATATAACTTAGAAATGATGTCACTATCGCAACTTGTTATGATAAATAAAGATAATTAAAGCTTTCGAATTTTAAAGTATTTGTCGAGGCAGTGATTATTTATTATGGTAAAATATTAAATCTACAAGTGGGGAAGCTATAGCAGACTAAAATATTTAAGGAATTGAAATAAATCATTTTTGCAGAACTTGGTACCTACTTGTATTAAAAACGCAAAAGTTTTTTTCGATATGTTCTGATTGCTTTGTGTAATAACCACAAGATTTAAAAATATGGAAAATTCCTCAACTCGATTCAACCAACAAAAAACTTTTATTGAACAGCCTGTAGGAGTACACGATATACAAGCCAACTTCGGAACAGGACCAATTTATAACTTTTAATTGACATCGCTTATGAATTGAGGGAAAAAATGTTACGGTGTAAGGATTTCACCCCCTGGCTACCTTGTTGCGGCCGTCTTTTAATCCCGGTGTTTTCGAAGTCGCTAATTAGGGTAGATGGGGGTGGTAACCACGTTAGGGGAGACGAGAAAAATATTTGACGGGACGCGAAGTGAACATCATCTTAATCAGCAGGGAACTGGCAGATTGGGAGGTAGGTAGTTATGAAAAAAAACATTTAATGTGATTTATTTTGATGGCATCTTGAAAAAAATCTCATTTAACAAGATAAAGGTTGTTAGAATTGACATTTTATAAAAATGGTTGAATACAATACCAAGAAAATTCTAAAGGTATGCAAAAATTACGGTTTATATTCATTTTTTGTTCAAATGTAATTGTATCTACCCACAATTTTGCTTTAATTTGTTATTTTCATATTACGTTGGAAATAAATTTTATTAAATAAAAATATTTATTACATTTTTAAATTCGAAATGATGAATGACAGTGAAGGTTCAATAACACCTCGTTTCAAAATATTGATTATTATCAGTATTGTTTTTGTGACACACCACAAATAGGATCATTGCTTGAAATGGTTTTAACTGAGTTTAGTAACATTGGGTATTTGAATATTCACATACTTACTCATTTTCCTCTTCTTAGTATCCTTCAACCCTACCCTCCTCCGCTAAATCCCCTAATGCTCCATCAACCCCCGCATTACTTCCAAAATGAGAATGCCATAGTTTCACTGACCACAGAATCAAAGAGAGGAAATGTTGAATGTTGTATTACCTACCAGAGAGATTAACACAATACGTAGAAAAAGATATAATATTATTTATTGAATGCCCGTAGGGCTTTTACTGACATGATACAATGCAAATACTACATAATACAGACACAATCTTTACTTTTCATTTTACTTCCCATAATAATATAAAAAATTCCAGAATATTATAAAGATGCGAAGAATCAATATAAAATGAACGTGATCGTAATAATTATCTGCCATAAATAATCTCTAACAAATAATATACATTTTTAATATTTTAAAAGCCAAACATGAAAGATTTGCCACGAGACTTGCACTGATGCGAAATAAAAGGCTTTATGCTCCGTGGTTCCCGGAAAGGGTCGGTAAGCTGCAGAAAATGATATCACAAATGAGAAAATGTTTTCAAAAAGACTAAAAGGGTGGTCAACATCCCTTTCTCATACCTGAGGCGCTGTTCTCCATATTAAAAATACATTCGTTTTCAAAGGGCTGATGATTTCATTTAATTTAAATATGCACCCGTCTCTAAAAATACCAATTTCTGACCAAGCTTTGTTTTGTAACACATCCGTTTAAAAGAGGCAAGTTAATTAATTTGAACTAATACAAAAGTAATTCCGTATGTTTTCTTATTAAAATTGCTTGAACCTTCAAATTGTTATTTTTGCTAATAGAAATTGTCTGTTTCGCTTATAATATTGAAATTATTCACGATCACTTAAATATATTATATTTAAAGACTTCCGGGCGATTTTTGATCCTAAAATCACAGTATCAAAATATCGTATTTTCTGTACCTATTCCAATTCTTTAAGAATTTATCGCATTTTATAATTACTTTACATCAGAGAGATAAAGATGCACTCACATATATTTTACCATTTGTGTTTGTCAAAGGCATTTGTGTGTGTCATACCCTACCAACATTTTTGCCATCGTAGAATATGAGTAGGTTCAATAGATATCAATATGACGTACGATCAAAATCTCTCATGAATCATTAAGATGAGAATAAATAAATACTCGTGATAAAATTGTTGTAACAGCAGAAATATTAATAAAATGCTCGTAACATAATTTTTAGACTGTATCTAGCAAAGACGACGCATAGAAGTCATTAGTGTACCAATTATTCCAGAATGAATCACGAAGAACTTTCCAGTAGTGTAGCTCAATTTTTTTGTTCATAAAAATCAATTAAAAACACTTCTAAAAATACGACGTGAAATTAGATCAAAGAACGATATACCAAGTAGGTTCTTACGTATCTACTCGGGTATCTACTGTAATACTTAATTATGAGAGGCGTTAGGTATCTATCTACCCACCGAAATTCACAATAAAGGGATATAATCGAGTCATTTGTTCGAGTGACACATACAACTATTTGAATGGGTCCCTTGACAAAATAATGAAGGAATATTAATAATGAGTCGTATTGGACGCAGTTAGAAGGTTGCATAATTGGTCATCTTTGTGCCGAGGAGGGTCCATCTCCTTTACAAACAGTGGCCGGTACGAACCGTAGTACTCGTATTGTATAGTTTTCAATTAGATGTCTCCTGTACCCCCTTACCGCAGAGCAATTTCATGAGATTAGTATCTATAAGCTCTAATAATTTCTCTTTTGAAGCGATCCGCCTCGTCCAAAAACTACTCATGTTGGGTTATGTCATCAAATTTCTTATATACCAACGAATCATTTTCTTTTGATCTGATGATATTTTTTAAGTGAATAGATAAGCACGTTTTCAATTGAGTAATATACTATTTGACTAATAAGCATTTAATATGAATATAAATAATATGAGAGGGTTTTAACTTTTAACCAAGAGTTTTTCAATAATCTGCTAACTCGATAGCTTCTTCAGCGGACATGCTAATTAAAATATCTTCTTAAATGATGTCATTCCTGGAATGAGATTTTCTAGAGTTTTTTACAAATTTAAATACAATAAGAAAATAAAAATTGAAGATTGTAGTTGAATATAAATCATCAAAAACTCATTATTTATCACAATATACAGGGTGTTCCAAAAGTAAACGTTATCAGTTTGAGGTTTGATAAGACAATTCATGACGAACCAAAATATCATAATATGACTTTTGTGAAATGTCTTTAGTTGTATAGATATTGGCACATCACTGAATTTCTTGTTATTCCTCGTGAATTGGCCACCAAGGGATAACGTTGACTTTTGGGACATCCTGCAAAAAAATATACTGTGTAATAGAATTAATGATGTATTTTTATGTTGAACGTAGACGTATACACAGTATACACAAGTATACTTAGAAGAATGTAAAATTGACCGAAAACGATTGTGTAATTATTAAGTTTAAACATAACATACAAACTCCACGGCTTCAGAAATTGTGTAGCAGATTTATTAATCAATAATATTCCCGACTTCCCGATCGGTCGCGATCTCTTGGCATTTCAAGATAAAGTAATCAGATAGATAGAGCTAGTCTCAAATGAATTAGGAACTTTATAATGCATCATATTTCATCACTAATAATTTGATGCGTTGATTAAGTTCTGGTGTCGAGAGGGAGTCTCGAAGGAATGGTAGGGCGGACAGAGTGGTAGAGGAAGGAAGGACAGGGAGGTGTGGGGTACTAACTCCCCCCCTAGCGAATGACCGGGGGTCGGACGTGTCTCAGTACTTGAGGCAAGGGATTAGTTAGTATTTGAATAGCCCCAGGGAATCTGGCGCTATTGACGTTATCGTTATATGCGAAATAATAATCACAAAATATAAACACTTGTGCATATTCAAAGGATTTGCCCGAGAGATATCAGGTAAACATGCGTATCCCTTCTAATCTTGCTGGTTTAGGCTATAGTTACTGCCTATAAACTGATACCGATTGGAAACACAGAAGGGTCCGACATTTCCCGAGAAAGTTTTACACTCGTACAGCCTTACTAAAAAAGGTGAAAATTTTATTTGTTTTATTAACGACCGTGTATGTGAAAATCTTACTTTTGAAATGTAAAATAGAAACTGACATCAAATAGTTAATCAAAAGATATACAAGATATCTCCATTCCTTATCTAGCCAAAGAGGGTAGATTCTCTGATGTATAAACTCAAAATAATTTTTAAAAATCATCGAATTTCTCAATTTTCCAAGGTACGAGTATTTTAAATGTTCTGTATTTTTCTAAAGTTTAAAATTGTCGTAAAAACTTATCTTTTAAATAGTTGTATTTTAAATTTATTTCAATATTTACAAAATTGCGATATCTTTAATTAATTAATTCATTAATTCAAACAGGAATAAACGTTTTAAAAAGCTATCCACAAACATTTTTAATGAAAAAGTCAAAAATTTCAAAGGAATAAAAATTTTAAAAAGTCTTTTATTTAAGTAATTTGCAAGAATACTGTCACTTAACTTTTAATCTCTTTTTTACAATTCAATATTATTATAATAATTCTCAGAAAATGACCAAAAAAATAGTCTATTAAAAAATAAATATGTCCGAAAAACCTTGCTTTTTTCGATAACACGAAAATCAATTCACTACATGTAATCATTAATGGATTAAAACTGAACAAAAAATAACACAATTAATTGTAAATATATTGAGTTATACAAATATTATAGTGAATTGGTCATTATAATAGAAATTATGAACAACAACATGATTTAAATCAACCACAAATCAAAACTGTCACATTACTAATATTGACGGGAAAAATGCGCCAGACTGCCAAAATTTAATATTGCTAGTTCTTTCACCGCGCAGTTAGACAATTTTATGAGTAATAATTCGAAATAGAAATTCTACAGTCATTTTACAATGTGTAACAAAAACACCGTTTAACCGTTATGAAATTGATGTTTACTAGTAAGGTTGTTAGTGTGAGCTTGAAAGTCCCAGGAAATAATTAAATAGGTTACCAGCATTTTTCAAACGCTCAGGTTTAATTAAATAATATAATAAAACTCTCTGTATTGACAAGAAAAGAGTAAATCGATGGTCTAGAGTTAAAATACCGTATCCCCATAAATCTTAAAAAATTAGATATCGTGATATAAAAATAAATTTTATATCTGAAGTAAATAAAACATTTTTCGGGTGGACTTCCGTTCAGCAAAATATACATTTTTCAATAACTTATTGAGTAACACACCAAATTGTAATATGTATTCATTGGAGACAATATTAGCGACTCTCAAACGAAAATTTGAATAAGAAAAAAGATTCGGTATAATCTAGGGATTGAACACAGGTCCTCAGCTTTGAGCAAAGCCCGTGAAATATTTACTTATTGTCTTGAGTTGAGTGATCTCTGGGAAGTATTAATGTGTGACAACGTTACACGATCTATGACCGAATTACAAATATGTAAATCCAAAAAGAATGGTAAACCAATTAAAAGTGAAATAAGGAAACTTCACTACACAGAAACGAACCGGGGGTGTAGGTAATTTGGAAGAGAAAAAAATATTAGTACAGCATGATCATCGAATACTTGCCGATATTTGGGGTAGCCGGTTAGGATATAATAAAAGTTGTTTAAATAAAGTATTCAAATATGTGACGTTCTAAAGAAATGTGAATTCAGCAGTAAGCAAGACTTTATAATTAAGACATACATTTAATACCTCAATTAAATATGTTCATATGGGCTTACCGAACTTAGCTTACTCGTAAAATCTCCTGATTCGTGCTACTAGCCGTAGCCATTCCCCATTTATTGGCCATTAAGCTGGCCAAAAGGCTGCATGAGGTAAGAAAACATATAATTCTCCCGGTTAATGACTTCCAGATGTCCACTGGAGTCGGCATGATGAAGAAGGGAGTTAACATGACTTCTGCGCAATTATTCGAAATGATTCCTAGACAAAAGTCATTAAGCATTGGGTAAAGAAACCTTCAGAAAGAAAAACCGAAGATTTATGATGTAATGGAACGAACTCGGAAAAACATTCAAGTAAGAATTGCGATATAAGACTGTTTGTAAACCTTTTAACAAAAGCGTGATGACAATGAAAATTGTGCGAATGCTTGTATGTTTACATTTAACATTTTATTTAATTCATATCATTCCTCAAAATATCAATGTGAATTGCTTACTGAGGTTTGTTGGACTAAGGATTGGACTGAGGATTTTGCAGTCTATCCCATATCTTTAGGTTCTATAAATTTGGCACATATGTTATTTGCGGACGTTTTTTTTAAATGTATTTGTACATTAAATTTAGTTATTTTAATGGTGACCGGATAAATCATCACAATGATAATTCATCACATCTTTAAAAAGTTCTATAAAGACATGGAAAGTGATGAAACAAAAACTTTATTATTTTATTTTAAAGAAAGACAAACATTCCCGGGTTACGAATAGCCTGACAATATTTGAAAATCTCCTACTACCACCACAGTTAAGTTAACTGGGTTAAGTAGGTTAGATTAGGTTAGGTTAGGTTAAAAAAAAAAATCATCGTTTCTAATGACTTTATATCACTCTTTAAAAGTGTGTTGAATTGTCACTGTGTTGAGTTATCATGGAACCATTTTAAAAATATCTATTATTATCTCTAATGCACGACGCAATGTGGGCATGAGCTAGCAGAATTGATTCCCGGTGTACTGGCGCACCGTGAAACTCGACGTGCACGAGCTGAACACCCGCTCACAGTTGATGTTGGGTTCATGAGAACGAGCCGCTTCGACTCGTTTTTGTGTAAGACGGCTCATAGGTGAAACGAGCTTCCGGCATCTGTTTTTCTCCTTCATTTAATCCGGGCCTCTTCAAGACCCGCATTAACAAAGCCCTTCATACAGCCCTTATCTTAGTCCGCTCTACAACGCTGCCCAATAGGGTGGCGCCATAGTTCCCCTGCCTTTACACCGTACAGAAAACGGTATTTATTTTGTTGTAATAAAGTTGATATCTTGCATACCTCTCTATAAAACCCTTTTCAATTGATATTGTGTAACAAAATCGTGTCTGGCGTTCATCTTCTTTGGTCAAGGCAAAAAGCGAAAATTTCATTCAAAAACCGTACTCTTTCCAAAAAAATCAAATTCTATACTCCCACCTATTCTCATAATTTAAATAATGCTGATCTTTTATTAAATTTAGAGGTGCCGTTACCTGTCTACTCAGGTACCAAGTAGCTTTTCTTAAATTGTACAAAATTTTAATTTAGGACAGATAATTTGTATTTCCTAACTAAGAAGTTATAGTTTTATGAAATTGAACATGGTTGTATAAAGTGTATTTGTATAATGGAGTTTTATTACCATTCAATTATGATTTATAATGAGTATTGTTTGTTAACGTCCACAAAGCTATAATAATGTCGGTTATCAAAGTTCAGCTTGAATTGTGCCGCCCCCCCCAGTCATCAAACAAAACAGTGGAAGTTACGCCACTGAAAACCCATCCCCTAACGTCTGTTGAAATACGTAACTTTATTAATCGGTTTCCATGGGCGTACCGGAGTCGTAAAACCCCTTTCATTGCATGTAAAATTCTACGAATATAAATTAACTACTTCATAACGTAATTAAAAAAAATTGGAGCACAATCTTGTTTTTAATTAAGGGCTATTTAAAGACTTGTTAAAAGTTAAATGTGATTGGATTTTGCTAAATTTCATTCAATATCTAATTTATTTTCAGCTATTTAAATCTTTCGTCAGAGTACTAAAAAGATTTTTAAAGATAAAAATTACAATAAATTTTTCAAAATATTAATTTAATATTGTTGATATATAGTATGTTACTTGGGTGGTAACATTAAAAAGAATCTTTGAAATAATACAAATTAAACAATTTTTTATACCAGAATAGTTTGGTTACAAACGGAACATCGTAATGGCAAGATAAACAAATGGAAAATCGAAATTAATATCTTGACAAAACCTGTAGTTTTACACATAATATTTACAACTACTTTTTTCAAATTTAACTGTTTTTATGATGGTGCTTTCAAAATATATTTCAAGAAGTGCATAACTGTACAAATAACAACTAACAAACGTGCAAATGAGCATTGGTTCGATGAATAAAGATGTTGTTTATAGAAAATTGGATTTTTTGTATGAAGATTTTTAGGAAATCCGTGCGGCCAAAATGCAAATCTTCATAAAAAAATCGTTTTCAGCCACAACATCAATAATACCATTTTTTTGTAATATTCGCACTCTAGTACATCCAAAAGTCACGATCCGCCACTGCACTAAGACTGTTGGTTTTCCAAAAAAAAAAAAAAATTTCTAAGCATATTATGCTAAAAAAAGAAAACGATGTACAAATCATTAAAAAAATTAAAAATGGTCATAGCGGGATGAAATTTAAGAAAATACCTACACAAATAATTGTGAGATATTCGATTCAAATGATTACTGCAGTAGGTAGGTAGGACTGGCAGTCAATGGCCACATCCATTCCCGATGAGGAATACTTGTGATATTGGCTGGTACGAACAACGAAGACCGCAACAATTTAATCTTCCCCGCCTCGGATTAAACGGAACACCTATTTTGTTTTATGGACCTTTTACACAATGTATTGAAAATGCTGCGCGATTACTTTGTATGGTCACATAAAACTTTAGTATTCGCCACTTAACTACTGTATTTTTGTACCATTCCGCGGAGCGCTTTGCAGAAATGATGTTGGCTGCGGAGTACGCCCTAAAAATATAGCTATTTATTTAACAAGAACTGCAAAATGGTAACTATTGTAATTTTTACTAAGGCTATGTGAAGGGTTCTAAAAATGCACGGTGGAACTGAGTGAGTGGAACTGAAACATGAGTGTAAATTGAACTGAATCTAATAATTCTTCTATATTGCACTATGCGGGATTGATGGAAATATCAAAATATATCATTTGTAATCATTTTTTTTTTTTATTTTAATACTGCACAAGAGTCTCAACTGACCGAAAGCAGTAGGACCCCGGCATCTCCAATTTGAGTAGGTATGTTGTGAATGTATGCTATGAAGTGAGGAGGAGAAGGACATGGGAATGAGGAAGGAACTGGCTCTTTAGATCTGGTCGGTCACCAAATATGGTTAAAGCAATTTCAAGCATATTTTTGGTTTGGAATGGTGGCATATCACCAGGTAACTATGTAGGTAGTTATAACAACCTGTACCTAAGAAATTATGAAAAAGACGGGAACTGTTTAGTATATTTAAAATTTCGAATATCAGTTCCATTGTTATTGAGTTGTTGAGTTAGTTGTTTCGTAAATAAAATAATGCAATATCGATTTTCGAATGGGACCAAATTCAGATTGCAACATTTAAACATGGCAATATTAAAGGCCGACATAAATCTGTAGCTAAAAATTTGCGAGCTTCGTAACATCCCCAACGCAACGCAACGCACCGATCAAATATGTTATTTCTCACTAGATGTTGCTTGTACAACGTGGTTTAAGCCCGGCCATGTCCCCTGTGTATTGGATTTAAGTGCAAATCCAGATCGTTAAATGCAAATTTTATTTCCATTCGTTCGTTTCTAATGACGCTATAAAATTTGCAATCGTCTTCGCCACAACATCCACTTCGACTAGATGGCACTAGATGGATGAGACCGACAACGGAAGGTGGGGTGGTCTTGTGGTTCCGGCCAATCAGAGACAAGCTTTCAGATATTATTCTATGATGGGAGAGGTTTATGACCTTATTTTTATGCCGAGATAAAAAAAATTAAAAGTAATAAATAAAGACGAACTAGTCTATTCGTGGCTATGAATTATAGTGTGAACATCACTCCTAGCTCATAGAAAAGTCATGGTAAGAAAAATAATATTTTGTATATTTGTGTATTGTCTACAAATATTGTTATATCCCGGATGGTTTAATTACAAAATATACGATTTAAGTAGAGTCCTAAAAATGTCGCGTTTGTGATTGTGAATTTCGTATTCTTCATGGAAAAACCATTTTTAAAAACAATTTGCGTGAAATTTGTAATTTTCGGGGAAATAAAGAAAATAACGCGGTTTTGACAAAAAATAAAGCAAATATCGGCGAAAATAACTAAAATTCTCAAGTCCTTTGGAATTAGCTATTTGAAAATCATATTAACGGAGTACATTGGCTAAGTGAATGAGGTTTAAAAGGAGAATAAAAGGACGCTAAGATAGTTCGCACATTTTCAGCAAAGATGGACAGAAAGGAATTTCAGAAAATCTATCACCTCCAATTGAATGGAAGAAGTAGAAAAGAAGAATTTTCACGATCGAGTAGATTTATTTATTGAACCTTTTCTAGAGTCAGATATCAGAAGGCAAATACCGAGAAGTATAAATAAGCCTAATAATATATTCTATAAAAAAATGAAAGTTATAAGATGCACAATATATTAATGTTCCACATATCTATCACCGTTTGCCGTCAATACATATATTACGATTTTGGAAGCGGGTATGGGTACCGCCGCCATGGGAACCATTTATTGGATAACCAACACTTCTACCATGGGTCGCCCCACGTGATTCGCTACATTTGGTGACTTAGCAGGGGTGCCCGGGTTCATGAGGTTTGTTCAAGTCTCGACGGCGGATGCATCTGCCCACCAACTGCGTGACAGGTGGGATCGCGTAAGGCCGGTTGAGGGAGACAATTTTTGACATCTTCTGTTCAAATCTCTCCACCCATCGCCTTGCATATCAGTGGGAGGAATGGATTCACACGAACATACTGTCCTCAAGATTCCTACCCATCCCGCATACCTTTTTACTTCCCAGAAAGTCCTACCCTTCCTTTTCTTAAAAAGACCCTCCACACAGCATCCCCAAAGATGACTTAAACACTGAGAAAAAATAATTTCCTCATGGCTCCCTGTGTGGGGTTAATGTATTACAATAATACCGTACGAGTGTAAAACATGTTTTGGTTGGGTTCACAAGTTGATTTTATATTTATCCAGCTTATCCCACAAAATTTGAATATCCAGCTTATCCCACAACATATGAATCCCTCCCTCCCACCGCTGCTTAAGGCGATCAGCGTTGGGTTGAGAGAGTTCAGCTGGAGAAGTCAAAGGGTTTCCCTCAAACACATATTTCACGTCAGTGGTATCCCTCACCACCAAGACCTGAACAAACCTCACGTCATAACCCTGACACCCCTGCTAAGTCACAAAACGTAGCGGATCACGTGGTGCGATCTATTTATAACCAGATATGTTTATTATCCGAAGAATGGATCCTGGGGCGCCGTTATCAAATATATAGAACATATAATATGAGTCAGTGTTAACAACTTTATAGATATTATAGAATACTTTCAGATGATGAGATGGTGGCATATGGCGCTATAAAACATCGATATATCTGTGAAATTATATGACAACGTTCCACGGTGTTGGGTTAGTACTTTTCAAAAGTTTAATAAGATCTAAGAGTGATAATTTTTTCTTCAGAGCATACAATTTTTTGTGCAATTTCAGGGAAATATCGATAGCACGAATAAAGTCGGATTGCCAACCAAATGTGATATATTCAACAATTCTATTTACCAATAGAATTGTTGAAGAAAAGAAAAGCTAAAACACTAAGCTAAATCGCAGTTGAGTTATACTTAGTTTCGTATTAAAATGGTAATTCGGGTAACTTTACCATTCGCTCTGGCTGCTGCTATGCGCAAAGCTTTTAAATTACACTATATTAATGTAATTACTTTCGTATCATCTGTGCAACATTCTGAGCATATTTTTACGTTTCTGATGATTTTTTTTTAAAACCTGTCGGTTCGGATTGAACGGATTTATTTTCTATTTCTTCAACAATTCTATTGGTAAATAGAATTGTTGAAGAAATAGAAAATAAATCCGTTCAATCCGAACCGACAGGTTTTAAAAAAAAATCATCAGAAACGTAAAAATATGCTCAGAATGTTGCACAGATGATACGAAAGTAATTACATTAATATAGTGTAATTTAAAAGCTTTGCGCATAGCAGCAGCCAGAGCGAATGGTAAAGTTACCCGAATTACCATTTTAATACGAAACTAAGTATAACTCAACTGCGATTTAGCTTAGTGTTTTAGCTTTTCTAACATCTGAATACAGAAAACAATGACAATACGCTTGGTTGAGTTTGTTGCGAGAAAATGTTGAATGGGTACGTTTTATGATGATAACTCTAGGCAATATTTTTATTTTTGATGATAGTAAAAACATTTTGTGGTCTTCAACAAGATTAATGTGAATCTACGCATGTTTCTAAAAAAAATCATAAACATATGATTTTCTTGGTTTTAAGGCGAAGCACTAAGAAGTTATGCAATCGTGTGCTTTTTTAAAATTTTTAATCGCTTCAAAAAATTTTAAATTCTTTAATAATTAAATACTACTAGTATAACACATCTTGACCTTTGAAATTATCAAACATTTTTTTAGTACGTCTTTTTATAAGTCTAAAAAAATAATATCAGTTCTATAAAAACTGGTTTTTCAGTTAAAAATCTTCTACTTATTTTGGATATGAAAAATTAAGTTATATATCATTTTATAATATGGAAAATTAAGTTATGTATCACAAGTTTACAAGTAGAGCACACACAAAACGCGCAAATGAGAAATGAATAATATCTACAAATAAAAATGGGATAAAACTACTAGAAAAACTCGGGCAGGGCCGGGTTTCAAAGCTATTCTCACATAAAGCAATATCCCTCGGGTGTCTCCATTTCATAGCAACCTTTCAAACATGCCCATTGATCTCATGGACATCTTCATCTCCTAGTTGAATAGAATCAGTGGTCCACGAATAGCGAACTATTACCGTCTATTACACAATGCGAGCAGAGAACTGATACTGGGAGTAGGTACTAGCTATTGTAGTGGAAAAAAAATGATAGGCTGTTGGGACGGGTAAACGAGACTGAATGAACTTTGGACGTGGAAAATAAAAAATTAAGTAGTTATAATAATATTTTTATAAACTGATTTAAATTTGTAATCCTTTAAGTGTAATAATATTTTTTACAGAATTACTATAATTTAGCAAATATGTTATCAGTTTTTTTTAGATATTTAATATAAGAAATATAAAAAAAAATTTTTAAAAAATAATCAAAATCGCAATAAAAAAATCTTTCAGTCGTATATAACAAATTTTTACTATGTGTAAAATTAATTACGTAGTTCTCGATAAAAATATTAGATATTATCTTTATAACATTTTCTTTTTACTTTTCTTTTTCGTATCTATTACATTAATATCTATTGTGTGTTATATTTTCTTTTTTTGTTCAAGATGACAAAAAACGAGTGCTCTTTCTGAAAACTTTCTTTAAAAAATTAAGTAAACACATTTTTAAGTTCGTCCTCTTTTTTCACAAGCGTTTACTCATACATAATGTATACTTGCGCTCATCATTTTATGATAAAAACAAAAAATCTTTATATATTTTATTTGTTCATTTGTATCTTTAAGATTAGAATAAAAATAAAATAACTAACTAACTAACTAACTAACCATCACGCCGTTTCAGAGAGGACGGACCGCCAAACAACTCGGTCTTGGCACACACTCCTTGCCTCATTCACATTCATACATCGTCTCATACATACTCTTCTATTGTTCTGACTCTTGACATGGCCCGACTCAAGTATCTGATTCACTTGGTCGTGCCATGTCTTCCTCGGGCGTCCCCGACTTCTGCTACCATTCACATTTGCATCGTATATTCTCCTTACACTCCTTTCTTCGCTCATTCGCTCTACATGCCCAAACCATCTAAGCGTCCCTTTCTTGATCTTACTCATTACGCTTACATCAGCCTTGCACTCTTTGCGGATATCCACATTCCTCACACGATCATACATGGTTTTACCACACATACGCCTCAGGGATCTCATTTCAACAGCATTCAATCTACTTTCATCCTTTCTTTGCCAGTTCCATGCCTCACTTCCATACATCAGGGTAGGTACCAGCACTCCATTGTGGACTGCTAACTTCGCATCTTTGGACAATTTTTTGTTAGCGCCAACTGCGTTGAGTCCTCCATTAATGGAGTTACCTGCATTTACTCTTCTTTCAATATCTCTGTCAGCCTTCCCATCTCTCGTAAACATGCTTCCTAAATACACAAATTCATCCACCTGCTCCAAGTATTCCTCATTCACAGCTATATTGCACACTGTTCTCGTACTTTTTCTTTCAAACACCATTACTTTAGACTTACTTACATTCATCATTAACTCATTCTTCACGCATACTTCTTTCATCCTAGACACGAGAGACTGCAGATCATCCATACTATTAGCAATCAGCACCGCATCATCAGCATACAACAGGCAACATACTTTCAGATTACTCAAATTCGCGCCCAATCCCACCTCTTTCAATTCTTGCATACAATTATCCATGTATAGATTGAATAACCATGGTGACATTACGCAGCCTTGTTTAACACCTTTTGTGATATCAAACCACCCCGTAAAACCACCGTTCACCCTAACACATGCAACGCTTCCCTCATATAGAGACGCAATTGCCTGAGTCAGATTCGCATTCACTCCATACTTGGACAACACCTTCCATAGCTTTTTCCTGTCGAAAAATAAAATAAAGTAATAGAAAGGAGTAAAATGTAAAGCCTTTTAAGGGATAATTTATTCTTATTACTTTGTGAAATTACCAACATGCTTAAACTGTTATAACTTAAATTGGACCAAAATGGTATGGTTTATAGATTCGTTTGAATGATATTAGTCAATCCTCAAATATCTTTAACATAGGTTGATTCCAAACAATTGTCAATATGATCGAACTACACGTAAAAATAAATAATTGTAATGTTTGAAGACAATATTAGCGATTCTTAAACGAAAATTCGAAACAGAAAAAGATACGGTCACATCTACGACTTAAACCCTTGTCTTGCCGGGGCATGTTGGTGGTTCTTATTCGATCAAGGGAGATAGGGTCACATTAGCTCAGTTGGTAGAGCGGTGCCCCGGCAAGGCAAGGGTCCTTGGTTCAACTCCTAAATATGACCGTATTTTTTTCTGATTTTCAGTTTCAAATTTTCGTTTAAGAATCGCTAATATTGTCTTCGACAGTTAAATATTACAATTTGAGGTTTTACTCATTAAATTATTCCGAAAAATTAAATTATTTTAACTGAAATGACGTCACAGGGCCACACTATAATCAAACATAAAACCGCGTCATTAGAGATCGCCTTTGACTTGCGTTTTACGTATTTTATTCTGAATCATTAGAAACGATATTTACATTCGGGGTACCTACGTTTTATTTATTATTAGTATTTATTGTCACTTTTTAAAGTACGCACACATTATTATTACCACAAGAAACAACTACTTACGTCGGGGGAGTTGATAAAACATGCATTATTTTTTTTTTCAAATTTAAATTTTTCCTCTCATGCCATCTTTGATCTTGTTAGTATGTCGTGACGGTTTCCGGAAGGTTTCGCTTCGTTCTAAACAGCTCAAATTTTTTAAATAACCCAAACCATGAACCTAAAAACCCATTTCATGCATGTTTTCCATCCTCCCGTTATTCGTGGAATTGCATTATGTTCAGACCTAACCATTTTGTTCAAACACACACCTCACCCGAACCCGTGCACCCCTGCTAAATCACCAAACCACTTGCAGCGACTTATGGCAGAGGTGTCGGTTATCCAATAAATGGACCCAGACCCGCCTCCCAAATTGAAACTACAACTCCAAAACTACCTGGGGTTTTTGAAATCTAGGAATGATATTTATATTAGAGTTAAAAAGACCGCACTGTCTTTTGTCTTATCTTTTACATCTAAGGAAATATATCATAGATAAAAATTACGTACCAGCAACAATTAAAAAAAAGTGTTTTATTTAATATAGATACCACGTCATTTTATGATAAAGTATTGATTTCTCAAGAGGCAATTTTTGCTTTGAACTCTCATCAATCTTAGATCGTACTGTAGTATATAGTGTATAAGTACAGCATGCAATAAAGTAAAATTGTAATTTAAATACTTCAAAAGATTGATTGACAAAGCAGGACATAACTTCGTTCTGAATGGCCAGTGGCTATTTCAATTTATAGTACGGGCGGGTGGGGGCTGTTTTGAGCTGTTTTTCCATGGGAAGCCGTGCGTTTATAACTGAAATGGCCTTACCTCCTCCGTCTCCTGCGCTACTCCCTTTTCCTCGCGGGAGAAGGTCCTGGTAACTTTATTTGGAGGAAACCCCAAACCTTTTGTGGCGGACACGGCCCAACGCTTTTCCCATCACTTTGTCTGATGAAAAGAGAGCGGTGAAGCTGACCAGATGATACTTTTTTATTGAGATTCTTTAATGTGTGATATAAGTACATTGCATAACGTGGTACATAAAGAAAGTCAATTTCTTTAAATGTGCAATGTTTTGACCGTTTAGAAACGTTCCCGTGTGAAAATGGGCCTAAAAATTGTGTAAATAATATTATTATTGATACTGTTTCTGTTCTGAGAAATATAATAATTAACATATCGTCTGCACTTGTCATGGCTTGTTAATGGAAACTGGTTCGCTATATATATATACTAGATAACCACAAAATATTTCCGGATTATTACGTATAGGACAAGTGTTCACGCAGTTCATAGACATTTTTTGTTGTTGTTTAATAATCTCCGCTAGAATGTAGAAGTTTTGCAAATAACTTTAAATTAATGCATTCTGGTGGGTGCCGCTGTGCTATGCCTGAAATTAACTATTTAATCACTAATAAGTTATTTTTACACAAAAATTTAGTTTGATAGTGATTGTCGTGCATTATAATATTCATGACATGATATTTTAATATATTTGCATGATATGAATAAATTGACCCGTTGAGCATTAAAAGTGAGTGTTCTTTCAAAACTGAATGAAGTTAAGGCGACACTTGCAAGTCTTCAAAAGAGATATTGGTATCATTTATGATCTTCAGTAGAAAGTAGACTTTCTTTGAGATTATAAAACTGCTGAGAGTCCCGGATCTTCTGCGCTTCACAATTACAGTATAATTACAAGTACGTTGTTGGGAAAAACTTCGTTTTGAAAATGCCTCTATGTCAGTGGACATAGAGTTTGGTTTTCATGCACAAAATATTAAAACAACATTACAATACGGTTCCATGCTAACTCAACACAGTGACTATTCAACACACCTTTAAAAAGTGATTTAAAATCATTAAAAACGATGAAAACATGTTTAAACCTAACCTAACCTAACCAAACCTACCTAACCAAGTTAATAAAGTGTTTGTTTCATCACTTTCCATGACTTTATATAACTTTTTAAAGATGTGATGAATTATCATTTTGATGATTTATCCGGTCACCTAAAAATATATGCCACTGGTAATAAGTTATAAGTCTAAGTGATAGAAATAGATTAAGTGCCTAAAATATTAATCATAAGTTGTTATGCGCCCTTTAGGTAATTTTCTCACCAAAACGGAGCTGTACAAATAATACAATAATTATAAAAATTTTTGCTGGTTTGCCCGAAGAAAGGTCAAATAATCATACATTACACTTTTATCGTTTTATCAGTGTATGTACTTAGATACTGTACAGGCATCAGTCGTACAATAAATAAATTAAATAACTCGAAGCAGAGCTATGCAGTTTCTTCAATCAGATTTGTTTATTTTATTTTATTTCAGAATATAAAACAGGTATGAGGCCAGTGTACACATATGGATGTTTGAATACTAAATAACAACAAAAATAATGATCTAAGTTTGCAAAAGTAAATGACACAAGAATGTTTTAAAGGTAGAATAGAAATTTCCATAAATAATTTATTATTGTCATCTGAACTCATAGATATACAATTCACCTGCACTGATTAGACACTGATTTGGTAAGTAAAATTTTATCTGTCTTTAAATAAATGGCTATCAAAATATCAGCTTGATATGGTTAATAAAAAAACTGTTTTTTTTTTAGTTGGCTATTGAAAATTTCTATTTCTTTACTATTAATAAGCTCTAAAGCAATGTATAATGTTATAGTATCTTAATGTTCGCGGTACAGGGGAGAAAAAATCCTGTATTTGTGTAATAGGCTTTAATATTAAAAATATCTTGTTCTGCTTGCCGCCATAAATTCTACTAAGACTGTTTACATTTAGTGATTATGCTTTGAATAAATCGCATTGACTTAAATTTATAATTATAGGTACTTGTACATAGTGTAACAAATTCATCAACAGGGCAGATGATGAGCATTGCAAGGATATCTTTAACGTTGGCTGGAGGAAGACGATACGCAACACGGCATAGTACCCCAAATATCATTCATAATAATGAGGATCTCTAGATTAAATAGTTTAACCAAAAGCTTGAAATCGTGAAATTATTCCGATTTATTTTGTTTTGTCAGGTTGTCACAAGACGTCCTCTGAAATTCTTTCATCATAACATATTTATATTCACCAAAGGATACAATTTCACAGTGAGTAATGGCGTAAAAATATTGATACGAAATCCCCTCATATTGGGTGATTTCATGCAGCGATACATCATGCTGTCGCGAGTCGAGCTGGCAAGGGTTATTTTGCATGTCCCCTACCTAGAGTAGGTACCTACTGCCTCTGGTGCTAGTCATGCCCGGGCGCTATGGATGACGCGTATAATAAATACTCCAGGGATGCGACGGCAGATGCCGGAATACTACGATCGACAAGTGAACGGAATTATGTCAAACCCAGTTAACTTGTGCACCTTGTTATAATAAATTGTAATAATATTGTTTGATTTATGCCTATTCAACTTGATTCTTTATATTTCAACGATAAATTAAGTGCCTCCTACTTACAACAATAAAATAAAAAATCGTTGAAGAAATGAAGGTTGAAAGATAATAAAAGGCATAAAATATAATATCAACTTAAAGCAGAGCTCTGCATGTTATATAGTTTTCTATCCGTGAACCTATATTTGTATAGGTCGCTTCTACGATTCGTTCTTAGGTTCAACAGCTCGGCTGTGGAACGAACTGCCGGCCTCTGTGTTTCCTCCCTCCTACAACTTGGGACTCTTCAAGACCCATGTTCACTCCTTCCTCTCGACAAAAAGACCCTCCACACAGCATCCCCAAAGATGACATAGGCCCATATAATTATTTTCTTCAGGGCCTCCTGTGTGGAGTTAATATAAAAATAAATAAATAAAAAATAAAAAAATCAAAAATATGTATATATTTTTAAAGAAAGACTAACATTTCCGGGTTATGAATAACCAGACAAAATTTGAAAATCTCCTACTACCACCACAGTACGCGGAAAATGTTGCTTTTGTTGTAATGAAGGACTTAGCCTGCCGAGGAATTAAACACACTACCCAAACGCGATGTTAACTCAGCCACCGACCGGTCAGGTAGTAGTTCTGTAGATTGTTACAATAGAATCTGATAGGTTTGTAACTTATCATAAATTATGCATACGAAGTGTTGTAGTGTAATACTGTAATTTTTTTAAAGAATGAGAAATATTCCTGGGTTTAAAATAAACAGACAATATTTTTATATCTCATACTACCACCATTAAAGGCGAAACTTGTGCAATGATGGAGGACAAAGCCAGCAGAGTAATTGAACAAACAATGCGTGACGCCTGGCTCACTCAACCACCGACCGGTAATGTATTATAGTAGGCCTACACATCTTGTATGAAAACAAAAAAGACAGAAGATACTAGAACGATAAAATCACGTAGGACCTCTCTCTCTGGGACTACTATATTATTTATGAGATACAAAGATTATTAAACGAAATATAATGCAGTAGTTCAGAGTTATTAAAATTGTATTCATGACTGCCAACATTATCTACGATTTTGCGTATGGAACGATCATATTATTTTTGGTGCGGTGATACGAAAAACCTGATTTTTTAATCTTAAAATAGTACAAGAGTCGTAAAAGTGAACTGGGGCAGAATCGTGTTGACTTTTTACCAATAAGCAGGTACTATAAACCACCTTGACAGTAAATTGAGCTAAAGAAGATGGGAGGGCAAGTGTCATACTGCGCCATTGAAATGGCATCACTGAGGGGGCTATTGTTGCTGCCAACATCCCTACATCAAAGGGCTGATAGGTTTTAAGCCAAATATGAACGCACGTGGGGTGCACGTATGCAATCTTAAAGAAATATTTTTACATTCGAAAAAAACTTGATATATTTAAGTAATATAAACATAATCAAATTTAAAATTCGTTTCCGCGAGGGTTGAGTATTTACCAACTTTAATCGTAACCACATTGAAATCAGAGATTGAATAAAAACACATTTTCTGAAAATCATTTACATTCAAATACTATTAATTTCTAAAGTCGGGTTTGAATACCGCCGCAAGGGGAACCATTTATTGGAACACATATTGCATTTGGAGATTTAGCAGGGGTGCCCGGGTTAATCGGGTGAGGTGTGTTCCGGATGATGGAAACCCTTTGACCTCTCCAGCAGGTCTCTCTTGACCCGTCGCTTTTCACCGCAGCGGGAGAGATAGATCATTCGTCCGTCACTACTGAACACACTGATCCCTAGATTCTTACCGCGCGTGCGTTTTTGCTTCACAGAACTTCCTTTCCACAAAAAGACCCTCCATACAGCATTTCCAAAGATGACATAGATTCTGAGGGAAATAATTTTCCTCAGAGCCTCCTGTGTGTGGTCAGAAAAAATCCTGATTTATTAAAATGGTTAACATCACACATTTAGACTACAAAATATTATTCAATGCCTTCCTGTCGGGGGTTTTCATTAATCTCTTTACCAATTTTGGGAGATATTCTTCACTGATTAGAAATGACCGTAGAGTCTTTTTGTAAGAAAATGGTTTTAAGGGACGTACTTAACATGATTTAACCAGATATTACCATTTTTTTACCATTGACATTATTTCGTGTAAAAAAGGTTAATGTTATTTTGGTGTCCGGTGACTTTTTTGTGTTTTTATTTTATTTAATCTTCCATGTATCATCACTGGTAGCTCAGTCGAGTAACCGTCCGATCCTAACTGTCCGATTACTACTGGTTTTCTATGTTTTTTTATGAAATCAAATAATTCTATGAAACAACACTTAACTTTTGTTTTTTTAGTTTCTTAACAATTTTTTTTAACAGTTCAAATGATAAAAAAACTATCAGTAAGCGACTTTAAGAACTTTACCTTCGTTTGCGTTTAAAATTAAAATATGTTTAATTGCGTATGTCGATTTGTAATACTTAAATTTGAGAGAGTTTTTTATTTCTCATCAAAAACAGTATTTTATTTTAAAATATGTTAAAAAAACAGAGAATTTATCTGGATCAAACGTTGGGTGAAAATATTTTCAATGTAAAAAAACTGTATTCTGACAGTTCTCCTTTGAGAAATACATTGCAAAATTATAGAGGCTTTAGGGGCTAATAATTTTTTTTTAAATAATTGAATAAAAACCTGCAAAGCACCTTCGATGAAGTTTTACATTCTAATCAGCGTTTATTACTGTAAAAGAGTAAAATATTTTACTTCCACGGCTCTATTAAGTTCATTGAGTAGGTACTTACCCAAAATGTGTATTTTCAACAATATCCTGAGAAAATCTGCTCTTATATGAGATAAAATCTTCCCTTTACCGTTTTCGCAATATTGCATTCAATTGGCATTTTACAATCTGTGATTCAAATTCAAAACAATATGCCAAGTCTCATTGTCACTGCAATAAAAGTGTTTCGTTGAGTATCTTCCTTCGCACGGAACTTTTTATGGCCTCTTTACGCATACGAGAAAGGGCGATTTGCCTAGAAATCTCTGAAAGGGGGAATATTCTACATTGCCCAGATGCCTACTCACCTGGCATAAGTACCTAGCATTCCACGTAACCCATGTTTTTGATCTCGCGAGTAAAATAAAGAAGAGATTTGATTTTGGATTCTCACGGGTAAATGTATTCTGTTGGTTGAAGTTTGGTTTGAAACCGTGTTGCGTTCCCTCCTTCTTGAGACAGTGTTTCCGTCAACTTTGCAGCTTCCATGTCGAATATCAAGGTAGATAACATGTGAAGCACTTGTTTGCAGTATCCTGGAATATATCACCACAAACCAACCTTTATAAAACCGTATTGCAGAAATAGAAAGAGTACAAAAAGAGTTTATGCATTAGCTATATATTACGGAATATACATACTATCCATCCAACAAGAATGATTGATTTCAACGCTTTAGAAGCCCATTGAAAAATATTTTCAAGTAAATATATTTTTAAGTTAGTATCTAGTTAGTCCACCTCTTTAAAGAGGTTAGCTCATATGTGCCAAACAAGTACATTCGTGGGAGGTCCCATGCACTTTTTTATGCTCCAAAAGCGAGGATTCCTACCTATCACAACGAGCCAATTAACAAAGCGACTCTACTACTTAATGATTCCGCATTTACCATCGAAATTTTCAACATCACACAGTTCAGCAACTATCTTTTGACGCATGTCACAAAATAGTAAAACTGCCCCCCAAGACTTCTTTTTTCTTATACGTAGGTACCTCTAAATTGTAATCTTCTCCATAATATATGTATATCGTGTATAACCATTTTATGAAGAACATAAAGAAATAAATAACTTTGAAATTCATCAAAAAGCCAACGTGCAACACTACACAAGACTTGTATTAAAAAACCCTTTAAATATGAAAAAAAAACTTTTAGTTCAAGATAACGTTTTAGATATTTAAAAATTAACTTTCGATATTTAAAATCCGTGAGCAAATTCAATATCTTTTTCTTATAGGTGATTGGTATTATCTGTAGATTTTGTTTTTTGGCAGTTTAAGTTTTCTATTTTTTTATAATTTTATCAAAGACTGGTAATCTAATAATGCCGGCACGGTAAACTAACTCCACGTTGGTTCATTTTCGATGTCCTTTCCTGCATTGCTTTTTTGTAGGTTATCTTACGACGAAATGTAATTGTTACTATCGATATGGTAGTAATTTTACGAAGATCATGATTACCACTGCAAATATTTGGTTATATCAACTACACACAAAGGTACGTTAATGGATCAAATTATTCATAGCGTATTACTCGTACGTCCTCGAGTATATTTCTCTATTCATCTCTCAACTCGAGAGCGCGGATAATCTCATTGTGACTTGAATGAATATTTCAAAGTGAAGTCATATATTGTTGTTGCAACAATATGGAACATATGCGACTTTTTCTGATCTGCCTTTGATTATAGCGACTATACGATTTGTGAAAATGTACTACTGTAACTGTAACATTTTCTCAACCGACAGGTCTAAATTAGAACGTTCAAAGTATGATTTTTGAGAAAACTTAATTTTCGTGAAAAGATTCAGTTTCGTCTTAGTGAATAAAAAAAGGTAGATAAGAATTTTTTTAAGGCATGTAAGTAGCTATTTACTTTTTTCCTTCATTGTTCAAAGTTAACACTATTCTCCTTGTGATAATATTGAACATGGACATTCGGCAAATGTGTCCACTTAATGTGTAACTATTTTGTTCTTCTTTTCTATTATTATATAAAGAAAGATAAATATCTCTAGGTAACGAACAACTCGGCAAGGTTTGAAATATTTTTAACTACCGCCATTATGACCGGAAATTGTTTCTTGCGCAATGATGGAAGATTTTCTATCAAGTAGATGATTGAATCAGCATCGCCTAGGTGAACATTTGACGCTTTGGATCCTTTGCGAACTGATGGGTCAATAATAATTATTGACAGCTCTCACCCAATTCTAAGCCAACTCTTTTCTTTAGTTTTTCAGCCCTTTACAACTCTAGATAGTAAAAACTGCCTTGGCTCCTTGCGCTTGGTAAGTCGGCGCCCGAAGCGGACTTCTCCAATGCTCTTGGTAACCTCCGTTTCTCTTTCACAACCAAAGTGGCTGTTCAGTGATTCCTGCCCAGCATATTTATATAGTGTGAAGCTAGGACTAGGACCAGGGACTACGGCAACATTAGAAGAAACACAAAGCATATTCAGCAAAATTTAACATAGTTCTGCATAAATATTGAAACCAGATGAACCACAAATAAAAATTGTAAGTAGGACCAACTAATTCTGAACCCCAATGGTAAATCCAGATTCTAGACAAATGCATTGGAGCAATATGTCGGTTCTCTTTCAAGATTCAATATTTAATTTGGAAATGTAAACCTCCTCGCGAATATCGCAGGGGGAATGATTATTTGTCAAAGCGGGGAAATTCTTAATGGCTTATTTATGTACGACATAAGAAAAATCTCATTTATTCAGCTAAGGAAAACAATATTAAGTATTACTTTCAGAAGATGTTAAATTAAATATTCGAGGAAAATAAACATTACTTTTGATCCGTTTTTTTGCAACTATCTGTACCTACATAGATACAAGCATAATTTTTATTTATTTATTTTATTTTAATATTACATTTAGTTACAATAAATAAAATTATCAAAAAAGGTTTTGTTGTGTTGTTTTAACAGTTCATTTATGCTTGCAAGGAGCGAAACGTATTTCATGCTTAATAGTAATTAACTTGCAGTGATCGATGTATTTATTATATTTAAATGAGACATAAAGCAAAAAATTAAGTTCGACTTTTTACATCCAATTGACCTTAAACGCTCGCAACGCTCTAACTATAACTATCAAATCCGGTCTACGCACACCACGTATCGTTTTCTAATAGTGGAACATATTTCGACCAGATATTAGTACGCAATAGCACCTCTAATTGTACAGCTCTATGCTTACAAGACCTTATTATAAAAAATGTCAAAACAATTATTATTCAAAGCTTAATCCATACAAAAATATATTATATTTTATTAAACATGAAAAAAATGTTTCTAATAAATATTTTATATAAAAAAACTATAATATCCTTTCCAAATAAATTTGATGAAACGTGAATCCCCAACATCCAGCAGGATAGTTTTTTTTATCGCTTTCAGTATTCAAAAACATTTGTCAACTTTATTCATCGTCATTTATTCATCAAAATCTTATATTCAGTATGTAGAACGAATGGCTTTGTCAAGAACGAAAGTGCCACCGAACTGCGGCGCCCTCCGCTAATATCGAATCAATCACGCGATGCACATCACAGTGAGAGGTATTGCGGATAAATCTGGAATATATTATGTTTGATAAATGACGGACAATATTGTCCCCCGCCCCCCTGCCCGCCCTAGCACGGGAGGGTTGGTGAATACCAAACACTGTTTGTCATTGTCGGGCGCGTGCCGCCGTATTGTACCGAACCTAATTCAATTCCTGGGATGAGACTAGTGCAGGATATAAAGGGCATTAAGGTAATATGAACTCAGATTTACCTCTTATTACGTTCCCCACGTGTGCACTAAACTTTAAATCGTCAGCGCGGGGCTTAAATCGAAGTTTATACCAAGTTGATAATATCTAACTAAAAATAAATAGTTAATGTAGGTACATAACCAAAAACCTCCATATTGTAAATTTTTATTTGCAAAACTGTAGGTACAAGCAGTTGCGTTACAGTGATTTATTTTTGGGACACTATTCCGTGTTATCAGGTTAGATATGTGATGATGATGGATACTGTAATGCTGTCCGACAATTAACTAAAGAACGAGTTGGCCCAAGACGGCATAATAACCCAAAAAAAAATTACTATAATACTTTTGACCGTGAAATCTCAAACCATATCAGACTATTGAGTATTCAGTTATTCTGATCAGCTGCATTATCAAAATGTGAAACTATTCAGCCGATGATTTTTGATTATAAAACAAGTCAGTACCCACCTACTTTTTATTATTTTTAATGTTATTTCTCATATATTAATTCAAACTTTTATAGAAAATTCTATGTATGAATGCGCTACGTTGTATATTTTATTTCACGATATAAAAGTATATATTTTAAAATACCGGCCATATTTAGTTCGTCAATTAGAAAAATTCTTAAGGATCTCTTCAGTCAATTACATAAATTCCCGCCAGTCAACAGTCAGGACTTAAGAAGACTTAGAATTAATTTCGGTTCACGCACAAAACGGTTCCCATGGCAAGTCTAGGTCGGGTGAAAGGGCATGAATGACATAGCGTGAAATCACAATTTTAGATTTGGTAATCGAATGGGTGACTCTGTAATTCAATGCAACGTGAATAATAATACGGACGTGCGCCTAGTGTGGTTTGTTTAAAAGCATGTAAAAATATGTTTATATAAATATAGAAAAAAAAAACTTTTAACATGTATATGTTATGCCTTAGCATTATATTGTGTTTGCTTTTGATCTCGGCAAATGAATTTCAAAGGAAATATCTTCAAATTATGATAAAAATACATTTAAAACATAGACACCTGCAAAAAATATGAATACAATCTTCATCTCATATCATTTTATACGCGCGTGTTAAGCTATATTCTCTTGAGATGAAAAGTTCAGTATCAATGGCAGAATTCTTAAAATGCTTCATTAAATGCTATATTTATTTCACTGACCATAATCAAATTTCTTCCCCATTTCCTTTGGTAACTACCTCCATCCACTAAACGCGTGCCGCCCACCCTATCTCCCGGCAGTATGAAGATGGTTTGAAGGGCGAAATCTGCCGAATTATTTGATAAAAAGGGTCAGCAGGGAATTGAGTGATAGCCAACCGTCCGTGAAGGTAATTATATCCCTTTCATGTGGGAGACATGACCACAATACGCAATGCCACCAACACTTGCATGATACATTATTTACCAAACGAACATTTAATAAGAATGATGATTTTATTCAATTAAAACTCAACAAAACACGTTATAAATATAAAGTAATCTCCCTCCGTCATTATATCGAATGGTTTCAAAATGAAAGCACTGTATTATGTGTATTTCATTCGGTAAATCCATGAATTATTTTTGCTTTGTAGCAAAGATAATTCAGTTCTATGGTTCCATTTTTTGTTTTTGTTCTTTATTTTATTTTCAATTTTTTTCCAATGAGTCCCAATTGTTCCCAACCCTTTTGAGCTTGTTATATTATGGCAACTCCAATTGGGGTATATTAAGAATGGGGATATAGTGAGGGAAGATAAAGGTGGGGAAGTGGCAGGCCATTAAAATCTGGTCGCCAAACACCTCTAAAGCCATTTCAAGCAACGTTTCAAATCCGAATGGTTGTCTTGCACTAGGACAATACTGAGAACATCTTTCACTCTGGAACGTGCCGCATAAATACTATAAATTATTTATAATTAATTAGTTGCGAAATAACATAAATAATACAATTTACATTATCTTGCGCACCACGGAATTTGAGTCTGCGACCTACAGATGATAGTTGAGATCCTTACCCCTCGACCAAGGAGGCCGTCGAATATTAGATAATTTCAAAAGTACCTTCTTATAAGGAAATCAATATTTTATGAAAGTTCATTTCGAGTAGAAGCACTTCACTGAAAAGAATATACAAATTAGATTTTTCAAGGGGAAGAATATAATATGTGTGCTTAAAGGTTAGTTTATAAAAGAAAATGAAAGACTGCGACTGACCATTCTTTCTAGCAATTACGGATTTCTATTGTTGCAGTGCAGTAGAATGGATTTTTAATGTTGTTAACACAAATTTAACGTTTTCGTATTTTGCGACCTACCTTTAGATTACAATGAGTTGTTGTTTTTTTTCGTAACTGTCTAAATAATAACTATTACTTATGTTCAATGATTGACATAAGGTATGTTTATGCATAGCACAAAAGATGACATATTATTTTTAAGCAATAAATATTAGCCTGAAACACCTTTATAAATTGAATAAGCCGACTGGGCGCTATTGGTAGAGCACCTGACCTGCAGTCAAAAGGCTGCAGGTTCAGTTCCCGTCAGCGGCATGTATTTTGTCTTGAAAGATTTTTTCAATTTATAAATAGTAACTATTACACTCATACAATACTGTTTTGACGGTTTTTGCAAAACAAAACGTTATAATATACCTTCCTTCCTACTGAGCAAAATATTAATAATCAGGCAAGTATAAAGATAGTATTTTCCAATATAAATATACATTTATGTATACATACATCCGGGATAATAATGGAGTTAAAATATCAATAATCGTGTATTATAAAGAAAAATATGCGAATGACGAACCGCATCTGGTTTCCTCTTTCCATTTACAATCCTTTATCTGATGACAACCATTATTCAAATCACAACGCTGACAAGAGTCGATTCACAATGTCGCAAAAAAATCTTTTCGCAAAAACATGCGACGAAATTGGCAAAACATCGACCAAAGTTATGGAGTCTCTAGGCCTTTATCCGTTTGTCGACAAATCTCGCAAACAAAAATTTTACTCCGTTTTCATCATTGTCAGCATTCTGGTGACGTTTACACAAATAACAATCGCCATGGTACAAGCTCGTACCGAAACTTTGGTGGAAATTGCTGATAGAGGATCCATCTTTGGCTGCGGAGTTCTTGGCTTAGTGAAGATATTCTTATTCGTCTATCGAGGAGCCGATTACCACGATCTTGTGGTAAGCCTTTGCGATGATACGTGGTGGCAAGATGATGAATTCATGGTTGCAGATTATGAAGAAATCGTCAAGTTTTATCTGAACGTTTTCAAGAAAATCAATATATTTCTTTTGACAGTGGCGATCATTGTATTGAACGTCTTCATTGCATCTCCCCTTTTAATAATGGGATACCACAAATTCTTTGACCCTGATAATTATGTTCGGTTCCTGCCATTTGATGTGTGGAATGGATTTGTTGACAAGGAAAAGAGATTCTGGGAAGTATTTCTGTATGAGACTCTGATGCAGGCTTTCATTGTTCTTCTATTCTTGGCTTACGATGCCTTCAATCTAGCTGTGATGACGCAGATATACATTCACTTGGAATGTCTCCTGAAAGCGATTTACCCGGTGGTCACGGAGGCGGATAAATTAGCCTTGGAAAAATTGTCTCGAAATGACCAGGAATTTAAAGTTATATCAGAAAAGATATATGCAAGACTTAGCACTCTGATTGGGAGATACAGCAAAATAGTTGGGTAAGCACTTAAAACATGAATAATTTAATCTCTGCATTCGTATTTTGCTTACCCTTTATGACTTTTTTCCTTGTACTATCCTTAAATTACACTCATTACAATATTTCACGAGAATCATAAAAACCTCCAAGCAAATTTAAATGTCGATGTTTTTACCATCAAAACTATATTATCTTCTAATATTTCATAATACGAGTAGTTTTTTTACCTTTTTGAAATGGAACAAATTTTAGTGCTCGAGGCCATCGAAATAAATTATAAGATGTGACTAATGACAATTTTTTTAATTTTTTCTAGGATGTGTTCGCTATTTGAAAGTCTTGTGGGACCCGTTCTTATGATAAATTTCTTATTTGGATCAATCTTCATCTGCCTAACAGGGTTCATCGTTACAGTAAGTACCACTGTAATAGTATTGTTAATTTTTAAAGCACTTTATTCAATTACAATTGAAATTTTTTTCGTATAAATTAAAAATAAATCACCCATTAAAACATATTTTTGCAGGTCGTAGAAGATCTTCATAGAAAAATTAAGTTTTTGGGACTTTTTCTGGCTATGCTTACTGTAATTTTCGATAATTGTCTTTTTGGACAGCATTTAGTAAACTTGGTAAGTATTTCACACTTGAAAACACCGGTGGAATCATAAAATATCCCGATAAATAATAATTTCTTCCATAGCATGATATAGCTACCTTAGATTCTGATTTCTGATGGTGCTTTATCGAGTTTTTACTTGCAGAGCCTTACTGTACCAGAAGCAATTTACACCTCGTTTTGGTATTTGACCGATATAAAGGTACAAAAGAGTTTGGTATTTGTTCTGTTGAGATCCCAAAAACCCATGAAGCTGTCCGCCATGGGCTATGTTGATATGAACTGTATAACTTTCACAAGCGTGAGTATTACTTTTTCACAATACTAATACCTAGTAATTTACCGCGAGTACAATTAGGTACAAGTCAAACAGAACAAAATAAAAGAAAATCAACTAATTTTTAACTTTGTACTTTCAGCTCGCCAGCACATCTTGGTCATATTTTAACCTGTTAAGGCAAGCTTACAGGGATTAGAAACATGGTGAAAAACTAGGCCAAAAAGTTGGATTTAGCCTTGTTAAAACATTAAATCATTTTAAAAAAATGTTTGCAAATATTCTGAGATTAATAAACTCTGAATATGGTGGTAGAGTACATATTTTTAAATCACAATATTTCAGTAGCTGCCTGCTGGTTAAAATTAATAAAAATATTTGTAATGCCAATATTAGGTGTGCAGATTGGTAGTTAGTGGCCCCTCTGTAGTTTATTAAATAAAATCAGGCATGTTTTTAATTAATACCTTTCAAAAGAGTTAAAATTCACTCAGTCCTTCACCAAGTTGGGGTATTACATCAAATTTAAAATTGTCTTTTGGTACTTTAAAAATAAAGAACGAAAAAGATTCACCCGTTGATGGAGTGATTTCACAAAAGAGCGAAAGCATAAAGGATTATTTTTTCTATGACTCCTTCCTCTCATTCCCTTATTAATGATATCTTCATTATGAGAGCATCTCTTCGTTTCTTTCATTTGTCCTTGTTCATTGCGAGTTGGCCTCCTAATTTCTCTGGTCTTTTTTATTAATTTCTAAAGCTTCTTTTGTTCGGGACCCTCTCGCTCCTTTAATGGAGGTTACCACAGTTACTTTTTGTGTGAAACTTTACTGCCACCTACCGAAAGACTTCTGAGTTTGTGTATTGGATATCGGTGAGCTGAAAGGTGGGTTTAACTTTAACAGAATAATGAGAACAAGTTAAAACTTTTGATCGTTATAATCATTTATGAGTTTTGATCAATACAAGACTGTTGTCCCGCAGATTTTTGTCACCAACAAATTTCTTCGTCATTATTTTGCTACATAATGAAATATTTTTTTTATTTACTGAGAGTATCCTCCGATCTGGAACGTGCCGCAAATATACTATAAATTATTGTAAATGAGTATTTTATGAAATAACACAAAATAATCATAAAAAATTTATGTTGCGCACGCAGGAATTTCAACTCACGACCTCCAGCTTGCTAGTCAAGAGCCTTACCACTCGACCACAAAGGCCGTCAATATAATAATTAATTTCTGCATATATAATAAATAGTTAATTTAATCTTTCATACAAACATTTTAAATATATTTGGCACGAAATTATGAATTACGATCATGAATGATTTTACTTGATGTGAAATTATTTAAAAACTACAATAGAAAACGCCCGGACGGTATTAAATTTATATCTGCAAACTGAATTTGCTCTGATTTCACGTTCCACGTTATGCAAGTATGTTTAATAAATAATGTTTTTTTGTTAAACTGGAATATTCACCATATTGAAAATAAAACACATTATTATTTAATGTGTGTATTCTTAAAAAGAGTCATCTCCATATTATTTGTCATTCCATTTTGATTCATTCCATCAGACAGTACGTTCCCTCAAGAAGTTGCGCCAACAGATCGTATTATAGTTTTTAAACTTTGCTTCTTTAGATGTGTCGAGGTCCTACATTGAATAACTTTGCCACTGCGGAGTCAGAAAACCACGTTAAAAATACCTGGTCTGAGTTGCGGTGGCAACCATTGCCTCGAGAAATAATGTAAAGGAACGTTTTCATTGCGAAACTTTTCTGGTTACTTTTATTCCAGAAAGTTATTCGCTCCTCCACTCCTCCAGCGTTGTTGACTGTAAACAGATCATTAATTACACCGGATCTTGAAGCTTTTATATCGTAATCTCTTTCAAATATCCTCAGGATAAACATTTACTTTTAGGTTAAAATGTTTGTGGGTAGCTACAAAGGTATTACTGAATTATTTATAGATGGGACGACTGTAGTTATAGTTACAAAAAATTATTAAAATGCAAGTGAGATACAAAACGACAACAAAAACATAATCCTTCTTTAATATACGCGTCGATACTTCTCAACTTACTGACCTTGAACCGGTATCGTTGCGGAGGGGAAGAGTCAGGCTACACGTAAGTGTAGCCAACATGTCGAAAATAAAATTCATTTGGTCGTGAGAGCCTCAGTACACTTACTTTCTGGATACGCCTCGTACACACAAGCCCTGCTTATTTATGGGGGTACATCAAATACTTATATTATATTATGTAATTAATAACTGTATTACCTATATTGTGTAATGTAATTCGTGTATTTTTTTATTAATAAAAAATATATATATATGAATACTAGCTGACGTACCCGGCGTTGCTCAGGCTTTAGTTTTTTAACTCATATTCAGACAGTGACCTTCCTCTTGTTTTGAAGGTCAAGTATGCAAAATTTCATCAGTTTTGATATAAAACTGTAGATATGTATCAAATCGGTGTCCAACCGCTCGCCAAAAACTCTCTTCTTTGCATAGACTTGTGGATCCCCCGCAATGCTTCGATATTTCTAGTGTGTTTTTCGAGCGCCTTCTTCCACCATTCACTACTGTATACCACAATGTCACTGTTAAAAAACTACATTACATCGACTTTAATTCGACTCAGTATCTCATTACCGTGCAGAGATATTGCGTTAAGTATTCCTCGGGAATCCCTAACTTCTTCTACCATTTAAACATCTTTAAACACTCCTGGCACTAATAGCAACAAACTTTTAAATTTTAACCGATGTCGGTAGATTAATTTTCGAGTTTTGCGAGCACAAACATAATCACGCAATTTTTTTTATATATTAAGATGTTTCCGAATGTTCCATACTATTACCGAACATTCCACAATATGTTAGAATGTTCTGGGATGTTCTGGGATGTTCTGGAATGTTGTGGAATGTTCTGAATTGTTCTAAAAATTTCTAGAGGGCGAAACTTCCAGCCCGTAATGGCTAATATCAATAATAAAAATGATATAAATCTTCAAAAGCACGCCCTTCAGGTAAAAACGGTAACCTTCTTCGTAAATGGGTGATAGAGGGCTACACAAAGTTTTTGAAATATGTCTCTTATCGCATGCGAAATGATGAAAACAATGTGTCCATGAACCTTAAAACTCTTGATCAACGCCGAGATATCAGAGACCTAGAAATGCTATATAAGATAATCCACTATTTTATTGATAGCCCATACCTTTTACAAAATATTCATTTCAGATGTCCATTAAGAGTAACTCGATCTCCGGACACATTTTATATTCCTAAGAGCAATACTAATTATGTTGAAAATGTATTTATAAGAAGAAGCTGTAGCACCTTTAATAGATTATGCACAAATATCGATGTGTTCTATACGAGCCTCGCAGGATTCATAGCATTCCTAAGAGAGTAGCGTTCGATCGTTGCGGGAAACTTAGTAGAGTTAGTGTGTGTATTGTTTTTGTATGGGTTGAATCTGTAGTCTTTTTATTTTTATTTTTTTGGAGATTTTCCTTTTCTACTAGTTAGTATTTATATTGTATTGTATTATTTATATTCATATGTTTTTCTGTTTTTCTACCTATATATAAATGAATCTTCTGTGGAAACTTTACTGGTTTATGCAACTTGGTAAAAATGATTTGTATTAAAATATATTTGTATAACTGTTTGTTTCCCAAATAAAATAAAATAAAATAAAATAAAATAAAACACCATATAACTCGCTTTATCGTACGGGGACTCGTTTTTGAGTTTTAGCTGCATCCACCTAGTTCTATTTTTGGAGAATATTTATTGCATTGTTTTAATATTAATAATTACTTTTTTTTAAACTATACAATGAAAGTATGAATGTAAGGCGTGTATTGTAAGGCGCTTCGAAGTGGGGGGGAGTGTTAAGAGAAAAGGAAGCCTAGGATATCTAATGATAAAGATATGGTAACTAAACACAGCTTATTTCTAGAAACTTCGGGCTTTCACTAAGGCCGATCTGTAGCGTGGCACGAATATCATATCGACATATTGTGGTATTTTAATCATATGAACAATTGTTGCTGCGCACTTTACTTATTTCGGAATCAACACACTTACTGCACGGCCACGTCATGTTAAACAGTTGTTTTATTCAAAAGAAAAATTTAAAAACTTATAACAGTGTAAAAACTGATTCTAAAATATGAAATTAATATTAAAATATTCAAGGGTTCATTTATTATCACGCTGCTTTTCACTCGAAACTTTCCTGACAGTTTGATTTCAAGTCTCACGCGCAGCCATTCTGTTTCCAAAACATCGAATCTCTCGAGCTGACGCGCCTGTCATTTGGTAGTAATACCTGGGACTTGGAACATGACAGCTAAATGACACGTAGGTAGGTACAAGGTGGCAGGAAAACTTTTAAATGTTTTGTGGTACGTGCGTGCCAATCATAAAATAAAATATTTCACAATATTTTTGGTGATAGTTACAATCATGATAACATTGGATTTTTTAGTATCTGTATAATATTTCATGCCTAGGGACCATGAACGAAGTGAAATTGGAATTCGTGCTCATATTTCAGTCTAGTGTGGAACACCAACGAACGAGATTATAATTCAATCCACATTTTTACTTTGTTAAATTTCGTAGATCTAAAATCTAAGTAAAATAAATTTGTCTTTAATTGCAAATTAATATTTTTTTAATATAATTCGAATATACCCAGTGTGGCGTTTCACCGGACAATATTTGTTTTCAATGCATGTTGTTTTTCCATATTTAATTAAAATTTTATTGGAACTAATATTAATTTTCATTTGATTATTTAATTCCAACATGTTTCGTTTTCAACGGTATCAATTATAGCATTTTACGTGGAAAATTTTGATTTTAATTGCGAATTTTAATAAACAACAGATTTATTAAAAGTTTAAAATTAATTAAATTCTTGTTAGGTTTATCCAAAGTAAACCAAAAATTATTATTCGCATTGCTAACTTCAAACGGATTTAAATTAGGATGTTATGAATAATTTATCCAAAATAACCCCTCTTGTAAAATGTTCCCATTAAAAACCAACAGATGATACGCGTACAATATTTTATTTATGTTTGGTTTTACTTGGGAACTTTTCAAATATTGTTTTAGGTCTGCTTTAAAGGTAGCAACGAAGTGAAAACATATCTTAATTAAGCTCTCGTCAATTTTAAAAGTTGTGTATTCAAATAAAAATAAATTATAAATTTACCTGTAATTCGTTAAAATACAAAAAATACAAATATCGTGCTCAGCTACGAAATTTATTTATTTATTTAGTGCATCATACTGTACATAAATCATGATATTTTTCGTAAAAATCAACCTCACTAGAACTAAGCCTGTATTGAGGTAAACAATTTACATTTGTGTGAAGCAAACATAGAGTAAACAAGTAACACTACATACTAACACAAAACATTTCAAGTGTGATGAATGGTAAGAAGGTTGAATATTTAATCGATAGATGGCGCTAGTCATAAAGCTTACTCCAGAGTCCGTCAGATGTCGCTAGGGTGTAACAAGTACTTGTGAGATTATATTGCCAGAGAGCAAGCTCCTCGGGAGCCAGAGAATTACCTACCCTCGGGTAATGAACAGTGTAGTTTAAGCCAAACCTTTTTATTGTAACGTAAATAAACACAATTATTAGAAGAACCTTTTAGTAATTTCAAAGAGTTCCCAACACTGAAGTCTGCATAGTAAAGACAGATATAACAATAAGAAAGAAAAAAGTAGCATGAGTGGCCAGATGGGTAATTTTACAGTATATTGTAACAATATTTGAATCAAAATCGATAAACATAATTTCCAAGAAAAAACAAAATAAATATTAAAAAACAGCTAGTATAGGGTGACATTCAGTTTTTAGCAAATGGGACTTTATATAAAATATTATTATCTAGGACAAAGATGAAAAAATATTAAAGGAATCCTATGTCAATTAAAACTTCTTAACTAACTTTTTAAATTTAACCAAGGAATTATTTCGAAGAATATTAAACACAAGTGGGGCGATATAAATAGTTCCATTGGACAGAAGAAGTTTTAGTATGTACCGCCTCAAAGTTCAATGTAGAGCCAATTCTAGTGGCACGGGTTTGTTGTGTTCTTTCTGCAAATTTGATATTGATAAAAAATCGACAAAGTAGTGATGTACAGCTGTTTTATACACATAACGTTACATTCCTTATAAAGTATGTTGGATGAATAATGGAATTTTTTGTTCTATTTAACTTTAAAGATCAATTTTTGTAGCAATCATTCATTGTTATTTGTTTTATTTGTATTTAAGTGTGTGTGTGCAATAAAATCACAATGACTAGGTTTCATCACAAATCACGGGATATAATTTTTAAAAAAAGTTAAATAAAATTTCTTTTATAATATTATACAGACAGGTAGGTAATTTAACGCTTACCTGAACTCTTTTTCGCACAAACAGTACCAATTTCGAAAATAAAACTTAAATTCTAAGCAAATTTGAGTTCATGCAACGTGAATAATTTCACGCAAGAGTAACGCACATCACATACAATCGAAATTAGTATGTTTGATGATCATATTATAAGAATGGTAATTTTTACAGTACTAATATCTCGATTATTCCCAGAGTGGAAGATACTCACAGCACAGCCTTGGAAAGAAGACGATTCATAATTGAAAAACCATAATTCACAGTTGAAATGGCATTAGTTGTGTTCGATGACCAGATCTGAATATCAAGATACTTCCCCACCATCTTCTTTTCTACATCTTTGTCCTCACTACCTTCATTCTTACAACATAACCGAATTGGAGATGCGATAGTCTCACTGACCCCATACTAATGGGCGCAGTTGGGACTTGTGCGTTATTCACATATAAAAATAAAACATGACATTACACATTTAACAGATTTATTACCGGTAATTCCCCATTTAAATATCATTTGTATTGCGAAGTGCCTATGATCAATAAAAAAACGATGCATTTAGAAACATTTTCAAAAATTACTTATTGAAAAAATATTCATAACATTAAAACAAGAACAAACATTTTAATTTTGTATAAAACCTTATCTCCATTCATCAATACAAATCTTCAATTTGCATTGCATCACGGTGACGTTTTCTGAAAACAAAAACGAGTTAAGATCTAACCTGTTTTACTGTAGGTATTATAGTTAAAATTGCTTTGTCGTATACTACGTATAGCTAGTAGAAAAAATGCGCGAGCCGAGCCACAAATTACGGGAAAGTAACGAAGCAAACGCAAGCGGCGTTTCACAGGAATTGCGGTTGCTTCGTTCCTTTCCCATAAATCATGGTTCAGCTCAGCATTCGGCTCGCGTGTTTATACGCACCCTTACAAGAACATTTTCAAGCCGCTATTAACTAATACATATTTTAAACGAATTTCATCTTTAAATTCAGTTTTTTTTTACATTTAAAATATAGTAAGAACTTAGCAAAAAAAATATTCGCAGCCATGTTTTTCACATTATAGACAAATACATTTATAATGAAATAATATTGGCTTGGAAGGAGCGGTTATAGAAATTAAATGTTAGACCGCACGAATATTGATCTATTTTTATGCACCCCTGGAAAAATACACTTGTACAAGCAAATTGAAAGGAAATGCTTGTCATATTTAAGTTGAACTAGAAGACGGGCGGCATTATTGACTCATCTTGGGGTGACAATTTTATTGGGCGCCGTTTCAATGCGCTTTATTCAATAATTCCCCGGAAGTATTGGACCAACTCAGCGTTGGAAAGTCAGCATTTTTGTCGGCAATATTAACTCCGCCCGAAAACGACTTACAGCGGCTGTTGCTTTATTGAAGAACTTTTATTATCTTGTTGAAGGCGCGTGCCTTTATGTGAGATTCAGAAGAAAGTTCTGTTAAATATATCTACCCTTAGATATGTCGCATAATTGACAGAGATTCCTGACAAATAATGTATAGCTTAGGATAATTATGTGCACATTAGGTCTGTCATTTTTTACAACCTTTTCACCCGAGTTTGAGAGTGTGAGAACTCATCCCTTTGGCGCTTGAATGTGCCTATGACAGCATTTGGTTTATATTATTGCAATAGGGTTAAAACAATATTATTTAAAAACTTATCGAGAGGCAGACAGTGACAACCTTACTTGCATCTAAATAAACGTAAATAAAAAACTGATCTATTTTCAATATATTCATGTGTTGTGATAGTCTTTGAATGGCGTCAGGTTACAAGTAGAACTGTTTGAAAAACAAATATTAAAAAAATTATTTTAATTTTTTAAACGTGAGACAACCTTGATCATTTCCTACTACGCCAGATCCTGTAAGCTGTATTATTTTTTAAAAGTATGAAGCCCTTGCAAAGCAACCCCAGGCGCGAAATATAAGTGCTGACATACGAAGACAATTCCTCAAGCGCCACATCCGCCACGTTATGTGGCAGACGTAATAAAAGTTAACTAAAAAACGATAGAGGGCTTTTCCGTCCAATATCCTGCGCACCTAGAGCCTGCGGCCTCTCTACACACAGCCTTCTCAGCCCAAACTGCCTACAGGATGAGGGGCGGCCATTCCCGCCAGCCGGTTTCCTGCGGATCGCGGAAGTGATAATCTAGATAGAACTCATTTAGCACAAAGAGTTGACAATAAATTTATGTAAAAATAATAAGGTGTTTCCTTATCGGAAAACAGTGATAAGAAAATGTAGTAATTCTTTATTAAATTGTGTGTTTTTATTGATCTTTCACATGATTAGAAAAAATAATCTTAGCCTACTGACCCAAATCCTTCAATAAAGTAATTCATCGCAATATGTCAGACTATTGGTTAAAATAAATTGCAAATGGAAAATAATCAATCTCGTGAATTCGAATCAGAGTTTTTGCATCGTCTATTGTACTGCTCTACGATTACACATCTCTTTTGAGAATTTGCATATTTTTACAATTTGGATATAGAATTATTGAAGACCGTTCTCTAAAAAGCCTCCTTTCATTCACATGTGAAACTATACAAAAACAAATATATAACATGCGATTTCATGCTGGGAAATTTTATTTATATAAGTTATATTATATATTTATATTTTTTGCAAACAAGTCAACCGAATTTTATTTATTATATAAAAGTGGGTAGCTAAGAGTATTCTAGATATCTTTAATTAAGCTATCTGACCATAAACCTCCGACATCGTACCTATTTAGCATTTTGTCGTCTTGCAAGTATGTTGGTGATACGGGAGTAACTAATAAAGTTCACCCCTCACATAAATGCAAGCTGTTAAATATCTCAATCCCCCTGTGGGGATGGGAGTTGGGGGAGGTTGCCCCTATTCTGGGAATTCAATATTCCCTCCTATTGATATGAAAATATTATCATTTTAAATTGCACAGGAAGAATATAATACCATCAAATATTATCGCCTCCTCAGGTATGATTAAACGCGAATTGTAATATTAAATTCTTTTCTTTAGGGAAAAGTTAGATCCCTCCTCATATTTTTGAATTGAATTTTCATCTCGCAAAAATTTAAACCAAAAAAGTTTAAAATACAACATTTTTTTAAATATTAAGTGTCCTCCACAAGATTCTGGAATTTGGGCTGAACATTTCAAATGATTATGCAGGTAGAGGGGTAAGGGTCTCGACCAGCAATCCAAATCCCAAAAAGTAAATTTTATTAGATCGATTATTTCACATTTTTATAATATAAAATACAATAATGTATATTTGCGCACGTTCCAAAGTGATAGATACTCTCAGTATCGCCCTGGTGTAAAGCTACCATTTAGAATTGAAACGTTACTTGAAATGGCTTTAGACACGATTAGTGACCAAATCCGAATAGGCAGATACCACCTTATTCTACCCCGTCTCCTTCCCCTCCCTACTGCCTCCAGCCTCACAATATACCGCAAATTTGGGATACCATAGTCTCACCGTCTCCTGGCCGATGGGAACAGTTGGGAATATTGTACGGTATTCATATAAAAAAAGATAAGTACCTACCTACTATTTAATTCTCTATAAAGAGAATCCAATTAGAAAAATGAATGACTAAATAAAATACCTTTTTCGAAGCTATTTACGCGCTTCGCTGCAGTCAGATAGTCAGAGAGACTACTATTTAGATTCGAACCATTTTTTATTTTTATTTTTAGTAAGCAGATCTGAACTTTGTTTTTTCACTCATTACCTTTGCCTACTGTTAGCAGTTTATTAGGATTTGAGCCGATGTATCGGTCTCCCCAAATATTACAAAAAGGCACACTCTGTATATTCGTCATGGTTAACCCATTACAAGACTAAGCAGTTAGAACTCAGTGATGACGCATTACAATATATGTTAAATTAAAATTGTTTGAAGCCATGTCGTATTTCTTCACAAAAACCATTTGAATTTATGTTAGCACGCATTGGTAAGCTAAAGATCTTTAAACCCTAATTCAACCTGCCGATAAAAGCCAATTTCTGTCCGCCACATTATTAGAACACATTACCCAATAAAGGTAAAATAATACCGTCAATCTAACGGACAGAGAAGGAATGATATCTCAAGTTAACCATTCTCATATTTTACAAAACCCTTCGGTAAATTACCCGAAGATTCTCCACTAAGCGTACCTCCATAATAAAAGTCCTCGGTGTAGAATCCGTAATTAATGGTTGACGATATCGCATCGAATATCACATCTTACGCAGGGGGCAGCATTATATGACTGGATATATCACGAAGACGTACAGTTGAATATTATGGGATTTAGTTCATATTGCGGTATCCTCTTTCGGGAAGACGGAATGCTGAGATTTTGAAGGCACCGACAACCTGTTTTTCGGGTCCTGTGAAAAAAATTATTGTTGACATGTTAGCTGATATATTAAAAGGAAAATAAAGGAATAAGATGAACCATTGTTCCTATTTTTAAGTTGTCGGCGGTAAACTAATGAATAAGTAGATATTGAATATTGGTTGGCAATTCAAGGATGAAATTCAAACAAGAGATTTTGATTGAAGAATCAATATTAGCGTTCGAAATATATTCGGAAAATACAACGCCTATTCTCAAATGAACTTGCAATTTTATGACAATAATTTTGCATATTTCATTTATACTAAAAACAATTTGTAACTCAACGTCACTCAAACAACAAACATGTTGATTTTATTAATGCCTCATCACCAAAAGACATTTTTCTGACTTATCTAACCTACCCTACGAATCAAAAGAATGATCAATGGCAATCATCTGAAAAAATGAACATGTTGTCTTGTTCCAGGGGCATTTCTGAACTTTTTATTGTTATTATACTCTTACTAACTGATTTTCTACTAACTACTGATCTTTTACTAACTGATTGTTAATATACTAATGCTAACTTGTATTGTTAATATACCAATACTAACTGAGTTTTATATTGCTAATATACTAATACTAACCGAACTTCGTATTGTGAACATACTACTACTAACTTGTACTGTTAATATACTAATACTAACTTGTATTGTTAATATACTAATACTAACTTGTAAGACACAAATAGGTATTTAGATTCCTGTTCCTGCAGGTACCCACCCCTGTAAAGGATTGTCGGGATAGTAAGTGTCTGCCTATCTCGGTAGGTTCATAGCGAGTAGTAGTTCCGTGGGATTTAGTGTGCCCAGCAGTGCGTGTAATTGTGTTCGCTCTTCCTCATAGCGAGACCAATGCGGCTGAAAGATACGAGTACCTACCTAACTTTACGAGGAGCTTTATTTTTGTGGTCGTGTTATTGTTGTAATTTATGATTAAATGGCTAATATTGGAGCGGCGCTTATCAATATGATTATTAAATTAAGTACCTATAACCATGCAAAAGTGTGTGCATCATACAAACAATAGGTTTATACCTAAAATCAATATCCCAGTAGTTCTGTGAACTAGCATCCAAAAAAGTATGATTCTAATTTTCTCTTATTTAATAAATCAAAACCAAAATTTCATCTGGGAAAATTAGCAGGTACTTAAACACTTACGACATAGAATTTCTCGTTTTCTTATTTACTATATGTATCTGGGAGCAACTGTGACTATAACACCGTGTCACACAATTTATTTTGTCCGTTTTTTTAAAGGCTTAAAATTCTTGAGTACATATTTTTTTGATTATTTTAGTGCGTTCTCCTGAAGGAAAAATAAAAGTTGCAACCTTTTTGTACTGGCACTTGAAAATTGATCTAATAATAACAATTTATTTTATATACTCCAAAGAACTGTGAGATTTCACTGAGGGCCTGTATCTTCTCTAAGGGTGCTATAAGGATGTCTTTTAAAGGAGAGTTGAAAGTGTGCTTCTGGGTCTTGAAGAGATCTGCTTAAAGTAGTGTCGTGAAATACACCCATTTACATGAAAAAAAATATATCTACTTTTACCATAACCGTACAGTTTACTATTTGAACCTCTGAAAACAAAGCCATTTAAAATACGCTTTTTTTAATAAATGGTATCAGTGGCGCCTAACATTTCGTGCTGTGAAGTAATTAACTGCCGATGCCAGTTTAGAGTTTCGCTACAACAACTGTTATTATTCGTTATTTTTTACCCCACTACCATGAGCCTGATTGATCATTTTTTACAAATCGCTTATTGTTATTATGTTGTTTATAAAAATACACGAGGATTGTCTTTCCGATTAACAGTGGAAAATAACGCATTTCTTTATAGTGTACGTACAAGCGTCACGGCTGAGATACGTTAAATCCGGGAACATTGCACATTGTTAACAATTTTTATTTCAATTATTTAATTCTACTTCCTTTTAGAATTATTTTTAAAACATCAACTTTAAATGATTCAACTGCCAACTACAAATAGGTGCACGGAGAAAACATACTGATCTGAAATATTGCTAATTTATTAAAAATTTTTACTAATTATTCGTTTTCCTGTTGAAAACGAGACTAGAGGCCTGTAACTAATGATTTGACAAATTTCATAACAAACTATCAGAAAGCACGAATATTTTATGAGGAAGTCGGAACACGTTTTCTTCAAAATAATAACATTTTCGCACCTCGTTTATTATATTTATTCGGACAAGGGCACCTGCGTGAACACGTATTATATTCTCAGTGACTAATATTTTTTTAGGAAATGGTCATGCAGTGATACTTTTAACGGTATCTTGATTAAAATCCATACTCATTTTTCTCCGTGTGTGACTGATAATAATAGCGTGAAAATAATTGCAGTATTCGTTTGTTTCTAGGAATTTATGTATATTGTTTCCGCCTTTTACGATTCAGTGACTCTTTCATATAATCCGGAAAATTACTGAAAAAGGGATTCCCGCCATTCATAAATCCCGTGGAACGCAATAAATATTCTAGATATTGTCCGGTATTATTGAAATAGCACAATGTCAGGGGCGATGTCCGTTGTATTTGGCAACAAGAAAAAACTATATTTCAATTGCCTTTCATACAGAGTTGTTCCCCTTCGTGGAGAAGGGAAGCGGGAGGTCGAAAGGTGCGCGTGCCATTGAAAGGAAACTTGAGGATTGGAGATCAAAAAATGCTGAGAATGCCGAATATTCTCAAATAAGATGTATGAGATATGAGAAAAAAATAAAGATTTCTCGAAGAGAGTGGCATGCGAGGGAGTTCGTGCCATACACAAGAGAAAAAATACATACCTGTGATCGTATAGAAAAATCAAAGATTTTTGTATTACTAGAGAAGGAAACGTAACTACTCCTGGAAATGGGCTATATTACAATACATAGGCCATAATAGGAAACAAAAATTGATTATTAATAATAAAAATACTAATTTCCATTGTCGGGCGTGAAAAAAGTAAGATAAAATTGTTATGAAATTTTCAAAATTAAAATTGATTGCGTGAATTCAGACAAACGAAAAAAAAAATTTATGTACCAGTATTTTAAAAATTTTCTAATCTTTTTCAAGATTGGAGCAACAATATTCCGGATTTTCACGGGTCAATATTAGTAATATTATATTTTCCAAAGAAAGCAATCAATTTGTACTTTTACATAATATGTTTGTGTAAATAAGAAATTTTACAACAATGCTTCAAATTTCGAATATAAAATTTTCCAATAGCGGTATTTTCTATTTTTTTATTTGTTAAATAATTAATCAGTTTACAGAGTATAATCATTTATAGTAACTAAAATAATTCGTAAAATTAGTTTTCACCGCTCTCGATTTTTTTTAAATTTGTATTTTATATAGAAGCAGGCGCTTGTGTTTTAAAAGTGGTGAGTATCAAGATGAAGACTATTTAGGATAGGTTGCTTTACGGAACTTAAACAATTCATCAATGTGTATCAATGTATGTTTTTGACGAGTACGACTTTTAGTTGAAAAGCTATGACTTTGTTTTTATTTAAATTGATATTTTCGTGATTGAAAAAAAAATTTCTCCTATTTTAGACAGTACCAGTTTATTTTAGCTACGGACATTTTCAGACCCACGGGTACATTTTATTATTGAAATCCTATCAATAAATTTTAATGAAAAGTATTAAAAATAGGGCGAATTTTTTCCAGTCTATCTGCGATTTGAAAGATGTTCATTGTTCATCACCATTGATGTATTTATACTAGATTAGCCTTGTCTAGTTAAATCCATTTTAAAAATGACACCACATAGCGTACGTCACAAATATGGAGATGAACTTAACAACCCAACTCTGTTTAAACTCCTTGTACAAACGTTCGAACTCGTAAGCGAAATCAAGCAACAGCGTTCATTTTGTTACCGAGGTGTTGTTGTAATTTGAATAAAAAACCGTCACCAAATAACATTTTTTGCTTAACCAGGTCTGAATCAGGTAAAGGACTAATAAATAACACAAAATGATTTTTATTTTCACATTTTATGTTTTGGATTCTGTACACTACATATTGAACCAAAACGGGAAACGTACACATATTTACTATTGAGTAGAAGTTTTATGAATTTACAAAATTATTTATATAAAATAGTATATAATTATCAAAGAAACCGTTTACTTTGTGGCTTGACACTTTAATCAAATAAAAAGTTATTTTGTTTTTAACCGCTTCGTTAGGTTTATAAGACAGAATTATAAAAAACTAGTCTAGGTACTTATTAATAATGTATAAATTATAATATCAAAATAAAGCGAGAGAAATCATATGGTGGGGTGGGACAAGGGAGGGTGGGGGTTACATGGTAAATAATATCAATTTATTTATGCCCATTAAATAAGCTTTTACATTTTTACTTTGTGTTTGTCTTCTTTTTTTATTATAGGCACAACTTTACATATCTACGGAAAAAAATATGATTTTACCTTCCTTCCCAAGGATTGGAGTGAACCGCGCCAACAACCTTGCCAAATGCATGCCGATCGGACCGAAATTTATTTCGTATATTAACTGCTGTAATGTCATACGATTTCAGAGAAATGCCTATTCGGTTTATTTTTGTAGTACCATTTTTGTGAAATATATAGATTGTGCTTAATCAAAGCCAGACAATAACAACCAGTAATTAAAATAACCTTTCTCAGATTAAGCAACGAAACCTAATTTGTGGGTATATTACATTCTCTCCTCCACACAGAATGCTCATAGATTATAAAGGACCTGAAGGAAATTGCAGTCTAAACGTTTGGGATGAAAATGATTTGAGCATAAATGGCTTCCTGATGGTGGTACGGTCAACGTGTTCCGATATCGTGATAATTAATGTATTCGAAATTTACTAACAATTTAACAGGAAACCTGTTGTATTCATTTGTTAAGGGCCTGCAATCCCTTTTTTAAATAAATTAGAAAAACTCTGTTCCGACATCGTGATAATGAATGTATTCGAAATTTACTAAAAGTTCAACCAGAAACCTGTTCATTCGTTCGTTAAAGGCCTGCAATCCGCTTTTTTAAATAAATTAGCAAACACTCTTTTTCCGTATTTGTAAATATTTATTTTTTAAATATTAATTTACCATATTTTGTAAGAAACAATCAGCTTTTATATAATATACAATGATAGATATAAATATACAAGTTAACTGAAGTCAAGCCACAGAAGTTTCTTACGTTAAAGTTCATTAGAAATGAAGTTTTAATATCTTGAAATTAATTTGGTGTTAAAGGAAGGGGAGAGGAAGAGGAAAATAGGAAGAGGATAGGAGATGCTCCCGATACATTCCATACTCTCATATTAATAATCGATCGTACGCATTACTTCATATCGATATTTCTTTAGGTTATTACCAAAAATGTCAATGCTGTAAAATTTTGTATTAGATTGTGCACATATAAGAGGAATTGGGGAATTTTTTCGAATGTTATAAATAATAAATATTACCTAGTTATTTTCACAAAATTGAATCCTGATTACTTATATCCATTTCTCAATTTTTCCTCGGTTTGTGGGGAAACCTAAGCGAAAATAAGACATTTTAAGAATAATTATCGGAATGTATATAGAAAGTATTTATTCCTGTACCTAACATTTTAAGCCTACGTGAACGTTCCTTTTCATGTAACATATCTTCCACCACCTTCATCACCTCTACAGCAATAGTTATAATAAAAAAGGTAAGTGTAATATATATATATAAATACTTTGTATTATATATTTTTTCAATGAAAAGAAAAATGTAATTAAGATAGTAAACACAAAATAAATTACTCAACGACGCGATTTTTTCATATAATTTAACAAGCAAATAATTGTGGACTTAATACAACCCTGAATAGAGACAAGACTAAAAAATAACCAATACTTCTAAAGTTTTTTGCGCGCATCAAGTAAGAACGCGAATTTTAACCAACACATCAATAATTATCATGTGGCAAGCTCGTGCCATGTACTATTGTTTATATGTATTCGTTAAAAGCGTATAACACACTGCATGACGTCATAATTGTGACTAGTTTGAAAGATGACGTCAGAAAATTTACTTGTCGTTAGTGAAATTCTATTAATTTCTGATATTTGTTCATGCGTTGCCTTGAATCTATCGGTAAGGTACTTATATTTTTTTTTATTCAGATAGCTGATTACATTTTCTAAAATAAAGTCCGCGATAGGTACAATCTAAAATATTTGGAACTGGGTTATTTTTGTGATTGAAAAAATGAACTTGCCCAGCATAGCTGACAAGCAAAATAGCTTAACTCTAGACCAACAAAAGGTAAAACGCAATGCACAGTGCCCATTTCGCATTGCGACACAATGCGTGCGCCTTTTCATAAATGTGCACGTGAACCAATCCAAAATTGTGTTGAGGTTATTTTTCAATGGTTACACGGCTAGTCTATTTGTATTTAGTCTATGTTCATCACCCATCTGACCACCGGCTTCTACAAATAATTTAACTTAACTTTGTAACTTTTCAGTATAAATAGTATTGGCTGATTCATTCCTCTTCCAAAAATCTGTATAATAAATGGCATCGTTCAATGTTTCCAAGACCTCCCTTTGATGAATAGTTGTGAACAACCCCCTTCCAAAAGTCGTGGCTCAATCCGTGGGATTATTTCGACAGTTGATCGCAAGGGACTAATTAATTATTAACCGAGCCATCTAAGTAATGGGACACATTTTTCGTGTAATATTTTATTAAAATGCTTGGGAACTAAGCTGACATAATCTTAGCAGCTGGTGAAAGCCCACTTAGTAGGAAAGCTTTCACTTTTCCCCTTAAAATCATGGTGAATGAAGTAGGCACACTTGTGCAAAGATCTTTCTTAAGCAACTGCTATGAAACTTATTAAAATATGTTTTGAGAATATTCTATTTAACATACTAGATGAAGCATCTAGTTTTTCAAAAGAAGGATCGGGGTTGATTTTCGAAATCTCATGTAGACAGAGACCTTCTTCTTGTTTTGAAGGGCAAGTGTGCAAAATAATATCTCTCAATAAAATATCTATCGATAAAACAGTAATTTGTATAAAAGCACACTAACACTGGGATACTCGCCTTTACACACGATGTTCGAAAATTAGTAATATAGAGAACTCAAAAAAACTTATTTTTTCGGTTTGAGCATTTCGATTTTATTTAATGATTTTTCCTTTCTCGGCAACTAAAGGCTAGAAAAATAATGGAGCCTTCAAAGGAAAATCTGCTATTGGAACACCCTAGAGACTGAAAAATTCCAAAGTCGAACTCGATTTACTCGAAAACGAAAGCTTGAATCAAAAAACTTACCATAGAAAAAATCGACTCCAAATGTGATATATGTTCAATGTTCACCCGTTTCCCATTTGTTACGAGTTTCGGTGCACCATGTATATACCCATATACTGTTTATCGGGATATAGATCTTAACATCTTCTCGTAAGTACTAAAGTAAACATAACAAACACAAAAATGAATGTGTTCAATCATGTTTTTAATGACTTTGAGGAAAAATATTAATCTTGTGTGTCATAAAAAGACAAGGGATTTAATCATGCAAACAAAAATTGAAGTTTTTAATTTTTTTATTGAATAACAATAATATTTTTTTAATTTTTTTTTAAAGAAATACAAACATTTACTGGTTACGAATAACCTGACAATATTTAAAAATCTCTATATTAAGTATTGCAAGCCTTTTCGTACGTCGTATTTACAAAATTTCCTATTTTCTTCCGCTAAAAATTAAAGTTATAATAAGAACGCTGTTCTAATATCTCAAAAGAAACAAAATAATAATTTATTTATCTAATTCTCACTACCTACTATATATTTTTATTTTATTTTTTGGTTTTAATCCCTTATTTTCCAAGGGCCTTGGCGCTAGTGAGGACACCTACTGCGGGGCCGGCCTTGATGACTCCATCGCGCACGTTCTGTCCTACTCTTTCCTGGAATAAAATGTTTAAAAATGATATAAGAATATGGACTTCAAAATTTAAAATCTAAACATAACAAACTCAATCAATTAAAAATACGTATTCAGGGTGCATAATCACTTACCCAGAGCATTTTTGGAGTGAAAAGTGTGTGTAGATAGCATTTTGCTGTCCGATGATATTTAAAACAAATTAAAATAAACAAAAAATATTCTTCCATTTCACACGTCGCAACCGATCACGTGATTCGTGTTCTGTCTCGCCTGTACGGTAATACAGGAACGAGACGGAGTTTGTTCGCGTGAACCGATGGTGATAGTAATTTTTTATTGTTGTTTATAATTGAAAAAATATAGGTATAATTGGACATCAAAATGACTTTTGATGATTTTTTACTCCAAATATGGTAAGTTATCGCTGCTAAAAAACCATCTTATACTCGTATGTTCTTATACAACCTGTACATTTATTAAATTAATATCATTTGTAAATGATCAAAAATATGCCTTTTATTTGATATTTTTACAAAACGATTAATGTTATGATAACATGACTTACAAGTTTTTTGAAGACCTTCCATTTTGGTTCGGGGGCAGGAGAACTTGCTACCTGTGACACCACTACCATGAACACCACGAAAAGGGCGAAAAACTGTGCGAAGAACTTCATTGTGGACTGGTTGTTTTTTTGTGTTGGGTATTCGAATAAAATTCAAAATTATGATCTTGCGAAAGCTATGAGTTAACTAATGTGGTCTCTTTGAAGTAATGTGCATTTATACCAACCAGTTTTTATTGTGTTTTGAATATTACGGTGACCGTATCAATCATCGTAGTCGGGGAAGACCGCTGCCCAAAGCCAGAGGCAGATTCTAGATTAGGTCCGACTTTTTTGTGTCTTTGTTGTGTATAAGATGACGCATCCCAGCTGAGCATACATTCATCCGATAATGCTGCGTAGTGTGGAGTTTGTGTATTACAAATCGCCAATAATTATTAAAAACTACGCGACTTGTTTATGTTATTAATATTTTCACTGGAAGCCATGCATTAAATTTCAAGCGAGATTATGATTTGTTATTGTATGTTTATATTGGAAGCGGGGATTTCTTATTTCATACTGATTAAATGTTTAATTTTAAAGAAGTAGTCTGTATTTATAATACACAGCACCTTTATAGAGTTTTTTTAAGCTAATTTTTGATTAATTATTCATCAACTAACATATAATTTTTTTTTTGTCTTGGAGATAAAATCTCTAAGACAGCCTTACTAAAAAAACACTTCCCAACCGTTAAACGGTGTTTTAGTCCACATCGAATAGACTGTAAATTTTCTGTTTTTTTTATTGTGAAAACGAGATAAAAAGTGAAGTGGTAATTTTCTAGCAGATTTCCTTAATTGAATGAAATATATATTATATATATATATCGGTTCTCTGTAGCGAAACAGCGCCCATACACAATCAGAGCGGTCAATCTTTGATAGTGTAATTTCTCTCCCAGCGAGTAGTGAGTGGACAGTGGTGTTCCCCGTTTTTAATTGACCGTTTTTGAACGCTGCGTATAAATACTCAGTCTTTCTTCCAGACAGCATCAGTCATCTCACGGCTTTTACAAGACCGACATCTTGGATAAAATTTCTCCACTAACAAACATAAAAATAAATAATTTAAAATGAAGTTCTTCTCACAGTTTTTCTCACTGTTTGTAGTATTCATGATTGTGGTATCCCAGGTGACAAGCTCTCCTGTTCCCGAGCCCAAGTGGAAGATCTTCAAGAGACTTGTAAGTTCATACATTACATTTTAAATATGGATTTGAGAGAAGTAGGTACCGTTTGCATAAATAATGTAGGGAATGAAGTACTTAATTTTAAAGAAAACATCTAATAATTTTATTTTTTATTATTTTAGGAAAGAGTGGGGCAGAATGTACGGGATGGAATCATCAAGGCCGGTCCCGCAGTGGGAGTCCTCTCCAGCGCCAAGGCCTTGGGGAAATAATGGAATCTACTGGACTTACTGGACAATCAAACCTAAAGAGAGATTATTAAGATTATTTTCTATAAATAATTATTGTTGAGTTGGTATAGTAAATGGTACATTCAAAGCAATTTTTATAGAAATATGATGTACCTGAAAATATGTCCTTACCTGTAGTGTGTTTGAGAAAAGGAAAATTTAATATAAAATATGTTTTAAGATGAGAATGTTTTGTCGTATATTAATTTTATTTACGTTTATTATTTATTTTACTTGTAAACAATTACGTCCATTGAAGATAATCAAAATGTAATTCCAAAATAAATACTGAAAAAAAGTTTAAAAACACTTGCCTCTTATTATATTTTTAATGTTGATAAGTAAAAGCCCTGTAAGCAAAATGAAAGATTCAAATGAATAAAGTTTTGAAAAAATTAAAATGAAATGTATAGAATTAGAAAATCTTGACTGGAGAGAAGCACTTCTTATGACATAGTTTAATTATGATACCTACTTAAAATTCTGCAAGATGCTTTAAAAACGTGTACCTACCTACCTTCAACATCTGCAAGATACTTTGATTACGTGTACCTGTCTACCTTCAACATCTGCAAGATACTTTGAAAACGTCTTACCTACCTACCTTCAACATCTGCGAGATACTTTGATAACGTGTACCTGCCTACCTTCAACATCTGCAAGATACTTTGAAAACGTGTTACCTACCTACCTTCAACATCTGCAAGATACTTTAAAAACGTCTTACCTACCTACCTTCAACATCTGCAAGATACTTTAAAAACGTCTTACCTACCTACCTTCAACATCTGCAAGATACTTTGATAACGTGTACCTGCCTACTTTCAACATCTGCAAGATACTTTGAAAACGTGTTACCTACCTACCTTCAATATCTGCAAGATACTTTGAAAACGTGAACCTAGCTACCTATCTCAACGGTAACATCTTTTGTAAAAATTTAAACCTTTCGTATAGCACATAAGTATTATAAGTTGTTCGATTTCTCATCTGGAAACTTTGATTTTATACCTCTAAAAGCAACAAAAATGTACGTTATATCCTTAATACCATATTCTACAATTTTTCGACATTTGTAGTAAAAATATGTTTTTTTTCAAGTTAGAAAGTAAAATATTACAATTTAAAAATATCAAAGTCTATTTTAAATACAAAAATCTAAATGCTAATATAACATAGTTTCTTAAAATAGTATTTGTTTTTACGACACCTTCATAAAGAAGAAATTTTAAATGCGTTAGAAATATTCCGAAGTTTGACGAGAAATTACAGATAAACAACCCACTTTGGCTGTAGAAACAATGTACATATAACTTATGTTAGTATTTATATTAATAATGTTTTCATATAAACTTTCGTTTATCAACTGAATAAATTTGGTACAAGTTTGAAACATGAACAATGTATATGAACAAAAAGCAGAAGTCCAAAGATGCTGTTTACGTTTTTTTTATATGACACCTCACAAGAGCGCCCCTGTCCATACAGTTTAAAGGCATGAAAGCTATATCGCCAACCGGTTGTGCAGCGTTATGAGGTAAGGGCTGTAGGAAGGGATTTATTAATGCGAATCTTAAAAAGGCCCGGATTCAACGTAGTAGAAAAAATAAATACCGGTAGCTCGTTCCACAAGCCGCCTTACACAAAAACGAGTCGAAGAAGCTACCCGTTCTCATAAAGTCAAAATCAATCATGCACCGGGATCAATGCTGCTAGATTCATAAAGCAGGCTCCATTAAAATACCCGTGGAACAGACTCATCATGCTCACATGTCATCTGTGCATTAAACATAGGATTCAGACGGACCGCCCTCGTTTACACAGAATTAAATAGATTTATCAAGTATAGTGTGGCTCCAGCCCAGAGGACACTCCCAAATTCAATTGTTGGGCGTACTAAAATACGTACAACAGAGCGGCGATTATCAGTAATTTCTATATTTGAGTTTGAAAATAATTATTATAGCCCAGCATCAGTACTCAAGTACTTCGAGAAGTAACGGAAATAATATTCTTAAATAAAATATTATGATTTCATAGGCAACGTTGTAACTATGAAATATAAATTATAAAAAATGTGTTCTAATTAAAAATTGTCGTTAGTAATTTCAAAATGTTTATTTAGCATTGTTCTATTATTTTTTTTCATTATATTTTACCAAAACATCTACGTACAGCAAGTTGTTAAATAATATACTTAGTCTAAATAATTGACAAAGTAGCCTCTAAAATGATAAAAAAATAATATATCCCATATTTTATAATTACGGGTAGGTTTATAGGAAAACCATTTAAATAGCTATTTCGCCTCCTTATCTGCCGTTCTCCTTCTACCTCCATACTTCATCTTACATGCGGAATATTATATTAGGGTTTGTAACAGAATTCCTTTGTGGATTGCTAGCCTTGCTTCCTTGACTACTTTTTGAAAGTCGAATTCTCCTTTATTTTCTATGTTATATGAATATGAAATTCATTATTCTTCTATAACTTGGTTCAAAATGATTTCAATATTATGCATGAAGGTTAATACGAAAACAATAGAATACAATATTATTGTTGTGAGTATTTATTTAGGAATATGACATAATGTCCGTAAGTATTACACTTGACTAAATATATTTACACATAATTATTACATAAATTGAATACAAATAATGTATTATTTGAGGAATATATCACCGATTTTTTAAATACTTAGAAGGTAGAAAATTTTACTAATTAAAGTGCATGAAAAGTGCCAGTCAGCAGACAAACTCAAATACTATCAAAATATCTTCATTAGTTGGATTATCCAGCGGAGTAGATCATTTCCCCAAGGCCTTGGCGCTGGTGAGGACTCCCACTGCGGGTCCGGCTTTAATGATTCCATCTCGGACGTTCTGTCCCACCCTTTCCTGAAAAACATAATTATTATTAGTTACCTTACATCGTAGCTTTTTCAAGAACTATAATTTTCTAGAAACTTTAACCCTCAAATCCAACGTTTGAACTTACAAGTCTCTTGAAGATCTTCCACTTGGGCTCGGGAACTGGGGAGCTTGTCACCTGGGATACCACAATCATGAACACCACAAACAGTGAGAAAAACTGTGCAAAGAACTTCATTTTGTTTGTTTGAACTTGGTCGGAGTGAAATTATATCCCTTATGTTGGTCTTGCTAAAGCCGTGAGATTACTCGTGTGGTCAAAAAGGAACGCATTGTATTTATAGACTGCGAATCCGTACTATGTCAGCGACCGAATCGATCAATTAAAATGGGGGAAGACCATTCACCACGGCGTGAAACTTCCCGTTATCAAAGATTGAATGCTCGAAGCGAGAATGTGTGTGAGATGACGCGACTGTGTTTCAGAGAACTGAGAGAACAGAGATGCTGATTTGTTTTGTTATGGACCTGCCGGTTTTTGAATTTGTACATGTTATATTAGATTATTTTTGTAGATGTTATATTAGATTATTTTTTTTATTTGAATACCGCACAAGAGTTTTAACTACTTGCAGCAGTCTGGAACTAGTGGGACTAGGGCATTCCCAATTGGGTTACCTTGTGCGGCTGGTGGGAGTGGGGAAGGGAAGTATATGGGACAGAAAAGGTTAGGAAATTAATGGAGTTCCTTTATAAGAATACTTTTTTGCAATTCAGAACAGTGTTTAAATTGTTTATAATTTACTTAGAGAACTTGCAGGACTACTAACGGGACACTGACAGGGACTCTTAGAGACAGCTATAACTGTTGAGTTTGGAAAACACCAATAGATGAAGATGTAAAGAGGTTACTTATGGTGTCAATGATTTTGTCCCCTTTTCATATTAACGTTACACTGGATGTCATGTTCAGTCATGTTCATGTTATATTGTCATGTTCAGATCTCTCGGAAGAGACATTCTGGTACCAGGAGACAAATCCAATAACAACGCTGGTGAACTTTGTCAAAGGAACTTTACTAAACGAATGAGGTAAATTGGGTAGCAACACAATGGGCCTACGGCCTGGGTGCTCACTGGAACTATCCGTAAACCGTCTCTGTTTTAAACGTTTGCATTAGTATCATGGTGAGCAATGTATTCGGTATAGTAGTCTGGGATGGATGCTCTAAAACTATATTAGATACATTAATTAAATCTAAAAAATTGATTATGAAGACAATCTTCAAAGTACACTACATTCACCCCACGTAGGACGTATTTAAGGACTTCAAAGTACTCAATATAAAATCCCTATACATCAAACACTTATTCTCCTACTACAAATTCAAACATACGGAAAAAAAAAATTGAATCAACTTAAAATACAGGATATTCCAACCAATCCAACTATACTATTCCAGCAACAAGAACCTCAATGGCGCAGTCACAATTTAATTTTCTTGCTCGTAAAATCTTCAACAATTTACAAATAGAAATAAATTCAATTACCAAATACGACAGTTTCAGGAAGGCGCTTGGGGATTTCTTGATGAGTCAGTGGGATAGTGTCGGTAACCTGCTTCTCGTACTCAGATAGAGGTGTATATATTGTTTACATGTGTGAGGAATAAGATACATGTATGTAAGTATATGTATGTTGTGTATATGTATATGCAAATAAGCATGTATGTATGTATATATATACTTGCGTGTGCATGCGTATGTATGTATGTACTGCTAAGATATGGATAAACCGGGACTCGAACCTGGTTATTAAATTGGCTAAGCTCAGATAAAATGGTAGAGCAGGCGACTCGTGTACAATCAGGGGTGGGCAGTTCTTTGATCAGCAGCTCGTCCATCGGTCAGGAGGTTGGAAAAGGACATCACAATAATAACACATAAGTAAAAGGCACAAGGTATATTAAATGTCTCGAGAAATACAGGTTAACATGGATCTCCCTACTAACTCTCTCTACTAATTTATGACGACCAGATAAAGCGTGGATTCTACATGAAATTTACGAGAATTGAACACAAGAAAAAGGGGAAGGTTGAAAGCTTACGAATCGTCTCGATGAGGTAAGGGGCATCATGTTGAGCCAGAGGTACCCGCGCTCACAGGCGGCGGGTCAGTTGAGGCGGTGAAGTGCACTCGGGATTTTACACGGGAACGGGACTCCATTGAGTTAGTCCGAACCGTAATAATACACATGATAGTAAGTTTGATGGCGAAATGCATCTAGTAGGAAACTGGCACGAGATCGCGTCTGTTTCTATTATTACGTAATTCCGCGCGCTCGAACATTGTGAGCGTTTGTGGTTCGCTCTGCGAGAAACACACTGTTGCAATGCCCGAGGTCCGCTCTCGACTGGCGGGGCTCGGCGGTGGCGGGCAGTGTTGAGCCGAGAACGCTCCCTGGGTGGTCTGTGCGATCACGCGGCGTTGTGTCGTTTTTAACACGTACGCCACGATCGTTTGCATGGGGAAAGCGAGGCTAAATTATGCATCTTTTTTATAGGGTGACTTGTATTACGTAACACATTCCCCCTCCGCCAGTAAAAGGCGACGTGGTAATGAAGCTTTAGGCGCTAAAAATCCTCTTCACCTTGTCGTGAGGGAAGTAGAGAGAGAAGAAAAAACAGTGTTGATTTACAAAAAAAACAAAGAAAAAAATACATGGTTATGCAATGGTGAAAAGACAACATACAAGGTTATGCAGTGATGACAAGAACAACATACAAGGTTATGCAGTGATGACAAGAACAACATACAAGGTTATGCAGTGATGACAAGAACAACATACAAGGTTATGCAGTGATGAAAAAACAAACATACAAGGTAATGCAGTGATGAAAAGAACAACATACAAGGTTATGCAGTGATGAAAAGAACAAACATACAAGTTTATGCAGTGATGAAAAGACAACAACCTGACTCTAAAATTTCATTGGTCTGTAAGCTAAGTTTGAAGAGCGTAGTGTTTTCGTAGAGTACCAAGTAGACGTAATTTCACTGAAGTTATAAAGTTACATTTTCACTGTAACTTGACCCATTTGAGATTGCACTCAAGTATCACTAGGGCCATAGAAATTGAACTGTGCTTCTTGGTTGTGGTTGAGGGATGGTGATGCGGAGGGCCAGAAGTATCCGGGTTTTGTTGTTGTACCAGCGTGAATTTCATTATGCTGATGCGGTGGAGCAGTGGTTGTCAAGGTGAAATGGAGTTGGTAATAACATGGAGTAATACCAATAAGTTGATTGATGGTTGATGCGTGTAATGGTTATTATGTTGAGTTTGCGCATCGGCAAGTGGTTGGTTTGAACAAATGGCAAGTGGTTGATTTGTATGACTGCCAGTAGTTGATTTGCACAAACGGCAAGTGGTTGATTGCACAACGGCAAGTGGTTGATTTGCACAAACGGCAAGTGGTTGATTTGCACAAACGGCAAGTGGTTGATTTGCACAAACGGCAAGTGGTTGATTTGCACAAACGGCAAGTGGTTGATTTGCACAAACGGCAAGTGGTTGATTGCAGGAACATAATTAACCTTGAGCTGGCATGCTCTGAGGTTGGTTCTTTTGAATGTGGTTTGAATGATGAGACAACTTGATTTGCAACTGCACGCACGACTCACACCTAATTTGGGTGCGGTCGGGTGTTTTTGGTACGCAGAGATTGGAGAGATGTGAGTGATGGAAGTGAAGGCGGCAAAGAAGAGAAGCTCAGCTTGCAGGTGATGAGAAGGGCTGCTGGTCTTCTTTTTAATCCAGGGACAGGTTATTATTAGAGCCAAAATTCTTGAAGTTTACCTGCCTAGTAGACCAATGATGCAAAACGTTTGGAGAGAAACAAATTGTGTTCAAGAGAAAAGACAAAAAGACAAAAAAACGTCGTTGGTTAGAGAGAGTAGAGAGAGAGTAGAGAGAGAGTAGAGAGAGATCCAATATGCTGACTATACCATGAGTATCCCGAGATTGGGGAGACAAAAAACTATCACGACTGGCGTGAGGTTACCTATTTGATATACAAGGTATAGGTAGGTGGTTGTACAGTAGTAACACCAAGTTTCTGAAAGAAGTTGGCCTTCCATGGCCGGTGTTAGCGCTTGAGCGATAACAACTTACGACTTTCAAAATTACAAGAAATGTGTTGATTACCTAGGTATGGGGTGAAAAGGAGAGATTTGAAGCAAATTTCATGGATAAAGATTGTCTTATAGACAGACGATACGCTATGTGCGTAGGGTACACCTTCCAGATTCATGAAATTAACCTCAAGGATAATGAGGGATGAGAAAAAAAATGGCGATGAGCGAGAAGGTCTGCTGGTGATGGAGCTGATTCTCCGTTCGATCTCTTTCAGAGAACGAAATGTGGTCAACAAGCAGATTTCCTAGCTTTTACAAATGTACAAGAGTTTGATGGAGGGGAGAAGGATGGAGGATTGAGTAGCGAAAATTGATAGTGACTGAGCTAATTCTCAATTCGATCTCTATGTGAGGACGAAATATATCAACCAGCAAATTTCCTAACTCTTTACACAAATATACATGAATTTGATGAAAAGGTGAAGGAGAATACACAGTAATAACAATCTAATCTTTCACGTGTATTTGGTGAAAGATTAGGGGTCGTATTTAATCTTCTACAGTTTGTGAGAACATGACAGACCCTTGCTCAAGTTTCACAAACCTGGGAGTTTTTCTTATTCGTCTCCCAGACAACGAGTTAGGTGGTTTTGTGTCACTGTCTCAATTAACTCCCACGACACGATACCTCATAACCAACAGTGAAGCTGATGGCTAGTCCATGGTCAATGGATAGTGGATGGTTCTTGGGTCCGTTTGACAAGAAGTCCACAGGTATCAGTTAGCGTAAAAAAATTGCTGAATGCACAGCTTCATGTTTGTTTGAAGAGAACAAAAAAAATTCTCACTACAGTGAAGGACATTTCCCTCAGTGTCATGAGTAATACAAAAGGGTCCCAATTAAGGGCGACAAGTCAGGGTAAAATGATCTACGTCCGGTAGAACAAGTACATAGTGTCAACTTATTTAAAGAAGACAACAACAAGATATTGTATCGTTCGCACGAATCATGGTAAGTATTATAACGTCTCCACGTCTCATGTAGAAATTGAACGAATTACGAAAGAACCCTAGTATTGAAAGGAAAGGTACAACATAGATATTTATAACCATTTAATGGAACAAATTATCTCTTTGGCCACAGTGTATGTAAGCCAGTAAAAAAAAGTACTTATAACGAACTTCTCGTATCATGGTAGATATTATAACATTCTCATGTATAGTGTTAGATTTTATAACGATCCCTCGTCTCATGGTGGATATTGTAACATTCTCATGTATAGTGTTAGATTTTATAACGATCCCTCGTCTCATGGTGGATATTGTAACATTCTCATGTATCATGAAAATAATATATCAACGTTCAATAATAAAAAAGTACCATTTCAATACCGGAAAAAAGATACATACACAATGTCAAAAACAATCAAGTAGTGGCTATTGGTATTATCAAAAAATGACAACGGCATAACCTTTGGTTGGGTTTATGCGTTAAGTTGGCAATAATACAAAACATATGCCTACAAGGATGTCTTAAACAAGACACAAATATAGCAAAAGAGACCTATTTGGTTTTACTAACTCTTTGCTTACAAAATGTTGTGATGGCATAACCTTTGGTTGGGTTTATGCGTTAAGTTGGCAATAATACAAGACATATGCCAACAAGGATGTCTTAAACAAGACACACATATAGCAAAAGAGACCTAATCGGTTTTACTTACTCTTTGCTTACAAAAAAGGTTTGTAGTGGTTTATTTAAGACCTGATTGGGTTTTACTTACTTAAAATGACCAAACAAAAACAAGGAAACACACTTGGTGTTACCAAAATTGCCACAAACACGAATGTTGTGAACTTTATGTTACAAATTTGATACAGAAGGCACCTAGAGACACAGGATGACTTAATATGAGTGACCTGGCTCGGTGTATTTGACAAGGCAAATTAATGCTTATTTAAGTCAAAATATAGTACATAATATAACAAATTGGGGTCAGGAAGTTGAGATCTTAAGATTTTACATACTCAATGTGACCGAAAGGTGTTATGTATGTAACATTGTTATTGATGAGGAGGACAAATCGGCGTTTGTTCTCCTTTACAACAACCTTTTTCAGAATTGACGTGTCAATATCAAATTCTGAAAAAACAACAAATTAGAGCAAATGGGAATGTTGAGCGCCATTCAATTTTTTAGAAAAAACTGAAAAAACTTTAAAACAAAGTTAATTGTAACTTTTTATTTGTTACACCTATGTAAACTTGAATCAAATGACGATACCAAACTGGAATTTACACACGCATTATGATTACAAGTTACAGGGGTAGAATATTCACCTCAATTGGGTGTATGTTGCAAAGGGGCCATTGTTTTTATGTACGATGGAACCCATTGGAACAAATGTGAAGAACAAATGTGAAAGAACAATGTAAAGAACAATGTGAAGAACAAAGTGAAAGAACAATGTGAAGAACAAAGAACATAAAAAATATTTACAAAACAATGTTGTACGTGACTTTTTGTGGTATTTATGACAAAAAATAGTTATGTATTTAGTGTCGTAAGTGTCAGAATGGTAACGACTAACAAATGATGTCCAGGGTCGACTCCGGGAGCATAAATTGTTCGGGAAGTGGAAAAAGTCTCTTGACTAGAATGATCAGTTCTAGAGAAGATACGTACAAAATATTAGTACAATTATAAACATTACACGGTGAGGTGTGACAAAGAAACAAAAATAACAAAGGGTTTATACAAAAGAGCATAATAGTACAAGTATGGGTGAGAAATGATTTAAAAAAAAACACAGTTGACACTTCTGTGTTTTTAGAAAAAAAGGTTACCTTGCAGAGGTCGAAAAAAAGCGAGTTTTTATATGAAACTAACGCATTAAGACATGCTATTTGTCTGCACGAGGGCCAAGTCTCGTGGGACAAAGGTAGAGCCAAAAGTTTGTTAGTTATGTGAGTGTGACCTAGTGAAGGTGGTGTCTGTTGTGTCCACACTTCCTAGTTTGACAATATCTTTTACGTGATAGTTGCCGATGTGTTTCCCAGAGGCATCCGATAGGGTGTACACTACATCGGAGATTTTTCTCAGGACTTTTGCTTTAACAAAGCGAGGAGCTAGTTTTGCAGAGAAATACAGAGCACCTTGTGAGAGTGTGTTGTTGCGTCTCCAAACTATGTCGTTTTCCTTAAAGGTAACATGTTTCCTGCGTAAATTATGTCTGTTTGTGACAGAGATTATACTGCCGGGTTGAAATTGCAGCCCTTTTATGTATTTCCTGTTGTAAAATGTTGCGTGTTTGATCAGGACGTTTATGGTTTTGTTGAAAGGAGAAATATTCCTGTCTTTCAATTCCTTTTCTAAACTTTGCGTACTTCGAGAGCAGATGTTGGCTATTATGCCTAAGGTGTTGTTTCGAGGATTCATTTTGTGGCTAGTTGAGTTAGACATTGTGAAAAGAAAAAAGAATTGTCAGAGTGTTGTGGCTGAGTTTTTTTTCAAAAAAAGATGAGCTTGTGATGATGGGTGAAGAATTTTGTGAAATTTTTCAAAGTCCCAATACGGAAAAAAAATGGCCAGCGGTTTCCTTGTGTTTTTGATGGAAAAGTTTCTGAGATGTGCGTTTTGAAAAATTTCTCGAAAAAATTTCAAAGTCCTTGATTTGTGAAAAAAATGGCCAGGGATTACCCTGGGATTTTGATGGAAAAGTCCCTGAGATGTGCGTTTTGAAAAAAAAATTTCCAAAAAAACAAATTTCCGAAAAATTAAATTTCTCGAAAAAATTTCAAAGTCCTTGATTTTTGAAAAAAATGGCCAGGGATTACCCTGGGATTTTGATGGAAAAGTCCCTGAGATGTGCGTTTTGAAAAAACTTCAAAGTGAGAAAATTTCCGAAAAATTAAATTTCTCGAAAAAAAATTCAAAGTCCTTGATTTTTGAAAAAAATGGCCAGGGATTACCCTGGGATTTTGATGGAAAAGTCCCTGAGATGTGCGTTTTGAAAAAAAAATTTCCAAAAAAAAAAAAACAAACTTCCGAAAAATAAAATTTCTCGAAAAAAATTTCAAAGTCCTTGATTTTTGAAAAAAACGGCCAGGGGTTGTCCTGGGATTTTGATGGAAAAGTCCCTGAGATTGTGCGTTTTTGAAAAATTTCCGAAAAAACCAAATTTCCGAAAAATTTTCAAAGTCCTTGATTTTGAAAAAAAAAGGCCAGGGATTACCCTGGGATTTTGATGGAAAAGTCCCTGAGGTGTGCGTTTTTGAAAAAAAATTTCCGAAAAAACCAAATTTCCGAAAAATTAAATTTCTCGAAAAAATTTCAAAGTCCTTGATTTTTGAAAAAAACGGCCAGGGGTTGTCCTGGGATTTTGATGGAAAAGTCCCCGAGATTGTGCGTTTTTGAAAAATTTCCGAAAAACCAAATTTCCGAAAAAATTAAAATTTCCGAAAAATTTTCAAAGTCCTTGATTTTTGAAAAAAACGGCCAGGGGTTGTCCTGGGATTTTGATGGAAAAGTCCCTGAGATTGTGCGTTTTTGAAAAATTTCCGAAAAAACCAAATTTCCGAAAAATTTTCAAAGTCCTTGATTTTTTGAAAAAAACGGCCAGGGGTTGTCCTGGGATTTTGATGGAAAAGTCCCTGAGATTGTGCGTTTTTGAAAAATTTCCGAAAAACCAAATTTCCGAAAAAATTAAAATTTCCGAAAAATTTCCGAATACAGATTTCGAGGAAGTATTGTTTTTTCTTTCAACAATTAATGGAGGGTTGTTTGTGATTCGTGACCAATTGTCTGAATTTAGGCAGAACCAGCTTTTGGTTATTTACACGCAAGCATCCCTTTCCCTGGACACGACAGGCTCGAGGCGGAGAAGGGCCGAGAGTCGGGGATTTACGTCAATCGCGAATCTCAATTATATGTAAAGGGTAAGTCGGCTTTCAAGACTTTTCTTTCAAAAAGGATACTCTACCCACCTTTATTACATATAAAGCGAAATTATCAGATGACAGAAGGGCGTTAATTTTCCTTGTCTATGAATTTTGCAGAACGATGCTGGCTTATGGCTCCACTAACAAGGAATTTATTTTGTATCATGTACAAGATTTGAAATTGTTGAATTGTAGTTTAATGTAGCTCGTTTCCTCTAATAGTTGTACTCGGAAAGTAAACCTTCATGGTTAAAGATCACTATGTGATGTTTGAGATGTCCGAAAAGAAGTGAATGTTGGTTGCGCACCTTGTGATAGAATACCGGTAATTAAATTTTGTCGAGTGACGATTCGTAGAACTTGTAATTTAACACAGAATAGTTTTAATGTGACACGGTTGTTTTAGATTTGACGCGATGGTTTGTAGAACAGCTATGATTTATTGGAAGAAAACATAGTTATTCAATTGTTAATACAAAGCAAGACATAAAACACAGTGAAAGAGTTCAAGATTATTTCCAATTTGACCTCCCGATGGACGATTAATAATCAGAGAAAAAACCACGTTTGCGCCAGTGCTAAGATAATAAACACAATACATAACACAATAAGGCACAAGGTATATTAAATGTCTCGAGAAATACAGGTTAACATGGATCTCCCTACTAACTCTCTCTACTAATTTATGACGACCAGATAAAGCGTGGATTCTACATGAAATTTACGAGAATTGAACACAAGAAAAAGGGGAAGGTTGAAAGCTTACGAATCGTCTCGATGAGGTAAGGGGCATCATGTTGAGCCAGAGGTACCCGCGCTCACAGGCGGCGGGTCAGTTGAGGCGGTGAAGTGCACTCGGGATTTTACACGGGAACGGGACTCCATTGAGTTAGTCCGAACCGTAATAATACACATGATAGTAAGTTTGATGGCGAAATGCATCTAGTAGGAAACTGGCACGAGATCGCGTCTGTTTCTATTATTACGTAATTCCGCGCGCTCGAACATTGTGACCGTTTGTGGTTCGCTCTGCGAGAAACACACTGTTGCAATGCCCGAGGTCCGCTCTCGACTGGCGGGGCTCGGCGGTGGCGGGCAGTGTTGAGCCGAGAACGCTCCCTGGGTGGTCTGTGCGATCACGCGGCGTTGTGTCGTTTTTAACACGTACGCCACGATCGTTTGCATGGGGAAAGCGAGGCTAAATTATGCATCTTTTTTATAGGGTGACTTGTATTACGTAACAGTACATATGTGTACTACTTTATATATTTGTGTTTATTTTATAGAAAACTTTGGCAATTTTTGTGAGTTATTAAAAACATTTTTTTACCAATTTTCAATTTTTTTTTATAATTCTATCAAAATATGTTTACACTAGACTTAAATTCAAACTAACCATTCCTCCATTGGGCACCATGAAACAGGCAGCTGCCTAGTATGGTGCTCTAATGTATCTTCTCTAAATAAATGTATTAATCATGTAACATATACTTATAAATAAATAAATTTGAATCTCGAGTTAGGAAGTTGCGGTTTAATCGCTGCCACAATACTCTTATACCATTGCAACTATTATTTATTATGTGCAACATATTTAACACTATAATGTGCGTGCCAGCAAACAGTTGATTTCTAAGTTAAAAGTCACTCTCCAACGTTAGGAATATTTATAAAATACAAAGTAGATATTTCATGATCCACAAACTGCATACCCACATACCTACTCGTATTGTCAATAATAACACTAAATGAATAATGAAGTTCTCAATTATACTGGCATGTCCATTAAAAATGAATACGTTTGATCCCCCGATTTTCCGTAGCTAAATCGCGTCATCTCATGCATCGTCATACACTAGACTTAAATTCAAACTAACCATTCCTCCATTGGGCACCATGAAACAGGCAGCTGCCTAGTATGGTGCTCTAATGTATCTTCTCTAAATAAATGTATTAATCATGTAACATATACTTATAAATAAATAAATTTGAATCTCGAGTTAGGAAGTTGCGGTTTAATCGCTGCCACAATACTCTTATACCATAGCAACTATTATTTATTATGTGCAACATATTTAACAATATAATGTGCGTGCCAGCAAACAGTTGATTTCTAAGCTAAAAGTCACTCTCCAACGTTAGGAATATTTATAAAATACAAAGTAGATATTTCTTGATCCACAAACTGCATACATACCTACTCGTACTGTCAATAATAACACTAAATGAATAATGACGTTCTCAATTATACTGGCATGTCCATTAAAAATGGATACGTTTGATCCCCCGATTTTCCGTAACTAAATCGCGTCATCTCATGCACTTTCTCACACGTTCAATTTATCATTCAATCTTCTATAACAGAATATTTGACCCCAAGAAGTGGAGAGTGGTCTTCCCCGATTTTAAACCATAGATGTGTTCGCTATTATTCAAACATTCCACTGACTAGAAGCATATATATATTCAGTATCATTCTTCTAGACAACATCAGTCATCTCACGGCTTTCGCAAGGTCAATATCTTGAACATAACTTCTAATTATATAACCAATTCAAACAATTATAAAACAGAATGAAGTTCTTTGCACAGTTTTTCTCACTGTTTGTGGTATTCATGATTGTGGTATCCCAGGTGACAAGCTCCCCTGTACCCGAACCCAAGTGGAAGATCTTCAAGAGACTTGTAAGTTTAACATTACCTCCATATAATATGTTTTTATGATTTATTAAAACAATTATCCATTTTTTTCAATATTTTGAATGTTACCGGTTTTAGCCTATCACGGCCTATTTAGCCTATTACTGATGTAATTTTTCCTGAAACTATTTTAAATATACAACTTTTTGGGGGGTATCAGGGATGGTAAACAATTATTGTATTTAAACTATATTGATCAGATTTTGATCAGTAATGATATCTCCTGATTTTAACCCATTTTGGATGGTATATACATTATTTTAAATTTAAATAACAACAAAATTCCGACTATTATCTTTAATTTTATTAAATCAACACATATAAAAATTGTAGTAGTCTGAAGACGAACTGATGGCTGAAACCGGTAACGGTGAAAAATAAAAAAGAATTGATAAAATTTTTAATCAATCTTATAATGGAATTTTACCACGAATTACCAATATTAAATAATAAGTTTAATTTAATTTATTTACAATTTATTCATTTAAAATAATATTAAGTATATTTATGTCAAGTTCCAAAGTGGAAGATACTCTCAGTATCACCATGGTGTAAGACCACCATTCAAATTTTAAACGATGCTTGAAATGGATTTAGCCGTATTTAGTGACCACATCTGAATAGTCAGGTACCCCCCCACCTTCCTTTTCCACAGTTCCTACTCCTCCCCACTACATTCAGCCTCAAAACACATCCCAATAGGGGATACCGTAGTTTCACTGACTCCAGACGGTTGGGAGTAGTTGAGACTCTTGAGCGATATTCATATGAAAAGTATTGATTCTTTCTTTTGTCGTATTTTCTATTTTGTATTTTATATTTCTCATTTCGTTTAAACAGACACTTATTAAAGCTTTTATTTTTACAGGAAAGAGTGGGGCAAAACATTCGCGATGGAATCATCAAAGCCGGCCCTGCTGTGGGGGTCCTTACAGACGCTAAGGCCCTAGGGAAATGATGAAATCTACACTTCCTTCATCATAATGACATTTCATTATACATTCATTACAGACTTACTCGACTGACTGGCATTGTGAATGCAACTTTCTTAGTATTAAATGTTTTCAATATTGCCAAAAGAGAAAACATAACATAAATTATTATTTACATTTAAGAATACTGTTCAACATGCAATCGAATGCATAATATTGTTAAATCTAGTTATTATTGTTTTGTAAAAATATTTGTAAATGTGAAAAAAAGTATTGTTATGTATTACAGTTCCTTAATAAAACACTCATAAAAATCCAAAATTCCTTGTTTATTCTAATTTCAATTTCACACCCTTTTGAAAAAGATTTTCCCATGTACCTACATTTATGTCAGCCAGTCTTAATTATATAATATGTGAGCCTTTGGAGAAAATTCAGTTATAAATAAATCTTGGAGAAAAGAAAGAATTAACTCATTTTTAAATTTAAAACAATTCAATTACCGTCAACTGTATTGTAAAATCAGATGTGAGTGCATCAGCAGAATGCTGTCTGCTCATTTAATAATAATTAAAATATAAATATAATTTAATTCATCTTTCGCAAAACCAACAAATTTGATAAATATTCTAATTTCCTGTTATGTTGAAAATTGCTGTTATCATTAATTTCTTAAAATGATATTTTTAGTGGTGAATTTTTTTACATAACCTAAAACATAATGTTATGTAATGCCCTTTCATACGTGAGTATGAACTATAACATTAAAACCAAAATTTATATTTTTGATTTTTATCGTCTTTAAAAATGATTTTTGTTTTAGATTTCACACATGACTCAATCCTATTTTCAGTGTCATTCTGTTGATAGACCAGTATTCTCTTTTTTTTAAAGAATGAGAAACATTCCCGGGTTTCGAATAACCTGACGATATTTGAAAATTTTCTGTCTACTATAACTGTAAGGGCAAAATGTTGCTTATGTTGTGATGTTGTGATGGAGGACTTAGCCAGCCGAGGAATTGAACACACCACTTCTGAGTGGGACACAAACGTGATTTATATAATATTGTTTCTCCTGTCAATTTCTTGTTGTTGCTATTGTTAGTATTGTGAATAATGGAGGAGGATTTTGTTGAACAATTCCTTCCTGGATACCCTGCAAAGCCCAAGATCCCCCTCTGACCTCAAAGATGTTCACGATACAGAAATTTCAGACATTGAATTAATCGTTCTAATTAAAATTTTTAAAAAATATGAATTTTTTCGGCTATTACCCCAAAAAATTGGACTTCACAATTCCCACCAGTACTTCCTCAACCTCCTCCAACGAACTTTTACTGTCCTCATTCCCGTTACCTGTACACAAAAACCGAGCAAGGTAAAACCATTCACCCTCTTTGGTGAATTTCTTTCAAAAAGCAAGAAACTTTCAATAATAAAGCCTGGAGGTGTAAAAGCCGAGGATCGATTCAGAATCTCCGTAGAATTCCTCGTGGGGTCAGCCGCCAACAAATTTATTAAAAATATATTCATATCGAATTTAAAATGCAAGGCTTACATTCCCACTATTAATCTACGAGGTACCTCGACCGATATGTCCATCGCAGAAATCCTGTCATCACCCTTAAGGGCCCACTATTCGAATTTCATCCAATTTCCGACATATTTTCCTTAAAAGTTTGAAGTTTTTAAGCTCTTAAAAAAATATATGTTATTCTTTAAGATAGTATCTATTTGTTCCAAAAGCCGAAACGGTAATTATTTGAAATTCCCTCGATAGAAATAAATCGCAAAGTATGCTCCGAAAAATATTATTAACACGTTTATTTCTGTTATTTTACAAGTTATGTGTATGAAAAAAATCACAATGCTTCTTTTAATGCTACTCAATAGACCCCAAAAGTGATTTTTGCTATTTTTGAAATACGCCGTGATTTATTAAACATTTTCACAACAGTCGCTTACGTCTTATGATTCTAAGCATGATTATTGCAGCCCCTCTCACTTCCTCACGCGCGTACGCTATCTGCCTTTCAGTCACTGCTTAGAGAGCTTCGCGGACGATCGTGTTGTTCTCCGTTTCGTGATTTCTACTAAATAATATTTATCGTAAATAATAATATTGTATTCCGAAAATGGGAAATAAACGAAAAAGTGCTCGTATTTCTAAGAAAAGACTATTTCGTTCGAAACAAAAACGCATGGTGGACATTGTAAGGTAAGAAGAAAAATATAAATTTTGATTTGATGAATATATTATTATTTACTATTACGTAGGTAATATTTATTATAAAAATAAATTATGTATATATTGTGTAACAAAGGTGACAGGTATTGTTTTATTTTTCAGAATGCGTACTTTGGGAGATAAATCTATTGCCAAGGCCTCTGAAACTGAAATTGCCGGGTAAGTTTTTTTTAAATTTACATTTTTTCTTCAAAAATGACCCTTGAATGTAAAACTATATATTTTAGTTAGTAGGTAGGGAATGTACCCATACTACGTGACCCACTCCTCCCCCCTCAGTGACCACGTGTAGTATATAAACCTAACCCATTGTGACCAAACGCGTGGTATGTTGAAGATCCCCTCCCCCTCTCTGAACGGGTCACGTAGTATGGCTACTGTATATATTGCGCGAAGAAATTCTAAAATCAAGCCGCACTTAATTTACAACGTTCTAACAGCATTACGTTTGTTTTTTTTTTGTCCTATTGTATTTGTCTGTTTCTGAGGCGTTTTGTAGTTGTTCATTTTGATTGGATATAGTTTTAACTTCGCTTTTCCATGTTCTGAGGAGAGAAAGTTTGCAAAGACAAGTTTTCGTAATCCATTTAACAATTTTTGAATTTGAGGTTCAATCTTGTGCAAATTATTTTAGTTCGTCATATTTTAATGGAAAATATTTATAAAGTACGTTGCCAGAGCACAGAATTGCATTCGTTAGAATCTTGTACAATGAATAATTATGCCCTAGCTAATTGCATAATATTCCATATGCATATTTAGGTATGTTCTAAAATGGTAATTATATGTCCTATTTAAATATTTTTCATTTTAAAAATATTAAACTTAAAAACTTTACAAAAAACTCAAATCAGAAATTGGTAAATATATAAATCGTCTTTGCAAACTTTGACATCTCATATCATAGAACTGTATATCTGATGTTAGAACGCGTTCCAACTAAGGCTTGATACAAATTCTAAGCTTTCTGGATCGAGGCAAGTAATATGTATAATAACACTGTAGGTACCTGGAATATGTAGAAAGCGACCCGGTCAGATTTGCATCTCTGCCAATGATTTCGTACAATAATAAGACACTTTTACGGTGGGGCAAACTACCGGCATTTTCGATAATGTATCCAAGAACATAAAGATCTTCATACTAGTTCTCAAACTTTAGGGAATTTAATTTGAGGAAGTTAATTATTGATTGGATATATAATAAATAATTATTTTGTTTTTCTTCCAATAAAAATTAGGTTTTCTATTATTTTATAGTTACGTACTTATTTATTCCAGAATTCGTCCATTTGAAAATAGTCTAATTTTTTAGGCGATCTGTTTTAAATAACTAACTAACTAACCATCAGGCCGTTTCCCCGCAGAGGTAGTCAGAGAGGACGGACCGCCAAACAACTCGGTCTTGGCACGCACTCTTTGCCTTACTCACATTCATACATCGTCTCATACAAAAACCACTTAACTTTAATTTATATTCGTCGATATATATAAATGTTTATTGTCCTGAAGAAGGTTGAGTTCAACCGAAACCGGTCGACGAATATAAATTAAAATAAAGTAGTTAAAACAAAATATTTATTTCATTTTGTTCTTTAATTATATTTCAGATGTGACTATACTCAACTGAAGAACGTTTTGTCCACATCTTGTAAAGATGTTGAAGCACTGAGGTAACAATAAAATCATTTACGCCCTTCACATTTATTTAGAAAGTTCTTGAAATGTAGTTATAATCAATGTTTTTATTTTGTTCCAGCTTCCACGAACAACGGGAAAGCATACCTGTTGAGAATACATATAACGACATACCTAAGGAGAATATAGATAATGGAGGAAGGTAAAATGGATTTCAGAATTTCGATTAAACTATCGTGTTGTGAAAAAAATATATACCGTTAACTTTTTTTTTTATTACAGTAAATCTGATGTACGTGTGTACTACAACAAAAAACGTAAAATTGTAAACAAGAAACCCATCGGCCGGAGAGGTCTTTCTCAAAGCATTGACAATTGGTATGTTATAGTGATTTACTTTACTAACATTTATGTATTTTATTTTACTAACGGTAAAACATAAGTTCTAAAGAGATGAATTATTAATATACAAACTATCTGCTTTATGTGAAAGAACATCCGCTTCATTCGAAAAAATTAATCTTCAGTAATACAAACATTCAAAAATTTATAATACTTTTATTGGTATCCAAATCATTATCAATATCCACTTTTATTTGTAGTTTTTCATAAATCAATTTTGCTTTTCTAGGTTGGATAAAAATGATGCAGTCGAAGGAGGAGAAGAAAGACGCATCGTCGACATTTTCTTTTTTATTAACCAGCTGCAATCCATATCGGACCATTCTCCTTTTGGATGCGGATTTCGAAATCTTATTCTTAAATCTGAGCAAAGAGTTGGTCTGATGTCCAAAATACTATTTGAATGTAACATGTGTTGCGCCAAATTTACAGTCAACACATGCGACCCAAAACCTAAACATACCATGGACGTCAATGTAGCAGCAGTATCGGGGATGACTCCTGCAGGAATTGGGCTTGCTCAACTGTCCGAGTTTTTGACGGCTGTCAACATACCCCCGATGTCCGTAAAATTTTTCCACAAGACAAATGTATTAGTGTCAAGAGAATGGGAGAAATGCGCGTTAGTCGCCATGGAAGTCGCAGCGAAACGAGAGCGTCAAGCAGCGATGTGATGTCTAGGGAAATTTCCCTAGATCTAGGGGAGAAAAATATTCTTTAGGGAAAAGGGAAATCAGCACAAAATCTAGGGAAATTTAGAACTCGGGCAAAATTTTTTTTTTGATATATGACAATACTACTGGTATTGCTAGTCGCAAATTTTTTTTTAAAGAAATTCCCATTCCATGAATCAATATTGTAGATTTACTTACAAGAAATGTTTTTAACACTGACAACTCAAAATGTATCTAAAAGGATGAATAGGGAATCCTTTAAAAAAAAAAAATTGGTTTCAGGTTACGTTTTTATCCATGTTTATTTATTACAAGGAATTTTCTCGAAGTTTCTGTTGCTTTGAAAGGTGATTAGGTGATCGCGCTTGATTTTTATATTGAAAAGTGATTTTTATTCAGAATTTCATTTCTAATTCAGTGGTAAGTGACATACATACTTTGATATTATTATTTTACTTAGAAAAAAGTGTTTTATTTGGAAAAGTACAATATTATAAGCCTACATATTATTACTAAGTATCGATGTATATCTTTCCAATTAATAAACATATAACAGGATTAGTGTTACACAATCAGCAAACTACAGGATTAGTGTAATAGCATTAGGAATAAGTTATAAGTTCAATGTTCAGCTACCAAGTTCCTTAAGCTACTTACTGATGTATTCGGTGTTTAACACAACTTATACTATTATGTGTTTGGTAAAGTGCATCCTGAATATAATATTTATTACAGGCCACGATGGATATTCCTTCAACGTCCGGCACGAGGAGGAACCTTTCGGATGCAGAAGAAGCTCCTTCAGCCAAGAAGCCTAAAAAAATATATGCCCAAAAATACCAAGAAAAATGGGAATGCGAGGAGAATTTCAAAGGCTGGCTGAAAAGAAGTAAGAAGGGGCCAACATTTTTTTTTTGCCATGCCTGTAGTAAAGATTTTGTATGTGGCAAATCTGAAATCCAAAAACATGCCCAGGGAACAAAACATATTACTAATATCAGAGCTGCCGCTTCCCAACACACGCTGTTATCAATGCCTAGGGTGCAACAACTGACGACAGAAGCCGCAAAAATAAAAGAAGCTGAGATAAGGTATGGTACATCTTTACACTACTGATTTTAAAATGTACTTATAATTTTTTTTACAATATGATAAGGTTTATTCTATAGTATATTATTATGAAATAAATCTTCCCAATTCTTATTACATATTTCTAAATTTATTGTATCTACTGTATTGTTAATTATTTATTTATAATTTCAGGTTGGCCGCCTTTGCTGTAGAACACAACATTCCATTTAAAGCCATGGACCATCTGAGCAAGTTAGGCCAAGCTCTCTATCCGGACTCTGAAATTGCCAAAAAGGTGACTTGTGGCAGAAAGAAATGCACAGCAATCGTCAACAACGTCACGGGGAGTGTTGGGTTTGAAAATGTTTGTAAGTTGTTAAGGGACAATAAATTTTCATTAATTGTCGACGAGTCCACTGATATTAGCAGCATTAAACATTTAGCCTTAATAAGTAGAGTTTTTGATAATAGTATAAACCAAATAGTAGATGTATTTTTGAACTTAGTTCCTGTGCCTTCTGCAACTGCTGATAGTATGTATAATGAAATTAAAGATTTTTTTTGTAAAAATAATATCCCATATGCTGCTAATATGGTGGGCTTTGCTGCAGATGGTGCCAATGTGATGATGGGTTCGAGGCATTCGCTTTCTGCTCTTTTAAAAAATGATATACCAGGTCTTTTTGTTATGAAATGTGTGTGTCACTCTTTTCACTTGTGTGCTAGCAATGCATGTGAAAAGATTCCATCAGGCGTGGAAGATTTAGCAAGGGACGTATATTCCTATTTAAAAAACAGTTATAAGCGACAGTCTGAGTTAGTCGAGTTTCAGGATTTTTTGTCGCTCAAACCACACAAACTTCTTCACCCATCTCAAACCAGGTGGTTATCCCTGATCGCAGTGGTGAAAAGGCTGCTAGAGCAATACGAAGCACTCGTTTTATACTTTACCCATGCTCATCTTCAGGAAAAAATTCCAGCAGCCGCTTCTATCTTAGACAAACTCAGAGATCCCATAGTCAAAATGTATTTGTATTTTTTAGAATTTGCATTACCTTTTTTTAATGATCTCAATTTAGAGATGCAGTCCGAAAAAATTAAAATCCATCTCCTATATAGCCGCGTAGAATCAACTCTAAAAACTGTTTTAGGTTGTTATATACAACCGAATTATTTAAACCGGACCCAGCTAGTAGATGTTGAACATAACAATCCGCGATATTTTCTTACATTAGAACATGTGTACTTGGGTGGTGTGCTAACTGGAAAAATAGCAAACGGGCTAATTGAAGTTGATTCTGAAAGTCTAGATAATTTAAGAAAGCGATGTTTAGAATTTTACATTGAAGGCGTTAGCCAAATTTTAAAAAGATTTAATTTTAAAGACAAAACAGTTCAAATCTTAAAACATTTAAAAGAAATAGATCCGGTTAATGTCAAGGCACAACATTGCAGGTCGATCGCTCCTATGGCAATGTTATTTCCAAATCTGGTAGGAGAGAGAGATTTAAATGACCTTGACAGAGAGTGGAGAGAGTTGCAATGTTTTGATTTTGACCCATCGCCTGACGATTCGATACTACAATTTTGGTTGAGAATTACTCAAACCAAATTGGGCGATGATACCCTCAAATTTCCTAGACTTTCAAAATTTATTTTAACAATCCTGTGTTTGCCGCACTCAAGTGCAACAGTAGAGAGATTATTTTCAATAATTAATCTAAATAAAACGAAAATCAGAAACCGTTTGTCAACCAAAACATTATCCGGAATATTGCATTCCAAAACATTAATTTCCTCAACAAATTCCTGCTTAGATTTCAAAATAGGGAAAACATTGGTTGACAAATTGGATAATAGTATTTATGATTAACTAAACTTCTGGGTTTTGTTCGGCATGTAACAGTACGGATTTTTGCCCGCTTTATGTCCTCGTCATTTCACTTCTGAATCATTCATTCCAAGTGCCAAACTTCAATCTGTACTAATAATTTAAAGCGCCCTTGAGGTTATATTTCACTGAAACGGCGCTATACAAATCATCCAAAAATTATTACTTTTAATAACACTGTCAATCCAAATCTTCTTGTTCCTTGCTAAAATCTAAATTAAAATCTTCGGCGGATAACCAGAAGCCATAATCACAGAAGCCAATTACAATGAATATAGCCTATCGATGCCTTAATCTGCAAAACAGACATACATTTGTAGATGGTATTTCAGAAAAACAGCGCTATACAAATTATATAACCATATGTTATATACATTACAATTATATACAAATTATGTAACCATATGCAAATAGGGTGGTGGATGCTTGGAACAAACTCCCACAATATGTCATCGATGCAACTAATACAAACCAATTCAAAGCTCTATTGGATTCACATTTGGAAAGAAGATAGGATTAACTTAGTGAAAAAATTAAAACTACTCATTTACTGTCAAACTATTGTGAAATTAGATATGAGCGCATTTTTTATTGGAATTGTAATCTTCTACTTCCCGGTAAAACGTATACAATTTCAGATGAAGGCATCGCTAGGTTATATATTGCTAGTATTTGACCTTAACAATTTACTATGTTTTTTCCAAATTATTGACTATTCCGCCACGCTGGTATCGTTAACAAAAGCAGTATTTCGTTTCAATTTAAACTGTAATAAATAATAACTAAAGTAGGCAAGTAATGCATTTAAAATAATTAGCTATTTAGTGTGTCGGAATTGTAAATAATTACCTCTTCTTAGTATCCAATTGTAAATAATTATTTAATCTTATAACCTCTCCTCTATACCATGTACCTGTCTGACTGAAATGTATTTCCTGTAATCTTGTATGATTGAAATAATTTTAGCAACATCATAGATCTCATGACATATAGTGCCACATACCAAAATTGAAGAGAAATACTTCTTATTAATAAATAAATGTAATTATGCATACAATCATGAATTGGTTTGACACACGAGATCTGTCAGCTGTCAGATTGGTTAGCCGGTGTTGCCATTGAGAAACAACAATTAAAAATTGCCAACAGCAAAATAAAAAATTTCCATGTAAGATAACTAACGACTTAAATGTGATATTTGAAAATAAAAGAAGTACCATATTCAAAGACCTTTATTTCAATGACTACCCCCCCCCCCCCCGACGCGTGTGTTATATTATTTATTATTTGCGGGCGTATTTCGCCAAGGTGGTACCCCCGGAATCTAGGGAATTCTAGGGAAATTTCACCTCTAATTCTGGGGAATTAATTTTTTTGGGCATCACATCCCTGGGCCGTCAAGCAGCTATCGAAGAAGGTTGTCTACAGGACGGAGTGGCGGTGATTGACGTGATCGCGGATGGGTGTTGGTCGAAACGATCATATAGAACAAATTATACAGCCCTCTCCGGTGCGGCAGCAATTGTTGTTGATATACACTAAACAAGTACAAATGAATGGTCACATCAATAGTTTCATATATTATATAGGTAGGTATATGAAGTATTACAAACATATCATAATGATATTCCTTTTCCTAACAATGTCAATTCTAATTACAAATACAAGTGCTTCAATAGGGCATCAATATAAATATCTGTATCTTATAGTAATTTCCTTTTATTATATTTGACTTGCAATACAAATGGTATTATTTTTGATTGTTTTTAGTTTATTGTATTTTTTGGGTACAACATAGTTTAAGGTTCTTTCACCGTATTTATTGGTATATCTCAGAACCACCAATTCTTCATTGTATTATGTTTGTGATTAAATTACATTTGACAATTTAAACAAACAAGATTTAGAGTATTTAAAAGTATATCGTATGTTATAACCAATAAAGTTCAAAATTAAATTGTAAGTTCACATGAACTTAAACTATTAAAAATAGTAGTTACAAAAATTTCTTACCTTTGTGAATAAATAAAGCACCCTCCAAACAAAAATACAGAAGCTTTTTTGTGAGAGTAGGTACATCATTAAAAATATATGTTGGAATGTAATTTTATGATTCATACATGTTATATTACTCTCATAATTATTGAATTGTTTAAATGAATAAATAAATCATTACAAAACTGTCTTCTGATTTATATTTAAATCCTTGAGACACTAATGGCCAACACCCTGATAAAAAAGCTTAAAAATGTATAAATTATCTTCATAATACAAAATATGATAAGTATAAAAAACGTATACATCTATATAATTTATATAAATGTACAAAAGTAGATAATACATATATATTTTTTATACAATATGTCCGGGGGTTAAATGTGCAAGGAAGGTGATTCTACATGATAGTACAATTAAAAAAGACGATTTTTTGAAATTTTAACGTTTTAAGCTAGTTTTCGGATAAAAAAAATTAATTGATTGTACAGAAAAAAGTATATTGGTCTATGAAAAAATGTTTTTTTAAGGAAAAAAAAATGAAATTTCTCCTCCTTGAAACCTCCTGAAGTTTTTGAACTTTACCCCCGGACACCCTGTATAGATAAACTTATATATATTGATTTTATAAAATCATATTTTTTTACAAATTACATATTATTATAAAATTAAAAAAATAAATAATTTATGGATTCTGAAATACCCCACAGTTTGACTTCCTTTGTATTGTGCCAGCACAGCTCTGCTGTTGGCAGCTGACACGTGTTGATATTATTTCACATTTGTAAAAGTAGATTTAGTTTGGAGTCGTGTTAATAGATGTCTCAAATTCAGGACATAATAATAATATAATTATTTTTCTTGAAGTGACGACAGAGACCCTATAGGCAATCTTACAAAGGTTTAAAAGTTGCCGTAGAGGCAATTCTCAAATTCTGATAGGGAAAGTGCACTCTTAAACCCCCAACATATCGGCAATCCCATAAAACCAGGAAGCTAGGTTAAAAGAACTCCTCTGAGGGCAACATCTCCCGTAAAAAACACCCAATCTATCGTCATCACCTTTGAAGGACAATCTCTTCCCTCTCATACATACTTCTTCATCAACTAATTAGCGATTGAAATGTCCATTTATTCCACCACCACGTCATAGCAAAGCTGTATGCAGATCCACGGCCAGTTGTCTTAAATGTGGAGAAAACCACCCAGCTGACCAATATCATTCTTCCTCCCCTAAATGTTTCAGCTGTTCTGGGTCTCATTCCGCCATCAACTCTTCTTGCACAGAAAGATACGGGCTTTAGTAATGGATTTATTAATGCGGGTCTTGAAAAGACCCCGATTAAATGTAGGAGAAAAAACATCTGCCGGTAGATCGCTCCACATACGAGCCCGTTCTCATGAAGCCAAGATCTATCGTGAACGGGTATTTCGCACGTGTACGTCGAATTCCCACAAGTGCGCCGGTGCACCGAGGATCAATGCAACTAGTTCCTTAGAGAAGGCTCCATTAAAATATCTGTAGAACAGATGGACCGCCCTCATTTGCACAGAATCGAGTAGGTTTCATCAATTATTGAGGAGCTCCAGCCAAGAGGTGGCTCCCAAATGTTTTTTTTTAAATAATTTACTTATAGTAACAATAATTGACAAACTTTTATGTCTCCAATTTTCTGATTACGGGTAGGTTAATAGGAAAACAATTTAAATAGCTATTTCGCCTCCTTATCTGCTGTTCTTCTTCTACCTCCATACTTCAGAAATAACAGAAGTAACAGAATTTATTGGTGGATTGCTTCCTTGACTACTTTTTAATAATCGAATTCCCCATTCTTATATATATTATATGAATATGAAATTCATTATTCTTCTATAACATGATTCAAAATGATTTCAGTATTATGCATGAAGGTTAATACGAAAACAATCGAATATTTTATTATTGTTATGAGTATTTATTTAGGAATATGACATAATGTCCGTAAGTATTACACTTGACTAAATATATTTACACATAAGTATTACATAAATTAAACACAAATAATTTATTATATAAGGAAGATATCACCGATTTTTTAAATACTAAGAAGGTAGAATGTTTTACTAATTAAATTGCATGAAAAGTGCCAGTCAGCAGATTGACTCAAATACTATCAAAATATCTTCATTAGTTGGATTATCCAGTAGAGTAGATCATTTCCCCAAGGCCTTGGCGCTGGTGAGGACTCCCACTGCGGGTCCGGCTTTAATGATTCCATCACGGACGTTCTGTCCCACCCTTTCCTGAAAAACACAATTTTTATTAGTTACTTTACATCGTAGCTTTTTCAAGAACTTTAATTTTCTAGAAACTTTAACCCTCAAATCCAATGTTTAAACTTACAAGTCTCTTGAAGATCTTCCACTTGGGCTCGGGAACAGGGGAACTTGTCACCTGGGATACCACAATCATGAACACCACAAACAGTGAGAAAAACTGTGCAAAGAACTTCATTTTGTGTTTTTAATGTTTGTTTGAACTTGGTCGGAGTGAAATTATATCCCTGATATTGGTCTTGCTAAAACAGTGAGATTACTGATGTGGTCCGAAAGGAACACATTGTATTTATACACTGCGAATCCATACTATGTCAGCCACCGAATCAATCAATTAAAATCGGGGAAGACCATTCACCACGGCGTAAAACTTCCCGTTATCAAAGATTGAATGCGTATGAGATGACGCTACTGTATTTCAGAGAACTGAGAGAACAGAGATGCTGATGTGTTTTGTTATGGACCTATCGGTCTTTTTCTATATTACTATTACTGAGCAGTGGAGGTCACATTAATTTACAAATTATTATTTATTCTACGATTTTTGTATGAATTATGATTACATTCATGGATATACCTATAAATTTTTGTACATTGTCGGTAATAGTTTTTTTTTATCTGAATACCGCACAAGAGTTCTAACTGTTCGCAGCAGACCGGAGCTTGTGGAAGTAGGGCATTCCCAATTGGGTTACCTTGTGCGGCTGACGGTAGGGGGAAGGGAAGTCAGTAGGATAGAAAAGGTTGGGAAATACCTGGAATTACTTTTATTGGAAATCTTATTATTTTTGGAATGTCTCAAAGAGAAGTCGATTATTGCTCTTGTCAAAATGAATAGACAGTATCATTGAATGTGTATTTAAAAGCACAATCAGTGTTGAAAAGTTAAGTACATACCAGCTCATTGAAATACATAACAATGTTTTCATTGTATATATCTCACTGATAGAACCGGCAGGACTACTAACGGGCACCTCAGAGACACGTTGAGAGTGGAAAAGGCCAATAGATGTAAGAAATGTGAAGAGGTAGAAGAAACTCCAATAACATATGGAGCCAATTTTCGGCACTTTTTATATTAAGACTACACATAAGGCCTTGAAGAAAATAACTTTCTTTCAGGACCTATGTCAGCTTTTGGGATACTGTGTGGAGGGCGTTATATAAGGAAACACAGTGCACATTGTGGTACGAGGAGACAAAGCCACTTATCGATAAAAACGTTATCAAAGGGACCAAGTTACTGTTAAAGGAATGATCTAAAATGGGTGACAGCAAAATGGGCTTACAGTCTGAATGCTCACAGGAACTATCCGTTAACCATAAGTGTTTATAAATAAAAAGTAAAAAAAAATTAAAATTTCGAATTTGTATCATAACGAAAAATGCATTTAAATGATGAGTCGCGCAGTTGCGGTTTGATGCCTGCCACAATAATACTATTGTAATTATTTATTTTATATATGTATGCAGGCAATGCAACGTACCCACATTATAATATAATACGCATGCTAGCAAACAATGTTTTGTTTTATTTCTAAATTTCAAATGACTCTCCAAATCTATTTAAGGGATATTAATAAAATAAAAAGTACATAATTCTTGATCCACAAACTGCATACGTACCTAATCGTACAAGCAATAATAATACCAAATTAAAAAATTAGTTCTTAATTACACTGGCACGTTCATAAAAAAAAACGGCTATGTTTAATCCCCCGATTCTCCGTAACTAAATCGCGTCATCTCACTTTCTCTCTCATTCAATTTATCGCTCAATCTTCTATAGCGGAATATTTGAACCCAAGAAGCGGAGAGTGGTCTTCCCCGATTTTAAACCATCGGTGTGTTCGCTTATATTCAAAGATTTCACTGACTCGAATACTATATATACTCTATCTTTCTTCTAGACAATATCAGTCATCTCGAGGCTTTCGCAAGATCAATATCTTTCAACATAGCTTCAAATTCGAAGCAGTTCAATCAATTATAAAAAAGAATGAAGTTCTTTGCACAGTTTTTCTCACTGTTTGTGGTGTTCATGATTGTGGTATCACAGGTGACAAGCTCCCCTGTTCCCGAGCCCAAATGGAAGATCTTCAAGAGACTTGTAAGTTTAAACATTACATTCAGATGTTATATTTTTATGATTTATTAAAACAATTTAAAACATTTATCCACTTTTTATACTTTTAATGTTACGGGTTTTAGCCATCTTCAAACTGATGTAATTTTTCCTTAACTAATTCATATCTATAATTTAGTCGGGGTATCAGGGATGGTAAACAGTAATTATACTATTATAGTGATACTGGAAAAAAAATCAATTTAAATAACGAGACAATACACCGGTATATCTATAATTTTAATAAAAAACATTGCTTACCACCCCTGACGCAACGCCTAGCAAAATATATATTTATACATACATTAACATTGCACCAGTCTGAAGATAAACGTCATGGGCTGAAACCATTAACGATAAAAAATAAAAATAGTGGGAAAATTTTTCAATTTTTTAATAAATCATTAGAATGGAATTCTACCACGAATTGCCAGAGAAATGGGCAATCCCCTATGTTTTGATTCGAAGAATAAATTGTCTAATTACTAATTAGTACGGCATCCGTGGTCGAGAGGTAAGGCTCTTGACTAGCAAGCCGAAGGTCGCTGGTTCAAATCCCGGATTGCACAAGTAATTTTTCTTGAAAAAATTACAAAAGTAAAATTAGTGGGAAAATTTTTAATTTTTTAATAAATCATTAGAATGGAATTCTACCACGAATTGCCAGTATAAAAAAAGCAATCCCCTATGTTTTGATTCGAAGAATAAAGTGTCTAATTACTAATGAAACGTTTCTTGAAATGGCTATAGCCGTGTTTGGTGATCATATATGAATAGCCAAATACTCCCCTACGTTCCTCGTTCCCATCTCCTTCCCTTTCCCACTACCTTTAGCCTCATAACATACTGTAATTGGGGTTGCCATAGTTTCACCGACTATGATAAAAAGTATTGATTCTTTCGTATATCGTATTTTCTATTTCGTATTTTATATTTATTATTTCGGTGAAACAGACATTTTCTAAAACTTTTAATTTTTCAGGAAAGAGTGGGGCAGAACATTCGCGATGGAATCATCAAAGCCGGCCCTGCTGTGGGGGTCCTTACAAACGCCAAGGCCTTGGGGAAATGATGGATTCTACATTTCCTAGCTCATAATTCATTATAGACTTACTCGACTGACTGGCATTGTGAATGCAGCTTTCTTAGTATTAAATGTTTTCAATATTGCCAAAAGAAAAAACATAACATAAATTATTATTTATATTTAAGAATACGGTTCAACATGCAATCGAATGCATAATATTATTAAATCTAATTATTATCGTGTTGTAAAAATATTTATAACAACGAAAAAAGTATTGTTACGTATTATGGTTCCTTAATAAAATACTCATGACATTCTAAAATTCCTTATTTATTCTAATTTCATACCCTTTTAAAAAAGATTTTCCCATTTACCTACATTTATGTCACCCAGTTACATAATATATGAGCCTTTGGAGAGAATATAGTTATAATTCTTGCTTGGAAAGAAGAAAGAATTAATTTATTTTTAAATTTAAAACAACTCAATCATCAGAAATGAGCGCATCAGCAGAATGCTGTCTGCCGTATTGTATTGTTTAAGATATTTTTTTACGAAACCTTCAAAATAATGTGATCTAATAGTTGATTTCACACACGACTCATATTTCCAATGTCATTCTGTTAGTAGACCACTGTTCTCTTTTTTTAAAAGAAAGGCAAACATTCCAAGGTTACGAATAACCTGACAATATTTGGAAATTTTTCTGTCTACCGCCGCAGGAAGCGGAAAATGTGGCTTGTGTTGGAGAACTTAGCCAGCCGAGAAAATAAATACACCACGCCTGAGTGGAACCCAAACACGATGCCAACTCATCCACTGGCCGATCAGTGGCTGAGTTGTATGATTATAATTGTGTATTCATTAAGTGTTCAGATTTTTAAAATTATGATACATAATTCATAGCATTTAATATATAGTGTTGTGTTTTAAAAAGGTAGTCCTGAAAATTTGCTAGTATATGATTATTTGCTACAGCTTTGATTAGTGTCCAGATATGCATAGCTTGCTGCTTTTAGACCACCGTCTTACACTGCTCCAACTTTTCTGTCAGCTATTTATCAAACACAAATGGCATTGTTTCGTTTGCACCAGTTAGTTGGGACTGGTTCGCGGTATCTCATTATAAAACTCTAAATCCCCCTGTTACTGTACTGATTTTACTCACCAATATCCAACATCTTACCTTTTATGTAGTTACTACTTTTAGAACTCGGTATCAACTATTTAAGAATACAGCAAGTGAAGACCTCCAATACGGAGCAACATTTAAGGCTCCGTAGTCAGCGTTCAAAAATGGTATGAAAGGGAGAATATGTAAATACGAATGTTAGAGCGACCACACTAATTTAAAAAAAAAACGATAATAATTGACGAAAATGGTGAAAATATTTGATAAAACACGACTCGTTTGAAATGGAGTAAAGATCTCTCGAAAATGCTAGAGTTGCATTCAAAGATATACTGTGATTTTTTTCATACCTATAACATGTTTCAATAACAGAACAAAACGTGTTTTTAATCATTTTTTGAGCTTAATTTGCGATTTCATATAATTACCGTTTCGGCTTTACAAATATTACCATAAAAATAACATATATTTATTATGAAATTAAAAACTTGTTAAAGAGAAATATGCCATAAGTCGGTAAGAATTCGGAATGCGTGGGCTTAAGGCTCCCACAAACCGGCGCAGCGCGATAGTTATTCATTGACAGACTCCTGTTTTGACTCGATCACTTTGCATTTCATCTATATGTACATCTGTTGGTGTTCCGGCTCCGATCAATCCCATCAAGATGGTAGCCGTGTTTGATAGTACCGTTTTATGCCGCCAAAGCGCATGAGCGTTGCGACCGTTGCGAGCTGTCAAGTTGGAGTAATTAACATTACGCCAAGTCTACCGTTCACACAACCACCAGTGATACTTTATTGACGGCTAACGACTATATTGGTAAAATAATCAGTTTTTCAAAACGAAATTGTTTTATTTTGACTTTTTAAACGTCTGCACACAGTACATTCCTGAAAAATATTTCACACTCATATCTATATTTCACTGTGCGTACATATATTTATCTGTAAAACGTAGTATAATAAGTAAAACTATAGATAGACTGCTTGTTTTTCTCCGTTCTGATTATAGTTCAAAGTTTACGCAAGTATAATAGTTATCTTCTTGCCATAATTTGTGGTGCGCAGCATAAATAATTATATACATACTCGAAAGTCTTGTTTTGATGCATTCTTATTCTAATTATTATTTTTTTTGGTAAACTAATGTTTAAGACAAGATTTTTATCCATAGCACAAAGGGTAACAATTATTTTACAAGCAATAATTATTCGCCTGAAACACTCATCCACATTGAAAAATCTCCTGATAAAAGATACATGACGCCAACGGGACTCGAACCTGAGTGTTTCAGGCGAATAATTATTGCTTGTAAAATAATTGTTACCCTTTGTGCTATGCATAAAAATCTTGTCTTAAGCATTAGTTTACCAAAAAAAATAATAATTAATATTTGACACTTTCAAGTATTTCACCTAAAAATGTAGACAATTTGTCTCGACGCCATCTAGTGAGAGAGTTAGCACTTACAATGCCTTTCTCATATAAAATAAAGTTGGTTGTTTTCAGATGAAAAAATGTAACAAGCAGTAATTGTTGAATGAAACACTAGTATATATTGAATTATTTCGCGGATAAGAGATAAGCCGCCATAGCTCAGTGGTCAGAGCTGTCGACCGGAAATCGAAGGGACACGGGTTCGAGTCCCGTTGGCGTCATGTATCTTTTATCAGGAGATTTTTCAATGTGTAGATTTAAGTAGGTATATTAATACCTACCCACTTAATTATAAATCATAAACAGGTCGAAAACACAGATCTCCGGTTCGATCGTGCCTTTCGACCTCGAAATAATTAATATCAGGAATTGAAAATGTAGGACAGATTTGGTTTAGGTAAATTTCATCCGCTTCTCGTAAACTGATTTTGAAGAATTGGTTTTATTTACTCGGCCAGATATTAAAACAAAAAGATGGAAGTGACGTAATTGTACCAGAAATACGATACTTTTATAATTTTCTTTATGCGATTACCGCAAAAGAGTACCAACTGTGTGGAGCCAGTGAGACTATGGCATCCCCAATTGGGGTATTTTGTGATGCTGAAGGTAGTGGAGACGGGAAGGAAATGGGGAAGAGGAAGGTAGGGAAGTACCTGGCTATTCAAATCTGTTCACCAAACACGACCAAAGCCATTTCAAGCATCGTTCCAATTCTGGATGGTGGTCTTACACCAGGACGATACTGATACTGATTTTCCAATCTGGAAAATGCTGCAAATGTACAACGTATTATTTTGAATGAATAAATTGTGAAACAGCACAAATTATAAAATAAAATTTATTAATAGTAAAAATTTGTTATAAGACAAGGTTTTAAGCAAAGCACAAGGGATAAAAAATATTATAAGCAATCATTATTTGTTATTATCAATAATAATCATCAATAAAAATAATTTATTGAATTATTTAGCAGTTAAAAATAAGCCGATGTAGCACAGTGGTTTCGTGTACCTGACCGGCAATCATAAGGTGCGGGTTCAATTTCCATCGGCGGCATTTATTTTTTCCCGGAAGTTACTGTCTCACGATCTCCCAAGATCTCTACCACGAAGGCAGTCAAAGAACACAGAGGATATGGTGTCACATTACTATTTCTCGCAACTGGGGATTCATATACAAGCCTGATATACGACTTGAGAATCTCGAAACATCAACTGTCAAAAATTGTTCCGGAGGATTGTTGGGCCCTATTTATAATTTATTGAACTCATAATTATAACCTCAAAAACACGTACGATTTATGCTCCGTGACAGACCGAACCGCGGGGCGGCGGCTGTCAAAAAATGAGATAATCCCATCCCCTGCCTTCCCGTTTTGAATGCGCGGAGAATGTTTTTCATATGCCACGCAACACACGAACATTGCGTTTTCAAACAAAAAAGTATATGGAAACTCCCCTTTTCAAATGTTTATGGGAATTTTTGTGGTAATGTTTAAAATTATGTTGTGAAAACGATGAAATTCACATTTTTAGGTGAAATGTGGCAAGTTCTAGTATTTCACCTAAAAATGTAGACAATTTGTCTCGACGCCATCTAGTCAGAGAGTTAGCACTTACAATGCCTTTCTAATATAAAATAAAGTTGGTTGTTTTTAGGTGAAAAAATGTAACAAGCAGTAATTGTTGAATGAAACACTAGTATACCGGAAATCGAAGGGACACGGGTTCGAGTCCCGTTGGCGTCGTGTATCTTTTATCAGGAGATTTTTCAATGTAGATGAGTGTTTCAGGCGAATAATTATTGCTTGTAAAAATGATTGTTACCCTTTGTGCTATGCATAAAAAAATCTTGTCTTAAAAATTAGTTTACCAAAAAAATAATAATTAGATAAAATGGTAGTATCCAACACGGCCACCATCTTGAAACGAACAGGAACGTAGCAAACAAATTTACAGTTAGATGTAATGACAAATACTTTAGTTAAAACAGGTCATCGCTACACTCAGTCAATAAATTATTCTTAATATACTTGATAATAAAAAAACAAAAATATTTTTTTAGAAAATTATTTTATTCATAACTATTTTAGAATAATGCAGATGTTTATCCAAGGGCCTCAGCAGCGGCAACAACCCCAATAGCCGGACCTGCTTTAACAATTCCATCGCGAATATGCTGAGCAACCCTTTCCTGAAACACAAAGAAAATAAGTAGACATTTATTTTGAAAAGTTCTTTTAAAAACCTTAACAAAAATCATTTACGTATTTTCAAACATACAAAACAACACACATACATGTAGAAACGAAAGCAAACTCCCTTCAAAATATGATACACTTTGGAATACTTATTTTAGGTCTTAAAAAAAATGGGCTTTTAGTTATTTAAAAATAAATAAGAAATTAATACGTATATTTTATTCTACTTTTTGTATTATTATACATACATAAAGAGATACAAATATTTTACTTTCTAACATAATTAAGCTATATAATATTAAAACACCCGACAGCAATAATTTACATAACATCTCATCAACGATCACTCTACATTCTGTTTGGTTAACATTAGATCAAATAGTTTTTTTTCTTAAATTTACTTATTCGATTCCCTTTGTTCAGGATATTAGAGAGGATATTGTTTAAACCCTAATGGAGTTTGCTTCTCTTGCCACTTTTAGTCTTTAATTTTGATAGTTGTATTGCCTAACAAATTCTGTGTCATTATTACACAGAGAAATAACGATTAGAATTGAGTGAATTAAATGTGAACAGTGAAAAATTAGAACAAAATGGTAACGCTGTTAAAAGAAAACAGACGTTAAAAATACAAGGGATCTAAAAAGCTTACAATTTTGTGGAAAATTTTCCATCTTGGTTCTGGTACAGGTGAACTCGAAACTTGTGACGCCAGGACCACGAAGATGAGAAAAACTGAGAAGATCAAACCGAAAAAACGCATATTGTTAAATTTTATTTCGTTTGGCAATATTCGTTTGAATTTCGTCAAAAAGTACTGACTTGTTGAAATATTAATACGAACTAAAAAAAATAAATTGGCGTAATGGTATGCTGTGAAAATAACAACTTTATCATAACTTTAGAGTTATCTGCAACATTTAATTATTATTTGTTATCTCTTTTGGGAGCTGGTATTCCCGGTGCTGATATTTAAGGTTTGTTCAACGAATGTTTTGTTATCGCTAAATTAATTAACAAGCGGTTAAAATGTTTTACATTTTAATCAACGTTTTATTTATACCCACTTCCTCTGGTTACAATAATAATGATATCATTCAATTTATCTAACTTGTGTTTTTTATTACAGACCGCATTATCATTCGACCATTTTTTTCTTTTTTTTTAATCTGAGAGCATATTTGACCAGTGGCGTCTCGTGACTTTTAAGTGTACTAGAGTGCTAATATTACAAAAAATGAAATTATTGATGTTGTTGTAGCTGAAAACGATTTTTTATTTGTTATCAAAAATTCGATTTTCACTATATTCAGCCTCACAACATATCTCAATTGGGGATGCCATAGTCTCACTGGCTCCAGACAGTTGGGAACTGTTGTGACTCTCGTTCGGTATTCACTTAAAAATATATATATTTGTAATAAATAACAACTCTTCTTGTGCCATAAATTTTGTTAAAATGTCAATGGTAAAGAGGGATAATATAGCAATAGCAACTACAAACTCTTGCAACGTGCATTGTTTGTAATATTGTCTCCTCCAAGTATTTTCTCCAAGCATGAACTTTCTAATGAAACTGGGTTTATCTGAAGTGACCATTCAGGAAATTATGCTTTTGTATCTGTTAGTACGGAATTAGATAGAGCCCAGGGAGTAATATTTTTATACACGGAAGTACAAATAATAGATACTGGACATGTTCAGAGAATGAAAAGATATCCAAAAATATAACCATGTGGGAGTGTGACTAATCGGATTAATAGTGGGATGGTACATAGGAAGACCTGAGGGTCAGTGGACAATATTTGTGTAGGAGGTCAAGTGCCAGGCCAAGTGCTGATGATTATTTTAGAAGAATATTGATCCAATATCTGAAAATATATTCTTTCAACTGTTGTTTTGCTGGTGTGTAGGGTGTAACAGCACATACCAAAGGGATTTTAACCAGCAATTCTGAGAACATCTGAAGTTAAAAACGTGAAGATGTCACACCTCCCCAGCGGGTAGTTGCGTCCAGTCTTGCGGGCCACGTGATACGCACTCTAACTCGTTCCACCAACACGGTAACAGACGAGACAGAGCGCATGTCACGACATCCTTCATGTGCATCCAAGTGCAACAGTGGGATCAGTGGCGACGTGTGATATAATATATAATATAATATAAGTATATATTTTTTGTTTTTATAAACTAAACTAAAATTTATTGCTATTTAATATAATTGAATATCTCCATTTGTTACTTCAAATATGCTCAGGAATCGCTAGTTAAAATACTTCGGGTACGTGCTTTTAGACCTTGTACATATTTTTTAAAAGGCAGTTATTTTTTAAGATAGTCTTTATTTGAAGTCAGGAGTGCTTAAATGTTTAGTTGCACACTGTGGTCAGTACCTACCGTGGTTATCACTACCGCAAGGTGATTTTTTCGTGATATTTACCACATATAAATAGTTACCAACTCCCATCTTGCTGTTAAATAGAGTTACGTTTCTTGAGCAAACGTTTCTTAAATACTAAAATCTTTTATTTGTATAGTTGAATTTGTATTCAGGTCTGAAATTCACAATGAAGTCTTCCGCAAAATTTTTTGTTGTTCTTCTTGTCGTGATGCTTGTGGCTTCTGAAGTATCGACCGCACCTGCCCCGAGATGGAAAGGATGGAAAAAAATTGTAAATAATACATATTTTTTGCTGCACTATTTTACTAATACACTTAATGTCACAATTGAAGCATTTTTTCTTTGAATGCACGTTAAAAATGTTCAATGTCATCAGTATCCCAGATTCCATTGTAAACAATTAATATATTGGGCTTCCCTAAAGGAATTTTCCGGGAAGATGAATATTTTTCAACTCATATGAAAGATGAGCATAACATTAGGTTACTCAATACTCAATACCTAATACTGAAAAAAAATTAAAATTTGAATTTGGTGTCATGATAAAATGTATGATGAAATATTTTTTATTAAATGAAATAATATAATTTTTGCTATTTGTTTTTGGGGTGTTATGCCGTGTTACGCTAACTCCTTCTTTAGCCAACGTTTCGGACAGCATTGCAGTGTCCATCATCAGGGCAGATGTGTTATTTAATATAACAAATAACACATCTATAATATACCAAATAACACATCTGCCCTGATGATGGACACTGCAATGCTTTCCGAAACGTTGGCTAAAGAAGGAGTTAGCGTAACACGGCATAACACCCCAAAAACAAATAGCAAAAATACTTTTGGCCGGGAAAATCTTAAATCATATTTGAAATAATATAACTTTGCTTAAACAACTTTGTTATCATTAATGCTTATCGGATTCAGATCAACCATATAAAACATTTAAAAAAATGATGTTTCGCATAATCATCATTTTATAATTATTATTTAATTATTTTCCGCTTGTGTTCAGGGAATCTTTTACACTGTTCAAAAAAATATTGTGGTTCAACAATGTGTCCTCCGGTTTTATTCTTTAACATTAGAAAATAGTCGGATTGATCTAAAAATTTCAGACAGAAAACAGTTGTGTTTATTGTAATTCCGGTACTAACTTGTATAAATGAACGTTTTGTTTCAGGAGAGAGCAGGCCAGCGTGTTCGAGATGCAATCATAAAGGCTGGCCCCGCGGTGGGGGTACTTACCAGCGCCAAGGCTCTAGGATGACGAAAATACGACACATTATTTACTTTTTGATGTATTTTTTAAATTAATGTGTTTATATATATATGAGTTACAATATTTAAAGATTTATTTTACAAATATTACTATTAAGGCATTTTGGTCATGTAAACCTTATCAGAAAAGAGGAGCTCTAGTGCCTGATAGGGAGTCACGTTTCTCACGTTGGTTGGTTGCATTTCGTCTGTCCGAACAATCGTGTCAAGATGGTAGCCGTGTTTGATAGTACATTTTTATTCCGCCAGACCACATGAGCATTGCGACTCTTGCAGGCTGTCAAGTCTGACCAATCAACTTCGGATTACGCGAAGTCTATTGTTCGCAGAACTACTATTTTATAAATGTTTTTTGTAAGAAAAAAAAAAAATAATCATTTGCCTGGAATGCTTGTGAAAACTATTTTTCTGTGTTTTTAAATGTCGCTAATTCAATTGATTACAATCTTGAAAAAGTACCTACGAAGACTCGTTATTGTATTTTTTGTGGAGCCTAGCGATTCAATTGGTTCACGCCGAAAAGAGAGGGTAAATCCACGAAAAACATATTAGTTGGTGAAATTACTTACCCAATGATGGGTGACAATCATTTCAATAAATGTGTAGTTTAATGCAAAGCAGTCGTTGTTTAATTTCATACAATAGTAGTATTTTAACAGGATATTACATAAGTTAGTCAAGTTATTGTAATATTTCATTTCTTACAATGTTGTGTCAAAGTAAGATAAAATGCTTAAATACATTTATTGGTTTCTATGACAAAGTATGTAGGAATACGATATAAGTATAAAACATAATGTAGGAATAAATTCAAAATTTTCGCAGTCCTCCTCACTAGGGCTTCCTGTTCTGAGGCGGCCTGTACTATTAACATGTTTGTACTTACTTTCTAGTTATCTGTAAATTGTATGCATGCAAGTTGTTTATCACTCTGTTCCTTAAGTCGTATTTTTACTTTTGTTTTAAATATATTCAGTTCTGTAATTTTTTGTTTGTTTCCGTAGAGCATGATATAGTTTCGTAGCAAAAAATTTAATATTTGTCTGCCCAAAAGATATATTCAAACTGGGAGCCACCAGAATTATTTTGGCGTATTGCCCAGGTCGAGTAGATATATTGGCCAGTGGAGTATTAAGATATATATTTTTTTAAATAAAACATTTTTTCTACATTGAAAAATTTTTTCATTATTTTATCGGTCGAAATTCTAACCGGAACTTTTAGAATAATCTTTTGTTCTACTTTTTGTGCTATTAACCGCTCCACGTAAGTGCTTAAGGCAGACCCCTATACGGTTATACCCAAAGATATTAGAAGAACTAGAAGAACGAGATATGCTATGTTGGCCGCCGGACCGTATGCGGAGTACTAACTAATTAGGGTACTTTGAACGGTATCGGGACGTGTACGCACAGAAATCTGTTCTATGTATTAGTGCGGATACCTTAGCGATGCCTTAGCGTAAGCGAAGGTGTGCAGTAGTATTGGTGAACAAAACCGGCGACACTCGGCAAAGCAATTCCACACAGTATGAACTGCTCATAGCACATCTCGTTCTTCTAATATCTTTGGTTATACCGTACACTATTAGTATACTATCTCTTGACACAGAGCATAGTACACTTTTTAATGTCGTTTTTGTTAATGATATTGCGAATCTTTTTAAAGAAGAAGCACATGTAACTGGTGAGTTTATTTGTAATCTAGTCAATGTGTGAGTTTTAACGGAGATTTTTATCAATTTCAATTTGCAGATATTTATCTTTGTTGATAGATTCCTTGTTAATATCGATTTTGTTGATAGATTCTTTGGTATTTAGGCATTTTCAGAGAAAATTCATCCTTCGGCTGTAATATGGTAAATAGCAGTAGCGTGCAGCCCACAACGGCTGAAAAGCAGTACTCACCCTAGTAAAAAACGAAATAAATTAAACGAAAATGATCTTTTACCGTGAATTTCCCATTTATTCAGTTAACCACAAGAGCCACAACAATCAGACGAACATTTTTGTAAAATAGCCATTTTCAAATTTCAACGAAAACTACACACCGCCTACCTTTGATCATAGAGCAATGCACAACACTGGTAGATAGATAGGTATGCAAAATTATATTGTATACCATATTTATGTTTATAGTATCACAAAAAGTTGTGAATGAGATCTGGATACGAAAGTTCCAGAGATCTGAAATTTGCACAGTTTTTCTGTTTAGAATTTATCAATCATAAGAAACTAAAAAAACTTAAAATAAAAACATGAAACGTTTTTTTCGTAGTGAACTATATGGAGTTTGAACATAAGTACCTCTAAGTCCAACAGGGATTATGTAGGTACCGTGGTGTTACATATTTCAATATTTTAAATTGAATTATTAGTGAAAAATTCATTCGATTATATATTCGTGATCACAAATATATTGATAACTTCATTCCAATTTACTCGTAAGACCAGACCGGTTTTACCGTGCAAAGGTGCTCTGAAGATCCATGTAAAAAATTACGCAATTATCGGGTTTTTTGTTTGATTCGTTTTAATTTTTTTCTAAACTTCTGCAACCTGGGGTGGGAAACAAATATTGTCCATAAATAATACAACAAAATAGTAGGTACATTCCTTTAAATGTGTGAATCATGTTTTCTTTGTACCTTGACTGGGAAATAAATCTCCAAAGTTCCCCTTTTACGCCGTTAGCCGACAAGTGCAAAAACCAAACCGGCTTACCTGCCAACTCTTGCCTCTGAATTCCCAGAGGTCAATACACCTTCCTCCTAACTCATTATCTTTGGTGCATAAAGAGATGCAGCAAAATATCAACGTATGTACCTTCGTACGTAATATATATGTATTCATTATTATACCACGATATTATATTGATAACCGAAATATGTACTAAAACATTGTATATTTTATGTAACTACCTTATGAATATTGAATTATCACGTGGGTATTAAATATGTCATTTTACATAAATAAATCAAATAAAAAAATATGCATTATGGTGAAGCGTGCGTTGTGTATGACTATTTACATAGAAGTTTCTCAATACCAACTTTTCAAGTATATTTCTTCTAACCAATGATAAAATTGCATCAAACGTAACTCTATTCAGAAAAAATGTCGAATCATCTAAAGTCTACAATAAACGAAGTGTAAAAAGCATTCCTCTCGCCTATCAGTTTATGTTAAATCGCCCAATTCTTATCACCTCACAAGTTACTCAAATCGCCCACTGGTGGGTGATATTGCCACTATAGGAATACCTGATTTATGTCACTGATTGTAAACGTTATTTTTAGGTTTACAAATTCATCAATAATTTTTGCCCCTAGCCTGAATTTTAAAATGAAAAAATTATAGGGTTATTCCGACGGTTATTATCGACGCTTATATGTTTATCTTGCACTTGCCTGATATCGTGTATCACCACCCCATTTGATTTTCACAATGATAACGAAACACAGGAATTCTAAAATTTACGAAGATTACGAAACACGCCCACACCGTATTTCTTATGATCTTCTTTATTTGATGTTGAAATAGTATTAGATGCATGAAATTGTTCGTACATTTTAATGGATTTTATGTGAAGTATATTATTTATTTTACATTAATAAATTATAGAAATCTACAAAAAATAGGTTGCCTACATAAGACCCTACTGCCATTTTGTCTCATGCATAAAAAATATTAAAGCGGCTATTAACTTGTATTTGATGATTTAGAATATAATACGTTGTAAATAAATATTCGTAACTATTATAATCATTAGTTCTATTTGTGTAAGCTTTAATAAGGACTTATTAATAATAGAGAGTATTTATTAATTATTTATTATTAATTCGATTCCCACAATTATAACTATCCCGTTAACTTTTTTTCGCATCCTGAAAAACGACTTGGAGTGTTTTTGTTTGTTTGTAATTATTGCATCCGTAAAGTGCACACACAGAACTAACGTTTTGGCACATTATATATATTTTTTATCAAAATACAAATTAGATTAAAATACACACCTCCACCAAGAAATAATAAATAAAAATTGCCGCCATTGAAAGGAATGTCAACGTGAATATTGCCAATATTTTACTGGAGTTGAACGTATTATAAATATTATAGGGCGTTTTCGTTTGTATGGTCACAAAAAAGAGTACGAAATTAAATACTGGTTAAAGCAGGGATACAAATAATAAGAAACTGTGATTATATATCTATATTGTCAATATTCGAAACACGCTCACGCTCAACGCGCAAAATGCCAGAATTCGAAAAATACAATCGAAAAAGACGGCCCGCCCTAATGTATGGATTCGTAATAATGCATTAACGTAAGTACTTTGATTTTTTGGTTTATAATTTTGTTGCCCGCCGTGCTAGGGATATCCCAGTGTTATGGCGGAAGAAATGTAGGTACATGTTTCAGTGTGTATGTGAACGATGCATCAACAGTGGTGAACGCTGGGATTCCCTCCACTACATGGAGATTTCTGACCATTAAATTCACCATATAAATACTCACCATCTCTCAGCTTGGTGTTAAATGGGATTAGCTTTCTTGAGCAAGCAGTACCTAAGAGTTTAATTTGGTATTTAATAAGAGATTGTCTAATTATTTGTGTTTCAATTTGTGTTTTGTTATAAATTCAAAATGTCTTCTGCAAAGTTGTTCGTTGTGATTCTAGTGGCGATGCTGGTGGCTTCTGAAGTGTCATCTGCGCCTGCTCCTGAACCAAGGTGGAAAGGATGGAAAAAAATTGTAATATATTTTTAGACTTTACAAATTTTTACTTGTATCAAGTATTTTGTTTGAAATCTTTACCTACGGCCTGTTAAAAATGTTTATTTGTTTATCCTATGGCTAGCCGATGAGAAATCGTACTTCATCTTTGACGGTCAAAATAAGGTTTCAAGTATTTATGACTGATGAAACTTACGTTGCTAGCTGAAAATATTTAGATTGACCAAGAAACTTTACGCACAAAAACTGTGTAAACTCCTTTGCGCCAGAAGTCACACATTCTGTAAATTTCAGAGATTCAGATAGATTATAGATTTACGATGGTGCACGTTTTTTAAATCTAGATTATAGTGAAAACAATGTATTAATGAATGTTTCTGTTTTAGGAGAAAGCAGGCCAACGTATTCGAGATGCAATCATCAAGGCCGGCCCAGCGGTGGGGGTTCTCACCAGTGCTGCAGCCTTAGGAAAATAAAATTAAATTAAGTAATTAAAACAATATCATAAGATGAGACAATGCCCTAAAATAAAGCCTGAATCTGAACGACGAAAGTAAAGCAGCCGTGTACAAAAATATGCGACACGCGGCTGTGGTGTTTTGGACAGACCTGTGGTTGAATTTGTCATAGCAAATCTCTAAAATAAAGCGGGAATCACAACAAAAGTGATGAAGTCGTGTAAAAACAATATTCGACGCGCTGTCCGGGGTAATGGATGGACCTACGGTCGACTTTGCCCTGGCAAGCCAAAAGAATCCGTGGGGTTTATTTTAATTATTTCTGATGAACGTATTACTAAAATGTCATATGTTTCTAGAGGGATCCCTCGGGAAGTTACTGATGTATCGTATAGAAAAATAAAATCTGGTGCTTACCGCTAATTTTATAGTTAATTTACCGTTAATTTTATACACAAAATCTTTTAATGGTAAGGTTATGTTATTATTTATCTTAAATATAAATATCTTACGTCCGTAGGGATTTAACTTAATCAGAAATAATTAAAATGCTAGCATACCCCTGTAACTACAGTCTTATGATGCCTTATCCCAGAATATCTATTTTTTTATTATCATTTGGCTCTGTAGAGTGTAGAGTGCTGTATTGTTTGCTTAATGAACGCTTGTGAAATTAAAGTGTATTATTACATTAAGTATGTTTTTAAGATACTAAATTTAGGTTGCCGTTTAATTTTTAAATTATGTTTTAATCTGGTTAAGTACAATTATGTAAGATTGTAATAATAAAATTTAGATAAATACAATTATTAACAAATGTCTCGTTTTTCTTCCTTGAATGAGTATCCACATTATTTTTTTAATGTTATAGATTATCGGAAGAGTTGTAAGTAATTAAAATGATTTTTCACCTTAGATCATACTGAAAAGCGGGTTTTAATCCTTATTTGCAGAAATTTTCTAAATTATTCCAGTACTTGATGCAATTACTAGATGTAAAATTAAAATGTAAAAAATATGCCCAATATGACCGGCCAATAGCTGAGTTGGCGTCGCGTTTGGATCCCACCCAGACGTCACACGTTCAATTCCCCCATCACAACAAAAGGAATATTTTCCGCTTACTGTGGTGGTAGTAGGAGATTTTCAAATATTGTCAGGTTATTCGTAACCCGGGAATGTTTGTCTTTCTTTTTAAAAAAAAATATATAAATATATCCTACCTCGAGCTAGAAATAAGTTATTTAATGAATGCAACGTTTTCAAAGCAATCGGTGAAGAACATTCGGAGATTTAAGATTTTGACGAAACGAACATTTACAATTTTATTTATACTATTCTTTTTCTGTTATCGATAAATCTTGAGTTTTTCTTGTTATTATTATTTTTTCTTTATCACAGTGTAACATGTAACAGGTAAATTTATTGTAAAGAATACATAAATTAAATAAATAAAACATTATGAAAGCAGCCCGCAGAAATATTACAACGTAATCTGATGAATATATTTTTTGAAATGATCTTTTCTATTATTCACGAGACAATCAATATCGATCATAAATCATAAGTTCTCTGTTCTCTTATATGGACTTCTGCAAAAGTTTAACCTATGAGATTAACTCCAGTTAACGAAAGTCAATTCATCAGTCAAAAAAGTATTTATTTTTTCACTATGACAATATGAGCAATAAATCCAATTTTTTTGGGTAGGAGTTCATCAGGGGGGACATTTTTCAAGGGTAAGTTAGATATTAGCAATTAAAAATAAATTAAATTAATTAAAAGTATAACACAAAAAAACAACAGATTGTCATGTTTATAATATCAGGTACGTATTTATGGTAAATCATTGATTAAAGGAATCATTTAGGAATAAGTAAATTCAATGTTTTTAAGAGTCAGGTGATGAAATATGATAAGTAGCATATTTATTAAATTTGTATAGTTAATAAAATCTAGGTTTTGACTTACCTGGGAACTAATGAACTCGTATCACTCAAGAATAATTCTCACTTCAAAACGATGAATAGCAACCGTTTGATATGTAGTCTTAAAATCAAATATTAAAAATAAATATAAATAAATACACATTATTTTTAATGAAGCTTTTCAAGTGCTCTGGGGGTGATTTTTCACAAAAATAGCTCTACATAAATTATTATAGTATTCTTATTAGTCTACCCTGTATTTTATTATATAAAAGTACGTGCTATAAAGTACCACAGAGAAGGATATCATTTGAGATTTTTACGTTCAAAAGAATTATCGTAATTTATTTTTGGGATATTTTGCCATATTGTCGCGCTACCTCCTTCTTTGGCCAACTTTTCAGACAGCGTTACAGTGTCCATCATCATCATTAGTATCAGTGTCATCATCATCAATTACATATTTACCCTGATGATGGACAGTATTGACACTGTGACACTATCCGCAACGTTGGCCAAATATAGAGGTAGCGTAACACGACATAATACCCCAACAAATAAATCACCACCACTATACACCTACAAAGAAAATAATTAAAAAACGATGCCAGCCGTACAAGCACATTTAAGTAGGTTACTACGGATATATTTAAGAAAAATATTATGAAGAATAATAATTGATAAAGAAGCAATAAAACAATAAAGGTTTTTTTAAATAAAAGATACCCAAGATTCTTCGAAACACCTTGCAATGCACCCGCTATTAGAGTTTCAATGTAATCCGTTCACCTCACTCCGTCATACAAATCTGTCATGTATGTGTTCAACAGTTGCAATATCCCCTCTAACGAAACTACTCACCTATGTTTATTGTTAGCAAAACATTATCTGGTATTCCCAGCAGATACTAAATACACCTACTCTAACAAATAATAATGTTATATTAGTTTTCTGTTTTCTGAGAGTTCGTTAATGTCGATAATAAAGTTCTGTGACAAAATAATAACAACGTTATCTACAGTGTTCAATGTCGGGGAATCTTCTTTCGAGTGAGAATTTCTTGCATGAGTTTGGTGTTATCAGCTGCTCTGATTTTTTGCGTATAAATAGTGCGACGCTCAGAGCTTTAAATCAAATTAGTTTCATTGCTCTAATTAAGTGGTAGTCCTCTACTTGCAATAGCAGCAAGCTATTTTTACTATTAAAGTCGTCATTTGGATTTGTGAAAAGTTTTTTTTTTATCCAGAACGATGCAATCTACTACCAAGTTATTTGTTATGTTTTTGGTGGCGATGCTGGTGGCTTCCGAAGTTTCTGAGATTTCTGCAGCCCCAGCTCCTGAACCAAGATGGAAGGGGTGGAAGAAAATTGTAAGATTTTATATATTTACTTGATAATTTATGAATCTATGTGTTGTAAAAATATATACCTGTCATAAAAATATTTAAGTTAAAAAATAATCATCGAACGAAAAATGCTTAAGATTAGAACCTACTTTAAAGGTAAGAAGTGTACATGAAAAAAATAATTAGTGAGTAATACCTCAAATTGTCATATTTTTAATATTGAAGACAATATTAGCGATTCCCAAACGAAAATCTGAAACAGAAAAATCAGAATAAGATACGGTCACGTCTAGGACTTGAACCAAGGACCCTTGCCTTGCCGGGGCACCGGCTCAGGGCACCGGGTGCCCCGACAAGGAAAGGGTCCTGGGTTCGAGTCCTAGGATGTGACCGTATCTTTTTCTGATTTTCCTATTTTAGATTTTCGTTTAGGAATCGCTAATATTTTCTTCAATAATTAAAGAAAAAAATCGTTTTCCTGGCAATGCAATTTCTTAATAACAAAAAGAATTCAAGTAGAAATTTAGAAAACATGTAATACAAATGGTTATGAAAATTAATAAGACAGTTAATTAACAAAAAAATGTATTTTCATAAGAAATACATATGAATAACTAAGAACAAACACTTGCAACTAACAGGAAAAAACAATGGAAACACATCTACGAAGTAAGCAAGCCACTTAGGGATAATATGGATACATACCTGGCGAAACCCGGCTATTTCATTTTTGCTTCCACTCTTCGCTAGATTTGATGATGTTAGTGGAATTCCTACCAAAATTTAAAAATAGGATTATTATAATTGTGTGAATTTAATTAAACTAATCATTTTTTAAATATTTGTATCCTTCCAGGAACGGGTGGGCCAACACGTGCGCGATGGAATAATAAAGGCTGGACCAGCCGTGGCGGTGGTTGGGGCGGCTGGCGCGCTGGGATGAAATCCTCCTTCGACAACATTCGACGCAATCCAACTATTTTAAATTATTTATTATGTATCTAGCTGCACTACCACAATCGTATTAAATATAAAATGTATTAATGTTATGTGTGTTCACAATATATACCTAACCCTTAAAATTAGGTTTATGAAATTGTTATAAAATTATCCCAAAATAAAAATTGATAAGAAAATAACACTTTTATTTTCAACTAATCTATTCCCTTAGTTAAATTGTATTATAAATTACAAAAAGAAGGCATGACGTCTCTGAGAATTCTATGTGGAAAATCTTTAGAAATGGAATCATATCATTTTGAACTTGTATCTTAATATTTTCCATTTTTGTTTATTTATTTGTTTTGCTGTATAACAGGATAAATATAGTAGTAGTACTCAACAGCACATAGGTAGCTGTATTTAAAATGGATGAAAATTAATAAAATACTAATACTACAACTAATATTGAATTTAAATAATATTTCCTGAAATAGTAAATAACAGAAAGCATAAATTATAAATGCAAGTATGTTTTTCATTAACTATTATAATTATTCATGTGTGGGGTTTTGTACGTATTGGATGTCCTAATACAATCCGAATACATATTTTATTGAAAAAATAAACATTTTTTCTGTAAATCAATCTCGTAAATTAAGTTTTTTTAATATTTTATTCTTGTATTATTTATTTGGTAATATAATATTTATGAGTGTTAAACAAATAAGACAAAAATAATAGGAATATAATGTACACATTATAAGAGAGAAGATAGTATTTAATACTCTTACGAAATGCTGAACTTATTTAATAAGACCCGATATGGTAAGTAAAATATTTCTAAAGAGTTGTATACGTAAGTATATGACAAAATTATTTAGACTTGCATAAAAAAACGAGGGCATTGTCATACCGTTTAAAAGTTCCCTCTTCCCGGATTATCTCAGGAACTGAATCTGATTCACAACCATGTTGAGCTCTTTTAAATAATTAATTAACTAACCGAAAATAATGTTTTTGCCATTTTTAATATATATTAATGGTATTTTTAAAATAGGTAATGTTATATTTTTCACGAATACAAAAAAATAAAACGTTTGTTAGAGTACTTTGTTGAAGAATTGGAGGGGATGAAGGGATTGCGACCTTTGTAGGGTTTATATAACTTACTTATCAGAATTTGTCACAAAACATTCTTAAACATCGTTAAAACCATTCGTCAAGAAATGTTTCGGTTTTCACAATTTCTCACCAGGTTATTAATGACATCAATTCCACTGTGTAAACGAAAAAAAATACATATATATCTATTGTATTTTTAATTACATGTGTGAATTCACACACATTACACATTTCTTTGGCCACACCTGTATCTGAAATGTGAACCCACAACCAAAGCGTCACTCAGTGAGCTGGCAGCTAAACCACGATATTCAAATACAGTATTCTAGTGTCTCATTTATTTTTCAAGGTCAGCTTTGTTTATTGATTTATGTAAAATACAACACATAGTATGAAAATAAACAAATTTATTTCGATGTTAATGAGTTTCAATGTCACCTTAATTAGGTGTTATGAGTTATATGGTACACCCATCACTTCCTTAGTCAAAAATCTGTACTATAGTACATAAGAGCAAATAACTGTATTTTCAAGGAATCAACTATTATAAGAAATTATTATAAGCAATAATTATTAGCCTGAAACACAAATGTAAATTGAAAAAATCTTCCGAGAAAAAATATATGCCGCCGACAGGAATTGAACCCGCACCTTCTGTTTCCTTTCTGTTAGCCTTTGTGCTTTATATAAAAACCTTGTTTTGCAAACATAAGCTTACCTTTAATAAAGAATAATAACATGAAATGTTGACGGGGAAACCTTCTGTTGGTTTAGAAACTGGAGGCCGAAAAATTCTCGGAAATGAACCGCAGTCGCTGATAGAAGAGCTCATTCCCCGTTCGTATACGTCATCGATACGGGGAATTACCGGCCCGATACGAAAACGGCTCGATCAACACAACTTGAACCTCACACCAATGTATGCGTTTCACCTCTATTATCTTTGGTTTCACCTTGTGTTTGGCAAGTTATAGCGTATAAATGCACTGAAGTTCTCGGTCAGGGATCATTTGTCTTCAAACTACACTCCCTCGTAAGTCGTGCAGAAAGTACTCAAGCATTCGCAACATGAAGATCTACGCCGCTTTACTAACAATTTTCGTTATTGTCATTGTTTCGGGAGAAGTGATGTCTTTACCGGCCCCTGATTCAGATTGGTTAAAAGAAATTGTAAGTTTTTATTTTACTAATTAAACTAGCGCAGACCCGTGCAAAATCACATGATACTCCGAATTCTTGACAAATCAATTCTAATTTTTAAAATGATGTTTAAAATAAATTTTCTGTTAAAAATATTATATTATAGGTATGTTAGAATTCTTGACTTAATTAGTTCCATTTCGGAAAAAAAAATATTCCTAATATAAACTTTTGTACATAGTTTTGTGACATGCTTTTCGACTACACTAGGCACATGCGCGAATTATGGTAGTCGTAATTGTGTTTATAGTTATATATAAAAGTTTAATACCTGTTAATTTCTAAATATACTGTTTTGTTAAATACAGTGCATTAGTGTAATGAAGAAATGTATAGTTGGGAGCACATGTTTAAACCAACTTATTGTAGACTGTTAATTTCCCTATATTATAATAACTAAATAACATTACTTATTGAAAGATTGAAAATATAGAAATTTAACATAAATTGAAAGCAAAAGCGCTTGCTTATAATGAAAATCATTTTTTTCAGGAGCGGGCGGGACAAAGAATCCGAGATGCTATCATCAGTGCAGGACCAGCTATTGATGTCCTGACGCAAGCTAAAAAGTTGGGAGACTCGCGAGAGGACAGATAAAATGTTAATACATAAAATTTAAAATATATATATATATATATATATATATATATATATATATATATATATATATATATATAATTATCACGTGGGTGTACTGAACGAAAATATTATTAATGAAATGTACACAACCGAATATAAATATATTTGAATGCCATACTTTACCATTTAATGTGATGTTCCAAATTGGGTATTAAATGCCAATACATAATATAATCAACGTTGTTTTATTGTATTTGTCATTCTACCTACAATGACTTCACAGACCGAAAACATTTATTTACAAAATATAATGTTTGTTTACAATAGATAACCAACTATGTAATGAACACGTGCTTTTGATTTACTTTTGTATAATAAAATTGATCAATCAACAATAATCAAAGCAAACTTACATGGGGAAAAAAATTCAGAAAAATTTTCGCATTTCTAAAAAAATAACTCTGTTTAAAAGAACCCTGGAACTCAGATTTGCTTTGAATTTAAGTGTAATTTTCAAAAATTAGTTTTTGAAGAATTCAGATAAGCTATTAATGATGGGTTGTTCCAACAATTCATCAAATTTCAAAGATGATTTTCTAGTTCTGTTAAGTTATTTTATAATATTATTATTGATCAGTTGGTTCACAAAACTGAAATAATAACATAACTTTAATAGAACTTCACAGAACATAAACAGAAACAGAAAATAAACTTCAAAATTTGATGACTTATTCAAATTCTGTGACACAATAATATTTTTAACCCAACATCATGTACGACGATATTCCAGTCACGATTTTTTTGTCTCAGTGAAATTTTCTCCCACTGGATCGACCGATATTATTTTTCCAAGGAACCGGTTCCTTTAGGCTTTTAAAAAATTCAAAAATTCTAACTGTGCCCATGAACAAGAGTTGTTTCTAAAATTATATGTATTTTATTATATGGTAATGGTCATCTTGAAATTTTAGAGCTCTTAAACCGATTTAGTTAAAAATTTCTATACCGCAGTGTATGATGATGCTCTAGTTGGCTTCGTCGTACTGGGTCAGAGACAGGAGTTAGATCCTCTCTCTGTTATAGGGAGTACTTCGGTAGGATCACGATGTTCCGACCCACACACAGAGTAAATAACGCAAAATTTGTTTTTTTTCTATAATATGAAATAAATATAAGCTATAGTAAGTGCATTGCAGTTTGATTAAATAAAAAAATATCTATTGCAAATTTCATTTGGTGTTAAGAAATATTTATATTTAGTGTACCTAAGTAGGTACTTAGTAGGCGTATTGTAGTCAAGATAATGTAAATAAAAATAAATTTATATTATTTATGTAGAAGAAAATTGTTCGGGAAAATAAAAAAATGTCTAAGGATATCTTTTGAGAGATTAATTTGAGTGTAAACAGTTTTTATGAAAAGAATTTCTTAATAATATTTGATTAAACAGTTCAAAGTGTGTATTGTCTGCATTAAATTTCTTATACTAAAATTATGTTTACCTGTTAAATATTGTTGTGTACCGATCGATTGGTACTCGACGAATGGATTGTAATTTTTAACGTGGAAATAAGATCAATCAATCTTTTTATCACAAGGAAAATAGGAGTAGGAAAAGGAGACTTTTACCTTTTGAATGATCTTGCTTCAATTTGAAGTTCTGGTGTTCGTCTTGAATCTAGTATTGTTTCACAACACGAACTGTTGTTTGGTCACTCGCGATAATATTTATGCACCTGGGCCTATCATGGGGCTGATATATGCACCCTTTGACCTTAATTATTGCGAGATGGCGACAAATATGCAACGATATGCAACAACGACGAAAATAACACATAAAAACAAATGAAACTTGCTTTGGGCTTATATTTTTCAAATCATCTTGCTTGCTTTTTTCGAAGTTGTTGGGATAACCATAAAAGTGTTTCGATATTTTCAAAAAAAGTTAGTGAGTTATACTTATTAATAGCTTTAATAAGTCCAAGTAAAAACTATCCAACACTGCAACTCCCTTAAAAACGTCTATTGCCGGGCCTACTTTCACTCCATCGCAAATATTCTGACCATACCGCTCCTGAAATACACATCTAATTTATTATTTTATTTTTTTATTAGGTAATCTACTCGTTTATCTAGAGCTAACCATTCTACTGATAAATTGGTTTTCCGCGTAAACGGGTAAAAAAGAGGGTAAACTCTCAATTACAATTAAGCAGGAATATTATTTTAAAAGTTTATAACAGTAAATATTTTCAATGGGACTCTATTAAAAATATACAAAGAATTTATACTAACGTAAAAACATTGATAATTATTTTTTTATTTGCAGTTCCTATCATTATTTTTAAAAAATATATATAAAAACCAATATATTTTTTTCACTTTGGCCTTTTAAAATATTTTTTTAAAACCTGTGATATTATTTATTTATTTATTAAGACATACACAGTACAATAAGATACAGTTAGATATTTTTAGTTATTACATAGTTGTAGTACCTATTACGTATGTCCATAAAATATCATTACGTAATTTCGCCTGAGATTGTTATAAAAAGAAGTGTAAAATCAAAAATAAAAAATAAATATTATAATAAAAGTTAATTTAAAACTAATTAAATAGTCTGTCAAACAGTTTGTATAAAAATAATGAAAGGAACGTGTACTGGATAAATCAAAAATAATTTAATTTAATGTTCATTTTCTTTTGGTTTTTAGGAAACTGAAGAATGAAACCAAACAAACTTAAAAATAGTCTAAATTAAAACTGAATCAGTAAACTGAAGAGGTGACCGTAGGAGGATGTTCTAAATTAGCTTACTTAACTTTTACCAAAGCCTTTAAGGCGATGCACTATGTCGTGTAATATTTTAAATTGAGCCGCTATCAATAACAACCCTTACGTAGATGGCGATAAGGTTTAAATTCCCGCTTAACACCATCCGCCTGTTTTGATTTATGTTTATAAGAAAAAAACATGGCTAAAAAGTGCCTTTTGTTTTATTTTGTGGATGTTCAGGCATAAATATTTAATTTTTTTCCGATCATTTTATAAATAACTTAATTTGCAACATTATACAATAAAATCATAACCGAAAATGGGTTCGTAAGTAGGAGATTTTGAACTTTAAAGCAGTTTTCATAGGCCTATAAATTATTTTTTTCTGGGCTTAAAAAAAGACTCATCTAAAAAATACTCGATTATTTCAAAGGTTAAGATGTATTCTACTCGCAGTATTTAATTAAAGCATCTGAAACATTTCTAGGCGACCAAATTTTCAAACAAAAAACACATGATTTTGCATTACTACGTATGGCATCGCCTTAATTAATAAACGTTAACGTTGACTTTATTTAAAAAAAATAAGAGTGTTCAAGGTCTGCCTTAATACTTTTATGACGGAAAATAAATAGGCCTTATGCTGGTTATAATGTTTGAATACCTTTCTTGGATTAAAGTATTACTTTTTAATTTCCTGCTCTGAGCGCTAATGCTCCGTAAAGTTTGTTTTGCAAACTCTAACTGAAATACCGTAATTTTTATAATAATACAAATATCTATACGTACAGGGTGTTGAGAAACGTACCTGACTTATGATGTGTAATGAATAATGCAGTTTAATTAATTAAATTTGAGAACAATAAATTATAAAATACCTGACTTACTTTTAGAAGTGATTCCTATTTGGTCAAATCGGAAAAATTTAAACGATATTTAGGTCTCCGTTAACTTTTCTTTTCAATTACAAACTTTTAAAAATTGATTTTTGTTCAAATTGTAAAAAAATTAATGACATTTAGGTCTGCGTTGACTTTTCTTTTCAATTACAAACATTTGAAAATCAGTAGGTATTAGACAATTAGGGTTAGTGGGGAGTTGGGACTGAATGATCAGTGACAACTGTTTTTTAAAACAAAAATTAATCAAAAAAACACATAAGTCACCGGAGACCTAAATCTCAATTAGATTTTTTATTCCAAATAAAGTCAGGAACTATCTTTATATTCACAGCTACAGCAGTATTACGAATAATTACGCTTACGTTTTATAGGTCTTAGCCCACTAGTATGAAAAGATAGCATTTCAGTTATAAATAAATGTGATTATTTATACAGGCGGCTAAAAGAGGAACTTACGATTGAACTAAAAAGATTTATTATTAATTCTACCCATAATCATTACAAAAGCTATGCCCGGAATTGCATAGAAAAGTAACTTGTTTTGTGCCTGCTTGCCCTTAAATCTAGATTTCTCGTGTCAAATAATATGTGTATGCAAGTTCACAAGATCAAGAAACAAGTTCTAATAGTCTCATTGTGTGTGGCAGGAAATGAAGTGTGGATGGTAAAAGGTAAATGCGTGGTGACAAAGCAACTGACGATGTGTCAGTGTGGACATGTAGCCAGGTGGCTGCAGAATTCAGCACGTAGCGGCGCCACATCCGCACGTGCAACGGCCATGAATTTAGATTGCATAATTTGCATACCGCGCTTCTGCTGCACAAATACACCGTGCAATATTATATTCCCCGACTCCGAGTGACGACAATTATACTATTCGAATGAGGTTTTGTGAGTGATTTTAAACTAAATATTAGTCGTAGTTTTTTTTGTTTGTTGTAAATCGTAGATATTAGTATTTATGCGTTGTGTGTAATAATGATACCGATGTAGACATTGATTAATACATAGGGGAAACCAAAGAGCACCTACATTACATTAATTCTACTACAAATGCAAATGTTTCAGTCATTTATTAAATATGAAATGTTAGTACAATTTTTTGCTACGATCAACCATGCTTGACATGACGATTTTTTAGTGATGGTTAGTTATATTTGATTGATACAGAGTTTAAAAAACTGTTACAGGGTATCGAATGGACTTAATTGTACCTTTCAATACATTCATAAAATTGCTTGTGTAAAGATGGAAAACTTAAGCAGAAGGGGATTGCCCCCAAGATACCCGTCGCCTTGCGTTTCTTGTAGGTAGCTACAGGCGTCATTAAAGCACGAAAAAACTAGTTCAGCACCTATTATTATAAATTAGATTTATTGTATGAATTGACCCATCGGTTGACCCACGTTCCAAATCAATCACTGAATATATTATAAAACACTAGAACTGCTTTCTATGTATATTTGAATGGAAAATGGAAACAATGAATGGAGCCACTGATTTGCCACCTATTGGTCCTTGCCCATTCAGCGCTTTTACAGCGTCTCTCTTACATTTATTTGATATTGTATATCTCCATCCCATTTGGTCGATATGAAAATTTCATATTGATGAATGTGGTTACTTTAAAATTTGAGAATAAGCTTAGTTCCTACCGGAATATCAATTATGCGGTTCCTACTTATCCCTAACCATCGCTTTGTTGAAAAATATTTAAAATTTAGAACAATGGCAAAAACACAGTGAAAATTTAAGTGCATTTGTTTAAAAAAAAAAGGATTGAAGTTCTGGAAGCTGGTTGTTGGTGCTTTTTCGTGCACATAATCGTTGAAAAGAAGAAAGTTGACTATAGTGGAAGTGCATAATATCGTTTAAGTATTCATTCGTTTTGTTATGGCAATAATTACCTCAAGGTATCGCAGTGTAACTCTTCATATTGTGATTGTGTTTGCAGAGATACAGTGGTAAGTAATTTGACTTCCCTTTTAACCCCTTCCATGCCTTGTTCATTCCTACAAATACTATCACCCAATTCCAACAACAATTTCATTTCGTCTCGTTTTTTCTCGTCATTTCTTCATGTCCATCTGAAGCTGTAATTCGGAAGCAGTTTTGGATGCAACAATGATTATGACACACAGTTCTACGGTATATGAAATTTAAGCAAAGAGCGGTCAGACTTTTGGCTCATAAAACACGCGCGTATCGCATTTGTTAAGTTCTTGATTATTCTTTGTAATCAAGGAATATTTTGGAAACATTACATCAAAAGTAGGTAGGTATGAAAATTCACAACATAACAGTAGGTACTTTTGCTCTCCAGTAAATGATTAGTCTTTCTGAAAAGGCGTGTTACTTGTCCCGTGAAAGTATTTCAAATTTCCAATATAAACATCAGCGGAATTGGATAGCGTCGTTATAAATGTAAAAATGTGGATCCGTATTGCCGTTCCATCAAAGGGACCGAAAATAAAAGTAAGAACGAGACACGAACAAATAGAGTAAGGGGAAGGGCCCATTAAGGTGAAATATTCCCATCTCTAAAAGTCATCCTTTAAAAAAGGGCGTGGAAACCATTCCAAAAAATATTGACTGCATTCGGGCACAAATGGTACGGAAAAAAATCATTCAAAAGTCTTATTTGTAATTTACATGTTTTATATTTGACAATTTATCGGAGTAGGTATATGAAAGTTATTTTTGCGTCAAAAAATCAATACTAACCAATTTTACGTAAATAATTTAGGTGAAAAATGTTATGGCTTTAAATAAAAATATATTTATTAAAATCAACAAAGGCTGAAAAATATGTTTTATTATACATTATTTATTATGCTCAGGATTTATAAATCGTCATTATAAAAAAAATAAAACATCATCACATTCAAACGCCCTTGTTTGATTGGCACAATTGAATCCGTTGATTCTGACGTCACGAGTCACAAATACAAAAATCATTTCGTATTTTGTATTTTTGTATATTTTTTTATCCGAAAACCGCACAAGAGTCTCAACTGCTTCCGACCGTTTGGAGTCAGTGAGACTATGGCATCCCCAATCGGGATTTGTTGAAGGCTTGATGTAGTGGGGAGGGGAAGGAGATGGGGAAGAAGAAGGTGGGAAAGTATCTGGCTTTTCAGATCGGGTCACTAAACATAGCCAAAGCCATTTCAAACAACGTTTCAATTCTGAATGTTCTTACACCGGGGCGATACTGAGAGTATCTGTCTATAATATTTTAAATAAATAAATTGTTAAATCACACAAATTCATCAATAAAATCTACTTGCGCACGCTAGGATTTGAACCTACGACCTCCGGCTTGCTAGTCGAGAGCCTTACCCATCAACCACGGAGGTCGTCAAATTTAAAAGACTTCTTTGTTGTTGTTTCACAGGATTGAAGGAATTGCAACGTCATTTAAGGGCCAATAATAATTTATATTTCAAAAAATAAACGATAATAAGCTATATTATTTTATAGGCATTTTTGAGGTTAGTGTCAAAATTAGTTGAGCGGCAGTATTATACAATAAAATTTTTGTGTTAATCTGCTTACATAATAATATGTGTTTAGTATTATCATTGTTGATCATAATAATTCCAACATAATAATAGGTATCACAAAGGAAACATTATAGAAACTCTCATTAAATTTTAAAAGAAAATTTGCCGTTGAAACACCAAGGTGTAATCAAACTTACAAGTACTGTGCAGGTTAAATTTGTAGCAAACATTTATTAGATCACCTAAATAAACTATTGTACTAGCATAAAAATAATCGTTTTGGTAGAGTACAATACAATAGTGAAGAGATGCTGATATTTAACCTAGTGTTTTTCAATAATAAAAGCGGTTAAACTTAAGATTTAAAAAAATACGTCTCTACTCTAGACGTCGCCATACAAAACACAGCGCCTCTTAAAACAAAACGTAAGCTTTTCGTGACTGAACCACGATTTTGGGTGCGTTTTCGGGAGACCCGAAAAATTAAAACTTGTATATTTTAACTATTAACTATAGTTAATACCTATTAAAGTTATTTTAACTATTAAAACTAACTATAACTTTTAAAAATATACTGGTAATTGGTTAAAAGGTCACTACGGATTTTAAAAAAGACTGGAATTCTTTTTTCTAACTGAGAACTGAAGGTAGTGCCATATATAGGTAAGTACCGATAACTTATACTGCTTCAACGTAAGGCTATACTTTCTAAAAAGCCTCACGAAATTGTTGTAGATAATTGTTTACAGCGCCATTGAGCATATTTGCGTTGAAATCCAGTTATTCGTTTTTACGTTGAATTCCAGTCGTTTTATAGTTATTAGTTATTATTATTTAACATTATTTAACAATTCATACATTGGATCCTTCGATAAATTGAGGGAGATGATAATTCGTTACCTTAGTTTGCTCAAACCAAAATAATTTTCACAGCCATCTTTGTGGTATTTCATTAGATAATTATCTGACGAAGTTCTAACATAAAGTTTTTAAAGCTTCCATATGTTTTACAAGGTTCTAACATCTCTTTGAACCTTTTGAAGATGCCATTTTGTTTGTAACTGACAGTTGATCGTTTTTAAGAGGCGCAGTGGAGTTCATCACTGTAGTTGGAGAGGGTCTAACTTCGCCTTTCTGAGGTGTCAATATTTGCAAAGACGAATTCTCATAACCTATTTAACAATTTCTGATTTTAAGGTTCAATCTAATGTAAATTGTTTTAGTTTAATAAATTTTAAAGCAAAGTATTTAATCGGTAAATAAATTATGATAAATCGTCTAAATTAGTGAAATTAGGTTTTAACTCCCACCATCATGAGCTTACTGGAGGCTTCATCATGAAGTACACATTATTTCTGAGAATTATGAAAATATAGTTTTAAAATTAACTGCTTGTAAGTTTTAGGTATTCGGTCCATAAAGATTACATGAAAAATCTTTATTTATTTGGCATTGTCATTCGAGAATCAGTGCAAGCAGTGAAAATTTTTATTATGAAACATTTTATACTTTATCGTTTTCAACAATAAAGAACAAGAATCGTGGATTGTTTAAAAGAGTTATTATTATTTTTGGAATGCAGTGTCATAATTTTAACAAATATTTACATAAGTAGGCAAGATAATATAACTTTACACTTTAAATTCTTTTTAATATCGTAATGGTTATTAGTGCGCATAAAACAAATGGTCACTCGTATAAAAAACCCGAGTTTTTCGATTATATTTAAATATTTCTTGTTATATTTTTGAAACGCCATATTTTCTGGTGGATTATTGCATCAGCGCTCCTGCCTTATTTATTTATCTCGTCCCAAATAGTACAAAGTATTTCGCAAATCATATTTGAGAGCAGTGGAGTAAAAAAATCCGACGGTAATGGTGAAACTAATGCCACCTTTGTATGGCTTCTATCTCCCGCCCGGAACATCACACACGGGGGTAGGCATATCGGCTCTGCCGACCAAATGCCAGGGGAAATGCAAAAAAAAGTAGCTGCCTGTGCCTGTATCGACAGCCAGATTTGAAAACGTCTTCGTAATAGTACCTTCTTTGTGCCTGAAAAAATCACCATTTCACATAGGTTGTTCAAGTTCCCGAGCTCAAAAGTTCTTATTTCTTAGGAAATAGATCACACATTTTCACACATTGGAATTATTTTTTACATTAACTCCACACAAGAGGCCCTAAGGATAATAATTTCCCTCGGGGCCTATGTTATCTTTGGGGATGCTGCGTGAGGGGTCTTTTTTATGAAACCCATGGTGTGAGAGGCAGGAGCTTTTAAACTCAAGAACGAGTCGGAGAAGCCACCTGTTCTCGTGTGACAAATTAATGTCAACCGTGTACAAATGCTGGGCGCGTGTTGGCTTGTTTCCCGACTACGTACAGGTGCCAAACAGATTAATCCCAGTTCCTTGGAGCATCTTTCATCGAATTACCGGTAGAACAGAAACATCGTTATTATCTGACGACCGTGCTCAAAAAAATTGAATCAATAGGGGAATCTAACAAACGGACCGCTCGATTCTGCACAGAATCAAGGTTGTTTTTAAAGAATTTTCATTGGCTCAATATCCGTACAATGAAATGTTTACTTGTGGACAGAGTACCATGACTGGCGACGTCAGCATCAACAGATTCAGTCGTACCACCAAAACAGTGCGTTTTAATGTGATGTTGTTTTGATAGTATTTTTTAAAACTTACATATTCAGAATCAGCGTTTGTTAATCTATATGAACGTATCACGCTTAAATGTTTTGAAAACTTCATTCTGACAGCAGAGGATTCAATAAAAATTTCAGAAAACGGTTCTGGTCAATCGTTAAATCAAAGCAAATCTCTTCGATCTTCAAAAAATGTATCTTGGCGATATTTACCGCACTAACGGACAATCCACACAGATTTTATAGAAAATTCCAGCCCGTGCCCCCCCCCCCCCCCTCAATTCTACAAACTCTGACCATAATGACGATAATAATAACTCTACATGCAAATAACACTATTATTAACTTCAACATGATCCAAATAAATGGCAGGATCTGATTTAATTCCATCAAAATTTTATTTTAAATGCCGGGACAAATTAGCTTATCCTCCTCGGGTTATTAGCTCTTAACTTAATTAGCTCCTCGCCATTTCAAATTTTATTTGAGGAAGGCAACTTCCCCGTCCTTTGGAAGCAAGCACTCTTTACGCCAATCCATAAAAGCGGGGATCAAAATAATACCACCCTGTACAGGCCCATCTCCAAATATTTAATTGTCAGCAAGATAATGGAAAACACATTTCCTGAACAATTTTTTCCCAGCAGTACAATCAAATCATACTAAAAAATCCACTCCTATATAGATTTTTCAAAAGCCTCCGTCAAAATTAACATCTAACTGCTTGTGAAGAAGTTGTTAAAAATCCGGATCCATGTGGACCTTCTAAGATGAATCAAATCATTTTTTTTTTTTTTTTTTATAGTGTCACAAGAGTCCCAACTGCTCCCGTCTGGAGCCAGTGAGACTATGGCATCCCCAATTGGGGGATGTTGAGAGGCTGAAGGTAAGTGGGGAAGGGAAAGAGGAAGGTGGGGAAGTACCTGGCTATTCAGATCTAGTCACTAAACACGGCTAAAGCCATTTGGAGCAACGTTTCAATTCTGAATGGTGGTCTTTTACACCAGGGCGATACTGGTAGTATCTTCCACTCTGGAACGTGCCGCAAATATACTATATATTATTTTAATTAATTAATTTTAATTAATTAATTGTGAAATAACACAAATTAATCAAATAAAATTTATTTGCGCACGCCGGGTTCGAACCCGCGACCTTCGGAATGGCAGTCCAATGCGCTACCACTGGACTATGCCGGCCGTCATATGTCACAAACAGAAGTCAAGCAGATAGAGCTAAGGGTTTCACCTCACGTTTTTACAATAAACCGTTTGGAATTCTACAAGAACCTCACCTCGGACCTCTCTTGTCTATTTTATATACAATGTTTTAAAAAATCTGAATTCCAAATTTTTGCTAATGAAATTAAATTTTTTTTTAAAAGTCAGTTATATTAATGGCAGCCTAGAAATTCATAAGTATATTAATAAGCTTGGATTATATTCTGCAAACCACCAAGTTTTCCTTATTTTGGAATTTTGTAACACAATATATTTCACCAAAAGCATTAAACCCCTAACGTTCTCGTAGAAATCAATGACAGAACAAAAAATATGTAGTGAAGGGTCCTAAGAATAATAAAATTTTCTCTGAAATCATACGATATGTGAGTAGGTACCTAAATACCTACCAGATTTAACCATATATTTTATTTAAAAATATATATTTCAAAAAAGGAATTATGTATACCTACAATTTTTCCAAAGAAACATAATTAACTTGACAATTTTTTTTTCAAACTCTACAAGCCGGTAGGTAGATACCATTATATTAAAAAATGAGAATAGCAATGTCCTAATAAATAGATAAGATGTACTGTGCTTGTCACCAGGGGGATATAACTCCGCTTAAAAACGTCAACACAAAATTTATTTTGTTTCTCGCTCACTTTACCATAAACCCCGTGTACCAGAAAGAGAGGCTTCGCAAACCGTGTAATGCGTGTTCTCGCCGCTAGGTGGCCGACGCATGCTTCCGATGCTTCCCGCCATTTCACTTCATCGAAAAAACTGTAAACAAAGTTTGACGGACGCCATTGTTTGTCATCATAACATTGTCAAAAATTTTTTAATTAATTATCTGGTTGTGTGAAACAGTTGATTTATGTGTGAAAATGCCTACCGATAAAGTCTTTAAAACGTGTTGTGTGAAAGGATGTACGGACAGAGACTCTATTCGACACAAGTTTCCAACCATAACCCCTGAGAGTCGATTTCGAGAATGGTATTGGAGATTGGGAAAATTTGAATACATAAATTTTCTAATCTTAGCATCATATGCATCAGTTTGTGGTTGTCATTTTAATATCAGCAGCAAGCGCAATCGCACTGGAGCATTAAGGAAAGACGCATTGCCTAGCCTCAATCTTCCCGGCATTCAAAAATATGTTGATTTACCAAGAGAACTTCAGACACATGGTGTTGACCAAAATACAGGTTCGAATCTATTTTTAATCTCGTTTTAAACGTTTCATCCACAACTAATCCCTCAGGCAATTTTGGGAGATAATAGATACAGACAAATATTTTATTGTGGTTAATCTTAACCTCTCATTTTGCAATGTATTGGCTCTTAGGAGAACCGTCCTAATACAGAATCGGTGGAAAATATTTTCGAATTACGAAAAAAATTTGTTTCAGATAAAATCGTTTTTTGAATCTGAAGAATATTTCCGAAAATTGCCCAAGGAGTTTTTAACTTAACTTCACATGAGAATTTATTTTCGTTTTTAGACAGTATCCATGTTCCACCAGGATCATACAGCACTTATTGTGGTGCCCTCCAAGATCATGACTACACCTTAAAAGGTATTCTATACTGCATCAGCCTTTAATAATAATAATAATAATAATGTAATTAGACGCTGATACAGCTAAAACAGTAGGTTGAATCGTTGATTGCCTTATTAACCATATTTTTTTCAATAGCGTTGGATGTTGAAAGAAAATAACTATTATTTCCAACAGCTAGTTATATATTGATACAGTAATTTCTTCTAGGTTCACCTTCTAAATGTGATTTATGCTTAAATTATTGTATTTAATGTTTATATTTAGAAAAAATAATTATTGTACATATAATTAATTATGAGTTTGTTTTTCAGCTTCCTTCTGATAAAACGATGTCCTGAGAAAATGAGCTGTAAAGAAAGATACTTTAAAGCTCATTTCTTTCTTAGGACAGGGCTTTGTCAGATGGGACCTTGTAGTCTTGGGTGACATTTTACTTATGATTTAGGCTAATGAATTGGGTTTTCGGTAGGTTCTGAAGCAGAATTAGATTGTCTATGGTTGCGCCTTTTTTTAAATTTCCTCTATCCTTTGTCGATGGTGTGGTGTGACGTCACCGATGCGTGGTGTCTTAAAATTTGCCAAATCTAAGGTTAAAACTTGACCAAACCAATCGTATGGAAAGACGGTGGAGTTATCAATCTATAGATAGTTGATTTATGCTTGTCACTCTAGGAATCCTTCGTTGAGAGCAGGCGCAGTATGTAACATAAGGAGTGTGTAACAAAAATAACAAGATAATCAGCACTGTACCATGGAATATACATACTTATATGAAAGCCAATGCGCCCTTGCGGAATAAAAAGGTACCATCAACACGGCTACCATCTTGACAGGATTGCCCTTGATATTGATGTAGTTTGTACATTTTTGTTTCTTTTCAATTTAAATCTACCTATGTTTTGTACCCACTTTCACGCTCGTACCGGGAATCTTTGAGGGTATTATACATGATTAAAAAATATGTTCGTTTATGGATTTTAGGTATAAGTACAAAGAAAGAACAGTAGGTAGTTACAATTATCAACTCAAAAGTGTTAAACATTTGAGAAAGTCGACATTTTTTATTTTTTTTATTTATTAGCTATATATAAGGTGGGGTAAAAGTAATCATCCTATTGGAAAATATGGCTATAACTTTTGCAAATGGCGCCAAATGTAAATTCGGTTTTGACATTTGTGAAGTAAACAAACGCAGAATACAAATCAACAAGACATGAATCGGTTTACTCCTCAAGAACGCGGAATAATTGTTTCCATTTTTTTGCGCAATAATTCGGAATTTCGTCGCAGATTTCCTGGCCGTCCGACACCAACTGGACAAATACTGCGGCGTTTGGCCACTCGCCTTGAAGAGAATAAAACAACACAAAATGTTCCCAAGGCTGGCCGCCCCCGGAGCAGCCGTTATGCTGAGAATATCGCTGCTGTTGTCCAAGATGTCGAAGATGAGCCCGGAACATCGACCAGACGACGTGCCACGCAATTGGCCATTAGACGGCGGTCCCTACGCAGAATATTGATGAAAGATTTGAAGATGTTCCCTTACAAAGTGCAGACAGTGCATCAGCTGTTAGCTGTTGACCGCCAAACGCTCAAACCATCCTGAATCTCAACGAAGAGGTGGATATTTTTCGATTACGATTTTTCATAGAAAATTATCATGAGCGATGAAGCTCATTTTCTCTTTCCATCTTAGCGGTTACGTGAATAAACAAAATAATCATTTCTGGGGCACCAAAAATCCGTGTATCATCCACAAAGAGCCATTACACCCGCTCGAAGTTACTGCGTGGTGTGTTGTTTACGCTGGAGGAGTCATTGGGCCTTTTTTTTTTTTTAGAACGCCGCGGGCCAAACGACGACTGTGGACGGCGCGCGCCAGAGCGCTACGCGCTTCTTCTTCTATTGGACGAATTGGGACTAGAGAATATGTAGTTCCAGGGGCATTTAACTAAGCTTTGGCCTCGAAACCTATTTGAAACCGCCACGCCCACCTCAAAATTCTTATAGAAAACGAATAATATGGCTAAAAGCTCAGATCTCATTGGTGAGAGCAGAATGATTGGTTTGATCTCTCGCTCTCTATCATAATGACTCGTGTAACAGAAAGAGATGACGGAATTTTGCCGTTTGACAGTTCCAAATCATTCAAAAAAATGAGAATGGTTTATTTATACACGCGGGTTGTCATTTGCTGCCGAAATACTATCATTTCCGTCGAAAATATTGCGTGTTAAAGTTGTTCGTGATAAAAATACAATATAAGCCAGTATAGTGTTAGCGAGTTACAAACATATATTCAACCTACCTACGTAAGTTCAAGTTTAAAGTGAATTGACAGCTTTTAGGTTATTCGTTCGGTTTTTTGAACAATGCTAAGAACGTATAAATGTTATTTATTATATCGATAAACTTATTCATGTTATTGATTAGTGTTATCCTGTATTATCTTATTGTTTTGGTGAAATTAAAGATTTTTAAACATATGTAACCATGAGTTCATGAGGCTGAAAAATGTCGGAATTCTTCGTCGGACAATCATGTTTTGGAAATTTTCTTCAGTGTTTTTGCAAATTTCTTGTCATTTTGGGTTTCTTCTTCTCAGATTAACAAGTTTCATCTTAAGGAAATGCACTGTAAAAGTTTATTTTCTTAGTCAGATGAACCTTGCCCTTGGAAAACATTTCGACATTTTTCTGCTTCAAGGACATTTTTATTTTTATAATAGTTTTTTTGGGCTAGTGAATGAATAGAGTAGGCTGAGAGCAATTATGTTGTCTATGGTCGAATCTTTTTTTAAATGGCCTTGAGTTTCCTCTACCTTGTCTACTGCTCTGCTCCGCACGGTAGGTACTGATTGTATTTCTGTGGTTAAGTACTGTATAATTCAGTTACATACAAAAATCCCGAAGATATCGATCTAGAGAGTGGTATATTTATGTGTAGTTCCAACAGGACGGTGTAACAGAGCACACTGGTCGAGCCACAACCGATATTCTGAAGGAAGCATTTCCGGGTCGCTTAATCTCTCGTTTTGTTGATTTGCACTGGCCGGCGAGATCACCCGATTTAACCGTTCCAGACTTATTTTTATGGGTTTTTTTGAAGTCGCGGGTTTACGCCAACAAGCTTCAGACTCTTGAAGCCCTTAAGGAGAATATTCGCCAGAAATGCGAGAACCCGTCGCCCGAAGTTCTGGAAAGAGTGATGGAAAATGCCATAAAACGGGCTCGGAACTATGGCGGCGGCTACTTGGCCGATATCATTTTTTCGACTTGATGGAATAAATTCTTATGGATTAAATAAACAAATTTCCTGAGCAGTACCAAAGTTTATCATGAAAAAAAATTATAGCAAAATAATATCAGGTGATTACTGTTGCCCCACCTGTAATATATATATAAATATATGTTTATTTTTTTTTCATTTTTACAAGAATATGAATATTTATATATATGTATAATAGATATTTATTAAATTCGTAGTGCTCCTCACCAGGAGATCCTGTGTATAACACTAATAGAATATATCTACTGGTACAGGGTGAGGTCGTAGGGACTTTACTTACAGGTGATTCATGGCATTATTTGTAGTTAAAAAAAGGTAAACAAAACTGTCTCCGGTGACTTTTTTTCAAACTTAAAATTTTATTTTTTTTCAAAAACAAACGAAAAAATGGTCACTCAGCCGAGGAACCGCCCAACCCTTCACCTGACCCTAACTGGCCAACACCTACCGATTATTTTAATGGTAAGTTAGGTCACCGAAGACCTAAATTTCTCTTCCATTTTATACTCCATTTAATGTCAGAAATCAAAAGTCCCTTACCACCTTGTATATTATGTAGTTATGCTAAAAAAATAGGTACCCACCCATTCCTAGTTATACTATGAACTCATAGTCAACTGTAAATAAAGAAAAAAAATGATATCAAGGTACTTCATCTTTTTTCATTTGCTACATTTAGGATGGCTACTGTTGATTGATGTTTTCCGAAAATATTTTAGTTTCTACTTATATAATACGTACATTGGAAATTATTTTCTGCCGTTACTACAAAACATGGTAACTTCAATAATAAAAAAAATAATTAATAAATTGCATTGACACCGAAATATCGATATAGCGACATCTATCGGCAAATAATGAAAACTTCACAATAACCCGAGACGCGCACCTTCGAAATTATTATTTTGTGTTGTATTTTTCATTCAGTGTGCGGGAAAAGTTTTAACCTTTTAATAAAGGGAAAAGGAAATTATGCAATAATTAACAATTACATTTGAAAATCTACTAAAATTATGAGAAGCGTTAATTAAATTATCCAACTGGCAGAAATACATTAGGATTTATTAACTTTAAATTTAAACCTCTTTCCAAATATACAAAAATACAGTAGATACAACGCGATAGCAATGATTGGCAAATGCCACATTTTGCTTTTAATCAATTTAAATTATTTATTATTAGTTCTTGTCTGTCACAATCAGGTTGGCACATTTCACTTAGCGCCTTTAGTTCTGGGCCTGTGTACTATTTTACAATACCAGATTACCTAGTTAGGTGCTAAATGCTCAAGGAGACATGGAGGTCGCTAGTTCTTTACAAGTTACAAGGAAATTAATACGAATATATTGAAAGTTAGTGATTAATCTGGAAAATAAAACGTCTTTTATCATTGCAAGGTCGCTCACAAAGGAAGCGGAAATCACAACATGTTTGTAATTTTTTTTGGTTTATAACTCGCGCTTTCAAGTTTATCGAGGAGATTGTCAATTTTGTTATTGTTTAAAATTGATACAAGAAAAATATCGGAGTACCATTAAAATAATATATGTACGAGTGAAACGGCTATATTATTGTGAACGCCGTTGCTTCTCTTGCCTCCTCGCGACACAAGTTGCGAGCTTACAGCGGCCCACTGAGGGCGAGCAAGTCCGCGGTAAGCATGACGTCACAGACAAGCGACGAGCAATTTTGAATCGACGTCATGCTCAGACTGCTCACCGCGCACATGCTCGCCCGTCAGTGGGCCGATTTTACCCTCAATCTTGATGAACAAACGAGCGAGCAGAGCAGTAGAATACGACGTACTGTCATATTACTAGATTGTCCTCATACTCTGATGTGTTTCTGCGTTCCCTGTCGCACTTCATTTTATTCGAAAAGAAGCATAAATAATTGTATTTATTGAAGTAATCAGTGATTTTGAGTAACAAACTCCATCAGATTTTTGCTCGAGAATGATTTGTGCACATATTGAAAGCACAAGAATGGATTTTTTTTAAAAAAGAGCCTCGAGCGACTTGCTTGTGGCAGCCGGTGATAGCGTGTCTGACCGACGGGCTTATGTTCAATACTAAACGCAGTAAATCACCAGTTTGTCCACTGGGCCCAGTTCAGTGCAACAGCGCACAGTGTCTCAGTAACCTATCTTCCGTTTTATTTCATTTAAGCGGCCTCCCCCAGAAACAACTCAACAAGATCCAGTCCGTCTTCAATTCTGCGACAAGAATGATAGCCTTAATATTACCACAAACCTCCAAGTCTAAGGCATCGTCGTCATTGGCGGATACCATGAAAGAATATTTTAAAGCATTGCAGGGAACGGCAACAGCCTGTATATTGGAACTATATGTCTGACAAGACCTAAGAAGATCTTGATTCTTACTGACTAGTTAAACTCTTTCGGTTGAATAAACCCGTCTACTTATATGTGCATTTCGTATATCCCGCCCAGTGGAATAAGCTTTCCCCTTCTAACATTTATAATTTAGCAAAACGCAAACGAGTCTTAAAAACCAAATTATTCAAAAATATATATTATTATTCAAACATGTCGTTATATTTTACCAATATTATGTAAGAAGCATCGTTGGAGTAATTTTAAGAACATGATCACTGATTCTGATCACAGAATGGGGTTACTAAATCATTACTTTGGAGTTTATTATGGTGCTTACTTGAAGTGAAATGACACAAAACTGTGCTAAACAAACGCTTTGTTATTATGATATATTAAATCAATGTTCATTTTACACTGCAGTTTTTTTTAATATCCATCCATCAACGTCAGGATACTCGGTTAGCTCTAACAGGAAAAAATGTCGAAACCCAACGAAAACCCCAAAAAGTACAAATTATTTTTGGATCAAAGATAACCTTGTCGAGGTTTTTTCCCCCTTCTGTTACAATTTTATTTATTGGAGCAAGAATAATTGTTGTAGGAATGTTACTTAATATGTCTGCAAATTATATTATAAAAAGTGGGATCGAAAACAATTCAACTTTTGCGGCTAATTTCATATTTCCCAACAGCAGCAACTATCCCCAGAAGGTAATTTTGATTTGTGACGGTTTTGAAAGGTCAATAAAACAAGCGATGGTGGATGAAATATTTTATTTACATCAAATTATGTAGGTGCAGTCGGTAAAAATCGTAATGATATTTGTTAAAAGACAATTGACAAAGAGAGGATTGCAGAAATTCTAATAAATAATTACAAGTTTATTTGTAACATTGCGTAGGTGCATGAAAATATGATAGTATTTAATAAGTTCACATTTGAAGTGTAAAAAATATAAACCTTTTTTGTAACTTTTTTTTAGGTGAATAATCATTACATGCATGAAAAATGTTTTTTGTAATTTGTTACTATCTTAAATTTTATAATATATTTGTTCATTTATGCTCACTTGCATAATAGGTACGCTTAAAATTAATCTTAAATAACGATGTATAAAAGTTCAGTCATATTTGAACATCACTTCTCTTAGACTAATTTGAATCGAATAACATAATGGAATCTTAAAACAATTTTCAAACAATATTTTCTGTTTCGTAATATTAAATAAACAAAAGACGTTTTTAATAATTTACGAATAAATAAATAAATATTAAGTTATTTATTTACAAATGATAAGTAATTCAAAATTATTAACAAATAACCGACATTGAATTACACTTATTCCCTACCTTTCAGTAATCTGGTCCTACACATCAATCAAATATTAAATACACTTATTTCTAGGCACTATTAAATAAAACTTTAATGAACTAATCAGGTGAGGAATGAGTGGTTTAATTCAGCAGAATGGCGTTACAATTACAAAAATATATTAAATATGAACATCAAATTCTATAAGGTTATCCAATTGTTATCCTCTACTGCTCTTTTGTTACTCAAAACTGTTTTTAAAATCAATGTTTCTGTTTCACCAATGCATTTCAAAATAATCGTTGAATGGGGACACTATTACACAAATTATACCCAGAGTCGCAAAACTCTTAAAGTTTGGTAAAATAATCATTTCGAAAAAAAATGGTACAATTGAAACATACATAAACTCTGTTAATCTTTTGGAAAATCAATTTACCAGATATTCTAGTATTTCTACACCGCGGGTGATATATTTATAAAATATTTTATGGTAACGAAAATGTTACTTTTTTCTTATGCGTGTGGCAGTTGAATAATTGAATGTGTAAAAGTTTTACTCCAAAGTCGATTAGTATCATAATAATAAACTAATAATAATGTTAGGTGCCGTTCGAAAAGCACAGGTAACTGGTTTGCAAATCATTTGATATGAAACTAATGTGTAAAATCGGTTAATTCATAACATGACCATTCCGATTATGGGCTAGAATATATACTTTACTTTTATATTGTTGAATGAATTGTATTTAAGTGTTAGCATTGGAAGAATTTTGGTTAGTTAAGTACTCGGAAGTAGAATAAAGAAGAACAAGAGAAATGCCTTGTGAGCGTGTTTCGTAATGTAAATATTTGCCTAATCGAGACTTAAATTTGCAATACAAAAATGTATTTACGAAATTCAAACGGAATGGAGATCTACGATGTCAGGCTATTGTGGGCTATTGGGCTCAATGGCAGAGTTGTTTCCATTCAAATTTGTATGGAGGACACTTCTAGTTTTCTTCATTATTCTATGGTCAAGTTAGATGTGAATTTTTATAACCTAATTATTACATACCATTAAATATTTTTATGGTAACTACAAAAACAGGTAACTAGTATGGTTTTGGTGACCGGAATTCAAAATAAAATTTCAAGGTCATTATAAAATTGGCAGAGTGCATTTTTTTAAATATATTTGGTAGGTATCAGAATTCAATTTCATTTATGCTTTAAATTTCTTGTTATACTAAACATATTCTCAGGGAATTATTGTGAACTATTTCAATGTAAGTATAAATAATAAATTGACGCAAGATCCAATGCGGATCTATGAAGGTCTTACAATGTTACTCCCACTTTTATAAAAATAATGTTATAAAAAGTTATTGCACTTAGTTTACTAATCGTAGTTACTTTAATGGATTCTAGTATTTATAGCTAAAATGGCATATCATGGAACCAATAACGGGTGACTCAGTAAAAAAGGATCAGTTCATCAGCTCACTTGAATCTGAAGAAGATAGAAAAAAAAGATTAAAACAAGTTTTCTTCCTCCTTAGAACCTTAATAAGAATAGTTCCACGATGACTGAAATTATGAAATAATAATAAATCAGGTTTTTTATGGGATAATTGAAACATTGACTATAAATAGAAAATAAGCCGTCAAACTGAGTTCTCTCACTGCGCCATCCGGTGTTAATTTAAAAGATTCTACCACACTTTTACGCTAAATTATCATCGAAATTAGATAGTTCATCAAATTGAAATCATCAAAGTATCGTAAGATCATCTTCATCATTATTATCGCATTATTATTGGGGACAACAATAGCGCGATGATTTCTGCAATGAAAAGGAAATTAGAATTCCGGAAAATCCCAATAAATTACGCCGTCTTCTTTTATACTTTTGAATGAAATTAATATAATTCAATGATTTGAATCTGTTTGAACTCAAATATAATTTATTACCTATCCACATTGTTAAATTTATCGACTGAATTCAACGTTTTTCAGCATAAAAATGTCAATTTTAAAGAACACATTTTTCAGGCGGTGGTTGGCCTTCCATTGATGTTCTTGTTTCACAAATATGATGTCCGTTGTGTTGTGTTTCGAGAAGAAAGTCATCACTGATACAGGAACTGGTGGTGATAGTATCTGAAGAAACCTGAAAATCAAATAAATTATATTTTTAGTACAATATTTGTTAGGCACGATAAAATCACACTTTTTTGAGAACCTGTTGAACACACATTATTAAAATGCAAAAACAATAGGGTTAGAAATAAGTTAGGTTAGAGGTAAGAAAGGAATGATGTGGTAGGCATTATATGAGTAAAAATACAAGAAAAAATCGTTATTATTTTTATCAGGCAAAGAATATAGAATGCCGTAACATTTTAGCGTCATCGTTATGTTCCAACAACGAAAGATTTAGCAAGATTGTTTTTCGTATTGCCGAAAAAAAATATATATATACACGGTGTCCGGAAACTCGTAGTACAAGCGGGAAACTGGAGAATCTACACCACATGGGGAACCCAAATAAACATAAAGTTTTTTGATTTGAGCATTTTCACCAAAAAAAAAAAAAAAAAAACCAAAAAAAAATATTTTTCGGCTATTTTAGGGTTAAAGTTTTTTCTGGTGTTTAGGGTTGAACAACAGATGTTTTAACCCTGCAGAGCAGAAATATTTTATGATTACACCGGATTAAATGAAGGGTGATTTCAAAATAATGCTTCAAATCCGAGTTTCTTCATTTGTTTTACTTTCAAATAGTTTTAATTAGTTGGGTACTTTGATCTTCAGTAATAATTTATAAGAATTTGATTAAAAAATTAAAAAAAAAAAAAAAAATCAACTTCTAACACGATTTACTCGATAACGAAAGCTCAAATCAAAAAAATATATACTACAAAATCGACTCCAAATGTGATGTAGATTCACCAGTTTCCCGCTTGTACTACGAGTTTCCGGACACCCTGTATATATATATTTCCATAAAAAAAATCTCTACTCGCCCCCTTTCAGGTAATACCAATCTGACTATAAACTTATCTAACTTAATATTTGTATATGTTTATACACTTTCATTTGTGTGCTGGTGTGGGTATTTAAATGTAAATTCCCTGCAGAAGGTTCAGTTTTGTAAACATACCTCATTTACTTTTTGTTATGCATGTATGTGGCCATAAACACTGCCGAAAATAAATACGATCGATCAAAATTGTCGAAAACAAAATCAATCACAGAAACGTATGGAAAATCATCTTACTATCAAGTGAAAGTCTTGGATTTAATCCCCAACACGTCAAAAATCTTGTTTTTATAAAATTATATTTACATACTCGCTTAAGTGGGTTGATAACATACACTTTATATATGTTTAGTATATCTTATCATTCTAAAAAATGGTAGAATCATATAGTTGTATAGAACGTAATCTGCTTTGCATGAATAATTTTAAATGAGAGTACGCTATGTCCACATAGGTACCTGGCGCCATCTGTGATTGTTATAATGTATGAGCATATTATTAATACGGCAGCGCACGTGCTGGAACTGTCCATCCGAAAAATCCCAGCGCCAAACAAAGGGCACTCGACCACTTAATTAGACGTTAGTATTGCAGAATTTAATACAGCCCTATGGGGCGGGCTCACATTTAAGCCCTCGGGGTTAAAACGACTCGAGTTTATTTTTTGCCCAATTACAATCAAACATAGTTTCATTTTCATATTTGTATTTTTTATCACACAAAGTAGGTATATTTACGCACAAATAATAATGTTCTCAACTCAATAAATTTACAGATGCGTCTGTAAAATTTATTTGTAATAGATATTTAAAATATATTTTTACTATAATCAATGTCTGATTTCTCTGATATTCGGAAACACGTGACATCAGACTTAAACGTTACGTTTTAAAAAAATCGATCTAGTTTCATTCTGAAGATTCCAGTAGCACGATTAAACCGGTTTCTGAAGTCTAGTAAATAAGTGGAGTATAAGTTATATTTTTTTTTATAATATTATTTTGCATTGTTTTATCAGCATTATTAAGGACTGGTTGTTTCGCACCATTTGAACAATTAATCAAATTTCAACGTTAGTTTTCAGGTTTTGTGAAAGTCCTATTCAAGTTCTGTTATTATATTATTATGGTCCAGTAGTTTGACAGGACTAAAATAATAACAGAATTTGTATAGAACTTTCACAGATCTTGAAAATCAACTTTTTAATACGAAGAATTTTTCAAATAATCTGAAGGAACCTGTCTTTAGTCGTTAAATTTTGAACATCTAGTGTTCCTAAGATAGATGATTGATATATTGCTTCTAATAATGCGAAGTTTCCTTCTTGTGAATTAAACAAGAATTCAGAAATGGACAGTGGCCATCACATTGTTTAGATTAATAAGGGAACACGAGGGTTGACCAAGAAGCTTTCATCGTTTATACATAGGTACCGTATGGTATGGAATTCTGCCAAAGGTAAAGGGTGGGTAAAGGGTATAATGGGGGGCGGGGAATCTAATAGACCAACTAATATTAAATACGAAACTATGAGGTTTTGACCGGTCGGTGGCTGAGTTGACATCGCGTTTGGATCCCACCCGGGCGTAGTGTGTTAAATTCCTCGGCTGGCTAAGTCCTCCATCACAACACAAGCAACATTTTCCGCTTACTGTGGTGGTAGTACGAGATTTTCAAATATTGCCAGGTTATTCGTAACCCGATTATTTTGATTATAAATATATATAAAAAAAATATATTTTGATCATAAATTTAGTGAGAGAATCATATCTCGGGCTGTCGCTATTTAAATGTTAGCTAGAATAGACCAGATTCTGAAGGTTGCATATAGCCATTCTATAGTATAAAATATGTAAATCTTTAGCAATTATGGAATGTGATTATGTTAATGATAGATGAATGATTGACGCGGCTCGAAGTGCGTATAATACTTACTAATTATATTGTAAGGAAAACTTATTACGCTAAGGAAAAGAACCGGTCTTTTATCTTGAAATGTCGGAAGATTGCCTCCAAAATTCTCACTTTGGAACCAATGCAACATCGTACGATACACGTTTTCTAAAAACTGTTCACAATATGGTTTACACTCACCTCAAAAAGCGGCGCGAGACTAAACAATTATTTGGAGTAAACATCTCCATTTTTACATTTGCCTCAAAGCATACATTTTAAATTAATCCCTACACAATTTTCAACTCTCTTTGCATTTATGAAAATATTATAGATGAAAATATTGTACTCAACTCCAATCAATCTATTCACATAGTCAGTTTCTAATTTAAAACGGATAGATTCTTCACTGAATAAGGGTAAGGCAATCGAAGGTTAACGTGAATTTATCTGTTTCAATTAAAATATTTGTTTAGATATCCGCAAACAAATTTCAAATTATTACAGCTCTACGTTATTATAAATTATTCGCTCAAATTTTTTCTATATATCTTTTCTTTTATATGTTATCTTTTCTATATATCTTTTTATTTATATCTTTGATTCTATGTAAATTCGCATTATCTAAAATTAGATCAAACTCCCGCCACCTCGAAACAGGCTCAGCCTAGTGAGGTGGATTATACCAAAAAATGTATGTTAATTTATTGGTTAATAAATAATAAAAAAATGCATTTATTATTGGAAAGAGTTTAGAATTATCCACATTAATAAATAGTTTGCATGTCGCTGGTGTCCTATTGTATGATGACAAATTAAAGTAGCATATTATGTTTTTTGATCAATATGCCAAATCAAATCTGTAGGGCACACGTAGTGGTTTGTGCCTGGTTCTCATGTAAAAGGAAACACAGCCATTTAAAGTTAACACAATCGACGATTTCGTTACTTATTCGACTAGGCGACCTATTATCGTACAATACTGCTAAACTATAGCCCTACACAAATATACGAAAAGGTTCTTCTTTTTTACTGTCCTAATTTAACGGGAACGTTCACATGATTCATGTTTATACCGCGTGCCCTCGCCAAGCATTCATCCGAGCTTTGTTCAAAATACATATTATCTCTGGCTATCTTTCCAATAATTTCACCCTTCTTATTGAAACTCGAGAGGGCTTGTTCCTTGTCCTACCTGCATTGTTCTCCTGGCCAATTTGTGCTTTAAATTATACACCCCTTGTCCGGAGTGACCGGGCTGTAAGGACGGACAGGCCGTATGGGGAAGGGGGTTTTATTGGGTGGGAATTATAAAAGGTTGGGTGGTCCACATCGAATAAGGGTGGGAGATGGTCAGCATCAGTCAAACACCCTCTTCAACTGACTCATTAGCCAAATCAATCCAACTAGAAAATTATTTATTTATTTCATGCTAAAATGAGTGAAGCTGGATATTTTAATTAAAATTTTTAATGACATATACTAAGCGACGTACCATCAAATAGCCGGTGACCGGATAACTCATCAAAATGATAATTCATCACATCTTTAAAAAGTTATATAAAGTCATGGAAAGTGATGAAACAAAAACTTTATTAACTGGGTTAATTAGGTTAGGTTAGGTTAGGTTTAAATTTTTTTCATCGTTTCTAATGACTTTATATCACTTTTTAATAGTGTGTTGAATTGTCACTGTGTTGAGTTATCATGGAACCCAAATAGCCATGGCAACAAATGTATTTTAATAAAAGTTTTCCTTCTGATAGCTGCTGTGAAAACAAGTTAGCTTATTTTTTAAGAGTTATGAAATAACATGTGTATGATCTGCAGTACATACAAATATAATTTTGAGAAGGCATCTAATTATTTTTTTTAATTATTTACTGTAGCAGATGCCAGACGAAAGGTTTGGTAACAAATTTTGACATGGTACCAGTAAGTGTGGATGAAATCACAATTCGAGATGATTTTACATAATGTCTTACATAACCAAGGCTCACCAAAACTAAAATAATTTTGGCAAAGCAAAGGTCTGGAAATTTTAAGGGCGTTAATCTAGGAACAGCCGCAAGTAATATTAGCATTCCAATTAGGGACATAAAATATCAGAATAGTTATTCGATAATAATATACTCTTAAGCAGAAAATTTTAATGTAAATAAAATAAAACATTTATCGTGATTTATTTTTGGGGTATAATGCCGTATAGCGCTTCCTCCTTCTTTAGCCAACGATTCGAACAGCGTTACAGTGCCTATCAACAGGGCAGATGACACTGCGTATTAGACGGTTGGGTGGTCCTTCTTTGTTGCTCTTCTTCTATTAGAGAAGAAGCGCAACAGGGCGTAATACCCCAAAAATAAATCACGATAATAACATTAGTCGCGGAAATCTCATATCATATTAAACTAAAGCATTGTGTACATGCCACACCATATTAGTTTAAATAATTATAAGTATATTTATTGAATAGGTAGATGCTAATAATTTTTATTTTTTGACGAATTTCTGAAAGAGAAACCATTTTAATATCATTTCTTATCAAAGGTACTGTATATATAATACATTCCGTAACCTCAAAGGTGCTAAGAGCTTTGAATGGGAAAAATTGTGACCTCTATCGGTGTTAGATAAAAACAAGATCATGTATGTACAATATGTACATGCTATTAATTAGATGTACATAAAATTAGTTCGTTTATATAGCAGAATAAAAAACTCATCAATTAGTTCACTGCTTGAAGCATTTTCCAGGATATATATATATAATTTTTTTTAGAGGGTTCTAAATATTGGCCTCAATTTTGCGTTGGAAAAAAGAGAAAACCATTCGTAGATTATATTTCTGGAAAGTACAACAATATTATTTGCGACATGTCTTTTATCAATGTGATATAAGTAATATAATAAGGAAGTGGGTCCTAAATAACTTTATAAAAAAATTTCCCCCTTCCCTCCACCCCTTATATTTTAGCTAGCCCCCCGACAGCCCCTCGAACCCTCCATGAGAATGCCATAGCTACGCCACTTGTACACTACTTCATGATACCACTAGCTTGCACGTTCCGACATTTTGACTTCTAACCGTCGCGTCATCTCAATAATAGATAAAGTACTACAAAAATTAAATTAAAACATTATTGTTATTATGACTGTCCTGACTTACCTCCGTTGGCGGCTTCCGTGTTCAAGGGGTAAAGCAATTCTAAGGCAGCGGGTTTAAATCCCGGCGTGCGTAAGTAAATTGTATTTTATGATTTTTTATTTCTTTATTTGTTTTTGGGGTTTTATGCCGTGTTGCGCTAACTCCTTATTTAGCCAACGTTTCGGAAAACGTTACAGTATCCATCATCAGGGCACACTGGATGAAGGACACTGTAACGTTGTCCGAAACGTTGGCTAAAGAAGGAGTTAGCGCAACACGGCATAAAACCCCAAAAACAAATAACAAAAATACTTTTGGCCGTGAAAATCTTAAATCATATTTGTATTTTATGAATTTGTGTTATTTTACATTTATTAATTTTAAAAATAACATAGTATACTTGCGGCACGTTCCAGAGTGAAAGATACACTCAATATCGCCCAGGTGTAAGACCACCATGGTTCGAAATGGCTTTAGCCTTGTTTGGTGAATATATCTGAATAGCCAGGTACACCCTCACCTTCCTCTTCCCCATCTCCTTCCCCTCCTCACTACCTTTAGCCTCCCAACCAATTGGCGATGCTATAGTAGCGATGCCATATACACGATTAAAATTACTTTCTACAAACATTCGCAGCATAGATAAAAACTTTAATAATCTACTTATAACGCTTGCCGGTTTGAATAATATGTTTGACATAATAATTTTAACTGAATGTTGGATCAAATCAAATTACACTCACAAACAAATTGCAGGATTTACAGTTTCCAATACACTAAATAACAAGACACAGTCGGATGGAGTAATCGTCTATGTTAAAACCGAGTTAGACCCGACTATATCTGAACTATCCATCGAAAATGCCAACTGCCTTAAAATTAAAATAAACCAAACCACCATTCTTGCACTATACAGGTCACCTAAACAACAAAATATTTCAACCTTCCTAAAATCTTTAGACGTGGCCTTATTGAACTGTACATCAAATGAAGAACTAATGGTAATCGGTGACATTAACATAGACTTACTCAAGCCCATGTCAATACAGGCACTCGATTATATAAACCTGATGACTCAGCACGGGCTTGTTTCTCACATTAATGCCCCAACTAGAGTAACCGACATGACTAAATCATGTATTGACCACATATTCCTAAGAACAAAAAAAAATGCGAAAGGAATTGTATATCAATCAACCATAACTGACCACTTCTCAATAGTAATTGGCCTCATGAATAAAAAATCCATTTCCATTTCCTCATGTGAAAATATAATAAAGACTAAGATCAATTTAGAGGAATTCACCTCCAAAATTAAATTGGAAAATTGGCTCTCTACCCTTAATTCATCAGAGGTAAATTTTGCATTTAATACATTTTCTGAAACACTATTGAAACATATTGAGGCTGTTACAGTTGAATCCCCTTTGAATAACTTAAATAATAAAAAACTGAAACCATGGATCACAGATGGCCTAATTTTTTGTATTAAAAAACGGGACAAGCTCCACAAAAATTTAATTAAAAATCTAGATACACAAGCTCAAATATTTTATAAAAAATACAGAAACATATGTAACAATCTCATTAAAATCACTAAAGAAAACTATTACAAACAAAAATTGTTCAGAGCCGGCAATAACAATAAAAAAATTTGGCAAATTATTAAAGAAATATCTGACACTAACCAATCAATACCACCAATCAATAAATAAAATATCAACGGACTAGACACCTCCCTAAAAGACGACCCTGACACTGTGACCAATCATATAAATGAATATTTTTGTAATATCGGAAAAAATTTAGCATCACAAATCTTAAATAAGACATCAACCGATGAAAATTCTCTTGCCGACAAAATCAAAAACTCTGCTTGTGAAACAAATAATTCACTCACACTTAACCCCACCAACTCTACTGAAATTACGCAAACTATCAAACAATTTTTTTTTTTTTTTTTTTTTTTTTTCTTTATTCATGAAATATTAATGTGTACAGTTTTTACATGCTTTTCGACTACCACACTAGACACATGCCCGTATTATGGTAGTCGAAATTTATATACATAGGTTTATATAATTATATAAATGTAATATTTGATAACTTGTTAATCTAAGTATTTTTTTTCTTACATGCAATGTATGTGTATAATAGGTAACATTTTTACTGGTTCCCAGTTCAGTAGATTGCTCAAGTGTACATCAACCGTATTTTAAACTGTTGATATTAATGAGATAAAATGAACACAATCAGCAAATAAATAGGTTACTTTACTTGTTAAAATAATGAAAATAAAGTAGAAATTATGAAAATGAACTTGTTGAAATAATGAAAATAAAGATTAATTAATTAATTATTAAACTTTTTTCTTTACAGAATTGAATGAAAAACAAAAATGACTAATAAAGAAAATGAGCTTAATTTAATGATGGCAGGCATTCCTTGAAAAAGTTCCTTCCCTTTATAAATAACCAATTTTGAACACTTATGACATACAAATTGTGAGTTTTTGATTTTCTGATATCAATACTCAGCGAGTTGAATATTTTGGGAGCAATATAAGAAAACTGCCGCTGGGCGAAAGCTGTTTTCGTTTGGGGAATTTTACATTTTAGGTGTGACGAGTAACGGGTGTTAATTTTTTGTTGTGTTTTATTCACCAAGTCATTTTTCCGTATGTATATGAGAATGGTCTTAACATATAATTGTCGAATATCTAATATTCTGAGTTTTCTAAAAAGTGGTTCTGATGGGTTTGTTGGCTTACATTTGAATATTATCCTTAGTAACAGTTTTTGAATTAAAACCATGGGATGAAGAATCGTTTTTGCACAACCTCCCCATCCTACTATACCATATGTAGTAATTGATTGAAAAAGTGCAAAGTATACACATCTTAGTGTTTGTAGGTTAAGGATAGATCTGAGAGAGTAGAAAATGTAGCATAATTTGCGAAGCCTTTTTGTTGTAGAATTTATATGGGCCTCCCATCGCAGTTGATTGTCTATAATGACCCCCAAGTACTTAATTTCGTTTGATATTATAAGGTTATCGCATGAACAATTTTTGTGAGGTGATGTAGCCATGTTGAAGTTCTGTGAACATGAATGTATGGTAAGTTTATGATAGTTTTGAGGGAGATTATGTTTGCGTATGGAAAAAAGTAAGTATTTAGTTTTCTCAATATTTAGAGTGAGGAGGTTGGAATCTAACCAGTGTTTTATTTCATTTATACCATGATTTGCTTTTTCAAATGCTGAATTCAAATTTTCATCTGCAAATATGATAACCGTATCATCGGCAAAAGATATTATAGTACCACCAGTATCCAAATTGCATAACGAGTTAATGTATATTAGAAACAGAAGTGGGCCCAACACACTGCCTTGGGGCACGCCATATGTGATTGGCAAACTTGTACTTCTATACTCTTTAGCGGAGTTAATAATAGTTGACTGGGACCTATTTGTTAGATAGCTCTCAAACCATTTAAGAGGAACACCTTTTATTCCTATCTGTGAGAGTTTTTTCAAAAGTATGCGGTGAGATACAGTGTCAAAGGCTTTAGCCAGATCCAAGAATACAGCGAGGGGCTTGCGACTTTTATCGAGGTTATCAGAAATTAATTTAGTAAAAGCTGCAATTGCATCTGATGCACTAAGATCTTTGCGGAAGCCGTATTGGTTTTTTGACAGGATTTTATTTTCTTCGAGAAACTTGTAGAGCCTTTGTTTTACTGTTTTTTCGATTATTTTAGAGATTGGACTCAGTAGAGATATTGGTCTATAGTTATTGACGATTGATCTGTCCCCTGATTTAAAGATAGGAATAATTGTTGAATGTTTTAGAGTGTTTGGGAAAAGGCCAGTTCGAAAACTTAGATTTGTGATGTATACAAGGGGCTTAGCAATGATTGGTTTAAGGTGTTTAATTAGTTTAGTGGATATATTGTCAACTCCCGTGGAGTGTGTATTTTTGAGTGAATTGATGATTTCAGTGATTTCTTGTTCTGTTGTTAGTGTGAGAATGAAAGGGTCATAACTCAGATTATCGAGAAAGATAGTATTTGCAAGATTATTTTCAGACTTGCTATTTCTTTTTAAAATATTATTTGCTAGATCCGATCCGATTGTAGAGAAGAATTGGTTGAAGTGATTTGCGATTGTTTCTGAATTTTCAGTTGCATTTAGTGTTTTATTTGTGATGGTTATTTTATTTATGGGTGTGGTAATTTTGTCGGTGTAGCATATTTCTTTGACAATGTTCCAGATTTTTTTATTATCATTCGCAGCTTCCTCTATCTGTTTCCTATAATAATCTTCTCTGGCCATACAGGTTATTTTTTTACAGGCATTTCTGTATCTTTTATAGAATAAGAGAGATTCGTAATCAGTGGGGTTATTTTTACAATATTTATGAAGTTTATCACGTTTGCGGATACAGTGTAAGATACCAGTAGTTATCCAAGGTTTTAGTTTAATTGTACGACTACTTTGATTGTTGTGTGTGTGGGATGTGGCATTTTTCAGATGCTTATGTAGGATGTTGATGAGAGATTCACACGCTAAGTTTGGATCGCTAATTTTGTAGAAATTTGACCAGTTTTCATTGGAAACCAGTTTGAAGAGAGTGTCATAAGAAATTTTCTTTAGTTGTATAGTGGATGCTGGTAATTTTTGAATTTTATGAGAAATGGAGGTGATAGTAGCGTAGTGATCTGTCACAGTGCACTGATATATGAGAGATTTGATATTTAGCTTACATTTGACAAAGACGTGGTCTATGCAACTGGCGGATAACTCTGAGACACGAGTAGGGGCTGTAATAGCTGGGATAAATCCTTGAAGAGTTAATAAATTTATGTAGTCGTTTGCTTGGGGATGCATTGTATTTATAATATTAATATTTAGGTCACCAATAATTAGAACATTTTCATGATTTCTAATACATGCCAGAAACTGATTAAGCGAGTTTAAAAATGGTGTTATATTGGAAGTGCTCGGTGATCGGTATATAGTTAGAACAGTAACGCTATTTTCTATTTCAAGTTTAAGACAATTTGAGTGAGTTATTGTGATTTCCTTTATAGAGTATTGTATATGATTTTTTATGTATATAATAACGCCATCATTTTGTAATTGGTTATTCTGAGTACTGTATTGATTATAGTTTTTTATGTTTTTAGGAATATAGTTATCTCTGATCCAGCATTCGCTCAGAATAATCAAGTCAAAGTCTGAGTCAAGTTCTGTAAGTAGTATCATTAGTTCATTGAAATTTTTGTTCATGCTTCTGATATTCATGGAAAATATTTTTAGGTTGGATTTATTTAGGGTTTTTTGAACTTCTACAGAACTACTTTTTTCGATACGTGGAATCTGCGACAAATTGTCTAAAATATTATTTATATTATCTTCCATTTTTTAAATTGGTGTAGGGTGTTGGTAGCTAAACTTTGGATGAAGACTAGAAGCTGAATAAAACTTGGCGAGCAATTTAGAAAACAAGTTGTATGTAGAGTTTTTACTGTTGGCAATGTTAGAAAATAATGTTGATGTTTCAAAGCAATAGAAATAGGAATAGTATCTTTTACCGGATTCTTGATTCTGACACTAGTACAATATATGTGATACCTCAAAACAAGTACAATAAAAAAATAATAATACGATACAATAAAAGTTTTACACATGATAATTTTAGAACTATAGTTGTAACGGACGTACTGCTCCGATATCAGCCGACGTCACCCCATATTAAAATCTGCCATTTGCCTTAACTTTGCCTGTCCTTAAACTGAATAAACTGTCCTCTATGTATGTGAAATTGTTATGTATAATGAAAGAAATGTATAAAATGTATGTCTGAACCTCTATGTAAACAATAAATGAATCGTCGGAGCTTGGCTAGGGGACACGGGCAGAGAAGTATACTATGAGAGCTGGCAAAATCATATTCATATTTAATTCGGGCACGATTGTTAGAACCGTGCCAAAACGTAGTGGGAAGCCTTGCCGTGCGCCATGCGCCGGCATAGCGTCACAAATGACCACGGCCCGAAATTACCGGCCGAGGGGCGGTAGCCAACCCGGCGGCGGGCCGCGGGCACGTAACAAACACGGGCCTCGATTCCAGGAATCAAAGAGAAAGCGGGCCCGTGTGAACGTCGCTCGGTCAGCGAAGGCCGCCGGGGTCCTATAAAACGGGCAACAGCCCCTTGGAAAGACAGTTAGCCAGCAACCTCCACCAGCTCAACACCTCTCTCTCTGCTCTGCCCTCTACCTCGCTCCGACTTCTGCTTCTACTCGCCTTCTTTCACTCTGACCCCCGCCTCACCCTGGACCACGGACTTGCCTACCCCTTTGGACCAGACTCGGAATCAGCTCAAGAACAAGAAAACAGCATTCGGACCAGCTTTACAGCGGCTTCAGAGACGGCCCCGTTCTACCCCTCCACGCCACTGAAGGAAGACATCTTACGCCTCCACAGATTGGGATCACCGGCCCTATCTACAGTCTTATGTGTCACGATTACGTCTGATACATAAGTGGTCCTTCGAGCCGGATCTTTCTGTGGAAGAGATGTCACCTTCACTGCGCTCTGGGAAGAACAGCGCTGACGGGGATTCATCGCAGGGAAGCGATGATCCCACACCAACCGGGGCGGCCACAGCCGCGCCCCCCGGACTCCGGCCAACCGCCCCCCTGGCCCCCTCTGATCCCCGAGCGGACCTACTGCCTGGTCCCTCCGGCGCATCACCACCACAGACGCCCCCTGCCGCGGCCGACGTCTCGTCAAGAAGCGAGGCTTCTAGCGAGGACACGCTCCGGCAGGTGCAGCTCGAGCTAAGAGCTGAGAGGCGGCGCACCCAGAAGCTGCAGGACGACCACGCCCGACAGATGGCAAAACTGATCGCCACGCTGAAAGGCCTCACGCGGACCGCTTCACCTGCAGCCTGGCAACCGGACGGAGCCTATCCCGGAAGCCAGCCACCTAGCGGCCCCGGGCAAAGCTGGGGCTACGCACCCGAGGCGCACACCACTGGCCCACGGGTGGGCCTTCCACAGACTGCGGCGCCCCCGAGCGGCCCCAGTCATAGCCTTGCTTACACAGTGGGGGGAGATCCCACTGTTCCGCAAGCTACAGCTCCACGGGCGGAGTACCAACCGACGGCGGCGCCATCTAGCGGCCTCGGGCGAAACCTGGGCCACGCAGCGGAGACGCACACCACTGCGCTGCGGCTGGATTACCAACCGACGCCGACGCCGGCGCCCCCGGGCGTACCTAGTCAGGGGTACGCAGCGGAGGCGCAAACCACTGGCCCACGGATGGGCCTGCCACAGACTGCGGCGCCCTCTAGCGGCCCCAGTCACAGCCTTACGTACACAGTGGGGGGAGAGCCCACTGTGCCACCAACTACAGCCCAGCCTAGCGATGTTTTCGGGAGCTCACGCCGCGCCGTGAGGGCTCACACCGGGACGGAGAGAAACCATGCTGCGGATCAACTCACGGACGGCGCTTCCCCAGGCGCCGCGACGCTGCGAGGTGGACCAGAGCCGCAGTACGGCTATCCCGGTGTGACCCGCGGGCCCGCCCAGTTCCCAGCACTTGCCCCGAGCGGAAACTCGCCATCGCAGCCCCCCGCTGACGGATACGGGGCCTGCAACCGAATGGATGAGGCAGCGAGGCAGACACGAGACTGGGTGCATCAAGGGAGTGTCCCTCTCGCCCAGGTGACGGCCATGTTCGCCGACGCCCTCCGGCAGTCCCAGGCCGGTGGCACACCTCGCTACCATCCCGAAGATGAGCGGATGGCATCCCTCATCGCCCGGCAGTCCAGCGCAAAGGACTTGCCGCCCTACGCTGGCGACGCCATAGAGTGGCAAGCCTGGAAGGCGCAATTCCTCCAGTCGACGGCCACCTGCGGGATGACGGCGGCCGAGAACCTGATGCGGCTGCAGCGTGCCCTGAAGGGAAAGGCACGAGAAGCCGTCAGCCCTCTCCTCCTGGACCCGGCGCAGGTGCCGGAAATTATGGATGTCCTGGAGCACCGCTTTGGCGGCGCGCACTCTGTCGCGGCGGTCATGTTCGACCGGATAAAGCGGCTGACCCGACTACAAGAGGACGCATCGACCGAGGCTCTGGTGGAGTTCTCGGGCACGGTGCAGAACATTGTGGCTTCGCTGGGGAATCTGCGGGGTGATTACCTCTCCAACCCGGCCCTCCTCAGCGAAATCGCCTCCAAGATGCCGTTAGCCCTACGCCTCTTGTGGTTGGGTAAGGTGGCCGACCAGACGCACGCGGCCACTGTGGTGCAGCTTGCCGCGTTCCTGAAGCGGCTGACCAACGCGGTGCCGCGGTCGGGCCTCACCGACAATGGCCGAGCAGCGCGGCCGAGCAGCTCGGCCGAACATCAGCGGGCCGCCCGCCCGTATCGTGAAAATGTGTACGTGACCGATGAGCGGCCGGAACCCCGCAGTGAAGTTTGGTGCGCACTGTGCAAAAACGATACGCACAAGCTCTACAAGTGTCCCCAATTCACCGAAGAAACAATCAGTGCGCGTTGGGAGCTTGTGAAAAGTGAACGGTTGTGCTTTAAGTGTCTGGACGGTGTGCACAAGACGAAACGGTGCGAGTACCGGACCAACTGCGGAGTGGGGACGTGCCGGGCCCCGCACCATCGCTTGCTGCACGATGACGCATACACTCGTGACCGCGAGACGCACACAGTCACGAACACGTGGGAAAGTGAGGGACAAGTGCTAATGAAAGTGATTCCCGTGACATTGTGCGGCCCCGGGGGCCATGCGACCGTGCACGCGCTGCTTGACGAGGGCTCTGCAATAACCCTAGTCGAGGCAGATGTTGCAGACATCATCGGAGCCGCGGGTCCGGTACGCGGCCTGCGAATTCGGGGCGCTAATGGGATGAGCTCATCCGATGCTACGTCCCGGCGGGTTAGACTGTCGGTGCGTACGGCACACACCGTAACGGACCTAGACCTCCCGCGGCAAACAGTGGCCGGCCACCGGCAAGTGAAACCACGGCTGCTGATCGGCCAAGATAACGGGCCGCTTATCGTGTCGCGGGAGGTGCGGAAGGAAGAGAGCGGCCAAATGACGTCCCGGACAGCCCTCGGTTGGATCACGCATGGGAGCACCCGGCGCGACGCCGACGCCGGGACAACGCTGAGGATGGCTGGTCCGAACACCGTCCTCGCCGCCGACGCCCTGGACCATGCCGCCGGGGACCATACCGCCGGGGACCATGCCACCGGCAACAATGCCGCCGGGGACCATGTCGCAGCACGCCGCTTGCGAAGAGTGTAGCCGAGCTCCACGGGGGGAGTGTAACGGACGTACTGCTCCGATATCAGCCGACGTCACCCCATATTAAAATCTGCCATTTGCCTTAACTTTGCCTGTCCTTAAACTGAATAAACTGTCCTCTATGTATGTGAAATTGTTATGTATAATGAAAGAAATGTATAAAATGTATGTCTGAACCTCTATGTAAACAATAAATGAAACGTCGGAGCTTGGCTAGGGGACACGGGCAGAGAAGTATACTATGAGAGCTGGCAAAATCATATTCATATTTAATTCGGGCACGATTGTTAGAACCGTGCCAAAACGTAGTGGGAAGCCTTGCCGTGCGCCATGCGCCGGCATAGCGTCACAAATGACCACGGCCCGAAATTACCGGCCGAGGGGCGGTAGCCAACCCGGCGGCGGGCCGCGGGCACGTAACAAACACGGGCCTCGATTCCAGGAATCAAAGAGAAAGCGGGCCCGTGTGAACGTCGCTCGGTCAGCGAAGGCCGCCGGGGTCCTATAAAACGGGCAACAGCCCCTTGGAAAGACAGTTAGCCAGCAACCTCCACCAGCTCAACACCTCTCTCTCTGCTCTGCCCTCTACCTCGCTCCGACTTCTGCTTCTACTCGCCTTCTTTCACTCTGACCCCCGCCTCACCCTGGACCACGGACTTGCCTACCCCTTTGGACCAGACTCGGAATCAGCTCAAGAACAAGAAAACAGCATTCGGACCAGCTTTACAGCGGCTTCAGAGACGGCCCCGTTCTACCCCTCCACGCCACTGAAGGAAGACATCTTACGCCTCCACAGATTGGGATCACCGGCCCTATCTACAGTCTTATGTGTCACGATTACGTCTGATACAATAGTTGTGATGAATTTGGTGAGAGTAGTGCCAGTGTCTCCGCATTTGAAACAAGAATTGCAGGTGTTCCGATATCTCTACGTACGTAGATCTGTCCTGATTTGATCCATGAATACTTAAAAAAATTTTCCTTTGTAGCTTTGCGGGCCAGGTACCACAAGTGGTTAGCACGAAATGTCAGGTGTTCCGCAACGTAGACTGGTGAGCTTGGTCCGGCAATTCCTAAGTTCAGAGTGTTGAGCTTCTCCTCGGGACTGGATGCTTGTTTGGGGAAGGCTTTTATATCCGATAGTAATTGTTCTCGATCGCGATTCGAGGTCAGTTTAAAAACAATAGGTCCATTTTTGTGTTTTTGTGTCCTGTAGGACGCTTCAATGTATTTACTTTTGATTGAATGGTTTGGCATATATTGTGGAATATATTTTTCAAACTTTCTCTCTTTATTTCGGGTATTCCCCTTACCTCTATATTTTTGGCTCTTGCCGACCTTTCGATATTTTCAAGCTGGCCTTCTAGTAGGTCAATTCGGGATTCTAAAGAGGAATTTTGTTTTGTTAACACCATATTTTTATCTTCTAACTCCCGCACGCGGAGGAGAATATCTTCATACTGCTTGCTCATGAAGGTTATTGTATCCAGTATTTTATTATTTTGTAAGATGATTGCATTTTGACTTTTCAGGATTTCGCTGTTCTCCGATCCAATGGGTTTATCACAACTGATATCGTAAACCGGTGACTGCGCCTGGGAATAAGTGCCAACCGCTACGGTTGCGCACTTCTTGCATTTAATTTGAGTGCGCCGTTCCATTGTCAGTTGTCGATAAGCGGTTTCTGTGATTCCACCGCAGAGAAGATGGTATGCTCCTTTACATACTAGGCATACAAATGTAGTTCCCGTCGATTCGGGACATGCTAAGCAGTTAGGCATAGTTAGAAGATTTTTAATATTTTTAATTTATTCAATTTTCGATGGATTCTCTGGGCCTTGAACGCGCCCCGCAACTTAACAGTCGTGCGTTAGAGATTAAATAAAATAAAAATAAAATATAAAATTTCTAGCCAAAATTAAAGCCCTCCCATTCATGTAATGATGTAATCATGACAAAATATCCTCAAACATACTCAAAATTATTGAACCTTTTATAAATCAACCACTAGTACACATCATTAACCTCAGTCTCAATATAATAAATAGAATAAACTCAAACTTGCTCTGGTTCAACCAATTTCTAAGGCTGGAACTCCAACTGATATTTCAAACTATAGACCTATCTCCATTTTATCATCACTGTCCAAAATTATAGAAAAAATTGTAAAAAAAAGACTTATCGACCATCTTACAAAATACAACATTCTCTCGCCAAACCAGCATGGGTTCAGAGAAGGGCTAAGCATAGACTCAGCTATTCTAGAATTAACATCACACATAACACGAGCCCTAGATAAAGGTGATAAATGTCTGGCAATATTTCTGGACTTGGCAAAGGCATTTGACACAGTCTCTCGTCCAATCCTAGCTAAACTACAGAAAATCGGAATAAAGAATAAGGCATTTGAATGGTTCAAATCATACCTGACAGACAGAAAGCAATGTATTAAGCTACCATCACAAAAATCGTCTCAACCTACCTGTATTAAGCTACCATCACAAAAATCGTCTCAACCTACCAGAATTAATTTTGGTGTACCACAGGGCAGCGTACTCGGTCCTATACTTTTTCTCATATACATTAATGACTTGTGTAGATTACAAATTGATGGCAATATAATCACTTTTGCCGATGATACTGCCTTAGTAATAAAAAGTAAAACATGGGAAGAAACTTTTCATAGAGCAGAACTAATCTTGAAAATTACTAAACAATGGCTGGATAATAATTTACTCACATTGAATATAAGTAAAACAAAATACCTAACATTTAGCACAAATAATCCAAATCAACCCTCAATTAATCATGTACTAAAAATACATTCCTGTAGGGATATATCTAGCTGTCTATGCAACGCACTGGAACGAGTAGATTCAATTAGATACTTGGGCGTAATAATCGACAATAAACTTCGATGGGAAGATCATGTAATTAATGCCACGAGCCGTATAAGGAAACTGGCATATATTTTCAGAGCATTGCGAAATATACTAAACAAAAACACACTAAAAACAGTATACTTTTCACTGTGTCAATCAATTTTATCGTACGGTATAATTGTCTGGGGAGGATGCTCTAAAACTGTACTAGATCCACTAATAAAAGCCCAAAAATTGATAATACGGACTATCTACAAAGCACATTATATACAACCCACGAAGGACTTATTTAAAGACTTTAAAGTTCTTAATATAAAATCCTTATATGTAAAAATTGTTACCTCTTATTTTAAATTCAAATTTACAAAAAAATATATATCCGATTCAAATTATAACACAAGATACTCGAACCAATACAACTATATTATTCCGGCAACAAAAACTTCAATGGCACAGTCCCAGTTTAACTTTCTTGCCCCTAAAATATTTAACAATTTATCAATTGAAATAAAGTCAATAACCAAATATCTCACTTTCAAAAAGGCGCTTGATGACTTTTTGATTAATGATTGTGACAGTGTTAATCACTTGTTTCTCATCCTCAGATAGTGAATAAACAACTATGTACAAGTAGGCATGTGTATATGTGTGTATGTATGTATGCATACATATATATATATATGTGTATGTATGTATGTATACATATATATTTGTATGAATATGTATGCATCTATAAATATGAATAGGTGTGTGTGTGGATGTATGCGTGTACACGCGTATTTACGCGCTCATACATGCATGTACACTTACACAACCAGAAAAGAGAGTTATGTATTTGATCTTTTCCTGCATAATAGCATGTCTTAGACTTCTAAATTTTTTTTTGTTTTTCTTTTATTTTTATTTCTTCTTTATTCTTTTTATTTTTCTTTTTTTTTGTCTCTGTTTTCTACTTTAACATTTTTATATTTTCTATTTCTATTATAATTCATTCTAATATAATCTTTCATACTTTAAACATGTATAAATATCTAATTCATATGTTAACACTAGACCTCACATACTAACTATATACCATTGGTCGCCACGAGACAGGCAGTCGCCTAGTGTGGTGATTTAATGTATCACATGTAAGAAAATGTATTATTGTATTATCATGTATTCTATAAATAAATAAATAAATAGTCTCACTGGCTTCAAAAGTTCGGGAGCAGTTGGTTCTCTTGTGCGGTATTCTAACAGAATTTAAAAAAACTAATAAAAACGTTAGAAGTTATTCCAACAACCCAAAAGTCTTTTTCTACAGTTCCGACCCTCGAAGAAAACTAAGGGTTGGTTATGGGTAAACTCGGTTCAGATAATCTTACCTCACCCCTAAATGTCTTGAATGATGGAGGTTCTCACTTTCACATCTTCTTAACCTTTATCACTTAACTCTGACACTTGGAGGTGATTTCCATTCTCTGTGTCAAATTGTACTGAATCAGATTTTATCCCAGGGTAACTGACAGTTCTAACGCAATTGAACGTGAAACGTATAAACCATTTATTTAATTTTATTTTATAATAGGGTTAGATCCTCAACACAATACGTTAGGCGACTTCACATTTTTGAGAGAGCTTTGAAGGGAATGCAAAAAAACCAGAAAACTTGCTGATGAAATATTTGCAGCGTCAATATGTTAAGATACGATTGATTTAATCTAATTCTAAAAATCTAACTGGAAGTACTTAAAAAAAAAATTAAACTATGATATTTTTTCAAATATAAACATAATTTAAATATCGGTTCCATGATAACTCAACACAGTGACAATTCAACACACCTTTAAAAATTGATATAAAGTCATTAGAAACGATGAAAAAAAAATTTAAACCTAACCTAACCTAACCTAACCTACTTAACCCAGTTAATAAAGTTTTTGTTTCATCACTTTCCATGACTTTATAAACTTTTTAAAGATGTGATGAATTATCATTTTGATGGTTTATCTGGTCACCATTATCTTCATATATAGTTAGTAATAACGTAGATCATTGTAGAATGTATTATATATTTGTACAGCGCCCTTGAGGTGATTTTGCACAAAAAACGGCGATATTCAAATCATCCAAATATTATTATTATTATTATAAAATTAAAGTTCGTTAAAGTTAGGCAAAGGTTTGCAGCGCGGTATATCGTGGTACTTTTCTACGCAAGATCTAATGTTCGTTCTCAAACAAATCGCTTGGCGTAGCGACCCTGAAATTGAATGAGGTGGTAAATTACAACACATTTATAAAAGTGTCTAACTAAATAGTGTAACAAAATATTGTTTCTCATAAACAAGGAAGAACTTGTGTTTACCCGATTTGCGATTAATAGGTTAGTTCTTTACGCTGCCAACGGTTTGCGCGTAATTGTAAAAAGGAATAGTAATTCTTTTTTTTTTTTTTTCGAGGACATAAATGTGATATTACAATGCGAGTTGCTTGTATACTGTAAGATTCAATTATTGATAAATAATTGACCACAACGCCACCCGTTTTCCGCTTATGTTGGTTTGTTCCCCTTTCCCCAATTGGATTGTCTATCAATTTAAATGGCTATAATAAAATATATGTAATACTTTTAAGACCGTAACCCAAAGCCACAAGTATTTTCTTCAATATCGTGAAAGAGATGCATTATTAGAACCGAACAATAACTACAAATTGAGACTATTAGTAAAGATTCTTTCTCCAATTCCAGTAAAAAATAAATATCTGTAAAGGCATGTTGAGTCAGCACATTCGTTTCCATCAAATCGCGGCACGACATCTGCCAAACATCGGAGTTATTATGTTATTTTGAGAATTCGATGGCAACTCTAATGTAAATTTAATTATTAGGAAAAGTGTAACAGCATTAAAGCGCTTACTTTCTGATACGAGTAAAGAGAGAAATGACTAAAGTGAATGGTTAAAAAAATTCCACTACGTACCACTAGGTGATGAAGAGTGATGAATTCGAAGTCGTACATATACAGTCAAGTAAGGATTTGTTGTCAGATTTCAACCCATAGAATCAAACTAAACTATATAATTTAAATGTAAATAATACAATTTTACAAACATCATCAAGTGTCATCAAAATATATATAATATCATAAAATGAGTAACATAATTCCTAAATACTTTCTTCAAACGTCCTTAATAAAACTGCTGCAACCGCAAGAAAAAGCGATTTGCCCAAAAAACACGCAATCTTCAGTATGAAAAGATCACGAAACAATCCTATATTGACTAATTTATTTTTCATAAATACCTGGTCAGTAAAAGTTATTTTAGGAGGTAAATGAAGGTTTATATTCAACATTATATCTACTGTTTAAAAATTGTGATGTGTTTTGACATCAAATTAAAATGAATTTTTAACCCCTTAAAAATTGATTTATTTGCAAAAAAATTGGAATTAACTTATTATCAATTAAAGACATTTTCTTACCGACATCTTTGTAGAGAGTTACATAATAATGAAACTATTGAATTTGTGATCTTAGATTACCATCTGTCGTATTTCCAACGGTTGACTTACCAACATAGACTTCCCGTCTAGATTGCTAAGAAAATAATTATTGCTGTTTATTTCCAGTAATTAATCAAGGCCAATTATCGTATATTTTCACTGATCAAATACATTTGAAAAGTCATAAAGTACTTTTATAATAGGCATCCATCGATATTATTGGATATGTTTACGAAAAATCAAAAGCCAAAGACACATTAAATATCTTTGAAATTATAAAAATCATTTCCAATCTCATTGGAACTACGGCGTGTACCTTTTGATCTTGACTACGACAGACAATCTACCGGGACATCACCCTCCCCCATTAGGTCGCAAAAAGCCTGAATTCGCCATTCGCCACCCTTCCAGTAAACTACCCCTTCCACGTGTCGTGAGTCTGACAAGCCTTACCGCCAGATCGGCACTTCGCTTTTTGTCACAGATATTCAAATGTTCTTAATTCGTATACAATTGGCTGGCTTTTTATGACCGCGTCATATTTCATCCATTAGCAAGCTTTGTGTTGTTCCTTTTAATCCGGATCCAATCTCTCCCCGTTTCGATTTCGTTTTGATATCAAAATAGGGTTTGTCAAATTTTGCGGTGAAATTAATCTAATGGTATGAGCTGCGGATGGGTTTTGCGTTTGCATAAATTCTTTGGAATTTTTGGTTAATTGGATAAATTTTAACTAAAAGTAATTTATCTGTAATTTATAAATCATCATATTCTATCTCTATTTTATCCGCTTTCGACTTCTTGATATAATGGCATACACATATTGACCAAATAGGTCTACATCAATGCATACACAGACCAAAAAGGCCCCTATCTATTTCTTAGAGTTTACCTGATGGTTGTTAGAATAATATTTTATCCCAATACCTGTATTATGTCATGAAAAGGGATAAGTTATAAATTATTCATTCGTTAAAAAATTACTTTTAACTTAATAAATTATATTTATTTTTACTACAAGGGAAGATTACATTCATCGATGAAATACCTGACACGAAATTAATTTAATTTTCTCAGATGGAAATGTATCCAGTTCAAACAAAATGCACATATTCCGTAGGTATATTTCAATCACGGAAATTTTTGGTTCAATTTAAGTACACGACAGTCTATTAATTCTGAAACAACATAGCATTTGGAATGCAGCATATTATCTTTATGAATAAAATATCCAATATGCACTGAGCCCTGTTCAGAATTTAATAAAGTGAAGAGAGATGTAAGGTATTCCGCATATAGGACTGTGAGTTATCGTTATTGAAATCTCTTTCAATATCAAGAGTGACCACTGGAATCAGGGGAGTTTATTTGTGGGGCGCTGTTTCCACAAAAGTAACAACCTGATTGTATGAAGGTAGTTTGGAAGTAGGTACCTACCTAGATATCTTTGTGCTAAACCTAGCGTACTTTGATACCAAATTCAATTTACCAGTTTGTGGACCATCATGGACCCAAGTAATGTAAGCGTAAGGAAAAACGCTGGCTTTCAAAATATTTGTTTGTACGTTAAAATGAGCTTCGAAATATATTTTACGATTATTTATAATTCTACGGTAATTTATCAAATGATATGCGAAATATGTGTTGTTTATATTATATCTGCATGTAATTATGATTAGTTAAAATAATAAATCTTGACGATACTTGAGATAAGCGAAACCTAGTTGGCAGTCATTTATTAATTAAATAAAAGTGGTGTATTACAAAGAGTGTTTGTTCATTTAATATGAAATATAATGTATTGATCTAATGAACCACTTGTAAAATAAAAAAAAATGTTTTAAAGAGATATTTCTCAGAAGTTATATTTTATTCACAGTGCAGTCTAATCGTTTTTGCAATCACTTTTTTTAATTTCACTTGGAGGCTCGCTGCACCAACTACCACGGTATCATTTTTTAACAAATGATTTCGTTTTGTTCTCAGACACTGTGTTTAAAAAATATATTAAACTATCCGCTTTTGTCACAACGCTTTTTTTTACTAACATTAGCAACACTCAGTCATGTGTACCGTTTTTTTTGTTCAATAAATACATTTATCTGAACGATGCTCAATAAATTGAAGGTCCATTAAAGCGGTTATGCTCATAAAAATAGTTACAGTGGTCCTACAGTTTTTGTGTGATCAAAATCAGCGAGAAAAAAATTGCTCTTAAACTCATAATTGATTGACTTACAAGAGATTGATCGACGTAATGACACTAATTCGCGATTTCAGTTCACGAGAGTTCCGAGATAATAATAATATTTCTAGGCCAGACAAAATTTTCAAGCAAGCTTTGTCTACTTAAAAGTCCGAATGCATTGAGCTGTCAGGAAAGGAAAATATTTCTTCATTGGTTTTTGAAATTATCGAGAGTTTCATCAGAAATCCTAACAGTTTACGTAACTGGTCAGAAATATAATGCATAGGTGTATTACATAGGCTTAAAATGGAAGCAGTTTCGTAAATTTTACTTATACTTTAACATCTAAATAGGCTTTATTTCAACTAACAATAGATAAACTGGGAACTGTGTATGTGTGTTGTGTTTTATACAGAGACCTAAATATATAGGAAATTATGTGTTATATCGACGTCTAAATCCTGTCCAATCTAATCGAATTCAACTTCAGGGTTGTTTTTCTGCATCTGTGAACAATTACAACCTCTTAGTTAATCGGCTAACCAAGCCATCGAAACATATTGTCGACATGAAGTGCCCGACAATTATGACCAGAAAGCTTTAAAAACAGTATGCGATGGGTGGACAAAACCATTATTTTACAGGCAGTATTTTTCCTAAATAATTCGATCGAGATTCATGTAACAAACACAATATTAATAAATAATCAATTTGCTAGACGAACTATAGCTTCATTTTTCGGAAAAAATCTTTAAATATTTGGTACCTACTTTAAGTACTTTCAGATGTAGCTTAATATTAAGCAATGCGATATTGTTACAGTTAAATTAGTTGGTAAAACCTAGCTATAATGAAAAAGTAAACGTAATTTATTTAGGGTGCGTGATTATCTGCATTCATGCTTGTTTTAAATTTATAAATGCGAAATATTTCAAGATGGTTTTGATATCACAAAGAAGAACTGAATAATTATTTGAATTATAGCAATGATGATTTGTACTGTTCTAAAAAAATTCTCAAGAGCAGATGTAAAAAAATCACGTCCATTACTTGCAGAATAACGGTTACCTTTTCGTTTGTTTTGAAGAAGCGAACCAGTTTGCTCGAATAGTAATATTTTTTTAATAGACGGCTGATCAAACCTCGTGTGATTTTATGATTAACCTTCTATATTGTGAAGCGGATGAAAATAAGAAGGGAAGTAGAAGGTTGTGGAAAAAGCTCGGATTATGGTTTAAAATTTAGGGAATATCATGAGAGTGAATTAAATGAAGAGACAGGATACGGAAATGTTGGCAAATAATCGACTATTCAGATATGGCCAGTAAATATTGTAATGTCCAACTTCAATCAACATTTATTTTGCTGAATGGTGCGCACTCATCAGAATGTTAAAGAGGGTTTCTTCCACTGTTTGCAAATTTATAATTTATTCAAATTTTGTTTGCGATATATTAACATATTTTTTCTCTCTCCGGGTTTATGACCTGCGACCTCTCGGTGTAAAACAAAGAGCCTACTGTTCTGCCACGGAAGTCACCGTAATAGTTTAATATTAATTATTATTTCTGGTTGGTACCAAGTTATTCTAGTCGGATATAATAATTTATTCAACGTCAGTGCAGGTCTCCGCAAGCATTGTATGAAATCCGCGTTGCCTAGATACCGGTCCATAGCATCCGGATTGATTTTTATTTGATTAGTTCGCCGGACCCCGCACCCGCTCATGGGCGTACAACGTATTTAATAAATGGGGGGTATCATGTCAGGTATAAAATGGGGTCCACTCTACTTTGTAAAATAGCACTCTGTCGTATTAGATACTGCCGTGTATAGGATGGGATATTATTTGTATTCCAAAACAAATCTAATAAAATTCCGGGAGGGGTGGTTTGGGATTTGCTTTATTTCGAAAACAACTCACTTAACCTAATTATTACCAACTGTCAGAATATTTTACTTGTGTTTCAGTGTTTCCTGGTTCGTTACACACGCGTCGTGTTTTGTCATTTCATTTGCAAAAGGTAGAGTGGGCTATATTATCATATTCTAAATACATAACTTCAAATGGGACAAATTTTAATTGTGTGGGTGAACACTGGTACGTGTTTAAATAAGGCAAATGAATCAAATATTGTAACTAAATTATAACACCTTTTTAAAATATTTATTCACTAACTTGAATATCATACTTAAACCTATGGTTTCAGACTGAATTACCGTTTCAAAGTCAGAAGTATAATTAAAATGATTTATTGTAAAAACATGTAAGTCATCGGCCGTAAAGCATCCACTGTTTGGTGAAAGATGGATGAAAGCCTCCTCAGGCTTCTTCCAGCTTCTTCGTCATCTCGGTTTTGCGCGTAACACATCACTCTGCTAAGGATGGTTGCTATACTTGTATATGGCTATGTTTGACTACCAGTCCAAAATAACGCTTTTCCTTCTAATAAACAACAATAATTGTTGTCAAGCACTTTTTTTTACCAAGAAGTTTAGTTCCGACAAGTCGGGAATCTAAACTTCAATCATAACAAGTCTATGACCCGCTTGTTACGGTGGTTGCCATTACAGTGATAAGATATGTAATGTAATAATTTCACTATTTATAACATTAACCTGGGTAACATGGTATGTTATGCGCATATTTGCTACAACAAAGAAGGTGAAAAAGGCCCGAGGAAATGAATAAGCCTTCATTATTCTGTGAGTGAAAGGTTGTTAAAAAAACCCCATTATACTGCAATATTATAATTGCAATTTTTTCGTTGAATGGAAAATATACATATCAAAGGTTAGTACAGTATATTGGGAACAATTTAAACACATTTAAATTTATTTAACACAGTTTTCTTATATTGTATCTTTGACCCTTTAACATTGCAATACCTATTACAAAGCGATAAAAGTTACAATTGGTTAAAAGAACCTATACCTTTACATTGTTTGTTATTAAAACTGTTAATATTTTACAGGTGCTAATAATAAAAAGATTTTTTCTCCTTCCAGAATATACAGTGAGTGTATTAGTAATCTGTTAGGTTAACAATTTTCTGTGGATGGTGCTTTGTCCAATACAACCATTCAACAACTCTGGGTCCCATGGGTCTATGTTTTAGTGTCATGATTGTACCTGTTCTCATGACTTGTTGTTTCGTGAAATATTTTTTTGTTATTGTTGCTAGTACTGATGTGTGCTTTCCATTATTTTCTTTAAACAATTCAAATGCTTTGTCAGAAGCACGAGAAAATGTTTAGTAAGAAGTCCCAGACGTTCTTGAACGGTTAATACCCAGATAAAATAAACAAAGTATTTTTATTGTATTCTTTATTTAATTACAGAGTTATCTTAAAATCTAAAACATGACTCGTTCATCTCAAATGTATAAATAAAAATGACTGGTTTATAAATAAACTAACATACATCATATCTATGGTTGAGAACATTTCTCAAGGGAGATAAAAAGACTTCATGTGGAACAAAAGAAATATGAGCATTTATAAAATGCCGATTAAATTTTGCCAAAATATTCTTAGCCAGAATGCAGAAGAAAATAAAAATAATAATTTAATCACATGCGTTCTTCGAAAATACAAATCTAATGATAAGAATCTCAACAGAGACTTAAAAATCATTGATTTACTTTTGAAGGGGATGTTGAGAAAATTGAAATTTATCGAGGTTTTGGTATAAAGTAATCAACAATCCTCAGAACTTCAATACTTACAAATTGGCTATAACTTCATTTAGACCTTAATCAGGTACAAAGGTCGACAGATGAACAGAGTCGCCTCATGATTTAATAAGGGTGGGGGGTTCTTAAAAGGTTTTTTATTTACATTATTATTCTATTAACCTTACTTCTACGGGATGTATGGATGGACAGGAGCTTTGTGTGGGAAATAAATACACGGTTTAGGAAAGGATGATTTTTCTATTATTTTCATCTACTTAGATTTTACCTTGCGCGCCGGGGGGCACGAAGCCGTACCCTGACGCTCCCACAACGACGCCACTGCTCTCCTCAGGTGCGCCGGGGGGAGAAGGGGGGAATACTACGGGACCTGGAATAAAAAACACCATATAAATTAGTACTCAATTACATTTTTTACTAAAAAAATTGACATTTAAGACGAGATGAAGAACTGTCAATGTTGACAATGTCAACATATTTCGAGGCATGGAAGTGAAGTTTAGTGATTTTAGGACAAAAGTGGTGTGTGATCATTGAAGCCTTGATATTCGCATTTACCCGGTAACATTTCTAAACAGTCATCATTCCACTAACTTATCGTAGTGTTTTCCGTTTTGGGAACATCTAATTCAGAGAACTGTCAATTTAGACTGATATTTAATTAGAAATCCAATTATGTTTGCAATGATATTTCAGTGGCCGGGGACTTAAGTAGCCGTGAAACATAATTACTAAGATTGTATTCACTCAACAGGTTGACAGTTTTTCATTCGATAAAAAGGCTTCAAAATGTTTTCTTTTCCATCGCCTGCCATGTTTTTTAATATCTTTTTTACAACTGCTGCCAATCGTTTAATGTGCGTTTCATTTGCTTTAGGTGTCTCAATTAGAATAAATTCTTTTCGGAATAATGAAGAAAATTCTAATTTTGTTTGACCAACTACCGATTAAAATGATTTGCAGCAGACTATTAATCATTGAACAGAAAATATTTTTACATTCAATATCATATCCGGCATTTTTAAGTTATCCGTCATAGTCGTTACGAAATTAGTTGTAAGGAATTTTATATCCTGGTCCGCAAATTCAATATTAGTTCAGTAAAATCGATCAAAAGATTATGAACTAATTTAAAACCTACTAGAAATATTAACTATCAAATTGAATAACCGTGCTGAATAACTTTGATATTTTATTGACGATATGGTTTATGTTGGTTGTATATTATTAACAAATGATTTCGTTAGTTTGTGTGTCTACTTTTTATATCTCATAAAAAATAGGGAAACGTCGCTATAAATAATTTATTAGTTTTGTCTGATTTTTTTTCATTTCAGCGTAGGAAATCAACAAGGTTACAGCCTTTTCTCAATACAGCTGTGATTCTAAAACTTCTCTTATTGCGCTATTTAACAGTTGCTTCAACTATTACCGTTCTTTCCTCTTTTGTTATGCTTAATGTTCACCTTTTGCCACTGCAACCAGCTTGTGCAAATATTATTCATTTAATTACTAGATTATAATCACGTAGACCACCCAAAATATATAAACGACTGGTTCAGGCAAGAATTAACATGAATAAAATATATGTACGACTGGTTCAGCCACGTATTAACATGAATAAAATATACAATCGTTTGGTTCAGACACGTAATAACATAAATAAAATATATAACCGACTGGGTCAGGCACGTATTGACATGAATAAAATATATGTACGACTGATTCAGGCACGTATTATCATGAATAAAATATGTATACGAACGGTTCAAGCACGTATTAACATGAATAAAATACATAATTGACAAGTTCAAGCACGTGAATAAAACATATAAACGATTAGTTCTGACACGTATTAACGTGAATAAAATGGTAACCGGATAAATCATAACAATGATAATTCATCACATCTTTAAAAAGTTATATAAAGTCATGGAAAGTGATGAAACAAAAACTTTATTAACTGGGTTATGTAGGTTAGGTTAGGTTAAAAAAAAATTTTCATCGCTTGTAATGACTTTATATCACTTTTTAAAAGTGTGTTGAATTGTCACGGTGTTGAGTTATCATGAAACCGAATAAAATATATAAACAACTGGTTCAGGCACGTATTGACATCAATAAAATGAAAAATGCCAGTCACATGCCCGGTAGTCTTCATGTGTTGTATATGTATAAGCCATGAAAATACTTATTACAAACGATATTATTTATGTTATCTTGAAACCAGTTCAAGGAGAAACCACTAATTTTAAAATATCTTTTTGCTACCAAACGATTAAAAGTTTTCGCGACATTCTTTGATCATTACAACATGGTTGGCATTATTGCAGACAATTCATAATACGAAATGTGTTAAAAAATGAACATGTAAAAAACAAAGCGTTTTTTAGTAAAATACATCTTTTATTTTTTTTAAGAAAGACGAAAATTCCCGGTTACGAATAACCTGACAATATTTGAAAATCTCCTACTACCACCACAGCAAGCGGAAAATGTTGCTTGTGTTGTGATGGAGGACTTAGCCAGCCGAGGAAATGAACGCACTACGCTTGGGTGTGACCGAAACGCGATGCCAACTCGGCCACTGACCGGTCTGTTTTCAATTTTAGACCTAGTTTGCTATTTCTTGGTCCGGTAAGTAGCCAACATCGAAGAAAAAAAATATTTTTTGTTGTTTGACTGAGTAAACGAAGAAACCATTGGTTTTGTCGAACCTTGGTGATTAAATAGTGGTGTTTACAAAGTTATTTATTCTATTAAAAATATAAAACATATTTTAAAACTTGAAAAAAAAACTTTTGACTGAGGATTGAACCTTCTTCCCCAGGGACTGGAGTTGGATAGAATCGACATTTATATCGTAAACTAAATTCTGTAATGTCATCCAATTTTAGAGAAATAAGTCCACATACGTTTGCGTAGTTGCTACCATAAGTTAATGGATTGCATGGCCATCGACAACGAGTGCCGAGTTTCAGCTGGATCGGATGTCGAGAAGTGGGTTAATTTCCATTCATTCATTCATTCACGAAAACGAAAGTAAAATTCAAATACATGTATTTATTTAAAATTAATGTTCAGTATCGAGAGGTGAATAAAGAAAATAGTAAAATGTTTGCATTGGTACATACTTAATATTTTCGAAACGTTAATAATTCTAGAATTTATTACTACTTTCGTGTACGTTATTGATTTATATAACATTTTTTCTTGAACGGCAATGTGATGCCAATGCAATAAATTACAAATTATTGATCTTTTAGTTAATTTATGATGCTTGATTGTAAGGGTGCTTATAATTAAATACGGCAAACATAAACTAACTAAGAATCTTTGTGAACAGATTGCCTTGAAAAGATGGTGAGCGAAAGTTCACAATAATCTTAAATAATAAATTGTTCACCTTGTAACTAATGCGAAATGGTAACTTATAGGCCTAGTTTGCCCACAATTTATTACGATCGCAAATACTGTTTGTTTATGTACGCATACTATAGCAATAATTATTAAGTAAATGACATAAAATTGACCGTTCGAATGAAATAAAATAAATTAGTTTATATCTCTGATACGAACTAGTGGGGATTTTCTCAATGGAATAAATGTGTGAGTTATCATATAATACAGATCATTACTATTTTAAAAGTTGCTTGCGACAACTGAATAGTCATTTTTCATGGTTCATCAAATAACCAATACTACAACAACCTGATTGGCAAAGCGCTCGTATACAGGGAGTCCGGGGGTAAAGTGCACTAACTTCGGGAGGTGAGTCGACATGATGGTAGAAGTAAAAAGAAAAAATAACTATTTTCGAAATATTTTTTCCATACAAGAATATTTTTCTCTCGGAATTTCGAAAAAAGTCATTTATGTTTTCTACTTTTTTAATTAATACAGAATCACCCCCCGAATTTAGAGCACTTTACCCTCGGACACCCATATTTGATTTGATTAGCATGTTTTCATTCCGTTTAGGAATAGAACTCGAAACCTCCTGACTCCAAGTCCAAAACGTAGACTACTCAGATAATTGTTGAAGAATTGAAAATTATGTTTTTGTGAGAGTAAAAATTGTGTTTAGTATAATTTTGCTCTATTAAATTGTTTAAGCGTATTTTGATGACCGCACTTTAAGACAATATATAATATGTCATCATCTGTGTAAAGTGACTTGAGTAGTATGCCTCATTTGCATGCCTCGGATTACTTATGTAATCCTGAAGAACTCAAATAAGCTCAAATTCACTATCAAAAGTTAGTAGGTAATCTACCTAGGTCACTTGGTAACTTGCCATCCACCCACGCTTTGCGTCACCACATTGCGACCATCAAATTCCAAGTGGCACCAATATCAGGTTTTACTTTATAAAGTAGATATTTGATTGATAAATAATATTTAATAAGTAACCTTCATTTAGAATAAGATCATGCGGTAGATGTTATAATGTCTCGCTGGCCAGGAATGCTGACCACAAGCCAAGGTTATGTAGCTAAGCAAGGCGGGCGTGGTGCTGATGCTGGTATTGTTGGTGGTACTGCTGTAGCATTGATTAGTTCGTAACTTATTATTATGGTAAAATGGATTATTATGCTTGGTAATCTCGTGATTTTCTGCGTTTTGATTTACAGATTGGTTCCTTGATTTTTTATTAAATACTGGAATCAAATTATATGTTTCGCCTTGTTCTCTTTGTGGCGAATCACAATTATTTTCCAATCCAAATAACTCGGTGTCTGAGATAATTTTGTTTTATTAAAATACTTTCGTCTTTTAAAAGAAAAAAAATATTCCTTGCAACATGCAAAGGATTTTATAAAATGGTTGCGCTATCAATATTTCTGTCACTCTGTCTGTGTTGGGGCATTGTCTCAATCAATATTGAAGTAATCCGTGACAAATCAATTTACGACGAAACAAAAGATGTATTTTGAAATCTCAATAACAAATAACCTCCACGTTTGCTAAGGTAAATACTAAGGAGGTAATATTCAGAGGTGCGTCAAAACGCACAAATTATTTGTTTTAATCACTGGAATATGTTTTTTCTTGTTTATAATTAAGCCCAAACCAAGTTTGAGTTTTAATAAAAAGGTCATATATGTTACTATGACAGTAAGATGGCCCCAAAGTGAACACAACCAATTTGTAAAATATTAATTAAATTCCATTATATTGCTTCTCCGTAGTTGTAACTGAACTGAAATAGTTGTTTCTCATTGTAACTAAACTGACATGAAGTTTTTTTTAATAATTTGTGCGTTTAAAGGATGAGGCGCGCCTCTTGTTATTTACTATGATAGATTACGAATAAGGCATGTTAAAGCAAATGCCTTATTAATATGCGTGTGATTCTTTTGGATGCAATCAAGAATATCTTTTAATCACCTATGTATTTCCTATCTCCCTATATGCAGCTGGTGTACGTGTAGAGTAGAGAGGAAATGAAGTATCGCAAGCTATTGCTCAACTGAGGACTCCTCACGGTCTCAGTGACTTTCAGTTTCAACAGAGCAGCGGCGGTCATAGTCTGGTGCACAGATACTAATTGGAATAATCGAGAGCAACTTTTCAAGAACAGTGAACTGGATAAAGGCGGCGGATATGCAGCACATCGAGCATATGCACGTCGATGTTTTGGTTTGATTAACTTCTCCTTGTTATGTTTTGAATTAATCGACACCCATTCGTGTTATTAGATTCGGATAATTACGCCATGTCTAGAATTCAAACACAACACTGTTTGTCGAATAAGCATTTTTCCTTTGTTCTACAATATTTTCAAGACGTCGGTATTTTTTTTCCTATAAAACCGCATAGAGTCCCAACTGCTCCCAATCATCTGGAGCCAGTAAGGCTACGGTATCCACAATTGGGGTATGTTGAGCCCGCGGATTTGAACCCGCGACCTCCAGCTGGCTTGTTGAGAGCCTTACCCCTCGACCACGGAGGCCTTCGGAAGTATGACAGTGTTAAGAAACAAATAATTTGTTTTTCAAATAGTTGTAGTACGATTTTTAGAATCTCGTTTCCGTTTCTAGATTTGTTTCAAAACTTTGGGAGTAATATAGAATTAATGATGCGTTATTGCTTTTTGCCAGAAAGATTTTTTTAAATTGATCTGATAAGATTAATTGAACTAGTATTTTAAAGTTTCTTGTTCAAAACCTAAAACATTCACACTTCTTTGGTCGCGGGCCCAATCTAGCTTCGCTACAGAAATAGGAATTCCTTCAACGTGAGCCTACCGCTGTAACCAAATGCTCCGTATTTTCATTAGCTGAACAAATATAACCAGTTATGTTTGCTTGTGATGACGTGTAAAGCACTGGAATCTCAACGTAGTTTTCGCTTTCTTCTGGCGAAATCAATTAGCACATTGAACACAACACGTATCAAAATATGTCAATTCCCCAACCGAGAAAATTTACTTCCCCTACAGAAATATTGACACGGTTCATGCAAAATTGCACTTTTACTTAAACATTATATTTAATATCTACTTCAGTAAGTTGGACTTTTACAAATTACTCAAACATATTAACGAGCAAAACTAATCTGTAATAAAAATTTCACCAATTCTGCTTCTGTACAATAAATTACTTCACACCGCTGTGTTACTGTAATAATTTGTAGTCGTATTTTAACGATTAATAAGTTACTCATTATGAATCATTCATTGAAGGCTCTGCCCTTATTAAAGAATATCCGTATTTCATTAGCAATAACACCTGTTTTATAAACGATTAAATTAACGTAAAGATTAAGTAGGCGCTTCAACCGGTTTGCACATTACGAACCAAAGGTAGGTAGGTACCCTTGATTCAAATAGTATGAAGGTACCTCCCCTGAATCAAAAGTCGGTACATTATTTAATCTTATAATTGCGTTAAATTAATAAAATAATCTACTTTCAAATAATGCTTTACGTTTTCCCTTGGATACTATAATCACGGCTGATAATTTTAATTAGCTGTAGCAAAAGCCTATAATATTAATTAGGTTCTAGCAAGGTTATATCAGTTGACAAAGTTATGTACGGTGACATCAGAGTTTTTTTTATTTAAGTATTGATTTTATGTTTGCATTCAACAACTACAGAATAATTTTTTTTATAAAAAATCATTTGGTTTCCTCACGTTATTAAAATGCACGAATTTCTTAAACAAATGTGAATGACAAATATCGGCAAAAATATCCTTAAAATTATTTTTTTTATAAAATAATAGATTTTTAAAACTGGTGTACCTACTATTTATTTTTGTACAGATAATTTAATTCAGCAAAAAAGAATATTATTTCAATTATACTAAAATTTAAAAAAAAAGTTATTTCTATAAATTTGGTGAAATCTATCATTGTATGGTGTTTTTAAAATAATTTATTTAATCGCAAAAAACCGGCAGCATAAAAAAAGGTAATTCAAAGAGATGCAAGTCAAAAACCTAATCCCTTAAAAAACACAGTCTTATTGAAGCGGGGCCAATTCTCAGACTAATTTCTTGGAAACAGAAAATCTGGCAATTCTGAGCAAGCGGTATTGTGATATGACCTTGATCAATGTAACTATAGTGATAATAACATATTGTTTGACAGTGATGTTCGGAATTATTGTATTGTTCGTATCATCTGTGTAATCGCTTGGGACACATACCTGACTTAGTAAGGAATCGACCCAAGAATGAAAAGAACCCACATATTCTTTTGTCACTTGCCATCTACACAGTTGAATTCCCATAGCACCAGTTTAATGTAACAATTATAAAAATTGATTTTCAGCAAGCTGCTCTAAGGAGACGTATCGATATCACGTTATTAATGTCATTTTAACGTTCCCGATAGCGACGATTAGGGTGAGCTGATATGTGATGTCTGTCTCCTCTAGAGTTCTAGGAATTGCTAAGGGTGGTTTAATAATACAATAATTACCTGTGTTTTGGCGGGGGTCTCTTTGGGCGCCATTGAGGGGGAATCCACTCACCCCCGATGGGCCAAAGACCCCCCCATTGTAGAAGTCACCGAATTGGGCGAAAGCCACTGACAACACCATCAAAAACACTAAAGCCATCTGAAACAGAAAGAAAAATAATGTTATTATCTGATACAATAGCAAAATCAGGGTGAATTTGTATTTAAATCTGTATGTTTTTACTAACAGTGAAATCATTACAAGAGTATTAGAAGTATGCAGGTACCTACTATTATTAATAGAAACAGTAGATATAAATAATATTTCAATGTGGAAAAACATAAATTTATTTTATGATAAATATATTACATTATGATTCAATTTATATTGTTTCATCCAAATAAACTAATCGATTCAACGTGTTAATGCGGTAATAAATTGAGATGTCAGATATACCTAATATTATATAGAACAAATAAACCTTATAAAGCTGTGTTTATGAGTGCGACATTAGTGGAATTGTAGTATTTTCTTATGAAATAACTGATCATTTGTTAAAATTAATGTAACGTATTATCCGTCCACCTTGAGAAAAAGTGTATCGTACGCGTGATTTTATACATTTCATAATATAAAATACGTACGCTTCGAATTGTTTTAGTCGGAATACAATGAAACGGTTACGAAATTGAAAATAACAATATTTTATTTGTGTAAAAAGGTTTCGGTTAAAATAATTTCATGACCATGGTCTCGAAGTATCAAGGTCTATAAATACATGCCCGGTGATGTAATGAATATAATCACTCAGAGTTGAGGCAATATCCTATTGTTTGACCGTTTTTTGGGTTAATGTTCAACTTTTATTCTTAACTCTTGCATTCTTCAGTTAAATGACTATGTAGGTACCTACTTAGTTCTTATAAAGGTTACTTATTTTATTACCGCATAGCTTCATGAAATTTTGTAAGTACTATTGACCCTAAAAATACTGTTGAGTTAAATTATTGTACATGCTGCGGTTTTGCGAACCGAACAATCATATTTTTGTGTTAACGCTTTAATAAATAAATAAAACATTACTATTGTTGCTAGTTACATCCCGTGTGTATTTTATTATCCTAGTTAATGTTAAGTACATAGTCTTGTAATTGAAATTTGTACAAAAAATACGCATTTATGGCATAACGGTTAGTTAGCCAGAAAAAAAAAGTGATGCGTTCGTTTTTCTCATTACCAAGCTTTTTAAATACAATTTCAAACAATAAAAGCAATTTTTTCAACATTTCAAAAAGTTAGTATGTATGGCAATACACAAAACTGGAAGCCAAATTTCTTTTTTATCATGTTTAAAACGATTAAAAACATTACGAATTGAGTGTACAGCTTCTAAATTTTCTCGTAAATTCTTTAATTTCATTGATTTATTAATCTGATTGACTGACTGCGCAAATAAAGATAAACAAATTGAAGAGACAATGAGATTTTCCAACCTGAAAGGAAATGCACGTAAATATTTTCTAGGTATATATGGCAGTGGCGTGTATAGAATTTTTGATGGGGGCAGGCAGTGTGAAAATCAGCGAATTAATTTATATTTCAAAAATCACACATCTCGTAACATATATTAAACTAATATTGTGTGCGTGTAAACATTGAATAATGTACTCTGAGGCTGGCGGCATTTTAGCATATCTAGTTCTTGCTTTTGACACGTAGGGCGGCCGTAAGGTGCGCGCGGCGCTGCAATTCGTAGCAAGATCTTCACGCTTATTTTTAAAGTATGGTTTTATTCTTTGCGTTCATTTAATAAAGTTTTATATTTTTATGCTATGCGAATACGGTAGGGTAGGCATTGTTTATGTGTCTGTATGGAATGCACACCTCTGGATAATGAGCGTCTTCGATTAATGTACATCAAAATCGTGCACGTTATATCGCCAATAAAACAATTGTAATAGTTACAATTAAGTAGGTACTTAATCCTAGTTTTATTTGTATATTTTATTATGACAAGATAAAACCATTCAAAAGTCATAAAATTTCTCAGAACTGAAACTTGATAGCAGGTTTGTAGCTATTTATTATTATGCGAACTTATTGTTGGACATATTTGACTGATAAATGAGACAGCAATATTACGAAAAGGCTTTACGATACCATACTTTAAACCCCGTTTAGGTAGGGGAGATTTGCGGAAGTTACAAAATAATAGAAGGTAAATTGGTTCACAAAACAACTATAATCGAATATTTATTTATGCAGAGTTACTAACCCATTAACTGTATCTGCCTACTAAAATATTTTTTTTGATAATGAGTATAAAAAAGGTTAGTATTTCTAAACCCGAGATGGGTAGTTGGTATTGAGGGTTCATTCGAAGATTTTAAATAATTATCAGCTATGCAAATAATAGCCCCCATTTTGTTGTCACGCCTTGTGTAAGCTTGCTGGTTTCTGTTGTAATTATTACAAATTAAATAGCATAAATCAAAAGCGAAGCATAAACCTACCGATAAAGCTACAGAGGTGCAACCTTTCGGAATTTACAAGTTACTTAATCGAAAAAGTTAACACCGGACTAATGAAGGATACGGGTTTAATTTCGCCTGTCACCTGCATTGACTTTCTCTGTTATACAAAATTCTTTACTTCAACAGAAAAGAGAAAAATCTGCAGTATGTCTCTGGAATACGGTCCAAATAAAAAAGTCTTTATATTTTAATCAACTGTACCGAGGAACAACCAAAACTTTATCTGAAATCCGAAGCGAACAGATTGCCATAATAACTATTGATTTAATGTTGATTTCACGAGGTTGTAACCTTCATATTATAATAGTCGTCATCCAATCAATTATCGGTAATTAATTGATTTTAGTAAAATATGTAAAAAGTTTACTTCAAAAGTAACACCAGAAAAACAAGTCGGCAAACAATTACTTAACATTTGACTGTTTCATCACCAAGCATTAAAAAGTTTGATCCCAACCAATTATTTTAAGCACTTTTATAATCCAAATTTCATTGAGATCTATCAATAAGCTACCATTTCATAATTAAATTAATGTTTTTTTTTTTTAATGAGATGCAAAATTAAAAGAGTCATCAATGTGTCACAATTTATTGACATTTTCCGTGGGAATCTTCGTGAAAATAAATCGTGTTTACATCTCATAATAAATTTAGGTCATTGAAAATCAACTTCATGAAATTGCAAATATTTATCAGGCCATCATCTTTATGTCTATATAAGTTTTCAATGTGGTCTGATTGAAGAGTGTACGACGTACGTTGACGAAACCAATTTAGAGTGCAAATTTACGGCACAGTTTCTGATAAAAAATATTCAAAATATTTATTGATGTTGTATTAAAAAAATATATTAAAACAATTTATTGTAGAAAGCAATCACTTTGTGGTTTGACATATTTAATAAAATAAAATACTTTTTTTGTTTTAAAACCACGATATTTATTAATTTAAGAAACGAGTATTAATTTGTACCCTGATGATGCTTAAGTAAAGCGAAACCGGTCGGTTCTTAAATTAATAAATATCGTGGCTTTAAAACAAAAAAGTATTTTATTTTATTAAAACAATTTATTTTTTTATAAGCGCTAAAAACATATTTTAAAAAAGGTTTAAATAAATAACAAGTATTGAAGATAACAAACAAATCATATTGAAAAATAGCGCTAGGTAATGATGAAGTGTTGCGTAACCAGTTGTTTTTACAGGTTTATTTATGTAATATGAATAATCGACTGCTGAGTTTGGTGACCTATTGTACTCGTACATAAACAAATCAATATTTTTTGCCGCTTTATAATGTTATAATCAAATGCCTTTCTCCGGTTACACTTCAGTTAACCTTGAGATGACCTTACAGAGGCTGAATGTCGCAGTCGGTAGACCATAAAAGGCTGAGAAATATTGAAGCCAACATTCCACTTTATCCCTTGTTTGCAAATTATGACACACCTGACTTCGAGGAACCCGACCGCAATATACGAGCCTCCAAATACCTTTAGCCTTAAGTAACCCTTGAAAACATGGACGTATCCCACAAATAACCCTTGAATATTGCGTATTATTATACGTATCGCTCATTCAATTTAATTTATGGACTGGTAATATCGGTTTTTAATCACAATATAATTGCATAGTCTTCAGAAACACGCTTTCAGTGAAAATCATCGATCGTTTGAACCCTTAATCAAGATGCTGAGTTCATGTTATTAAATTTAACGAAGCCTGTGAGCAGAAATCCTTATTTAAACTTAAGCCGTGCTACAATATCTACCCAAGTATGCAGATATGATTGTATCCATGATTAACTGTGAAACAAGCATTTTTTTCTGACAATCTATTCGCCATTCAAACGACAAGTTGATTTAGCAAGTGAAATAAAATTTTACAAATAAGAATGCAATGCCTTATTTACAATGTTCCGAATAAAATCCACCGTTGGGATGATGCCAAATTACGAAACAAACCAAATATAGCACGGTTCTGTTTGAAATAGCAGTAAAAGTTGCGATTTTATCACAATGGTGATGTTTGACGGTTATATATATATAAAATTTGATAACTAATTGCGAATTACTTTGAAGTTACAGCCGGTATTTGTTTGCACTTTTGTGTTATTTGATTTGACTGATTATGCGGAAAAGGGTGCCTATATTAACGGTTTTTTAATTTATCGCTTTATACATCAACGTCGACCAATTTTAGTACGTTCTATAACGTAATAATGAAGATTAAGAAGAAAGCCCTGAGCTTTGTAAAGATAAGTTCAACATAGAATTATTACTTCTTCAATAATAGTTGTAAAATCACTTTGTGGCGTCATTTTATATATAAAGTGTAAACGTGTAAAAAAAGTGTTTAATTTAAACATAATTACAATTACAAATACAAAATAATTTGATCTGGTTTTGTTTTTTTTTTGTCATCAAAATGTGTTTACAATGACCAATAAATCTTGTTGAATTTGGTTATCGTTTAAACAGATTAATCAATCTACAGTGCTACTTTCACGGTTTTGTTATCAACATAAATAACTAATTAACAAACCCACTTTAATAGATACGTATTACCTTACGAGAACTATATTAATAATAGCGTATGACTAATAAGTGAGCAAGGCAGTAAGGGTTTCAATGCCAATCGCGGTGCAATAACTCGAGGAAGTCATTCGACACCACATGTGCCTCATTCTAGAGCAGACATATGACCCGCGGCCCGCCCGCCCGCCTCGTGCTTTCCTGGTATATTGAAAACAAGTTCTTTTTGTTGGCAATGACATTAACATACTGAATGAACGTATGAAAATGTTCAAGCTGTGACGACAGCAACCTGTCTGGGCAATAATTTTATATTATAAAGCTCGCGATTTGGCGCACATGAATTTAATATAATTACTCTGTACTCGTACGTATTCTATAACCAATAAATACTTTCTAAAGCACAATTAAGAGTTTTATCTGCTCAATGACCTTAGCATATGTCATACCTTAAATCAATTCAGCTTTTTTGATAATGGAAGGTATACCTGATAATTTGTATTAATATTGTAAAAAAACTGTTAAGAGTCGATAGTAAGGTTATTCACATTCACTTCACAAAATGAGAATGTGATATTTGTAAACTTTTTTTTCTAATTCACTTTGTGGTGTCAATTTCATTGAATTTATATTTTATCTCCGACTACATAATAATATAATACAACAATCGATTAGATCTACTTTGTACGCTGTTCTGTATAATCATTAGTAAGTTCTTCGTAAGTTTGTAATTTGGGAGGCGGGTATGGGTGCCGCCGCCCCGAGAACCATTTATTGGATAACCAACACCCCTGCAATAGGTAACCCTAAGCGGTTGGTTACATTCGGTGACTTAGCAAGGGTCAAGCAAGTCTTGGCGGCGGATGCGTTTTCCCACCGTCGGCGTGGTCAGATCGGGAGAAACTGGTTGAGGGAAACCTTTTGACCTCTCATCGCCTTGCACTGCGGTGGGAGGGATGGATTCATACGTCCGTCACTACGGGACACATTGACCCCCAGATTCCTACCCACTTCTAATACCTTTTTTCTTCACAACTTCCTCTCCCTCCTTTCCCTACAAATACCTTCCACAAGGCATCCCCAAAGACGACATAGGCCCCGAGAGATTTTTTTCCTCAGGGTTTCCTGTGTAGAGCTAATGTATTATTCTGATGGATGCCTAGGTCAGCAGCTCTCAGACCCTTGACCTTTTACGTGAGTAATAAGCAAAAAACGCATTTCCTGCACACCAAACTGCGATCACAAAACCCAGTGTGAAATGCGTACACAATTCCGCAAACAACCTTCTTGCCACACTGTACCACAGCGGACATCAACCATGTGTACCTGGCTGTCATTAGCTAAAAATATCTATCGGGAAGCGTTCTTACAGACAACTGAGATAAGATGATTTGGTTCGATGTCATACTGTATTATAAACAAGAATAAAAAATATGTATCACGTATCATGAATAATCGTAAACTAGTAAAACGTATACTCTTACTTTTATCTACATACTTGTCAGCGGGCGTTTCTCTTTGATTGTTTAGCTCTTGTACAGTAAAAGCCTTGAGAAACATTGCGCCTAGCAACTAGCCATTCCACAAATAAACTGCAATCTAACAACACTGCAATAAATTGCTAATTCCATAGAGATTAAATCTATGCTAATTTTGATTACGTGATTATAACTTATTGTTGGAAACTTTTTTCCTCCAATTGTTCAAACTTATTACCCTAATTGTGATTAATTGTTCAATGGTTTAAAAAATTAAATGGCCGAAAACTCTGCCCACTTTTGCTTTCTTTGGTGAAATTGCTCATGATTGTGTTCGTACGGAGATATGTATTTATGTCTCAAGAAGTGGTTCGAAACCTTAATTGGTCATCAACTCCAATTTTTTTTATAAAAGAAAAAACATAATACGATAAGCTTGTATTTTAGTAAAGTGAAAAACGAAAACGGGGAAGTCTTACTACCTGTTTCATTATATTGATGGAGTGGATCTCTTTATATCCATTCATTAGGAAAATTGATGTCATTAATTGGAAGCATACATACAGAACATCGTTTTGTACATGCAAAAAGGTTAGGCTGGGTTAGTTGCCTATATGCCATATACGGCGAACGTAAATAGGAAAACATAATTTGTGCTGTTGCAACAACTCAACCTTCACAAATGAGAGTGTGGCGTGTTGAAGCTGTCACAACATTCTGCAGAATGTGTTGAATTATCCGAGGTTCTGAAACTGGACCAAACCAACGTGAAATAGTGTGGAAGCACATAGTCCCTGTCCGAGCAGCTGGCCCAAAGCATGCCAAGAAATCTCTAAATTCTTTCTTCTAACCGCCAATGATATGGTCAATCTTCAAATTACCCGCTACTTTCGTTGTATCTTCATTTCTGCAGATTTCCTTGCAATCGAACATTTCGATTAGATTGGTATTGGTCACTCGATCATTAGATTAATTTGCGGTTAGTTTTGTTGCACCTGTTCAAAATGTACGTTGATATCTTCCAAGGCTTGGAAAATACATATGGTCAGTCGGTACTTTTATTGTACGTGCTTTAATTTTGCCATGTGATTGGACTGTCCGAGCAACGCGTTAAGTAACGAGACTTGCCTCGGAGCGTGATGGAGTGATATAGGCCACCGTTACAACAGAATTCACTTTAGAACAAGTATTGGACAAAGGATTTCCCGAAGCCCTTTCGTTATCCTTGTATTTTTCTTTGGTGGGTGTGATGAAAATTTTCATTTCATATTGGTGCGATTAATTTTCAACTGTGAAATGATGTTTGTATTTTACCCTTTGGGCCAGTAAAGATATTTATTTTCGCCATTTACAAAACATTGATAATTATAATTTCCATTCAAAAGAACAATGTAACAATTTTTGTTCACCGAAAGGTACTTTCTCTTACGGTATAGGTTGGTCATGGTATAGTTTTTTCTTCATTTCTGCAACGAACCATTCATAATTATTGATATGAAGTTTTTAAGAGGGTTTAAATATCTTCATTCTTGGACTTTTCATAGCGCTACCAAAATAGCATTCAGGAATTTGAACATTGCTTTCAAATTCCTCCGGCCTACAAATTTCATCAGGCTCTGTCTACCTCCAATTCGAATATCGATAAGAAACTGAATGTTTCCGATACCCTGATTGTATCTGACATTGTAGGTCTTCAGCATTCTTGAATGCAAATCAGGCATAAATTGCGTGCATTCTCAATCAATAAGTTTCAATGCATTAACAGCTGACGCGGACAATTTGTAACTGACAACCATTAAACTTCGTGACATTTACTTGACAGAATGAGTGGAGCCAATTTTAGCCGCTGTTTGTGACTTTTATCAAATTTTGCTTGGCTTTAACGCGCCTTTGGAATTGCTACATGAGAAAAACAGTATTAAGGTTTACAAATCACGAATTTATTAGTAATTAAAATGATTATTAGATTATATGCTTGTGCCATAATTGATTAAAAATATCTTACAGTTAATTTATAACGTTCGTTTCTTTACTGTTAAATGTTTCGATTTATCAGTAGTGACTCTAATAACCTCCCATTACGCATAGCATAACATTTTTTAAATATAAATAAAATGTAAGTTTTCAACTGCACTTCCCTAGGGCAAAGTGATAATATAAAAAATATCAATAAGTACATTAACGTGTATCCATTATGCTACAGATATAACCCTTTATTTTCGTAATATTTCAGTAAATTATCTAAATGACGATCAATACTTGAAATCATCATTAGTTTGAATTTAACGGTCCCATAAAAATATTTTATCTGTTTCACAGGCAATTTAGGTCAAAAAACAATATTTACACATATTTTGAACCCGAAAATTATCATTATTGTGTCTAATGTTATATTCCTTGAATCCGCCTATCATCTAATTTTTAATGGATGCAAACATATGTGTAGTTTTATAATTCGCATTCTACAAGGTTAATTACAAGAATGTCCGATTTTGATCAAATAATGTCTGAGGTAAACTTTTTATAATGTTAGGTTAATGTTATTATTTATTCCATGCTTGACTAATACCTACATTTCATTGAATATGTTTTCAGACGATTAACCTCAAAATGACCTTAATAATCTTGACACTTGATATCAGAAATTCAAAACTCCAATCTAATGTGGTTTTCATAATATGATCCAAACTGTTTTAAAATATATTATATAAATTAAAGCATTGATGTATTAAGTCATATACGGAAAGCAAAAATATTTTAAACATTTTTGTTCTCCATTCTAAGGGTAGATAAATTAATTTCATAGTGGAATGATTTTTACAATATGTTTACTTTTTTTCTTATGTAATTAGAGTTTCTGTGCTAGTTAATTCCAATTAATTATAATTATTTAGGATGATTTTTTTTTTCGTTTTTCCGACTTGTGCTGTGCAATTTCCTCACAAACTTCGCGTCGTGACGAATTCCGATAAGGTTCCGTTTCCACAGTTGTAGACAAAAAGGCTATGACACCATAATGATTACCTTAATTACTGTAAGCGAAAACATGTAACCAGGTACTTGCACTAGATAAGAGATACCTATCATGAATCGAGGAAAGAGTATGTTAAGCCATAATCAGCAAATCTTGCTAAAACAAAGCGATAATTAGTTTTACCTCGTAATAATAGCACCACATATGTCTGTTTCAAACAGAATACTCTACATGGTTTCACCCAAGATTTCAACCCAACTCTTTTATAATTGAAGTAATGTCAAACGTGAGTTAATTAACTCCATTTAGTAAACGTCACATAGCTCATGTTGGAGATGACAATGCGAGCAAAAAATTCATAAATTTAATTTTCCGTATAACTTGTTCTCACTATTCGAGAGTTTTATTTGTTTCAGGTATTAACAAATGTTATGATTTGTAGGTACGAGTACTTTCATTATTGTCAGTAATAAATGAATCCCTTTAAAACATAGTTTGAATCGAAGCTTTCCAATGAAAGTGAATTGCCTTGTTTACATTAACAGCGCAACGAGATAAGAAGTAGAATAACGATTATGATTTGTTAGATATTAGGGTAATAACAATTGTTCCATTGCATCCCAGGAAATTAATTCAACCTTCAGCGTAATAAACAAAGGAGTAAATACCATGGAAACTAGTTCTTCTTAATTTATTATTGCTAAAAATAGCGTATATTTTATGGTTGTGATATTTATATCGTCTTTCAAATCTTCCCTTCAAGAGCTCTTTAGCACGTGATGGAAATGAAGCTTTTGATTATAATTTTCACTCAAAAGCAAGCTATGCAAATTTCATAAGACCAGAGCTGACTTTTAACTTAATTTTTAGCCACGGAAGTGTTTTCAGAATAACTTTAAGTTCGAGCGAAAATTTTTGTTTTTGGCTGTGTTTTTTCTGTTATCACCGATTCAATAGTCTAGTAATTCAGTCAGTCATTGCAATAATTCGACAACTTACTTTTCAGCATACCTGTGGGCAAATTATTCGATTACTCAGCAATATTATGATCGGCATATTTAATCAACGGCACGATTAAAACGATACTGGAGCAAAAAACTTTTATATCACAATAATAATTAGCCCTAACGTATTACCGGTTTCATTTTTCAGCTAGTTGCAAGTTACGTGCACAAAGTACAGACACTGAACAACTTGGTAAAGTTTAACAAGGTATTTTTGATTAATATTGTGCTTTGAACTTCAATGACAAATTATTCATTTTTTTAGTTTCATTGTGACGAGCCGTTTGTCTCGTTTTCACATGTGAACTTGTAAATAGTACGCTTGGTTTAAATTCAAATCTTAACGTATTCTGTAATTTTGTGAAAGTGAGAATCAAGAGTAATGTGTTTGTTCATCAAAATATCAAAAACTTAGAGTACTTCCGAGAGCCATGCGTAAGATGCGTAAGTATCTGTTGATCATAACGAGTAAGAAATGATAAGGCCGTCTATCGTAGGCACGTGAGAGCACTCCAACGAAAGTGAAATTTAAACCTTGAAACGGCGCAACGTAAGTGCAAATTAGTACGACCACACTGAACAATCACCTGCTCGCAAAGAAAGCGGGAAACTGTGGATGGACCGGTAGAGGCTTTAACATAAACTGCGATAGTTAACATTACGAAATAGTATCACTTTTAACCTTGAAAATAAAACGAAATCGACTCTCATTGTCTTGTAGGGAAATTAGCGTATCCCCGCCGTTCTAACGAATACAGGTTATCAAATTTGCGGATGTCGTGCCGCAGTGTCCGGGATTTTAACAGTAACTAAATGAATTATTATTATTTATCTATGCACAGAGCACCCAGTATCACTTATTATCACTAATGTATTAAAAATAAATAATAAACTTACGAATCTCATCTTGAAAATTCTTCTTTCTTTCGTATTAACAAAAGAGTAAGAACCACTGAATCACACTTCACTTGATAAGGACTAGTGTCTCTTGTCACGTAGCAACAGTCACCAGTAACAGTAACACTTGGTGCTGACCCTTTAAACACTGGAAGGAAACTGAGTGAGAGAGCTAGTGCTAGCTGCAGAGCGGCGGTCAGCGGCGGACACGGTGGAGATCTTCTGGTGGCGGTGGCTGGTGACCGAAGTGGAGGAGGTACGTGGTAATGTTAAAGCTGCGTCCAACGTATGCGAGCTATGCAATGCTTAATTGCTGGCTGATTTGTTATAATCCTATTTGGGTGTGCACAGAAGTGGATGAAGCGACAGAGTAATTTTCGTGATCACGTCCGACGGTTATATAGGCATTAGCTGGCCGGGGCGGCCTTCTTGAGCGAATGTACCCGGAAAGGTTCCGAGACGATTCACCGTCGCTGGAGGCTAAATTCAACCACATGTCGGTAATGGTCAAGGTTACTTTATTCTCCTATCAGAAACAGGTTGACCGGTTATATCGTTCACTTTTTTCCGCATTTTTTTGCCGGGGCAGACAAATAATAATAAATCAAGTTTTGAACTACAGGATTCATTTTCGGTCACGTATTCACCATATTCATAAAGCTTTGCGTGAATGTATTTGATTTAATCGTTTTAGGAATGGATATATTGTTTTTTTCATACACGCAATTAACTTTGACTGAATCAAAAAAAAAAGGATAATAGATTTATGTAACTTTTTTAAAGGTGTAGCTAGTTAAAAAATTGTTATAGCTTAAAATTATGTATCATGTATTTTCTATCTATCTACCTACCCGCTATGTCTAGGTGAGAACGTTATTCAGCGAGCTCTTACATAATAGTCAGATAATAGAAACATGGAAGCAATAAAAAGTTCTGAGGGTTATTGTCCGAAAGAAGATATTAGATTTATTTCTCCTGTGCTGAACTACTGTCGTAGAGGGACGAGCTTTGCGATGATTTCGCAACATTTTATTAAAAAAAAATAATTATTATTTATTTAATACAAAATAATAAGTTATAATGTATTATTCCCAGTGAGTTTGCAAAACTGATTTCGGGAAAGACAACATTATGTTAAAGACAAGACAACATAGATACATTAAGATAAATAAACGCACAAGTTATTTTGGAGTTCCAAAGAAAGAATGTGTCAGTCATTAATAAAACTGCTGAGGAAATAGCTTTTAAGAGCTTTTGCCAATGTTTTTTTGTTCGTTGCCGGAAGTTTTAGATAATGCGTTGTATTGCTTGTGTGCAATGTATTGTAAGGAGTTAATTCCAAATTTAGTCGTGTAAGTAGATGACGATAAGTGTATTTGATTGTGTGATCGTGTTTTGTGCTTGTGTATGACGGAATTAAAGACTAGTTTAGTGGTGGTGTGTGAGGAGTGTTGAATTATTTGTAGAATGGCAGTTGTGATGTTGTGATTTTTGTAACGTTGGATGAATTTGAACCCATTCGTCAGATACTTTTCTCATGATATTTATGTTGGATCATTTCAAACTCCACATCATTTCATGGATATCTAATCGGCGATCAGTGCCATTCAGTTATTTATTTAGTTACTCAGATTTAGCTTTTGTTCTAGGTGCGTTTTCCTGTCAACAAAACAGTCGAAATGTTATTAAATGTGATGGTATTTAAAACATCTTTAACTTAGTTACCTCAAATCTACATATTTATAGGTACTGCCACCCCATTAACCATTGATTGGATAACCAATACATCTACCATAGGTCACCCTAAGTGGTTCACTACGTTTGGTGACTTAGCAGGGGTACCCGGGTTCATGGAGTGAGGTTTGTCCAGGTCTTGGCGGATGCATTTACCTACCAGCTGCGTGGCGGGCCGGATTGAGAGGGGTCGGTGACCTCTCTAGCCCGACTCCCTTGACCCAACGCTTTGCACCGCAACGGGATAGATGAATTCACGTGTCCAGACAAATTCCTGATGAATTCAGTTCTGCAGAATTAACTCCAGTGCTCTCAAAATTATTTAATTCTCACTCAAAAGTGGAAAGGTGTCAGATTTTCGGAAAATACCTTCGTCCACCCAATCCCTGAGAAGGCCACTCTGATCCTCCCAATCTGATCCGGCTCCACAGCCATCACTTCCATACTCTCAAAGATATTGCAAAGCGTGGTGAGTAACAAGTTGCTCACATACCTCCAGAATAACAACATCTTAAGCGATCGGCAATATGAATATCGATGAAACCGATCGTGTGAAGATCTGTTCGGAAATGTGACGCATATTTGGGGGCGGTACTAGCGCTTTGGAGAAACTCAAACCGTCGCGTAGGGTTAAATATCTCCAAAGCCTTTGAGAGGGTCTGTCACCGGTCGCTTGTCGGGAAGTTACCATCGTATGGCATCAATTCAACCCTCCATAGTTGGACTGCGGACTTTTAAAGGAAAAACAATTCAAACCGTAGTTGCACTACTTCTTCCTCTCCGCATCAAATCTGCGCTGACACCAACTACCCGATTTCCATCTCTAATGCACAAACGCAATGTGGGCATTCTAAGTCTGTTCTACGGGTATGGTAAGGGCATGTTCTAGCATCATTGATCCCCGGTGCACCGGTGAACGTGGGTGAAACTCGACGGACACGAGCGGAACTCCTGTTTACAGCTGTTGATGTTAACTTCATGATAACGGGTTGTTTCTTCGACTCGTTTTTGTGTAATCCAGCTCGTATGTGAAACCAGCTACCGTCATCTGTTTTTCCTTATTCGTGTAATCCGGGTCCCAGACCCTCATTAAGGAATCCCTTTCTACAGCCCCTACCTTAACCCGCCTCACAACGCTGCCAAACTAGGTGGCGACATAGTTCCCCTTGCCCTTAAACTAGTAAAATAAAACTGATTTTCACTGGATTTTGCAGCACAGGGACTTAAGATGTAATATTTATTTTCGACATAGTATTGAAGAATTTTCCCGACATTATTAATATTCACTTGGATTTTTTATTGTCACCTTTTCACCACTAGAACGCCTAACAAAAAAAATAATGTGTCAGTGGTTTGAATTTCTTAGTTATAGTGAATCTTTATCAATAATATTACTGCTGGTTTATTGCTTGGGATTAAACTATTCAATATTTATTAAATGTGTTTTATTTTGGGCACACGTTTTTTTTGTTAAAAACCGTTTCCTGATCCATTCATTGACTTGTTTTTTATCCGCATTACTGAAAATAAATATCGGCTGCCAAACATATCAAAGTTTTTTTCACGCAAGTACTTTTGTTGTTAAAATTAAAATTTATTGTTATCGACTAGATAATAAAATCGGTTTAATTTTTATATTTTTGATAACCCTAGATTGATCCAGTACTATTGAAAACATTAAATTATTATATTTACCATAATCTTGATTGTGACTATATAACGGCCGGCATAGTCCAGTGGTAACGCATTGGACTGCCATTCCGAAGGTCGCGGGTTCGAACCCGGCGTGCGCAAATAAATTTTATTTGATTAATTTGTGTTATTTCACAATTAATTAATTAAAATAATATATAGTATATTTGCGGCACGTTCCAGAGTGGAAGATACTACCAGTATCGCCCTGGTGTAAGACCACCATTCAGAATTGAAACGTTGCTCCAAATGGCTTTAGCCGTGTTTAGTGACTAGATCTGAATAGCCAGGTACTTCCCCACCTTCCTCTTTCCCTTCCCCACTTACCTTCAGCCTCACAACATCCCCCAATTGGGGATGCCATAGTCTCACTGGCTCCAGACGGGATCAGTTGGGACTCTTGTGAGGTATTCACTATAAAAAAAAAAAAAAAAAAAAAAATAAAAATGATAAATAATAATTTTCATTTAAAATATATATATTTGAGGAAGGATAGATCCTCAGTCAAACCATTTTTCTAGTTTTTTTTTAAATATGTGTAAATTGCAAATAACTATTATCATTTGGTGTACATCTCGGGTTCATGATACATATATAATATTTATTGATCCATTAAATTATTTATTCAATTTGGAGGCGGTTATGGGTACCGCCGCCACGGGAAACATTTATTGGATAATGAACGCCTCTGACATAGGTCACTCCAAGCGGTTCACTATGTTTGGTGACTTAGCAGGGGTGCCCGGTTTAATGGTGGGTGAGATTTGTCTAGATCTGGGCGGCGGATGCATGTGCCTACTTGCTGCGTGGCGGGCTGGATTGAAAGAAACTGGTTAAGGAGGTCTTTTGACCTCACCGGTCGGACTCTCTCGACCCATCGCCTTGCACCGCAGTTGAAGGAATGGATTCATACGTCCGTTACTCCTGGATACACTGACCCCCAGATTCCTACCCACCCTCATACCTTTTTCCTTACCAGAACTTCCTTTCCTTAAAGACTCCGCACAGCATCCTTTAATATGATTTGAGGGATTTTTTTTTCTTTAAGGCTTCCTGTGTGGTGCTAACGGATAAAATGCTCTATTGGGCAATTACATGGAATTTTATATTTATTTATTTACAGTTTGTAAGTATAACAAGTATACAAGGAAAAATATATATGTAGTACACACAGCATATAATCTAAATATATAATACATTACCTATATATTATATTAAACAAAACTAATAATAAAAAAGCTTATCAATTTCATGTGAGATATTTATTTTAAATAAAAAATCAGTAAATTAAATAAAAAACAGCATAATTAAATAATTAGACCTGATAATGTAAAAAAAAGCGTAACAATTAAATAATAACATCTGATAATGTAAATAAAACAAATCAAAACCATTTATTAAAAAGATCTGATAAAGTAAATAAAACAAAGCATAAAAACTAAATAATAATATCTGATAAAGTAAATAAAACAAAGGAAAACGATTAAACAATAAGATCTAATGAAGTAAATAAAAAAAACATAATAGTTAAATAATAAGATCTTATAAAGTTAATAAAACAAAGCATGACAATTAAATAATAAGATCTGATAAAGTAAACAAAACAATGCATAAGAATTAAATAATAATATCTGATAAGGAAAATAAAACAAAACATGACAACTAAACAATAAGATCTGATAAAGTAAATAAAAAAGAGCATAACAATTCATTAATAAATCTGATAAAGTAAATAAAACAGAGCCTAACAACTAATTAATAAATCTGATAAAGTAAATAAAACAAAACAAAACAATTAAATAATAAGATCTGATAAAGTAAATAAATCAAAACATAATAATTAAATAATAAGATTCGATGAAGTAAAAAAAACAAAGCATAACAATTCAATAATTTGATCTGATAAAATAAATAAAACAGAGCATAACAATTCAATAATATAAAGATCTTAAAAAGTAAATAAAACAAAAGACAGTATAAATGCAATAGAATAATTTTTCATATTGATTTTTACCTATTTTATTTGACTCTCATTACTGCTCTCTAAACAACACAATATTAAAATGTATTATCAACATACATACTTTTTTTCCATTCTATTTTTCTAGCCAGTTTTATTGAAAGGTTTTTTTTCCGATTATCCCTTTTATAACGTAATAACGAACTGTTGCCTAATATCGAAACATTATGTATCGATACCATTTTACATGTTCGAAAGCAAGGTCAAAAAAGGTTAAGAAATGTATCCGATTATGGTCAAATAAAATAATAGATATATTGCGTTATGATCTCGGTCACATCCATGGGAATATTTCAACTACCAATATTCGATCAGTAGGTACGACTACAATATGAAGAAACAATGATCAATAAAGCAATCTCACGAGACTATGCCATAACAATAACATCTCCATATTTGTGAAAACAGACCTGGAAAATACGTTAAATTTTCAAGTTAGGAGATGGCGCCACGTTGTGTAACATTCGGAATCGGGTCACTAACAATAATACTTCTTATGTTGATGGCGATAAGGTTGAAATTCCCGTTTAACACCAGCTGCCTGTTCTGATTTACACACGAAAATTGCATTGCCAAAAAGCGTGTTTTAATTTATTATATGAACATCAGGCAAATATATTTTTTTTATATCCGATCATTTAAAAAAAACATAATTTTCCACATTATTCAATAAAAATATTACGGAAAATGAGTTTCATAAGAAGGAGCTTTTGCACTTTAAAGCAGTTTTTTACACCTATTTCTTTATTTTTTTCTGAGCTTATAAAAAGACTCAAAGAACAGATAAAAAATTCTCGATTTTTTCAAAGGCTAAAATGTGTTCTATTTGCAGTATTCATAATATTTCTAACCTATAAATGTTCAAACCGAAAACACTTGCATTGCTTCGCAGTGCATCTCCTTAAGTGAAAAGCTTGTTTTACGACCCACAATTCTACTGTGTGTTTCAGTTTTAATTCGGTGTTTAAATTTTGTTAATTTGACTTTAAGACTGTTGGTCAATGAACGTACGCAATAGAGTTATTATTATTTTTCAAAAGATGTTTCAGTTCAATAATTAACAACATGGACGAATTAACAAGCTATTTGCCACCTATCTATGAAAAAAAAATTGCTAAAGTTTTGAATGTGCATTGTTGTAAATAAATAAAATTTTACGGAACTATTAAACGGGAACTATTTCCTGAAATAGAGTTTAATGGTCGAAAAAACGAATTGAAGTACTTATCCCTACTAATGAATGTCACGATTTTTGCTTATCGATAGAAAAATTCGATTAATGCATCGTTTGACGATCTATTTTTTATATCTAAATTCTTTCAGCTAATAATAATACTATGTCCATTAAAGATTAATGAGATCATTGTGGGTAACCTTAATCTACAGTTAAGGCAATAGTTGGTAGGTACTTTGAAAACATGAACCATGCTAAGAATTGAACTTACAAGAGGAAAAAACCCTGATACAATTAATACAAAAATAAATAGAGAAAATTAATTGATATGAAAAATCTTAAATTTTTTTTAAATCTGGTCAAATTATTCGTTTTCCTGTTAAAAACGGAACTAGAGGCCTATAATGAATGATTTGACAGATTTCATAAGAAACTATCAGTAAAGCATGAATATGTTATGAGGATGTCGGAACACGCGTTCTTCAAAATAATAATATTATCGAATCTTGTCCATTATATATATTCGGACAAGGTCACCTGCGTTGAACACGTGTTCAGATATATTCTAAATGACTAATATTATAGTTCCTACTTGCACATTAGTCACATTTTTAAGAGGTTCCTTGAAAAGCTGTCGATACTCATTTTTCTCCCCGTCTTGAGCTGTATCTTGAGATTTATCGTGATTAATTTTTGGGATATTATGCCGCGTTGCGCTTCCTCCTTTTTTAGCAGAGTTTTTGTCTGCATTACAGTGTTTATCACCAGGGCCAGATGTTTTGATTGTGTTAAAGTGAATGTTTACGTATGTAGAATCGATGATTTTTGAGACGCGCGTTAATCCTCTTAGATAATAGCGGGTATGTCAGTATAATATTTAGTTAAACTAATGATGTTTAGTTTTAGTGTAGTCACCAAGTACCGGATACTAAGAACTAATAACTTTTAAGCTTTGTTCTTGTACCTACATCTGCTAAAATATGTAAGAGAGTATCGCCAATACATCGTGTACTAATGAAACAATTCTTCAAAGAATGGCACAAAATAGAAAGCATTCTAGATATCAAAAGATGAAAACTCTATCATCTTAGTTACATTATGAGAAGGAAATGAATAAACACAGCATTACGCAGGGTGAAGTTTTCCCCGATAATAGCCAACCCCGAAGAACAGTCTCGCCGGAAGAAAAGTAATATACGTAATCTAACCTTAATAAAGGTGAGCTGAATTCTAAGGTTAAGGCTTGAGTCATTTTGAAATAATGTATTAAACCAATTTAAAACCAAAGACCTTGATTTTGAAAAAAAATCTCGTACCATCCTAATATTAGGTACGAGAAGAATAAGGTTATTGTGACTTTTATTTTACCGTCATTTTAACGAATGCAAAAAGTTTCGCGCGTGAAGTAATTTAATGCGATTGTTTTTCGTCAATTACCTAAATATTCCAAATATTTGCTTATTTACCGAAGCGTAGAAAATATTATTACGTAGATACCTTAATGTGTAATTTATAGTTCTATTAAAACACGTAATTCGAATGAAAAAAGGTTCTATAACAAAGGACCACAATAATACCGTTCCTCTGTCCTCTTACCTAAAAGATATTTTTGTCAACTTGACATCTATAAAAAAATATTTCTTATTCATTTAAATTTGATGTTCCGTGATGAAAGTTATTTCTGAAAGTAGTCAAAAAGGTAATTTTAAAAAATATAGTGGTGTTTTCTAAACCATATTCTGATTTTTGATTGTTTTTTTGCAAATTTCAGATAGAATTCAGTTTGTTCAAACAATTTCTAAATGGAACTCGAAAAAGTACTTTTTCATGAGGATTTTTTTTAATCAGTTAGATATATTATGTACGATAAATTCTTCTGGACATTCTTCAAACAAAAATTAAGCTAACAACTAATAAATTGATTAAAATTACATTATTAATTTACTAGTTATCTTATGTAATGTCAACAACACACGAATTTATTTTGACAGAACCCTTATTTTTCTCAAAAACAGGGACCTTAAATTGTGACTATTATTCGGGAATAGAACCCACAACCTCAAAATGAATTACGTGACAAAGCTTCTTAGCGGAAAAAATCAAAATCGATTCAATGGCATTACGTTCAATTATTTTTATTTTTTATTAAAATGAGTAATAACAACTTAATCGGGCCATTTGATAATTATTGATCCAAATTATTTGCCATCAAGTTCATGAGATAAACATTTTTTTGTACAAACCAATTATATATTTTAGGACAATTGGTATCCAAATGTTATAATTATACTCTGTTTTTCAACTTTAATATTGACCTGCATAATTATTTATTTCGTATTTCAAGTGTAACTTTAGCATTGAATTTGTTTTCCGGATTTGTAAATTATGCTTTCCGTGTTTAACTAGATACCTAGATAAATAATTATTTTCACCACATTACTGCTGATTAGTATAAACACGACATCGTTTAGTTTTACCAGTGTACTATTAAAATTTTATAGGAACCAAAATATATTATTTTAAACATTAAATAAATAAATATTGTCTTATTATGTTATGTACGTTCATGCCATTTTAATCACACGATAAGCTGCTAAAATATTACAAGATAATAGTGTTAGGTGTAGGAGATCTGGAATGGTATAATATTTTTCGGTCGACAGTCTTACGTCGTTTGATGTGCAATAAACAACAACAATTGACAAAAACCAAAATCAAACGAAAACTGTGTAACAGAAAAAATAGGAAAAGATTTGGTTGCATCTGGGAATTGCAACCTCTGCCTTGCAGGGGCATTGCTCTGAACCCTGAGCTAATTCGACCATTTCAACTTTCTTCGTTTTTAACTGTGCCATACTTTGATACAGTTAAGATTATTATCTTTTTAACATTTTTTTATTTTCCGACTTTATGTCCGGGTTAAATCTTCCCCATAGGAAAAACTAAACCCTTCCACACACTTTTCCACAAATGACCATTTAATCAATCAAAATTATGCAAGTGCATTATATAAGCAAAATAAATACAAAACAATACAAGAACAACACGTCAACTCACCAGGCCTGCGATTCTGGAGTTAAACGATCAATCGTTTTCGAATACGCCGTCTTCGAGTGAAAAACTACTAGTCGTCGCGACTAACTTTTTCGAATGTTTCAATTTTACGTATTCTTGAGCGTCGAACGGTCGAAGTTGGTAGAAGGGATGATTATATTGGCACCCCTGTGAATATTGTCTATGTTCCTGATGTTTTTGGGATTTCTATGGTGTGACTGTCAAACAGACAACAGTTATTCGTTATTCAAAACAGAAATGGCTGCGGGACATATTACAAATTGCCAAAAGCAACTCTTAATTTGAGCTTGAAAGCTCCGATAAAGACTTAATAAGTGGGAAATTTTGCGGGTCCGAACGTTCGCGCGGTAAAACGAAAATTGACAGCTAGACTAGATTTTGACAGCCAATTCCATAGAAACGCCAACAACCTACCACTCGCTGCCCTGTTTCTACTGGTTATACCCAGTAGTTGTTGTGTGGAATGACTTTTAACGTTTGGCGTCGAAGTATGTACCTTCGACCAATTTCGGGAATAGCAACGACGACCAACGTACGTACTTTCGACGGCGATTACGAGCGCCCTCGATTCAGGAATAGAGCCCCAGAGATCAAATGGGAAAATAATTCACCGACCCCAGATATTTTCATATCAGAGGGTTCGGCTCGGCAGAACTCCTAACAGGGCCTATAAATCCTACTGATCCTACATGTATTTAAAATGACTGATTTTTGCATTTTTATATATAATTTTTTTGATAGATCTAATACGCCTAAATTTTGAATGAGAGAGCTAGGTATAATGCCAGTAGCCGAAATAACAAATGGTAATTAAGAACTATTAACATTATAAGAACTATTAGCATTTTCTTTTTTTCTTATCGCACATCTTTATGAATATATGATTGCAAGATTCTACCTGAAATAAATTTAATCAGTGGTTAATATTGTCTTCCATGATTAAATATTACAATTTGAGATAAGACGTTCCACTATAAGAATATTGAACTAAAATTATTACTCTTGCCTAGTAGTCTTATTTAGTAAAAAAAACAGGGTAAGTGAAAAAGCATTTGAACGATGGGTATTATGTATAATGCGACGGGAAAATTAAATTAACTGTATTTATTGTTTTTGTGTTTAATTCGTAGAACTTCATTTAATTTTTTTTATATTTAATTAAAATCAAATTTAATAATATAATTATTAAGTTCTGCAAGCATTTTTTGTCACGTTTAGACGACTTATTTATATGATTCTATTTTACCCCCTCCCAATTTAAAAAATATCTATTACCAGTTAAACCGATTTACTGATAAAATAATTGTGACAATAGATTTCATATTCTGTGGGGGTATTTTGAAGTCTGTTTTCCCAACATTAAAGTTATCTTAATTGTTAAATAATGATGTAGCAGTTATTAATTTATTTAAATGAGTTATATTGTTTGGGTTTTGTGAACATACTTAGAAGCGCACATACACAGACAAATTCACTCTTAAGATATAATCGGTTTTGCGTTTCAAATTCAAAACTATTCTAAAAACTCTTAAATTAAATCCAGTCGTAAATACATATACGATACAACAAACATCAAAAATGTTCTCTACCCCCACTACTGTTTTAAAGGTTCCATGATAACTCAACACAGTGACAATTCAACACACTTTTAAAAGGTGATATAAAGTCATTAAGATGAAAAAATTTTTTTTTAGCCTAACCTAACCTAACCTACTTAACCCAGCTAATAAAGTTTTTGTTTCATCACTTTCCATTACTTTATATAACTTTTTAAAGTTGTGATGAATTATCATTGTGATGATTTATCCGGTCACAGTTTTAAAGCATTATGTGCAACGGCAACGTGAATTTTCTAAAAATAAGAAAAACAAAAATCATCGTTCGTCGTTGTCAAAATTTTGTTTATAAGTTTCCATGACTATCGCGCTCCAGGAGTGTAGTGAGCACGAATGTTTGTTTTAATACACTGAAAAATACTTCTTAATCATCGGGGTATCTTTCTCATCTCCCGTTTATTATTGCTTCTAAGTCAGTTCATGATATCTGGTCACGTTACAAGCTAATAATTATGATAACGTGTTCCTGCATCCTTGCCATTTCCTGCAAAGCTGCAATTATAAATATGATGAAAACATTGCGAAATCTTCAAGTTCCTGGTGTCCTTCCTCCACCACGACAAGATGAACCCTGGACAAGTGGTTAGAGTCATTGACCAGATTCTGCGAGGCTTCGAACTTTGAGAAGGTCACCAGGTGAACTCGCTTGTTACTTGTTACCGTTCATTAAGCACTCTGCTGAACTTATGACGAGACACACTTCAAGGCAATTTAAAAGGCTTTTTTCTCGAGCATCCACTTTTCAATAACAGTCATGAGTAATACAATATCCGACTGCATTCTTCTGACCGTGTAGACAAGATGGCATTGACGAAAATGATTATCAGATTTGTGGTGGTCAGTGTTACACTGGGTCAAGTTGATTAGAGCACAATAATTTAATAATGGCGGCCAAAACTAATTGTTTTTTTTTGTTAGAACACGCTTCCACGTATGTGTTAAATTATCATATTATCAGTTTATGACTGACATTTTGCTTTGAATTTTAAACGACCGTAGGCTAATTTTATTTTATACTGATTAAAAATAACCTTAAAAATAAAAGTAAACTGACCTTTAAGAATTATTTATTATGACGTTAGATAAAACAACTACCAACCTTTAAATATACTCCAGGTCACCCAAAATGAAAGGAATAAAACGTTACTAACTATTATTATTTATAATGTAAAAAAATTATATTACTACATTTTTAATATCAATCACGCTTTGCTGCCACAGGGCAGCTTTTCTGCAGGATCTACGATTTTTCTTTAATTTAATAAACACAAGACAATTTAATCATTTTGTTGGTAAATTTAGTTAAATTCATTTTCACGACATTGTCTATCCGTATTGCACTGGTCGCTTCTTCTGATTGTAGCTCTCGCCTTTATTATGTTTCTAATATGAATCCCCTGGATTATCATTTTGGTAAATTTTGTAGATAGGCATCTCAAATTCGAGCACACTTGGGTGAGTCCATTTTTTTGAATTTTTGAATTCTTCCGAGTAAGTTTGGTAAATTTTGTAACTCGGAAATGCCGGGGGAAAAAAACTGTAGGGCGTTTGTAAATAATGAACCGTACGTGTTTAAACAAGAAAAAAATTGAAAAAACGAACACTTTTTCCACACTTATAAATTTTGTTAACAGGAGCTAACATCGACAAATAAACACGCACTGCGGAAATTTAAAATCAGAACTGTAATTAATTATATATTAACAGGTGTCACTATGGAGTGTTAAAACTCTTTTCTGAAATCGTTATGTTCAATAATTTTCATATTTTGAAAGAACAATATGAGGTTCTCAGTTTGTGTTTAGAGTTAGATCGAAATTTCATAGACACGTTCTAGTTTTTAACGGCACGCACAGACATATTTTCCGCGTTGTAATTAATAGCATAGTAAGATTTGCACAAATTTTAAGCCGCTTTTTCTGTTAGGCATATTATTAAATTACATCCATAAATTATATAATTTCCTTGTTGAAAAAAATCATAAATATTTGTAGTAATGTACTTTGGAATTTTTTTAACAAAAACATATCCAATGCAGGTAGATTCCGCTATACTTTACTGAACAACAAAAAATCACAGTAAAAAATATGGAATTTTTTCGCGATTTATTTGATCAAAATCAGTGGGTTTGGAATAAAACACAAAATAAGTAATGATAAGTAACAAGGAACTGATTTGGTAATCACTAGTTTCCGATCAGTGAGCGCTCTCGTTGGGTTGGATGACTGGGTTCAAGATCATTGTATTTATTTCCACGGCATTTCTCTGCCAAACCACACGAGGCAATGCCCGACCTTCGTAAACCTGAAATCTAGATCTAGCCTTCATTTAAGTCAAATATTTATACTTACCTTCATTCATGTGTAATTTACTGGTCAGATCCCCATTTCCTGTCATTGGCTTGAAATGCGGATATATTTTATTCCTCAAAAAAGTATAAATATTATGAGTTACTAATCACAAGATACATGACGGCAATTTTCCGACTCCCAAATGCTGTCCCAGAATGGTTCTGACGGTGTTACTCGATGCAAGAACTTTTCATGCTTTTGACTACCCTTATTAAATTATTAATCCCAGATTTGTACTCATTAAACTACTCTATTCGTTTTATACCTGGGGAAGTATATTGGGGAGTTTTGTTACAAAATAAGTGTGGTTTATATTTGTCTGAATGTGTTTTTATAACTTGGAAAGTTTTTTAATGTGATTTTGATTCAATCTATTGTGATGGATATGCGGACTAGTAGAGAATTCCGTATTTTTTAATAGTTTTAATAGCATATTTTTGGGATATATTTGTTGTATTTTGGTACGTCAAAACTACTGAAAATTTCAATCGAATGCGTTCTTCCGGGAATTTTCAGTTTGGTCTTTATGATTTATTTTTTAATTGAATTCATATCATATCATATAATTCCATATTCGATTCGAGAATGACATAATGCGTAGTAGACTTTTTCATATCCTTTATATTTACTGCATTTCTTAGATTTTAAAAGAAATGTATAAATCTTGTGGCTTTTTCCGTGATACCTTTGATGTGTAGGTCCCGTCTAAGATTTTCATTAATTACTACTCCGAGATATTTTATGCTTTGTGATTTTTCTGTAAATGGGCATAAACATTGAACATTATTTCTATGGAATTAGCGTAGTTTTGATTCTAGTGATTTTACTGGTTGCCCTTTTTAGATCATTGAAAATTTTATATATTTATTTTTGCCTATATTAGGGGGGAAAGTTCATTTTCAGACAGTTTTGAAGTGTACTAAGCCATTGTTCAGCCACCTAAAATGTTTCCGTGCAGTTTTCTTCTTGAAATAATATAATGGTAAGGTCAACAAAACTGATTTTGTTTCCTTTAATAGTAACGTTTGAGATATCATCTTATAGATAATAAATAGAATTAATAATAATAAAGATAAAGAAAACCACTTTATTTTTCTAAAAATCATTAGATTAAATGGATACGGTTTACTTCTTTAATCTTTGTGAACATAATTTTAGAATTAGGAGAAATAATTTTTGAAAATATATTACATTTTTGAATGTTATTTATCAATGCCTTTTTGTTTATTGTTATCTAGGCTTATTTGTAGAAATAAGATAATTTTATTGTTCTTTCGTAAGGTTTTAATGCCTTCAGAAGGCGAAACAACTATCACGCGTGGTAATAATTACGTAGCAGAAATTATTTACAAATAAACTTTTTTTAAATTAAATTAAAAAATATATCTATGAAAAACTTATTTTGAAGGTTATACACATCAATGTTATGTATCATTGAATAAATCTAAATGAAACAGAATAAGACAAACGCCTGCCCGAGAAAGACAAGAGATCCTGGGTTCAATTCCTAGTTGTGACCGTTATCTTTTATTTTTCTGTATTTTATTCTGTTTCACGTTTCGTTTCGATTTATCAGTATTTTTTTATTCTTTAATGATATAACAATATTATCAACTGTATAAAAGAAAAACATACAAAAACAATAAAACAAAACACATTTTTTTAGTAAGTAGGTATGTTCTACTACTAGCTATTGTTTTTAAGATTTATCGTCTTTTGAGAGCCCTTTGTTGTATCACATTGGTATCGGTCAATACATATTAAATATTTAAATAAAATATTAATATGTATTGCTTACGTAACAATATTAAGTAAAAACTTAACTTATCTAAAATTTATCAAATTTTTAAAAAAAATAATTGAAAAAAAATATATTACACAGAACTTAACAAAACATAAAAAAATATTCCCTGAAAAGTAGTAATAACTTAATTATTATCATATTGTATAGGTATGATATTTCTAAAACGATTTTGCGCCTGAAAACTGTTGCAGCAAAAAACTGCAGACCTTTTTATTGCAAACATTAACAAAAAATCATTATATTTGATTCGTTGTTTGACTAGCTTGAGGTTATTTGTACAAAAAACTCAACAATGATTACTTTATCGTGTTATTTTAATACAAAAAAAACTATAACGCTGCTGCGAGATTCTTGGAAAATGGTTTTAATATTTCTTAATATAAAACTACATTTACATGCAGGTTTACAGTTGCGGTATGGCTTAAGATCACATCTCAGATTAATACAAATCGCAATCAATAAGAGTCGGTATGAACAACTGCTCTGGATAATTATTAGATTAGGGTGAAATTACGGGAAACTTGATATTATGCAATGGACCAAGGCTACGGAAGTATTTTAAGTTACGTGTTATCGAAACATATTCCCGAATTCGTTAGTAAAAAGGAGACAAAATCGATGTAAATAAATTCAAAAAAAAATTCCATAAAAGTCCTCAATGTTCTACATAATTAGATAAAGCACGTTTCCCAATTGTTATGAGGCGTATAAATCTTAATCCGGGTACCTACTTTATGATGTTGTGGCCTTATTTTTACGTAGTATCACCTCAAAAACCTAATTATTAGTATAATTACCTAGCTATTCTGGAACATTTCGTACTCTACCTGCAGCGGATTTTAATTGAAACTAAAATCACAGTTGCTCGCGCTAGCAGAAGGTATTAAAGTTATTTCAGTTGTTGCAACAACAACACTTAATTTACAAGTTATAAAAAGAGCTTTTTTACTGGTATTTTATATCCGTAATCTTATAATGATAATGTTCTCTAGTTTGTAAAAATACTAAAAGAGAAACAAATTTCTCAATTTATCGTAAAACCAAATATAAATCTACTAGCTGAAATGTATCCAGAGTTGCTGGGGGTCATCCTTAGGAGATTTACATGTAATTTTTTGTAGACCTTTTTTAGATATATAATTCTGTAGTACATTATTTTGAAGTATCGTTTAAGGTTTAGCCAGCGTTAGCAATGTTAGCGCCCGAACATATTTTTTTACGACTTGATTACAAAACATCGACTTTTTTCTGCTTTCTTTAAATATAACATGCATGTATTATTTATATATAAATTTTTTAAACCTTTCCGAAGAACTTTCCTAAATGATAACGAACAACATATCCAAATCCGTTCTGTAGCTTAGTAGCACTAAGTGCACAAACAGATAGACGCGGATAGCTACTTTATTTTATATTATTTAAAGATAAAGATATGGGTTGCCATATTATGCTGAAAGTTTAACCTTCAGATCGGATATAAAATCGCATATTGTTGCCGGCAGGCGTATTTCTAACAATATATATGATTATTTACCAGCACAAAAACTGTTGTATTTTGTTAATATTGTTAAAAAAAATAGGCCACTCTACAAAGCTTTAGGTGTGAACCAATTCGTCAACATTGTAAGGACATCGACAGGTGTTTTTTTAATATATATTGTGTTTGTTCACTTCAAATTAAATTTTACCGTATATGCACACCTTTTCAGAACCTCTGATTAGAAGTTCTTTCAAAGAATCCGGACCCAACACGTCAAACACAATTTCCACAAATTAGGAAAATCGCTTGAAAATGTCTTTTAGTCATAATCACAAATGTAGAAGACGAGGTATTTGACTCTATTTGGGAGGTTTTTATAGGTACCGCCGCCCCGGGAACCATTAATTGGAAAACCAGTATCTCTGCCACAGGTCACCCCAAATGGTTTGCTACGTTTAGTGACTTACTTGGAATGCCCGGCAGACCCTTTGACCTCTTCAGCTGGCCTCTATCGACACTTCGTCGCCTTGCATCGCAGCAAAAGGATGGATTCGTACGAAACACTAACCCCTAGATTCCTACCCACCTCACTTTCTCTCCTTCCTTTCCTTAAAAAGACCCCCACACAGCACCCCAAAGATGACATAGGCCGCGAGTGATTATTTTCTTTAGGAATTAACAGGAAATGTCTCCGTGTTATGGCGGGTGAAGTTTACTGAGAATTTATTCATTATATGATTGATAATATTAATAATTAATTTATAAATATTTTAAGTTATTATTAAATTAGGTAAAGTAAATTCATTCAATAGTGCTCATTCATTGCATTCTGTACAACTATACTTTAAACAAGTGTTTCTCAACGTTTTTGGTGCCCCATTATATTTTTTTATACATATTTTGTTTTTGCGCTAATCACAATTTTTCGGAGTTATTTGGACTATGACATCCCCCAATTTGGGTATGTTTTGAGGCTGACCGAATTGAAATGTAAACTATAACTTTCACGAATGAACGGTATTTGCTCGGGTCAGGGTGAATCAAATAAAAATACTGTCGGATTTATCATTCTAAAAGTTTAGTTACAATTTTTTTGTGGAAAAATACCAGTAATTCATTACGTACGTGAATAATTACTTGCAACGTATTTACTATCCATTTACAAACATTCGAATCAACTATAACCTAAACAGGCGTCCTGTAACAATATTTGTCTTGGAAAAGCAGTGTTGCAATATCAAAAAAATATTTATTCGATAAAAAACTAGATATGAATAAATAATTCTTGCATATGGCCTTCCAAAACATTTAAACAGCCAAAAACTGTTGAGAAACACTGCTTTAGACAAGCCAGCGAATAAACGTTTGCAGTACCATGCCAAGCCTGAAGATACAGTACTTGTCCCAAAGAGAGGTCGTACGTGACGTCATCGTTCTAGAATCTTTTGTATTTTAATTTTCATACAAGACGTGTGAGAAGGAAGAGGACCATCGTCGTGACATACGTACGAGACACCCTGGGACTAGTATAGTCTTTGCAGACTAAGCAGACACCTAATAATTTTGATAATATGACGGAATTGGGAAGGGTTTTGAAGCAGATTTTAAAAAGGCAGAAGAAAAATGGGAGTAGGATGGTCGATAAGTATAATTCTTTCCAGTCATTTTTTTCATCATGAAATGGTGGCCCAGAACACCTTTGAAGGGGGAAAGCCAGCAACATTGAAAAAAACGTCACAGTTGTTTTCAATATTAAAATGTTACAACTCCAACGTTTAGAGAATACTTACATCTGTACATAACCATAGAAAACTCAGTACAATCGCGATTGCCTCACGGTAGATTAAGATATAGCGTTGCGTCACTAATTAGCAAATCCTTGAACTCATCAGCTTTTGGCTATAATAAGAATCAATTAATCTCGCACCGGATACCAGAACGCCGCCAGTAATTGTTTATTTCTTCTAACCCCCTTACACCGAATCTTAGCGCACATTTAGTAATTGTTTTTACTTTATGCAATTACAACACGTAAATGTATTTTTGTAAGTTATTTTTTTAGTATTTTACATTTAATAAGGACCATCTCTTTTACATTTAATAAATACCGTGGTATACTTGTAGGTGCAATTCACAAATATTCTTTTAAAATTAGCGTTACCTTTCCCACCCACACTATTTTTATATTGAGAAGTTCCTGGTTATTCAGATCTGGCCACTAAACACAGCTAAAGCCAGTTCTATCAAAGTCTGCATTTCTAAATGGCGGTCTCACACCAGGCCAACACGATCTACTGAAAATATCTTCCGCTCTGAATCGGATACTAACTTCAGTAATATCAATGGTAAGGACATAAAGCTCTTTTCAAGAAACATTACAGTTAATTTGCAACAAAACAACAAAACATGTTACAATTCAACACAAACTACACAATAACTACCCGAGCCAAAAATAAACAACTTCTCCAAACTCCTTTGCTAAACTACCTTTGGACAAGGACATTTTAAATACATAGCAAGCAAATAATAGTCTACACAACAGCTACACTTGGACAAAGAAAAATACTGGTTAAATTGAAACATGAAATAAATAATTGGATTGTTAAAATAGGTGGTCCCATTATTTGGAACTTTTGAAAAACATATATTCTTAAATTTGAATATTAGTTTACATACAACCTCACCGCTATAATACGAGTTGAACAGTAGTAGGATTAGTAGTTAAATAGTATACTTTACCTAAAACTTAACTTTCATTAATTGTCCTCATTATTATACTTATTTTATTTCAGCTTTTCTTTCTCCACTTTAAATATTACACTTCTAATTTATTTTAATTCTCTGTCAAAGAAATTGTTTATTACTGTTTTTAACCTTAGTATACATATTATTTATGAACCCCGTGTGTCTGTCTCAACACAGGAATTTTCCAGTGAGACAGGCATTGAAAAATCTGTTCCATGGAAACTGATAGTTGCAACTCAACCCTCCTTTTGAAAAACTAAGTAAAGTCTTTAAAAGCGATGAAAAAATGCATTTAAACCTAACTTTTTAGTTAAACCTAGTTTTTTTTCATCACTTTTCAAGAGTGTGTTGAAGTGTGTTAAATTGCCACTGATCTGCAGTCTGTGGTTACCTTAAAAACAATTATGATTATATTTTAACAAGATTAAAAAATAAATATATATTATCATTTATATTACTTTACAAAAATTATATGATTTGGTATTTGTGAGAGATACAATTTTGAATAGACCTCTGGATCCAGACTCTTGAAACTTAGTTAACTATTTCCTCGTAAGTATATTAATATTAAATCAAAATAAACACGTAGTGTTTTTCTGACAATTGGTTAGTTCTCTGCCAAAGAAAAGTCATCACTATCCGTCTTGACAAAGTGTTATTTAAAAGTATTTTTTATGCAAACAACAGTCAGAGATTTGAATTAATTATTGAACAAGTTTTTCGCAAATGTATAAAACTTTAAGGATTTTTTTTATGAAAGTTCCAGCCTATTAAATTAATTCATTAAAAAAATTGTTGTAAAGTCGGCGGCCTCGTGGTCCGGTAAAAAGGAGTTCAACTCCAAAATGTGTAAAGTGAGTTACATACAAATAATGTTGTATTGAATTTCTGTTTCTAGGATTGTTAGTACTAAATAAATGTTACTAATTCTCATACCAATATAATAGAATTCGCCTTTAAATCCTGGACAAACTACGCAATACATACGAATATTAATATTACAAGGGTAACAGCAATGTTTTCCAAAGTGGGCGATGTCGCTCCCTGTAGGTGCAGATAAGTTTAAGGGCAACCAAAAGCAGTATGAAGTGTGCGAACTACCAATTAATATATCTATTAAGGCGATGCACTACGTAGTAATGCAAAATTATGTGTTTTTGGTTTGAAAATTTGGTCGCCTGGAAATGTTTCAGATACTTTAATTAAATACTGCGAGTAAAATACATCTTGGCCTTTGAAATAATCGAGTATTTTTTAGATAAGTCTTTTTTTAAGCCCAGAAAAAAATAATGTATAAGTCCTATGAAAACTGCTTTAAAGTTCAAAATCTCTTATTTACGAACCCATTTTCGGTTATTATTTTATTGTATAATGTGGCAAATTAAGTTATTTATAAAATGATTGGAAAAAAATTAAATATTTATGCCTAGACATCCAAAAAATTAAATGAAAGGCACTTTTTGGCCATGTTTTTTTCTTGCATAAATCAAAACAGGCGGATGGTGTTAAGCGGGAATTTATACCTTATCGTCATCTACGTAAGGGGTGTTATTGATAACGGTTCGATTTAAAATATTACACGACGTAGTGCATCGCCTTAAAGTCAATATATCAATTCGACATTGTCAATTTGTTAGTGTTTTTTTTTTATTTTTACGTAGCCGTCTGACATTTAAGAATGTCATTTCACGGAGAGATGCGCCAGTGTTGCCAGCGTATGTCAAATTCTGATTTATTGCGTTATCAACATCGGTCTGGTATTAACAGCGCGACCGTGTTAAGGAAATCGGTATTAAATCAGCGTTATTTACGCTTATGGAAAGCGATATTGTAAAGTTATCGATTTCACTGTGCTATATTGTGCTAGGGATGTTCCTGTGTTGTGGCAGGTGAAATTTACAAATTGAGGTAATTCATTATATGATTGATAGTATTAATTATTACATTATACAGTTTAGTTTTATTAACACATATTTTAAATGATAATTAAATTACATTAATTAAACAGGGAATGTAAGACATTATAGTCCAGTTTTTCTTGTAATAATATTGTGTGTATTATGTTCTTGTCGGCTAACCATAATACTTTTTCAGTAGGGAGGGGATAAAGAAAAATTAAAATGAACAAATAAGTTTGATAAACTCTGATTTACAGCAATGATACTTTATTCAATTCGGTATCGATTTATTAAAATTGATAAAGTTAATTTCACTTTATTAAATTAATTTTAAAATGAAAGGAGTACTTTGTTCAAAGTGCGTATCAAATACAGAAAGTGGGCGTGTCAGAAGGTCGTTTATAACCTTCTGAAACTGTCTTGCAATAGGTACGTATACAAAGGTACCCGGTACCTGGGAACAAAAGCCTGTGTTTTTTCGTAAGTGGTACCGCAATGATAAATGTTATTTGATTTCAATTATTCAAACGCGAATACTCTCTAGACGCTTGTTTTAAAGCAATGTATATTTTCATGAAATATTTTCTCAGAAGTCATTCGTCGCTGAAGTTGTGATTTTAAATCCCGCCTCGGGAAAGCAAAAATATATTTTTTTTTTTTGACACAAATATTTTAAATCGACTATCATGATACGGGCATGAGAAGCGAGTAGTATTGAAGTGGGAGAAATGCCGTGCTGAAAAATTTAATCTCAAATACCTATATCAAAATCAATAAATACGACGGTAAAATAAGTGCAACATCTATCACGTGAAATGGCTATGAATAGATATTTTTTACAGACCAGATTTGAAAAGTTTTTTTAATAAATCAGTTGGTAGTTCATAACACTTTTAAAAAGTTTTAACTTTATCGTATATTTAGTTTTATTTCTATTTCTAATATGATTTCCATAATGAAAGGATAGGTTTTCAAGGGGTTAACGTGTGCCTGATAATTGCATACTGCAAAATAATTTACCTCGAAAATCAACAATGATTTCACTGGCTATAATTATTAGGTACGCATTTTTGTACACAATCATTATAGTGTTGATTGGAATCAATACAAAATCGTAATTTTTTATCCATGATTCAATATTTCCTTGTGTTATTTCTTCGGCGTCCTTAACTGAAGGCTTCTTAATCGCTGTAGCCAACTTATGATATATAATATAAATATATAAAAAAATATTGACGAAGGTTGTAAGCAGGCACTCCGTTACGGTTATTCGTGTATTTTCTAGAGAACAATATCTTTTTGTTAAATTTTTATTAAAAAATTCAATATTATTTTTATGTACATATATCTATTTTCATTGAAAACACACAATAACAACAAAAAAATAACAAAATTTAAAATTGAATAATTGGTAAAAAAGTTACGAAAAGTAACAGGTTGTGCGTCATTCACCAATAAAATACATGAGAAATAATATATCGATAAAATAAAGCTGATGTATAGTTAACAAAAAACATTTTAGTAATAAAATACACCCGTAACATTGTTCAATATTAGATACAATCGAAAAAATACATGCACGCCATCGGACCGTAGAAACGTTTTAACCTCGAATATCTCACGTACACTGTGGAAACCAACTACTACCAAGTGCTTACGTGAGTTTAAACCATACTTAATGATATCCATAATTCCTACTTATTCACTATTTATTCGTTCGCTACACATTCAACTAGTTCAAATTGAAGAAATGTCGAAATTTATTACACTGTTACCAAATCACCCGGTGCGCGGTGTTTCGGACGTGAAAAAGCTTTTTATAAAACTGTAAGAAAGGCGATGCTTTTGTTTGCTTTTTATCTGCGGCATTATACAATTAAATTTAAAATGTACGTGGCAAAAAGTTAAAGCAAAACATATTTCAAAAGTTTGCAAAAATAATAATAAATGCGAGTTCACAGTATTCCTTATTTACTTTATTCTTTATCACGTTTTTGATAAACTCAAGGGAGACTTCTAAGTTACACGAATCTTATTTTATTTCTCACATTTGTACATTTTTATATTTTATTTTAATTTTCATTGACTCTAAAAATAAAGTGTAATAAAATACAAATTCAATGAGAATATAAAAATAAGTTCACTAAATTGACGCGTTCGAACAAATAAAGCGACCTATAAATAAATATATATATACAAATAGGATATTTCATTTAACAATTTTCGTTAACAATTATCGTTTAAAATTAAACGTACATAATAATATAAACATTATATTCGTATCCACCACGGTATTTATCTAGTAGGTAACTGATATTTTTTTGCATTACTGAAATTTGTTTGTTTACAATGCTAATATTTTTTTATTTCAATAATTATATAATATTCACATAATAACATTATGAAAATTAATGAATTACGAATAATTAGATCAATTCTTATCCGCCGAGACCTTGTCTTTTAGTCTAGAATCTGTTTATCATAGAAGTAATGTACCATAGTACCGCATTGCGCAATAAAGCTGCAATTAGCGTAATTAGTTCTAAGGGCTACCGACAGTAATTATGAATTTTATAAATCCCCAGTATGCGGCTGAATGCACACGAATGAGTGTTTAATTGGCAGGTGTATAATCAATGGACTGAGATTGCCATTGACTTTAATATCGTTTATTGCTTCCCAACGAAAGTTCAGTATATAACTAGAACGCGGGTTTCCGGCATTTCAAAAAATAAAACACCATAACCATGCAAGGTCATCTGCTTTGTAAGGGACAGTTGGGTAATGGAGACCAGCGGATATAACTGAACGATAGTTTTAGAAGGTTCCGATTTTTCCATACCCACACCAACCGAGCGGGCCTTGCAAAATCCACTATTTCGATAGAAAGAAAACCTAATGCAATGCTAATTTAGAAATAATTTTGATAGAATATCATAAACCTACAAAAAATTACGATTAAATTATAAATTCATTTACAATATTATATGGTGAATAAAAATTTCCATTTCAGTTTCTAATGAGGTCACCCAAAAAGTTGTCCGAATACATTCTAGTTATTAACCAACCAACTTTTCCACTTTTAAACATTTGTATCGAATTTTTACTTGTTTCTAAAAATGAGCATTTGCCTAACGTGACATGGAGTGCTAATTTATTTTCTGAAAGATACACCAAATCGGTCACCTATTCGAAACAATGCAACAGTTAAAAAAATAGTTGTTTATAAAAAAGGAACTGAATGGCATTAAACATTGATTCATTGATGTACGCAAGACATCTAACAAATAAACAAGGTTCCCGATATTTCACGCAGTAATATAATGTTCTTATTAATTTCTCAATTTCATCGACATGTAATTTATATATGATTGCATGCATTTAGCAACGGTGAAAATTTCTGGCAACAACAAGTAGTAGGTACTATCAGGAAATTTGACTGCTTTAAATTACACAGAATTGCATAAAATCTATTTGAGAAATTATGAAATTTACCCTCGTGCATGCGCAGTGCGCACGCCAGCCGATGAAATATTTCCATTAAATTCACTCCTATGTAATGTACTAAGTCAAATTACGTTCACAAAGCAATCATTTTCTAAAATAGTCCGGCAACTACTCAATACGGGTTGATCAAACTCATTGATGTAGCCGCTAGTAGGATTATTATCAAAACAAAATTAAGTACCTAGAGAGATTCCTGAATGAAGTCGTTTGGGGTTCGTTTGTTTTGTTTTTGAAGCTTTATTTAGATGTAAGCAAATTTTTTCATACATCTAGTAATAAAAACATATAAAAATACAAAATAAAATAACAAACAGAATCATAAAATTATAGGGAAAAGGATATATACAGTATAACAAAAAGAAAAACAGTTACCCCGGTTTAAGAAATAGAGTTTGAGAAATACATTTAACTCCTGTTAAGGTGACAATAATATTTGCGAGTGTATACAATTCTTTTTTTTTTTAAATATATAAAGCACATGTTTTACGGAAAGTGTCAAGACTTGAGGATTCCTTTATGGCACTTGGTAGGTTATTATAAAGCCTTTGCCCTTTATAAAACACGCTGTTCTGTGTGCACGTAAGTTTAGTTTTGGGAAGCCTAAAGTCTCGGCAACTCCTCGTAGGACAATTGTGAATATTTTCATGGTACATAATATTAGTTTGCAGATATTTAGGGAGCATGTTACTTTTAAGATTATAAATCATTGTTAACGTATTATATATTATATGTTGTTTAGTTGTCAATATATTTAAGTTTTGTAACATAATTTTAACTCTAGTAAAGATATTATATCTCAGAATCATCCTCATCCCCATATTTTGAATGACCTGTAGTTTATTATTCTGGGCTTTGTTACATAAGAATAAAATACTGGAACAATAATTTAAATGAGGAGTCACAATAGAATTATATACGAGGTGCGTTGTCTTGAAATCGAAGTTATTTCTGATCCTTTTTAAGAAGCCAACTTTTTTAGCAATTTTCTTTGTTATGTATTCGAAGTGTTTGTCAAATTTTAATTTACTATCTAATATTACACCAAAATATTTAATACTGCTAACCCTTTCTATATTAATGGTCAGTATCATATGATCGGTTCCACATTGACTGTCCACAATCAGGGTGGTATGCACCATAATCCATAGGAAGTGTGAAGAGAATGAGAATAGAAAACAATTCGTCCATTATATCAAATAAGCAATTTCTGTCTATATTTGAAAAAATATATTTCAATAATGACCTTTTAACTTAAATAGCAGTATTTTTTATTGTTAAAGAATGTTTTAATGTTAGCATCTCGCAATTGATGTTATTGTATTGAAACATAGTGGCAAAATAAATTCATAACCTGATAAACAATTTACCGGTATTTGAAAACTTGCATTTCAACATTTTAATCAGTTCAATGTGAATGTGTACCAGAATCGCCAATACATATGATCTAAAATACCCACCAAAGATGAAGAGATGTTGAAACTCCCCTTAAAATACCCACTAGTCCTTTACCTCTAAAATAAAACAAAATTATATTGAAATTGGATTTTTTTTTTCTAGTCATTTCATCGGATTTTTTTATCCGTTCAGGCTTTAAAAATTGACTTTTCATGAAAATTTGTTGTGAAAAAAAATGAAATATTCTACTTTCTCACAATTATATAATCATTGGATCATCAAGAAACGCCCAGAATCCCCGTATTTTACCCACAAAAAGATTTTCCCGCAAAAAAACAATTCTTGAAAAATATTAGAAATTTACCGCAATTCGGAGATTTCTCCACGAATTGGCAACCCTGGTGTGGATAATGTAGACCATAGATATATTATTCACGTAGACTCGTTGTCATGAATCAGCAGATTCAGTGGTACAAACCAACCGGTATGTGTTTAATGTGATGGTGTTTCATTTGTTGTTAAATGACCATTTTTAAATTCTACTTATAATAATATAAAATAAAACTTATATATTAATAATATATATGTTTAAGCCCTAATATTTTTCACTGGCATATTGTCCCGCCCTAGTGGGAAGAAAGATTGGACTCTTGGGAAGCCAAATTGTGGACTAAGGAAACATCTCCAAATACCAAATGACCTCCACGGTGACCTTTAAAGTAATTGTGAAAAGAATGAAGTGAAACATGAGAAATAAGGCGATCATGGCCTATATGTTTCAGCGCTAGGAGGAGCTATACAGATGGACTCCATATTATAAATTTTATATAAATGCATAATTCTAAAATAAATGGTCGACATTGTCTGCACTGAACCGTTTTAACCTTACTAAGTAAGACTTTAGCCGGATACGGCTATATACCATTATCGAATGTCCTTTGAAAGCGCAATAACCCACGAGGTTCAACATTTATTATGGCTGCAAAAAATTTATTGAAATTTATTGGCATATTTTTTGAACTGATTAGTCATGTTAATTTCGTATATAATAATATTATGGTGAGGCCAACTACTATACTATCCGGGGTACCTCCATATAGAATCATAAGTTGTAATGCTGTTTGAATGTTAATAAACAATGAACTTGATTTACCAGATGTTACTATGCGTGCTAAACCAATTAAATAAAAAATAAAAACAAATCTTCTGCTCGTTCATCATGTTTGGTGCGTGTATCATTAAATGCAGAGTATTTTTTTATTGTTTATGAGGGTGGTGCAATCCCACGAGCTCCATATTATACATAGAATATATAAAGTAAATATAAAAAAAATTGTAAGATAATACATACACAGTTAACGAAAACAAATAAAATAATAATAATACAAAAAACATAATGAGACTAAAGTTTTTTTTAAAGAAAAAATATTTAAAAAAATATGTGTTTATATACTTTTTTTTAATCTATGACATCAGGAATTGGCTCCATCGCTTGTAAATAGGTCCCTGCCAGAAGTGCAGTGCTGCCATCACAAGACCGTTTTCGCTCGTCGCTAGTCGCGTTCGATTAGTACGCAATTATTTATTTTAATTTACGTGTTGTAAAATGAGTTCTGTTAACTAAAGAGACAACGTGTAGCAAGATAAGTTTCAAAGGTGTTGATATTGAACACTGACAAAATATTTTTTTCAGCGTTTCAGATGAATTAGTAAATTGAGTAAAGAAGATGATGGGGAAAAATAATTTCATGAAGAAAATATACCAATGGTGTTACATTATGATTCAAGAATATAGTAAGGGATCCAGAAATAAGACAAAGGTTTCTCGAATATACATTCCAAATTCGTGCATTATCGGTAATAACCCCACAGGAGTCCCTGCTTCCTGAAACCAGTGGGCATTCCAAATTTGGGATCGCTGACGGAAGTGGAATGATACGGGGAAGAAGGTCAAAAATTTGCTTGCCATTCAGATCTGGTCAATAAACATGGCTAAAGTCATTTCAAGCAGAGCCAACGGAACGATTCTGAATGGTGGTCTGTAACCAGCCGGTGGGATTGTGGTACCCCCAATTTGTTAAATATAAGTTTTTACCACAGACATAGGAATTAATAGACGAGAAGATAAGGGCGAGGGGTAAAATCAACTGTTGAAGAACGAAGGGAGTAAGGCTGACTGTGATTCGTCAATAAATCAATCTGACAGTAAATAGGCATCTCGCATTATAAAATCACCATTTAGTTCTTAAAAGTAAAATCTGCTTTTGAATGAATAGACATTTCTACATGGGAGCGCAAATTACTCGCCACGTTATGAACTAATTTGCGAAGTCCAAATTCGGCAAAGTAAGGCAGCTTCTATTTTCAGAGTCGTAGTTAGTTTCAGAGTATTTAGTTAAGACACTTTTACAAATGTCTCATAATTTACTTACCCCAGTAAACAACGATGAGCACACTTGAGAATCGCTACATTGTGATGTGATAGTATATGTTTCTAAAACTGATCCATATAATACGGTGTGAATAAGCTTAAAATAAAGTAAAATAATGCTTACTTATGGAATGTAATACGACAATTGGGTTTATTCTCTTTTTCACATCTATTTTTACAAGTTTTCATAGTACAAGTCAACATTTTGCCGTGTTATTTCGTAAAATGAACCGATGATGCCTCGACCATAGTTCGCACAAGAATGATGACGTCACGTTTTCAAATTTCACTTGAGGCCATATGCGAGCCCAGCCGGCTCAATTGAACCGGTATGGGGAGTGGGGAATAATACGCTTTTAATCACTTAGGGCAGGTCTACTAATATTCATATGTCTATGGTTTTTACACATATTATACCTCAAGAGAGAGCTGTGTTAATAGCCCCCGCATTCTCAATTTCTACCGATTTATACCATGTTTCTCTTTAATTCTTTATTTTTTTAAGTCCTTAAAAAAATATATGTTATTTTTAAGATAATTTATTTGCATTTATTATGCCGAAACGTTAATAATTTGAAATTCCCTCGGTTGAAAAAAATCCTGAAGTAAGCTCCGAAAATTACTAAACACGTTTGGTCCTGTTATTTAATATGTTATGGGCATGAAAAAATTCACAGTGTAGCTTTAAATTCAACTAAAGCATTTGTCGAGAGATTTTTGTTCTATTTCAAACGAGTCGTATTTTATTAAATATTTTCACCAATTTCACTTAATTGTTAAAGCTTTTTTAATATTAGCGCGCTCCCTCTAACATTTGTATTTACATATCTCCCTTTCAAACCATCTTTGTACGTTTACTATGGGGTCTTGGTAGGGGCTGCGGAAAGGGATTTATCAATGCCGGTCCGGTACCGGAAGAGGATAACAGAATTGCCGGTAGCTCATTCCACAGGCGAGCCGACTTATAAGACCCATTTTTAATTGAGTGGTGGTTCTTCACCAGGTCGATAGAGATCAAATACCATTCTAAAGCCGGTAAGTATTCGAATATATCAGAACTAAACTACATTTGTTACACTTGTTCAAAGTTAGTTTAACTAAGACGCAAAGTTTTTTATAACTATTTATAATTAACTGAATTGGTTAGTAACCAAGTAGAACCTAAAATTTGAATTTTATTTATTCTCAGAAGCAATTTCAATTTGAGTGAAATATATGACTGTACCTTTTTATACTTTACAAAGGTAGAACATAAAAACGAAGCCATACTGTGCCGTTGAAAACAAATTGGGTTTGCTGGTAAAGGCATTGTTCAACCATCGACAAAATAATCTAAGAACCCACCGGTCAAATCTATATTTTTCAATAACATCATTTTACTATATGCGAACCATTTAACATTTATGTGAATGAAGACTTTTAGGTACCTGCCTATACTGTAGATGTAAAAAGAACACGTTCAGGGATATTACGAAGAGTATTTAATTTATTTACACAGTATTTTTGTAGTGATTTCCTCATTTCAGTGAAAACACAAAAAATAATATTTTATTCTCTTCGTACGCGAAAATTTATTTAATTGATACATATTATACTGGTATAAGTGGTAAAGTTGCTCTCACAAGTAATACCCTACGATATGTGATATCCTATGTTAAAATACAGGGTGTCTTTTTCAAAGCCGTGATGATGCGAGAGTGAATTTGCCATCGAAAAAATCTCGACAAAAAATAAATCTGTTTTTCTAAAGGGAACTGGTATTGATGGAATACGCGGGACTTGGTTACCTCAGTATATCAGTCCGTATCCTCACTATGTACGACATTTCCCGCTCAAATTTAAGCGGGCTTAATCTGCCGATTAAGCCTTGATATAAACTGTTAGCTCCTTCTAAGCTAACACATCACACGCTGTAGAAAAATTTCATGTAACAGCAAAAACATTCTGATGACAATGTAAATTAACTGTGCAGTTTATATTGTTCTTGACGGTGTCTAAAATTAATAATAATATTTTGTTAATATGCAGATACACACGGGACACGCTTAGTGCGCAAAAATTATTTAAATAAATAACACTTTGAGTCAGCTAGACAAGAGTGAGAAACAAATATTTCTGTCACTGTAAATGGAAAATAATGCATTTTAAAATTTATACTGTTGAAATCAAAATTTATTGTTCACTTAGCGGCCATTGTTTCTGACGCCAAAGTTTTAATGTTTGTATTTTTTCTTTGAAACCAAGAACCGTAAATGGGTCCTTGGAATCCGAGTTTGAGTTTAAATATAAATTTAAAAAACCTACTTTCATAATATTAGGACAAACCTTGGTGTGAAGAAAAATAATATTATACTTTTTTTAACGAAATAGCTGTTAAAATGCATTATATTCGATTTCTATTTTTTCGGTAGCCAAAATGAACGTACATTTAACCGCCATAAGCGTCCAAAACACATTTTAAATTGTATGATCACTACAGTTTAACACCCATTGTTGGACATATTGGCCTAGAGTATAAACCTTGCAATTACTGTATAAACGGAATGATAAGGTTTTAGAATGTATGCGGTTAATGAACAAACAATTTGAAATATCCATGGAATAAAATTAATTTTGACCCCGAATTATAAAAACATTGATCAAACAAATTATTATTATTGACCCTCGTGCTACAAGAACTCACATAAACGTAGAATTATGACAAGCTGTCGAAAAACGTTAAAATTCTGCCTTTTTTCAAGTCTTGAATCATTTCAACCTTGCATAAGGTTGCAATTTAGTTACCAACATATCTGCAAGGTTAATGTTAAATAGTTGATAATGACAAAATAAATCTTTAGTGATTTGACGTGAATCACTGCACGTACATAATATTTGCACTGTTGAGTCATTCCAACCCTGATAAAAATGACTGTATTAAAGTGATTTTTACACTAGCTTCACACAGAAGGCCCTGAGGAAAATAATTTGCTTCGTAGCCTGTGTCGTCTTTGGGGATGCCGCCAAGACCTATAAAAACATCATCCCATGAATGCGGGCACCCCTGATAAGTCACCAAACGCAGCGAACCACTTGGGGCGACCTATGACAGAGAGTTGGTTATCCAATAATAGGTTCCCGGGTGGCGGTACCCAATTAGCCTTCGATCTTTGTGTCTATATATATATATATATATATATGTAGTGACTTTATTATTTATTTACAGCCAGTGCGACTATGGCATCCCCAATCGGGGTCTGTTGTGAGCAAAGATATTAGAAGAACGAGATTATTACTCTAAGGATATGCTAAGTTGGCCACCGGACCGTAGGCGGAGTACTACCTAATTAGGGGTACTTTGAATACTGTCGGGACTTGTACGCACAGAAATCTGTTCGATGTATTAGTGCGGATACCTTAGCGTAAGCGAAGGTGTGCAGTAGTATTGGTGAACAAAACCGGCTACACTGGGCAAAACAATTCCACACATTATGAACTGCTCATAGCACATCTCGTTCTTCTAATATCTTTGGTTGTGAGGCTTAAAGTAGTGGAGAGGGGAAAGTAGTAGTATAGTGTAAAGCAATAATGTCAGGGAAAATATAATTATTCGTCATATTATTGAAGCAACACAACCTATCCAAAAAACAAATGCATCTACATGATATAATTCAATGCAGGTAATTTTTACACTGAATGCACTTTAGCAATGGAAACTTAAACCCACCGTTATTGGTTTAGGAATTTATCTACCAATTCATAATATGTGAGAAATTTTTATAAAAAAAAATAGTATTCAACTTTTACCCAGGTAAGTTTTTAGATTCTCACGGCCAAAAGCATTTTTGTTGTTTGTTTTTGGGGTGTTATGCCGTGTTGCGCTAACTCCTTCTTTAGCCGACGTTTCGGACAGCGTTGCAGTGTCCATCATCAGGGCAGATCCGGTAGATCCGGAGATGTGTAAATTTATACATCTTCGGATCTACCGGATCTGCCCTGATGATGGACACTGCAACGCTGTCCGAAACGTCGGCTAAAGAAGGAGTTAGCGCAACACGGCATAACACCCCAAAAACAAACAACAAAAAACTTTTACCCACATTAAAACTATACGCCAAGTGATCGATCAACAGGTGGATGCAATCTGTTAGAATAAATATAATAAGCTATATTAAATTAATAATATTTTCGCTAGCCCATAGTTAATAACGTAGATAATTGTAGAAATATATTATATATTTGTACAGATTTGAACAAAAACGGCGCTTTACAAATCATTCAAATACTATTATTATTATTTCGTTGCGTGTGAATAATAAATGAGCTGGTTTTTGAATTTGTAAATAATTATCTAGCAAATGTTTTAATTTTTGTATTTTTATTTACAACTAACAGATACATTACGTAAAAATGTGGATTTGCTTAGCACCCTTGATATGATTTTGCACAAAATCGACGCTATACAAATCATCCAAATACTTTTTTTATCGACTTTATGTCCGGGTTAAATCTTCCCCACAGGAAAAACTAAACCCTTCCACACACTTTTCAACAAATGATCATCTAGTCAATCCACATTATGCAAGTGCATTATATAAGCATAATAAATACAAAATAATACAAAACAACACGTCAAATCACCAGAGATCAAATGGGAGAGTAATTCATCGACTCCAGATATCAGAGAGTTCGGCTCGGTAGAACTTCTAATTGGACCTATAATTCCTACTGATCCCTCATTATAAATATCTTTCTATTATTGTTAATATTATTATTATTATTATTGCTTCATGTTCATAAATGAACTTTAAATGATGACGTATTTCGAAAGCTTCAGTGCCAGGTTGTGCGTTACTTACGGATTTGAACGGAGGATTGCGGGTTCAAGATCCTGCGATGGTAAATTTAAAAAAAAATAATAATAATAATCAAAAAACTAAAAAAATCCTTGGATTTATTCATACAAGTACAAATATAAAATTAAGTTTAAATATATTTGTGTATGGTACCAAAGTAGGGGATTCTATCCTTTACACGGAGTAAGCAGTGTATTGCTGATTTATTAAAATTTGTTTAAAATGGGAAAGCATGCCGTTTCCTAATAAACTTATAGTACATTCATAATATATCGAAGCACCAGCGTCTGTCCTGATAATCCACAATGACGAAATGCGAAAACATTATATTTTTTATAAATACTTACTTTTTTTATATTTTCCGACATCGCCATAACACATTCGTGGTTTACTGATAGTTTATTAAGAAGCTTGTCAATTCATTCGTTAAATGCCTGCAGTCGCGTTTTTAACCGGTCTCCGAATAATTTGAAGACATTCTTAATAAATTAACAATATTCTATATCAGTAAGTATGGTGAGAGTTAAGGCCATATCTACATAGCCGAGTATTCTTTTTATCTGCCTCTCATTCTACTTTCTTCCCTCTGTGTGGACATTTTGTTAAAATATGGTTTCTTTCACTTTGGCTGGGTGTTATCCATGGTTAAGTTGGATGGACCCCAAAAATTCCTTTACCGCAACTAATAACAGCTTAGGTAATATTTTATTAAACGATGTAAGCATTCAGGATTGCAGGTATTGATTGTTGGTCGTTTAAATATTATATTTTAATTTTACTATTAAAGTAAGCCATTTTCTTAAGAATAACAGAGTCGGAGATACTATCAGAATCACCCTGGTGTAACACCGCCATTCAAAATTGAAACGTTGCTTTAAATGGCTTTAGCCATGTTTGGTGACCTGATCTGAATAGCCAGGTACTCTCCCACCTTCCTCTTCCACAGATTCTTCCACTTCCCACTACCATCAACCTCACAATATACCCCAATTGGGGATGCCATATTCTCGCTGGCTCCAGACGGTAGGAAGCAGTTGTGCGGTATTCCCATAAAAATTAAAAATGAAATACAAAATATAAATAAAAAATAAGGTCAACTAATTATTGATAATGCCAGTATTTTACATTCGCACCGCGCCGTAAGCTGATTGAGACAAGAAAAGGAATTGGTACGGGGACAAAGATATTATGCTGATTTCAGTTGCACTTCGTCACTTTCAGTTTTCAGCGGTGACGAGTGCAATGAGTCATAAAAAACCGCCACTTATTCAAAATCAATGTCCGAGGAACACCACAACACTGAAAAACTCCATTATACAATCCGCGTTTTTTGAATACAAGAAGTTGAATAGCTACACCAAAAAATATATGTCTCGTAAAGCAGGTCATCGTTATTTGGTTACATCGACCATGACCAAAACAGATTGACACTGGACTACATAACCACTCATTAAATTATATAATAGTCCAGTAAAAATACTGATTTTTATCCGCAGGTACCTTCATTCTCAATTATTTTAGTTTTTGTTGGCCTTACAATTAAACCGAGAACGTAGTAAAAAAATTGATTAAATTAGCCGTTTAAATCAAGGGCAAAGAAGACCTCGGCATATGCTCACGCTCAGGTGACCAAACTTTTTATTCCATTATTAAAATAACGATAAAAGCATATAATTTAAATTGTTTAGTGAACAATTAATTATGCATAAGGTTGGCGCCTGAGACCTATTCTGTGCGTTCAGAAAAAGCTCTTTGATTGCGTATCAAAAGGCCATAAATTTGCTTGAGAACCTACCCACTTATCAGTATGTAGTAATCTCATGGAGATATATTTATGCACATTAATATATGCCTATGCTAAAATGAAACTTCTCATGAGTCATGCAGATTTTCTTGAGAAAACGACTCATTAAGCCTGAAAACTGGATTGAAAATTCTCAATAAGTATGATCGATAGCCCGTTCCTGTTGGAATACCATAACTAATTCTATCCGAATAATAAAAAAACGGCAAGCTGTTCGGGATACGGCACGATTGTCACTGACGTGACGTCTTCATGGCCACCGACTTCATGAGAATCTTGATAAATCACGGAGTAGTCTTCACACTTGAAATCAGTACCGATTTTGAAAATAACAATTAAAAACATTTTTCCATTAAAATTATTATATTATAGGAAGATACACTATCCGCTTGTCTGAATTCTTCACTGAATCAGTTCCAATTGTGAAAATGACACTTAAATTCAAAGCAAATACGAGTTCATTGAACCAGATTTCTACAGGACAGACGCAGTTTTTTTGATACGGCACTTCATGGTGAAAGTTTAATTAAACTTATTCACTTTTAAAAGTACACGCATATGGAGGGCGCGAGTTCAAATGCGCAAGAAAATTTTAATTGATGAATTTATTTTTCATTCATTCATTAAATATATTTTCAGCACCTTCCAGAGTGGAAAATACTCAGTATCACCCTGGTGTAAGACACCATTCAGAACTGAAACCTTACTTGAAATAGATTCGGCCGTGTTTTATGACCAGATCTGAATAGCAAGTTACTTCCCATTATTTTATCTTCCCCATCTCATTCCTCTCCCCACTACCCTCAGCCTCACAACAAACCTCGATTGGGGATGCCATAGTCTCACTGGGTCTAGACGGTTGGGAGCAGTTGGGACTCTTCTGCGGTTTCACATTAAAAAAAACATAAATTAAAAAATAACACTGAATAACGCTAATTAACGCTCCCCCTCTTATTTACCCCTCGTCCGTAGTTAATCATTCCTTTTGCTTTGATTTTTGCTTTAGCACTTATTCCTTCTACATCGTTGATCATCATATAAGGTGATCCTTCTGATTGCAAGTGACCAAGGCATGTTTTACACTATATTGCTGCGTGATCGATGTGATGATATGTCTTTTATGATTTCTAGTCGTCTGGATACTCAATTAATAGAGGATATGGACAACTCATAGTAGTTAAGTACATCAGCCATCTCTGGTTATAAATTACCGACTATGTGGGATATAGGTATAAGGGAATATAAATAACACTTAATACATAATGTGTTCTCTTTATTCTTTGCAAAGTTATCATTGCACTTAAACAGTGATTGCAACTTAAGTAACAATAGGTATTGGAGTATTCATTTTTCGAAAGCAAGATTGATCGGTTTGTCTCTCACAAAAATGTTAAACCAACAAATTCCTATCGCTTGGTCCCCTGTTTTGTAACGTTGGTCAGATCCTACGTGAGTTGCAGTTGTTACATTTGTTGCCCATTGTTAGTGTTATTTTACATCCGACAGATCTTACGGATGGATTCACACGTTTAGTGGCCGTTGATTCCATCATCCGTTAAAAAAAACAAACCGTTAGAACGCTTAGAATCTTCCTTCGTGTCAGAATGTGCAATCATAATTCTGAAGGAAGCCGAGTTTTCGCACATTTCAAAATTCAAAATTATTAAACACAATATTTAGTAATATTTAATTACATTTATATAACATTTACGTGCAGATTTCATGGCCGTGCAAGCATTGTTCGCTATTTTCTAGGTTACTACTATTCCAAACATGATTATCTTTGTTGAAATCTGGACGCAAGCGTTATCTGAAACGGTTATCAGAATATCATAAATCAGTCACTGGCACCAATTATACTTTAGGAGAAAAGATGATTTTTTTAACGTATTTTTTTCGATTTTTATCTGGGTTTATTGAAAGCTTTAGTAGACGGCTTTATCCATACAGGGTGTCGGGGGGTAAAGTGCACACACTTCATGAAGGTTCTACATGATAGTACACGGAGAAAAATGGTCGTGTTAAAAAAAGTGATAGCATGCCCATTTCCTAATAAAATATTAGTCATTCAGAATATACCGAGAACACGTGTTCTTTTCCTTACAAATATCATGACGGAATGCGACAATATCAGAATGTCAATATCATTATCAGCAATTGTATGAACACGTGTTCGGTCGTCCTCATAAAATACTCGCTTTAACTGACATTTTGTTATGAACTCAGACAATTCATTCGCTTTAACTGACACTTTGTTGGGAACTCTGACAATTCATTCGTTGAAGGCCTGCAGTCCCGTTTTTAACAGGAAAACGAATAATTGTACCAGATTAGAGAGAACAAGTAAAAAATATGAATCATTTTTTTCGAATTTTCAAAGGTTTTAAGGTAGTTTTCAGGTACAGAAGTTGAATTTTTTTTTATGGAAAAAATCATATTCTTATATAGAAAAATATTTTTCTATAGGCAAAAACAACGGAAGGTTTAAAAAAGTCAATTATCATTTTTACTTCTACCATCATTTAGAATCACCTGCCGAAGTTTGTGCAGTTTACCCACGGAAACCCTGCATTATCGATGATTTTACAAGTCATTGGCAGTTTCCGTTTGCCATTAAAATATTGGATATACCTACTTCATAGTTTTTAAAACACTTAATTTTTTGTCATAATGTAGGTGGTGTTGAAAAGTATATGTTACTCTCAGTAATCAATGAGAAACATCCTGTATCATTTTGCACATTATCTGTACATGTTTTATCCGCTAAATAAATAAAATTAAATCGAGCTGATTGTCATTGATAATCAATTTCATTCAAACATTTAAATGAAAGTTTGCATATTCGTGCAAATGTTTGTTTTTTAAATAGTTGTTATGAAAGAACATTTAGCGATTTCACACGACAAACAAATAGTTATTGTGTGTCACGACTGTAATTTGTGGGGTTATATTCAGTCTGCCTACCCATAATGCGCATGGTTACCCTGTCTCCCCATACGGAGAAGGTGAGTAAGGTCGTACCTAAAAGGCGTGTAGTAATTCAAATAACCCGATAACCAATTGACAGTTCATTTGGGACGAGGTATCTGCTTACAATATGTGTACTAGGTTTTTGAATAATTATAACGATTGGTTTATAATTACCATTCGGTGTAATTATTATTGAAAATTAATCAAATTACCTAGTACGGGTTTCGCTGTTGGATTTGTTTGACGCCCACTAACACCGCCAGTAATGGAGGTGCGTACACGCCTAAACCGGCTGCTGATTTAACGCTATTGACATTAAAAATCAAATAAATTAGAAGTACATATGTGGCAACACTGAAGAAACTTGTTTCCAAATCTTGCCCCTGAATATCTCGACGCGAAGGTAGTTCTCTTTTTTCAATTAGTTTTTAAACTATCCAGTGAATTAATTTTATTATACCTACCTCTCTCTGCCTCAGTTTACCCATTAAGATTTGAAGGAATGTAAAGAATGCGGGTTTTTTTATCTGTTCTCCCAATGTCCTATTGTTTGGGCGGGAGAAATGGATATATCAGTCATAGATTTGTCTTACAGTAGCCATGTTTCAGCTTAAATAATCAAAGTCAAGAGATTATTTAGCGAAATAAAATAATAACTTCGTTCAGAATAACGAAAACCGATTGCGCTTAACACAAGCATCACCGGGGTACAAATTACACTGAATTCTACCTTGATGATGCTTGGGTTAAGCGAAACCGGTCGATCGTAATAAACAGAATAAATTTCATGTTAAATTTATTGCTTTGTCAAAAAATTTACTGGTTTCTACGAAGATTATCTAGTGGTCAAATATTGTTTCTTTTAATATATTTTGTCTATGGAAAGTTAGATTTTTGTGTTTTAGTTATAACGTACCTACAAACATTTCGAAAAATTCGAGTACCTACTGGTGTGTGTGCCACTAGCATTATAGGTGCGGTAAAATTAGGTAAAGTATATCGGGTGGGGTGAAGTCGTAAAATTTAATATTTTTGCAAATATACCACTACTGCCAACTTACGGTTTTAATCAAAACTATTTCCGATTGTAATCTACAGTACAATAGATTCTAATATAAGGTGAGTGCTCAAGATTATTATTACTCAGATTATTATATAAATATATGTATTAAACAGTCGCCTTCGTGATGCCGAAAGAATCAAAAGTACACGTTTATTTTGCGTGTTTTTAGCTTTGCTGTAAATAAAGTTTATCCACGATATTATAACGTAGGATATTGTTATTGTTTACAATAACCTACATACATTGAGTTTTATCACTGTAAAAGAACTACGTGATTTCAGACAAAACTCAAGAGTAAAAAAATCACCCCACGCAAGAGGGTGAAGCCGATCACATTTTACAATTAGATATTTCAATGACAAAAAAATAAATTACACTATTTTTTTCACCTTTTTATGTAACTACAGGGTTTTCCAATAAGAGTTGTTATTTTGATATTGTAATGATCTGCCCTCTTCAAACTTTTCCTTCTCTTCATTCTACGATAAATTTTCTTTAAGTCCCATAGGTAACTTTTCCATAAGGCTTTGGTTATGTATATATCTGGGGTAGGAATTTCCTCCCTGCCTTTTACAAGCCTTTTCCCCCCTCTTTATTACACACCCCTTCAACTGTGTGCATCATAATTTGTCTACGTGTTTTACGGCCTTGAACGTAATTATTTCACGTGACGGTTCCGTATAAAAAGGCTTCACCGAACGTTGTGTTGGTTTTTTGTTTCTCGGTTTATCTATGTATGTGTGGTATCCCTCGGTTCTTTTGAGATAGAGTGAGTTGAATCCATTACCGCTGTGTTTTAAAGCTATTTCATAAACCTTATCTTCTAAGTCGCCTGCTCCCCAACTAACTACGTGATTCTATCTATAGTAGGGTAATGTGAGTATAACAAGGTTTTAGATTTTATATGTGTGATAAACATACGATAAATTTATGGTGTTAGTTGTCGGCGCCATCCATGTATATATTTTGGGAGGGGAAGGAGAGGAAAGGAAATGAATTTGTTCAAGCTAAGATTGGCTCCTCCTCTTTACCAAACAAAACCGATGGATGATAATTTGAGCAAGGCGATCGATATCTGCGTGTCTGGATATCACAACCGGCCGGGTCTCCCCTTGTTCCAAATCGGCAACCTTCACGCCAGAATAAAGAAAACCAGGTCTCCTCACCAATTTCAGAATTGCCCCAACCTCATGCACCTCCAGGAAAATCTACTTTACTGAGTGTAGAAGGGGAAAACCATGACATCCCTTGTCACAAATCTAGTCGCGAAAATGTGACACGTAAGGTCCTAAGTTACGTGCCACCTCTAGAAAACGTTGTAACTTCCTCGTCGTCGGGAATTTACATCCCTTTCTAGGTCAATAACATATATAACACACGACGATCTTGTCGACATTTAGCCCGCTTTTATCGATAGGTTGTGTGCCTACCCATTCAGCCAATTATCATGTGAGATATATGCAAGGTTTACTCGAAATGCCAAATTTAGGATGAGGACTGTCTGTATTTTAATATTTGGTTCCAGTAGTTATTTCATGAGGTTACTAGCATCCTCGTGTATTAGGTATGGGTAACTTCTTCTGAATACCTATCCTCTCAGGTAATAAACGGATAATTGGTTTGATTTTTGCAATTAATTTAAAGAGGCTGCCTACCTCTCGAAAGGTACCTGTTGAGAAAAGTTGTTCGGTTGGTAGTTTTATTTCGGAGATTACCATCTCCCTCTTTTGACTCTAGATTTGTTTTTGTGCATCCCAATTTGTAACTTAGAAAGTCAAACAATAGATGAAAAGTATGAAATTAGAAAGTCAAACAACAGAAGAAAAGTATTCATTTTGTTCTGTCTGGTTGCATCCGATCGCTTTCTATTCGGGCGGTCATACGCTAGCAAAACTTCCCCTTTGACTGACTGTACACCGCGCCTCTCGGCCTATATATGAAAAGGTCATTGGCCTGTCTCCCACTCACAGCTGATTGACAATTCGTCTAGCGTATTCCTTTTTATGGGAAAATTATTTGGGTTGCAGGCGTTGCAAACTCGGTTCCTGTATCCGTCCTTTAAAAGGTGTTCTAGAATTAAATAAATAATATTAAAAAAACTCACCCTGTTAGTCACCTCCAAATCCTAGTGTGAAACTTACCTGGTTACACACTAAATAGCTAAATCAGTTTAATTTTCGATCTCCTCCCTATCGGCTTCTTTCCTCCTTTTAGCGAAATCCTTGCAATTTGTTCAATTTTGGTCCCCTCCCTACGCCTTTAAAGGGGTAATTAAATAATTCTGTAAATAAAATTGTACCTCCCTAATTTAACCTAATCTCTGTCAGGATTCGAACCCTAGTTTTATGATTTGTTTGGATTCTCTGGTTTACGGTCTCAATGTGGTCAATGTGTTAGAACGCCATCTCGCCAATCGTTAATCCCCCCCCCCCCCTGATCCGATCAAACACTTCCTGCATTTAAATACGTTCACTCTGTTTTAAACGCAATCATTATCATTATTATTTCTATGTTTTTAAGACAAGAAATTTAGTTGGAACCGTATACACGTTTAATTTAACACATTTTATATTATAATCACGATCGCACAACCCTTAGCGCCCTTGAGGTGATTTTTCACAAAACGGCGCTCTACAAATTATCCAATTATTATTATTATTAATTGTATTCTCACTGAGTCCAATCACTTTTTCACTTCACCGGTTCAATAATATTTCACTTTAATTCAATATTCAACAAAGCTTTCCAACACCATCTGAATTCACTAATTAACTGTAATTTCACACTACACTTCTGATTTGTATCGATTTCTCGGAGCTGTCAACATACCCAAGTTCAAAAACCGACTGTCTCATCGATCTCTGCTTTTCTTGCTTCCCGTGGGAACATGTTTACTCCTGTCAATAAATCTTATGTTGTTATTCCAATAAAAAAATTTTTTTTTTGGGGCACGTTCGTTTCGTTTATTTATTTATGTGAATATTCAAAACATCACAATATTCAATTGTAAAAGATCAATGGTTTCGTAGCTTGTGTGGCACGTAGCGCCGTCTTGTTGAAAGTAAACGTTGTCCAGATCGATACCATCCAATTCCGGCCATAAAAAATCATTAATCATCTCTCGATAGCGATCAATTCATCGTAACTGTTGCTCCAGCCTCATTTCGAAAAGTAAGGTCCAATGACTCCGCCAAAGCATAAACCTCACCAAACAGTCACACGTTGAGGATAGAAAGGCTTTTCAACAATAACTCTTGGGTTTTCCGAGCCCCAGATGCGACAATTTTGCTTGTTGACAAAGCCACCGAGGTGGAAATGGGCCTCATCACTCAAGATGATTTGCATTTGATTCACTCAAGTGAATTTTAATAATTTCATTGCGTTGTTGAAGCGTGTATCGTTCCATTTTTATTAATGGCGTAGTTTTTACTTGTCAAATGTCAAAAAATTACAACTTCAAAAGTAACATCTACTGAAATAGCGGGCTATTCAAAATAACACCTCTTATTGGAAAACCCTGTATTTAACAAAACAAGTTTTTTTAGCAACACCAAGAATAACGGTACCCTATAATAAAAGAATCATAGATAATACCATAGACAACTACAAAGTTTTTATTGCTTGTTCAAGATTTTTGTTGATGCCAACTACTAAATGCAAAAATAATGATTTAATGATCCAACTGTGTGATCCCCTTCTCTTCAAATAAGTCGCCCTTTTAACTATCACTAAACACTTAAGCCGCAAAGAACCGGATTAAGTTGATTTGAAGGAGTGTAAGTCGGTAAGAACTGTCGAAAAATGGTTGACAATAATTTAACCATCGGCAGATACGGTTTAATCATCAGTAAGCAAAATACTTGCTTTCATACCAACAACTACGCAACGTCCTAAGGACATAGCGTATCCACAAGTTTGATACCTATTCGAACTAAGAGTTGAGATGTTGTAAGTCACACTAATTATTATTAAGCGTCAGATTCATGATTTGAGTAAATACCGAAGTTAATAACAACTAAATGGTAACTACGTACACTGGAAGGCATGTTCTGCGTAACGTGTGAGCCAACTTACCCTTAGGGGGTGTTTACGTTTAACAAGAAAATAATCTGTACTCAATTAAGATTTAATTATTAATTGAGTCGCTGAAATAGTTGACACTGATTTAGCGGGTGACCAGACTTATCGATAATATTTGGAGAATATGAAATTAAATAATCTAGAATATCTACATCGACAAACGACAATCTGCGAACGAATTTACCTTTGGAGAATAACATAATTTTATATTTATAGTCCGATATATTTCTGCATAAAATTAACAAACTTGGTATCCGGCGATAGATAGATTATCGATAAATCGTAAAGTTGGCTAAAAAAATGTTTTTATAATTATTTTTTTAAGATCTGCCATGTATTTTATATGCGTGTCAGTCGTTCCGCCCTCACATTCAATGTGTTAATACGGATTTTAATTAAAATAAAAGAAAAACAGAGGGTTCTGCCAAAGTCAAAGTTGTTTAGGTACTATTATAGTAGGTATAATAGAAATCCGTTCCCAGAAATTGGACGTTTTATCCAGTCAAGAGACATAGGCCCGGTCTATCAATCAGTACGTATCCTCTAATCGGCCGCTCAAGCCTTGATAAGCCGCAGAATAAATCTAGTTTTAGACGCCGAGGCGCTAGCAGTCACATGTAAAACTTGACGTTTACTTACGTAAATAATTGCATACTTACATCTCACTGAAATTTATATAAACTGCATAATTTTATCACTATGGACTATTATATTCATCGAGCGATGAGGAATGTCATTGTTATTATCTGAAAATCAATCTAAAATAGTTCGGTAAGGGATTTCAAAAGTTTCAATGTCAGGACGGTTAGTTAGTCATAATTTCAAGAAGAGTGACACTGACTCCAGTAAAACTAATAATGTTTTTAATTAATATCCTTGCATATAGCACAATACTGATTGAAGTGGGGAAATTTATCAAAAATCAACTCAACATCAAATAAACTGCTGTCGTTGACATTTTGCAAGTACAAAACACGTAAACAGTCGTTCGGTTTGACAAAGAAAAAATAAACACATTCCTCTATTAAAATCTTAGACAATTCATGTAATACTTGTGATATCTAAGCTTACGATTGGTTTTCAAATTTGGGCATACATTGTTACATTGGTTCACAAAATAAAGTGAAAGCAATTAGTTAAATTGGTTTAAGGGATTAAAATAAGTACCTTCGTTACATTATAGCACATATCCTTCAAAAAGTGCCAAGATTATGTTCCAAGCCGCCTTAAGATGAACATTCCGACCAAGCCGAGCTTAAAATCAACTGATTTACTGGACCATAGATATAAAAGAGCTTCGCAGAATGTCATTGAATATAACAATATTACAATTTTTTAAATTTATTTACTGTAAACTGAATTAAAATTCTTCCGTTAACGGATTGTCACGTAGAGGTTTTATGAATACTCATAGATCAATTAATATTTACTGATGAAAGTGTTTAAATTATTTCAGATTACATTCTAACTTCCAGACACCACGTATACTAAGTATTTAACGCTTTTGGCGAGAACCTTATTGATTTATTGTATTATTTACTCAAGTTGCGTTATGAACTATTATTAACACATCAAAATGATTGTGATTGTTTCCTAACTCATGTTTGTAACGAATTAACTCATAACCTAAAATATTTATTGTGTGGTTATTAATATTTCCGCTGGAGGCTGTTGGAGTTGCGCAATTAAATCATTTTACAGTTTATAGGCGCAGTTAACTTAGTTGCGTTATTGTTTCATCACGAATAATTGAACAGATTCTCAACACGTTCATTCGATTAATAAGAATGATTTACATTTTATTAGCGATCTGTCAAGGAGACCTACCATCGTGGCGGAAATAAATATGTTTGATCAATGGCTACTGAAAGAACTCACGAGGACATTCAATGCAAAAAGCTAAAAATAACCCAACCTCATCAGCAAAGTTGCATTCGAAGAGAAAGGTTTGGACGAGGAGGCAAACAAAATGACAAAAGAATAATATAAATTAAGAAATATAAAAAAAAAAAAATTGTAAAATTATATGTATACTATAAATAATATTTTTTTGATTCAAAAGCTATTTTGAATCAATAGATATAATATTTGTCTGTTTTTTTTTAATCTCACGAGTTGCAGCTGGAAACAATTTACATTATCCGTGTATAAATATTAAAACCACTATTTACTAAAATATTTCAAGGATAGTGTTCATTAAAGCCGCGATTTGTGAATAGTTGTAAAGTGATTTACTCATTCGGCAATTATTATGCAAACTACCGGTTCCACGTGCTAATTTATTTAAATACCATTTGATAATTAAACCAAAATGGAAATTGGTAACGAAAATCAAACGGTTCGTACGTTTTCTTCTCAACAATCCCAGTACATATATTAATTCGTAACTATTTGATTTTTTTAAATTTCTACGGTAGGTTATTTATAGATAATTAAACATCGCATTTTGTAATGCCATCAATCATTTCTGAAACATGCGAGGTCGTCAATACTATTAAAGAATACTTAATTGGCAGATAACTTATAAGTTATGAGATAAATGCATGAATACGAAATAGGATATATAATTCAATGAGCCGCATTTTATCTTATTGAATAAGCTGAGGAAATCCTTCCTGCCACCATTTTCACACGTACGTAGATAACGCACTTGTACGTTTTCATCATTATTCTGAAGAAATCATCGTTTTGTGATGAAATCAGTGAGATGTATAGATGGGTTGACTCCATTGATGTATTATACTAGATTAGCCCTGTCTAGTTAAATTAATTTAAAAAATGACACCACATAGCGTACGTCACAAATATGGAGATGAACTTAACAACCCAACTCTGTTTAAACTCCTCGTACAAGCGTTCAAACTCGTAAGCGAAACCAAGGAGCAGCGTTCATTTTGTTGCCGAGGTGTTGTTGTAATTTGAATACAAAGCCGTCACCAAACCATTTTTTTTGCTAAACCAGGTTTGAATCAGGTAAAGGACTAATAAATAACACAAAATGATTTTTATTTTCACATTTTTACTTTATGGATTCATACACTACATATTGAACCGTACGGGAAACGTACACATATTTACTATTGAGCAGAAGTTTTATGAATTTACAAAATTATTTATATAAAATAGTATATATTTATCAAAGAAATCGTTTACTTTGGGGCTTGACATTTTAATCAAATGAAAAGTCATTTTGTTTTTAACCACTTTGTTAGGTTTATAAGACAGCATTATAAAAAAACTAGTCTCGGTACAAACATTAATAATGTATAAAATATAAAATTAAAATAAAGCGAGAGAAATCATATTAGACAGGACAGAGCTTCAGAGAGGGTGTGGTGGGGTGGAACAAGGGAGGGTGGGGGTTACATGGTTATAATATCAATTTATTTATGCCCATTAAATAAGCTTTTACATTGTGTTTTTGTTGTTGTGTTTGTCTCTTTTTTCGAATATAGGAACAACTTTACATACCTACGGAAAAAAATATGATTGTACATTCCTTCCCAGGGACTGGAGTCAACCGCGCCAACAACTTTACCAAATGCATGCCGATCGAGTAGGACCGACATTTATTTCTTATGTTAACTGCTGTAATGTCATACGATTTCAGAGAAATGCCTATTCGGTTTATTTTTGTAGTGCCATTTTTGTGAAATATATATATGGTGCTTAATCAAAGCCAGACAATAACAACCAGTAATTAAAATAACCGTTCTCAGATTAAGCAACGATACCTAATTTGTAGGTACATTAAATTTTCTCCTCCATGCAGCATGCTCAGAGATTATAAATGACCTGAAGGAAATTGCAGTCTAAACGTTTGGGATGAAAATGATTTGAGCACACATGGTTTCCTGATGATGGTACGGTCAACGTGTTCCGACATCGTGATAATTAATGTATTCGAAATTTACTACAAATTTTACAGGAAACCTGTTAATTCATTCGTTAAGGGCCTGCAATCCCTTTTTAAATAAATTAGTAAAACTCTGATCCGACACCGTGATAATTAATGTATTCGAAATTTACTAAAAGTTCAAAACCTGTTCATTCATTCGTTAAAGGCGAGCAATCCGTTTTTTTTAAATAAATTAGCAAATACTTATTTATTTACGTATTTGTAACTCTACAATATATAATAAATATTACCCAGTTATTTTCACATAATTGAATCCGGATTGCTTATATCCATTTCTCAATTTTTTTATCGGATTGTGGGGAAACCTAAGCGAAAATAAGACAATTTAAGATTAATTTTCGGAATGTATATAGAAAATATTTATTCCTATACCTAACAATTTAAGCGTACATGAACATTCCTTTTCATGTCACATATCTCCCACCACCTTCATCACCTCTACAGCAATAGTTATAATTATATAAATAAATATGACAAAAAACATTTTTGTTATAATTCAATATCGCTTGTCGCTAATAGTTGTTGCGCTGATTAAGGTAACATTTAAAAAATTGCTCAAAATATAATAAAAAAGGTATGTGTAATATATATGACGTTGCAAAAGGATACACTACCGATGGTCGTTTTCAAAGATAATAGAATATAAGCTAATATCTTTGGTCTTTTTCAGATGCCGCTCTAGGGGTCCAGAAGTGGAAGGTCAGTCAAAAAAAATTAATAAAAAATGTTAATACATATTGCTAATGCGTAATGAATATTATAAAAATGCCAATGTATTTAATTAACTCGCCGGTACCCACCTATTCCGAAGCCGGTAGTACAATATTGTTTAATTTGAGATTATTTATTTACACATTTAACTAATTTGTTTTTTTTTTTCTTTTAAAGATCTTTTCCTATTGATTTTTTTTAAATTTTAATTTGTATTAACTCCAAAATCAGATAATTGTTTATCAGTAGACGTAAACAATGTCACTACATAATTACAGAAAGCAAAAATGAAAAATTTTGAAGACTGGCATTTAATTTTCCTCGTGTAATTGCGCCAAGATCGCCAAAAGATCGTAACCAACACAAACGAAATTTTACATGAGACGTTTTTGTTATAATTTTTTAAGAAATATAAATATCTATTTGAGTACCAAACTTCATAATGAATGTTTGTTTTATTGAATACTCTCCACTTTACATTACGAATGGCGGTTACATTATTTTGCCCGATTATTTAGATATGTTAATCCTTGTCACTTACGATGTCGTTTACGACGTTTTGCATTATATTATCATTTTTAAAATTACGCTTTGTATTACGAACAATTAACAAAGCAATCTACTGGAATTAATTACGGCAGGGCCTTCTGTGTGGAGTTAACATAAAATCATATGAAAAAATTAAAAATAGATTTTAATTACTGCAAGTGCCAATGAGGGGGGAATCGTACTAATTAATGGGCATGCTCTTGGTCATACACAAGCATGTACAAATCGTATTTCGTTAGTTATGAAGATAATTTTGCTAAACATTAATGACCTTTATAATTAACCGTTGTTTGGTACTTCAATCGTACATATGACCAATATGATTAAACTTATGCTATTAAGTGCTAGGCAGGATTAAGGATAGCCAAAATGTGAGCATGTTTTAGTGTTAATTTTAGGTTTATAGTCATTATAATTGGTACCTATTTGATAACTAATAGATGATTAATAAGTTTGTTTTTTTAATCTAATATTTTTAGGCAAAATCTGGTTAGTCGTAGTTGACCGCAGAACACAAACCTTCTACGTTCGTTCGACTGTACGGCTGACCGAGTTTCTGAGGAACATGTCTGATTGCCCTTTGGAAACACTGTGTGCAATGCACATTATTTAAAATAGTAGGAATTATCGAAATGGCTCAGTTACATACAATTATTCGCATATCTACAAGCATCGCCGTGAAAGTATTGGTCACATTGTTGTGGGCAGGACGCCAGCCATTGCTCTAGATACCCCACTTACGCAATATTGAATAATAAAGGTTTGCCGTTTTTCATTAAGTAGCGCGGACTTTTCTTTCCCTGAAAGATACACATGCAAAATATTTTGCAATGGTGATTTCGCGATCGCAAAATCTAAATAAATACTTCCCAATAAATGAGCAGGTGTATTGCAACCACAGAACAAATAATGGATTGACTAACAGCTGGTTGGTCCCATAAAGCAGTGTTCCTGAAAATATGCTGTGGTATATGGCTGTGGTCAAGTAGTTTACGACAGTATAGATTTAGTTATATTGTGAAGATGGAAATAAAAATATAAATCACATCACTTTCATATCAAAACACACTTTAAAATTCCATCGCTACGCACTCAAAATGACAATAACCTAAAAGAGTTTTTTTTTTATTAAAAATGCAATCACATTTTACAACTTAAATCAATTTATTTATTTTCTGCGGCTAATTAAATAACAACTAAATATTATTTTACTAATTAGACAAAGTTTACGGGGTCAAAGTTATATTTGATTTTTTCACCAAAGGTCCTGGCAACCAAGTCTGACCAGCAAGGTTGCCCCAACTTTACGAAATTTTGATCGTAATCAAATGATCGTAAAAAAAGATCATATGCAAAATATCGTATGTGAAAAGATCGTAAATATCATTTTATCGTCAATTACCATTTGTTCGTAAACTGTACATTATCTCATAAAATAAATGATTTCACGTAAATTAGAGCAAATCGTTTTACTTTAACATGACACACAAACACTAGTATTTGCTTACAATAATTCTTTTATTATTTACTGACGATCATTTTGCTTACGATCATTTGAGAGTTACGATAATTTGCTTACGATCATATTACCTATAAACACTTTCCTCTGCCGTTTCACCCTTATCTCTCCCAAGTCCATTCTCATAACCACATTTCCCAACATTGGGGCTTCTACTGCCCCACTGATCCCAGAAAGTTGGGTCTTATATGCTAATCACCTTTATAATTCTAAATAGGCACTTTTAAAATTATCATTGTGTCCAATTATGACGGCTATGACGGCCGGCGTAGTCCAGTGGTAACGCATTGGACTGCCATTCCGAAGGTCGCGGGTTCGAACCCAGCGTGCGCAAATAAATTTTATTTGATTAATTTGTGTTATTTCACAATTAATTAATTAAAATTAATTAATTAATTAAAATTAATTAAAATAATATATAGTATATTTGCGGCACGTTCCAGAGTGGAAGATACTACCAGTATCGCCCTGGTGTAAGACGACCATTCAGAATTGAAACGTTGCTCCAAATGGCTTTAGCCGTGTTTAGTGACTAGATCTGAATAGCCAGGTACTTCCCCACCTTCCTCTTTCGCTTCCCCACTTACCTTCAGCCTCACAACATCCCCCAATTGGGGATGCCATAGTCTCACTGGCTCCAGACGGGAGCAGTTGGGACTCTTGTGAGGTATTCACTATAAAATAAAATAAAAAAAATAAAAAATTGTCTATTTCAAAGTAAAAACTCTCTTCAGGTGGATCCATAAAAGGCGCATTGTCGTCTAATTTGTGTTAAGTTCCTTTCCTACTTTGGACGGTACAATTAAACACTTGTGGATACTACTACTAACTTCTTTACTAAATTGCATTGTTTGATTATTCCGACACCATGATTCTTTGTTATCTTGCCTAATTAAAGCTTTACAATTTACACCGTGACACGAAACACAGCAGGCTGGTACTAGCCTCAACAAAATATAAAGATATAATGTACTACTTCAATAATTATCCAGAATTCACTTTGTGGCATCAATTGTATGAAAATAATTAGGTTTGTTTAAACCAATATTTTAATAAAAATTATCTACATATTTCAGAACCGATGTTTGACTTATCAGGATACAAAGTATAATTTATTACCTGATAAAAGATCATCGACATCAAGCATCAACTGGATAAGTTTTAGGTTTTTCTTTATCCGAAATAAAACATCGTCAGTTTCTCATTGCAAAACGTTATTCATGCCTGCTATTTGGTTAAACGTGCAGAAACACACAAGGTAAGGCCTGATGTTCCAGGTAGGATTAAATTGATATTTTTTTTGGCTAGATTCTCGTAGATTTAGCATTTATCTTTGTGGCAGGGTCGCTGAAGATCTATATAATTTTTCATGCGCAATGCTGTAATAAAATAAAACTTTTCTTATTTTTTTTATGTAAACGCTCCGTTTGCATAGCATTGAGCATTGAAATGAGGGCCTTATTTATCAAAATGTTTTAAATTTTACACATTTTAAATAACCGTGTATATATGGTATGTTCATCAGTTGTGTAAAATTTAAAACACGTTTATTAGTACTTAAAGGGGCTTCAGCCTTACTACAAAAAATTTTACACTACATGGTATTAAAACAATCGTTTACCTTTATGCATCGTAACCATGGTAAACATACCATATTGTGTAAATCAGTTATTAGTAGTTTTTTATTACGATTGTTTTATTGGTTTGTCAATCGAAAAAATACTTCTCGCTCGTCTACGAAGGTCTTTTGGTCAATGACCTCCCAAAATATGCTGCAATAGTATTAATATAAAAAATTATTTCACAAACTACCCGATTATAATTTATTTTTAATATTCGTGCATATTTGTACGATAATAGCGAGTTCCAGTGCCATCTAGCGTCCAAATAGAAGATAATAAGAAGCTACTGAATGTACCTAGCGTGGATCACTTCAAGTTTTGTCCCCAAACTATCTCCTTTCTTTCTCTTTGCTATACAGACAAAGAAAGTAAACACTATCATGTCTGACGTATGCTTAGTATCATACAACATTTATTTTAAAGGGATATTCGGACATGACCGCGGTAGATAGAGATATCTACGACCTAAGCTTATTGTAACAAAATAATGCAAGCTTATTGTAACAAAATAATGTACCAAATAAAAAAAAAAAATAAAAATAAAAAATTAAGGTATTAGAGGGAGATGTGAAAAAATGTCTGTTTTAAGTTTTTTGTGTTATAAAGATCCTATCCCAAGATGCCAAGATGCCATCTTGAACTTGAAATTATGCTACATGTGTAGCTAATTAATGTATCTTATTAAGCAGTAGTGTACTACCGGCTTTAGAATAGGCGGGTTACTGACAAATTGATTACTTACATTGGCGTTTTTATAATCATCATTACGCATTAGCAATATTAAGGTCGCGGGTTCAAACCCAGCGTGCGCAAATAAATTTTATTTGATTAATTTGTGTTATTTCACAATTAATTAATTAAAAAATAATATATAGTATATTTGCGGCACGTTCCAGAGTGGAAGATACTACCAGTATCGCCCTGGTGTAAGACCACCATTCAGAATTGAAACGTTGCTCCAAATGGCTTTAGCCGTGTTTAGTGACTAGATTTGAATAGCCAGGTACTTCCCCACCTTCCTCTTTCCCTTCCCCACTTACCTTCAGCCTCACAACATCCCCCAATTGGGGATGCCATAGTCTCACTGGCTCCAGACGGGAGCAGTTGGGACTCTTGTGAGGTATTCACTATAAAAAAAAAATTAAAAAAAAAAATTGTATTAAAATTTCTTATTCATTTTTTTTCGATTGACCTTCCACTTCTGGACCCCTGGAGCGGCCTCTGATGGAGGGGTTATGATATTATAATGAAGTGTATTTTGTCGAAGAGTTGCACATCGAGGAAAAAATTACATTTTTCTGCAAATTATTGTATCGATTATCTGATGGCGGGGGTTCGCCCAGCGTATTTTAAATCAATCTGCTTCAGATCAACACTCGGGTCAAACGTGTAAATAATTAGGTAGGTACCGAGAACGATGACTTGCGAAAATTTAAAACTAGATAATGCAATATTTTGCGGATACGGGGTGACGCAAGGACAAAGGCAATTTTAAATGAGCCAGGTAAGTGGTTTTTTTGTTCAAAATCTATGGCAATAATCCGGCTACAATATGCGAAATTCGGAAATGTTTTATTACGGAAATTGCCGCAGATTAGAAATAGTCAGCAGTGTTTGTTTTATCAAGTAGTATTAATTTATTATAAAACTGTCAAGCTGTATACAATTTACACAAGTTTATGAATAAAGTTCGTATTTTATTATCACATTTATGAATGCACCTTCGCTTTCAGTTTTCAGGTCTTAGTAAGACTTTGAGGTCAGTTGAGCGCGTGCCAGAGCTGTGAATGCAGTGCTGTGTCCCGGGCCTTGTAGGCCTCAGGAGATTTCCAAATAATTAGAATAGGCAACCATGAAGGCAATGAGGTATAAATATGCACATTAATTTAAATGCAACAAATCAATCATCATTATGGCAATCTGGTAATGAGATGGCAATATATGTCATACCGCGTTTTATAATGGAATACGTGCATTGTAACTAATAGTTATGCATTGTCGAATTGCATTGACCTAATACTAATGGCTAAAAACATACCTTCTATAGTTAGGTAAAATAATTGAGGAGCTGCGAAGAAAAACGAAGTACTAATTGATATTTTTTAAAGTAAGTTTATCAATTTCCTGGTTTTACTTATGTGTTTTTTTTAAATTTAATAGATTTAATTTGTTACAAAATACTATAAATACTGCCTGAAAATTTTATTTAAAAAGTAGGTACTCTACTCTATTTTAGAGGTCATAAATTTTTGTGTCAGTTCAAATTAGTTTTCTTTTTTAAATTCGCTCCGTGGAGTGTAAAAAAGTTTAATGGGCTGGTTTACAGCAGAAAAAAACAAACAATAAAAACTATGGGTAAGTAACGAGTTTAAGTGATTTTTTACGCCACAAAACGTATGTGATTGGAATAAATTATTTGTCTATTGGAACTTACAACCAATGAAATGTAAGTAATTTTACAAACTGCAATCAATAATACCACTAAATCATACTCTATTACCAAAATTAGGTACTAGCTGTACAATAATGTAATACGTACCTCTACGCCATGTCCGTGGGCAATCTAAAAACAATGGCATAATGAACGTTTTAAAAGGTTTATGATCCGCTTGCTTAACTTATTTATAATTTCCGGCCAACCTCTTTACGTTAGCGGGTAAGTACCTAGATCTAGGACGCGCAGTAAGGTTTAAGGTTACTCGAATATCTGATTACGTGTCCAAACGAGCATAATAAGATAACACTACATGCAACGCCCGTAATCTTCTTTGCCGGAACTTGCAAATACCTACGTTTACAGGGTTATTTGTTCCAGTAGATACTTGATAATATAAAATATTAGACGGTATGCAAAGGAAACCAGTTGTCAAGGACACAGTATGAACCTAAATATGTCAAAACTGTTCTTCAAATATGAAACTTTAGTAAAAGCCCCAGAGATTATGGCATTCTAAATCTGGGGTAGGTATATTGTAAGGCTGATAGAAGTGAGGAGGGGTAGGACTTGTGAAATAAGAAAGTTAGAAGGTGTATGACGGGAAGGTAAATGCTTAAAAGTTAGTTGCATAATCTGTATGAAACTAACCTCAGTCTCGAGAGTTTTTTGAAGAAACCTGGAAGAAAACTACTTGGCAAATTCGCTGGGATAAAATCACTGGTGTCTTCCAATTTCCATAACAACGAGTTTCCAAGAAAGAAGTCTTCTAAATCATATTGTTATTGCAACAACGAAATCAACTGTAAATTACGGCTGTGTGGAAACAAGCACAAATTGTATTGGGTTTTAAATGAATACCTACCGAAGTGAACAATCCAGACCCCTCATTAAAAACGAAGAGCATGCGATGTTTTATTATTTTATATTTAAATTTTTACTACTTTCAAATGCATCAAAATGACGGAGCTTTCAATCGATAACTTATGAAAACATTTAACAAGAGGTTTCCGGATTTTTTAAATGTGACTAAGGGTTTATGGAAACCTTTCTAAACTCGCTGGATGAGAATATCGTCTACAACTCTCGTAACAAGGATTAAAGGATCTTGTCTAAAATTGGACTAATTAAAGAACAAAATCATTTTTCTAAAGAGTAATTCTTGTTGGTTGAGTGAACCAATTCCCTTGCCTACATGAAATACATTTATGTGAGTCAGTATCGAATTTAATGCACGTTTTCCAATTCGATTGCATCAATAACGTATATGAGGAAGTGAATTTAAAATCAGTGCAGAATATGCAACTCCGTGCACGTATGATATTGCAAACTCTTAAATAGGATTCGTGTATTTATTTGTCAAGTAAATAATTGCATTGTGTATGCGTTTTCATTGGTAGACTGTTTCTTCACTAATTAAAAAATCTGAATCATTACAGTACGATTTTCTGAGAGTTTAAAATTAAAGCTGTAGTTTTATTGTTCCAATAATTTTGAAAGTATGGTTTCTAGTCGACAAAAAAGTATATTTTTCTTCGTGTTCTGTGCAGTGTCTCTCAAGTCAATGATTATATTTATGTGTTTGTGGAGATTTGTGTGTCCTTTATTAAAATCAAATAAACCTTTTCAGTTCCATGTTTTCGTATAAAGGTTCTCACAACTGGCAGGTAAATTTGTTTGTTCACGTTTTCCTAAAAATGCTGAAATGTCAAGACTGAGTATTGATAATATGAAAACGTATGTTCAACAATGAAAGTTTTTACCAACTGTATTTAAATTTAATCTAAAAAATAATCTGTTGACCTTTATATGTAGGTCGTCGATAAGGACCTACTGGCTAAGATGTACATATTATAATTTTTGTCTTATATATGCCAAATAAATCTTAATATAATTTTTTTATCATATGTAGCAAACACTTTGTCAATATACATAATTATAATAATTGGAAGAAAATAACTTTGTTTTTAATTTCACTTTATTGCGAATATATTTTTAATATATAAAACCAACCGGTTCAGGATGAACCTTCATCAGGGTTATAAAAAAAATATTTTTAATATTAATGTTTTTTATAAAACCCTGATGAAGGTTCAGGGTAAACCGAAACCGGCTGGTTTTGTATAATAAAATATATTCAATAAATTCGTATTAAAAACAAAGTTATTTTATTAAAATTATTGTATATTTTTAAAATTGACTAGTAAATTATGTTTTAATGTGGTATGTACATGCATAATATTTAGTAAGTAATTCATAATATTTTAGGGGTTTCCAAATATGAAAAGGTTAAAATATCTTCACAGATACAAAAGTTTTTACCTACAAGTGTAGGGTATTTAGGTACTTGAATAACGTAGCTACGATTACAAAATAAAAGTAACGGATTTGAAAATTCCTACCCTTTTTTTTTAATTTACAAAATTATTTTAACCACCTTCTTAAAATAACTGAAACTTAGTATCACCATTACCATTAGCAGTTTAAGCATCTAATGATTATTTATTATTCAATCTTTTTATAGATATAAGGAATATAAAAAGCGAGGTTTCCCTAATTGCGTGTTATCTCACTAAACACTGTGTTCGGGTTTGATGTCAATGAGAAAATCTTATAACAATGCTTATACATTACAAATAATATAACAATCATAGTGATAGAAAAAATACTTGTAATTGAAACCTTAATGAACAAGAAACCACCAAGGTCTTTGGTGAAGACATTTTTTTAAACGCATAGTTAAGTGACTCGTTGGATTTTCTGTCGAGGCCTTTATTAACCTGCTAATGACAAAAGATAAGCAGGTACGTATTGTATCATAAACGTTGTGATAACATGCGAGTTAGTTAGGCACAATGGGGCAAGAAACCTAATTAACAGTTGGTGTAGGCAAGGGACATAATCGTGCCCGTACAATCCACCAGCATACTTTCACAGTATCCAAAAAAGAAATGGTGACATAAGATTTTTTTTAATTTTTAATAATTTAGAAATCACCATAGTTGGGAAAGATGTTCGATATATTAACAAATAAAACAGTATAATTTTAATATTTTCTATTCTTGTTTTCTCTTTTTTTACATTTTTAAGATTTTATCCACGTATTTATGGCTTATGAATGCGAAATATCACATACATTATAGTTATGTTTTATCATTTATTTTACAGATAATACTGAGAAAAAAACATATCAGTAATAATATTAATAATAAATAATGTTGCTATCAAAGCTACTGTATACTGGCGTTAAAAATGGACATATTTTTCCTGATTCCAACCTTTTTTTGGCCATCTCTTCTCAAGAGTCCACAAACAGTTGCTGGGTTTCCTTTTCAATTATCACAAATCTCACTTTGGTATGAGTGTGACAAGATGTCAGTTTCACAATTTTATATAAATAGTTAAATTTTAAATTTTTACATCAACCATTGAAGTTTCCACATAATATTCATGTTACAAACAGAAAAAAAAATAAACAGAAAAAACATGAAAACACCTAACTGAAAATTACTGAGATATCTTATATATCTTACACATTTAATGAAAACACCTTAATGAAAATAACAAAGATATCTTAGATATTTACCAATCACATTGATATAATAACTGGTAAAGCAATGAAAATTCTGGGCTTCATTGTAAGAATTTGTAAAGATTTTAAAAATATCCAAACATTTAAAATACTATATACAACTCTGGTTAGGAGTCATTTAGAATACAATTCCCCCATATGGAACCCTTTCTACAAAAGCCATGCAAACTCCATTGAAAGAATCCAACGCAAATTTCTTAGATCAATTAATTTCAAATTAGGTATTCCCGCGGTTGACATAAACTATGAATCTTTATTACAAAAAATGAGACTCTTATCGTTAAAAGACAGAAGAATACTCAATGATCTTATTTTTTTATTTAAAATAAACAATAACTGGTTTGACTCCCCTGAATTTGTCTCATTAATAAATTACCATGTACCTAGTAGACCGACTCGACTCAAAACACCTTTCCACTGTGACAATACTATGACGAACGCAGAACAAAACTCAACCATAAATCGCTTGCATATTTTAGGCAATGAATATGCTAATATTGATCACGCTGCCGGTAATCTGTCTTCATACAAAAGATGCGTTAAACTAAATTTGTTTGCTAGTACAACGTAAATACATCATGTAAACATAATATGCCTACCAGTACTTCTAAAACCATTAATGCACTAGAAATCATAAGTACTTGTAAAATTTATCATATCGGTTAACATAATCCAGGATTTATTACTTTTTATATTTAAATCTTTGTCGGTACCTTGAGATAGGTATCTTATTGGTACATTTTATTGTTTTATTTCAATCTTTAAATTTTTATTTTTACTTTTTCCTAATAATTTATGGTTTGTACTTTAATACTTTATATTTTAAACTATTCACTTTACAATTTACTTTTATACATTATAGTTTTTATACACTACTTATTACCTTACTTTTTACCTATTTTCTTAAATTTTACTAACATTTATACTGTTATTCTTCATGTTGTTGTACTATTATAAGTATGTCAATTATGTTAATGGCACATGTTGTGCCGTTTATGTGTAAATAAATAAATAAATAAATAAATAAATATTTTACACAAAGTAGGGGGAGAGGGTACGTAATTAACAATTTGATTTAAATTTCTCCAATATGCATTTAGTAAACTGAACCAAGGACAAATGGAAAATATCGGCGTCTTAAAATATATAATTGTATTTTGTGCATGTCTTTCGGAAAAATGAACGTTGTGTGTAGTTAGTTTTTGAGTGTGGGATGTGGAATAGTTTGTTTGACCGTATGTTACATAGCGCTGGACAATGGAAATGAACATTCTCCAGTGCTATGGATAATTTTGAATAAAAAAAAATCGTCGAATATATCTCTTCCATCTTTTAATGTTGACATCGTCAATTATGGTGTGATCTGTCTGTAATGACTTGTTAAATTTTCACATTATTTCAAATTTGATGAGCAGTAATTCGGTTACGTTGCCCATTTTATAACATGAATTAACGGAAAAATCAAAAACAGACATCTTAAATGTACGAATAATATCTATTTGCATTTTCGTTTGCTGGACTCAAAATCCCTTTTCAGCGTCAACACTCTTTCCTATTTTTTTCGGTGGTCAACTAATATGGCTAACAATATGTTTTATTAGTGCCCTCAAAACCATGATGCTGGATTACTGGATACATAATATCCTTTAAATCGCTGCAAAAATAGCATGAAAGCACTATCTAGCACCAACATATCACTATCGAAATATCTAGCACCAAAACGCACACTGTTTTCTTCTTAATGTTGAACCACATTGGTGCGTAAACTGTTAATGATTAATAAAAAAATATAGTTAATGTAAACATATTATGTAATGGTTTTGCGAAGAAATATAATTCGGTTCGCTGTAGTAAGCCATCTGGAATATACGGTTTTACCAGGATTTCTTTTTGACAAGTTTTGTTTTCAGTATCCGGAGTCAATGGCTTCACATAATTTCAGTAGATACAGCTGACCTGTACGATCCTGCTCATTTCCTCAGCAATGTGCCTTGAATGGATCAAGTACCGTGAAAATCCACGAAAGAAAATATTTCAAACTTATCTAATGATTTTCCAATAATATCAGTGAAACTCTGCGGTCCAGTCGTGATTCCATCGATGTACCCAAAAAGATATTGCATAATGAGCTCGTTTGCGTGTGGCTGACAGAAAATTCTGTGTAAAGAACGTTTGAGGTGATGTGATTCAAGGTGCTGAATTACATCACCTTTATGCCACGTTAAAGCAGTTCCGTCGCATTCAATTCCAACTAGCTCCCCGAAATCAATATCTTTTGAAGACCGTAAGTAAATAATTCCATTGTTAATTGCATCAGATTTTCCGGCAATTAATAAAATGTAACCCATGTAATCGCTACCTGGTTCTTTTAAACTAACGTATTTTTCAATTATTATTTTGCGCAGGTTATCCTCCAATAGTAAATTACTAGTAAGGGCAGTCCTTTTCTTTTCTATTTTACATCACCCACACCGCGAGATGCATCTCTCTGTGAAATGCCATTCTTTTTTCACATTCTTCATTTTTTTCATTTTCACTCCACACAGGAGGACCTGAGGAAAATATTTTCTCTTGGGGCCTACGCCGTATTTAGAAATGCTGTGTGGAGGGTCTTTTTGAGGATGGAGGGAACAACTCCACGTTGTAAAGGGGAGGAAACACAGAAACCAGAAAATCGTTCAACAGCCGAGGTGTTGAACTCAAGAACGAGTAGGAGAAACGTTCAGTATATTTTTGTTGTTGTATTTCACTTGGCATTGTTTCAACCAAGTACAAATGAAGTTAATTTTTCTGACTTTTTTTAGTCTGAAGTTTAAGCTGCACGAAAGAACAGCTTCAGTTAATTTGTTGTAGAACTCAATCTCATTATTTGTGTTTGTAATATTTATATCAAAATTTAAAATGGTTGCGGAAAAACTAAATATTAATATGTACTTTTAATATAATGTAAAGAATTTTTTTTGTGCAAAGTTTAATAACCCTTGAAGAAAAAACCAAAAAAAGACAGCCATAAGAGAATAAAAATAACTGTAGAAATAAAATGTAAAATCGTTGAAAAGCAAGAACAAGGTATGAGCGTGGCTGATCTAACGTGCACATTCAATAGGTCTACATCAACGAATTGCACTATCCTCAAAAAGAAGAATAAAATTCAGAAGGTAGATGCTATAATACATGCAACAACACTCCGTTACACCAGCCTATGGAACAGCTAGTTATTTCTAACTTTAAGAAACTCTCCACTAAAATACTCTTCGAGCGTTATTTTGAGGTGACTGAAGAGTAGTGAAGAGCAAGTCTCACTCTCAGGGAGTCTTGGAAAGATCACTTTCACATCGTTACTTGCCTCAATATAATTAATTATTATAGGAAGGGGTTACCAATAGGATCCTCTCTTCGGCTCGGAAGAAGCTTTGGCCAAAGAGCGTTGTTGAAACAGTACCCTTGGAGTCTACAGTCAACGAGATTGTGGCTTTGGCCAACACCATGGAGGTGGAAAACAACGATATTGATGAGCTTGTAGAAGAGCACAATCAAGAGCTAACCATCGAAGAGCTTATAGAGTTGCATTGCATTTCACAGCATGAAGAAAGGCTTCTGGCGAAAGAAGAGAAATGCTGAAAGTATGGAAAATAATTGTATCGTGCATTGAGCATCACCCTAATAAGGAATAGAGGTGAGTAAAATAACGTGAAACAGTTTTTTCCTAAGCGTTTTAGTTCAAAAACGGTTTGCTACAGTTTTGTGGATTTTGGGATAACCGTTTAAAAAAACGTGTAAAAAAATACTTATTTTTAACGTTTATTCAAATGAAATTACATACTTATAAATTGTTAAGGAGATTCATTTCCCTAAAAATACCCCCCACACCGCATCCCCAAAGATGACTTAAGCCCTGAGGGGTTTTTTTTCCTCCGGGCCTCCTGTGTAGAGAAAATGTTTTTTTAAAATTTAGTGAGAAAGCGTTTAATGAAAAAGTATTTCTTTACATTGGTTTACGGGCAGAGTATTGCGTACGGGGGAAGCGTTTAACGAGTAAGCGTTTCTTTGCAATCGTATTGTGCTCTATTGGAATCATTTCACGCGAGTTTATTGCAGGCTTAGTTACACGTTTTTAAACGGTTATCCCAAATTCCACAAAACTGAAGAAACTGTTTTTGAACTTAAACGCTTAGGAAAAAAATGTTTCACGTTATTCTACTCACCTCTTCTGTAGGTACACTACATCTACAAATTAATCGGGGCGTCAAGATCGTCAGATTTATTTTATTATGTAATTGTTAATCGAAAGGCGGACGATGGTGCTTTTGTAAACAATAATGACAACATATCACTTAATACTATGTCGAGTTCCTCTCCTCCCACAAATAATTGTAATAATTGTGTGGAAAAACCTGCTGTCTATAATCCATAGAACCCGAAAACACCCCACACATTTCCCAAAAAAGGTTTCTGTTTATAGAAACTACGAGGGCGTCAGTTGGTTTTAGTAAACTTTAACCAAACCAACCCGTCAGTAGGTAGGTACCTGTGCAGTTAATTATTCTATTACCTTGCTTTAAAATAATGCAGGTCAATAAAACCAGAAATGAGCCATAATATATTCAGAGTTCAATAAGGAGCATTGAGTTTGTAGGTGAGCAGTTTCGGAGCCGATATCAACAAATAAACGTATGATCATTAATCAAAACTACCAACGCAAGATCGTTTCAAAGTTTACGATAATAACTGAATAATTTGCGTACGTGACTACTCACTGCAGACTGCGGACCAGTCACACCGTCAGCCCAACGGGGCACGAACTGAACATTGAACAGTGAACAAGCCCGAGAGAGCAAATAAAATGATAACATTGATTCGTATCGTTTATTCTGCAACAATCCTATTTTATGATTTGCATTATTATCCTAAACTCGGCATTTTGTATTGCAGCCTAAGCCGACAAAGGAAAAGATCTATTGCGGCTAAAGAGATATCATATAATATCAAGGAAATGTTTTTAGAAAATTTTAGAAGATTTTTGGATCTCCTTTCAATTTTGAAACCTGTTTCTCAATAGGAATCCCCCACGATATAAAATACCATTTTCCAAACTTTTCAAGGCAATGAACAACTGCGAATTTTCGGCATAATTTAGATTTCAAAAGTAATAGCTTAGCGTTTATTTGAAGAACTATCGCAGACCCGGGAAAAATCACGGGATATTTTAAAAAAGTATTTTTAAAATAAAGGTAAAAAAAATAATATCTGCCAGGCTTACTACTTAATATTTATGATACGTATAAGTAGGGTGACACCAATTCGGACCAAATAAGCCAAGTGAGGTGTGATGTGTCGGCCAAAGTAGCCAAAAAACATTTTCCTCAAAAGATGTTTGTATCCTGATAGTAAAGTTGAGCCAATACATAAACACCTCACCACCTTAAAACGTTACATTTGTATTAATGAAAAACATTTTGTGGTACCTAATACAAAAAAAGAGTTGGACCAATGTGTTTTGTGAGGCGGGTCATTTTACTTTTTGTATGGTACATTCGTAGTCATTCGTAGTACATCTTGTAAGATGTACAGATTTGCATCCCACATAATTTAGATTATAGTAGGTAGGTATCGGTATCCAATTGACTTCATCGATAAACCATGGTGGATGGAGAAGTTTAAATTAAACAATTAAATCGATTCCAGTCTAATATAATAAAATAAATACTACAGCGGTGAAGAGTTGAGGCTGTTATTTTGTTCAAATGCAAAATCCAGACACTGACGCACAACAGAATGTCCCGAAAATATAGAGTAGGTAGTAGGTACCCCGCAATATCAATTCGGAAAAAGCTGGAAATATGAATGTTATATCTCCAATTTTACAAATTATCTACTACATACCTATACCAACATCACTCATTCCTGTTAATTGAGTGACCATAGCAACCGTTTAACATTTTATCTGTTTGTAAATGTGTGTGTTTGCTCCGTTTCTGTTTTCTAAAATCTGCTGCATTCACTTTATTATTCAAGCAAGCCTTATTTTGATTAGATGGCTAACATAGACTAGGTGGCTAACTTTGACTGATTTGGTTTTCGAAAACCTGCTGCATAAGCTTTTTTTTTAAGCAAACCTTACTTTGATTAGATGACTGACGACTTTGACTAGGTAGCTGACTTTGGATAGGTGGCTAACTTTGGAAAGGTGGCTAACTTTGACTAGGTGGCTAACTTTGGATAGGTGGCTAACTTTGATTAGGTGGCTAACTTTGAATGGATAGTTGACTGGTTTGGTTTTCCAAAATCTGCTGCATTCGCTTTATTATTCAGGAAAGCCTTACTTTGACTAGATGGCTGATTAATTTGACTGAGTAATTATGGTACCTGAAGAAAGTTTAAAAAGAGATTTATCACTGGGATAGTGACGTTTTTTAAGCAAATGTTATATATTCTTATTTAAAATAAGTAGTAGGTATTGGCACTTACTTACAAATCTTACGATTTTAGAGGAAACGGTGTATTAAATAAGAGTAAATTAAAAAACTTTTTTTTTGCTTTTAATTAAAAACGTAAAAAGAAACATTTAAACAGTTTATTATTACATGGTAAATAATTACACCATGCCGTATTTAGAAGTTAATGAAATGATGAGATACAAATTAAATGAATTGAAGATCAACACGGTTTATTAACATTGCTATGAGCCAGGGGCGTATCTGACGCTTAGCATTTCAGCAAATGCTGACTGCCCTCCCCTGGCAAAAACTGACTGACTGACCCAAAAGGTCCCGGCCAAGAGGCCCAAACCTCGGGGGAGGACGATAGGAAATAAGTACCTTAAGTCATAATATGTCAGTTGTGGGGATGCTGTGAAAATGGTACACAATCTAATTTTCCTTTGGGCCCCAAACTTAGATTGTTGCCTGTGCAATGATGTAGGACTTATCTGGCATTAGATTGAACTCTCGACACTCGGGTGAGAATCCAACGTATTTCTCCACTTGGCTACTAGCAGGTTAAGCTGATATGTTTTAAAGGCTTTCGTATTAAACATCACTAAAAGATTTCCGTTTAAGAAAATACTGAAAGATTTCCGTCTAAATATCGTTTACACAAAACATCGGTACCTGAATTGGGGATGCCAAGTAAAAAAAATACGCTTGCGGCGCTCATCCGTGACAAGTTATGACTAATTTTCCACTCCTTCCGCTCTCGTCACCTACCCACTCTAGTTGGGATACCATAGTTTCACAGGATCCGAGATTATTAAGGAACTGGGTCTAAATGTGCAGTATTCGCAATTTTATAAGTAGCTTTTAAGGTTTAGTGTATTTTTGTAGGCGTGATTTTGTTGCATAAAAATCAATTTAAAATAGACTTCCCTACCTCTCAAAGGGCCCTTTAGTTATGTTTGCTGTTTGCCTTTTGAGTCTTAGATCCGCCCATGCTATGATCAACTAGATAATTTATTTATTTTTAAACTCCAAGTTGAGAGAAAAATAATTTTAAATTTAAAAATAAATTGTGCTTCTGGTGCTTGAATCTAGTCAAGAGGTCCCAAACTCACGTTTATACTCATAATCAGTGCAATCAGCTAAGACGGCAGTTTTCACCTAATATTCTTCAAAGATATCCCGTTTCGCACGTATGAATCTTGTTAGCGATGTCAGTGTCGAGGCTTTTTTAGTAGGTATATTCAAAATCAGTTTGTGATGTAGGCCTAATGGTGCTGCCACACGCAAAGCTCACATCAACAGATAATATAAAGCACAATAGCGCTCGCCATACAATCCCATACAGACCCGACACACGTAAAAAGATAACGCGCTATAAGTGTGGTTCTGAACTTCGCTAACCGAATTTATTTTACGTATCCGCTCCCGAAGCGATATTTGAAAAGTTATGCGTCCCCCTCTCCGCCGTAAAAAGGAGAGGGGGTCATTTTAATTACGGAGCTACCAACTAAGTTCCGTGTTCCCTTAGTAAAGTTGTCACTTTGACAGATGAAATTATGTTCCTCGGCCGCTCTCGAATTCAACTGACCCCCTCTCCTACCATAGGAAGAAATATTTGATAGCGTCGTGTGTCGGTAGAAAAGATGATGCGCTGTACATTAACTTTTGATGTGAGCTTTGCGTGTGGCAGCACCATTATTTATGTGTAGACCTTTATGGTGCTGTGCGGGCTCATAGGCTGCAGTCTTGGTAGACTGCGCTTAAATGCGGCCCTGCATTATTCATATACTTACCTAGATTTTCCAAGGATTAGTATTATTGCTATGAGACAACTCGGTATTTATTTTGTTGATAACGTGTAAGCTTCGTATTAGTTAGCCGAAGAAGAGAAAATTTTTATTTTAATTGTAAGTTGCCATCTATCGAAATTATAGATAACTATTTCTTATATCGTCCGAAAGATGTTTTCTAAAAGCTTATAAATAGTGATAGCAGGTGTCTCTGCCGTGCACCACTATCTATCGCAAAAATATTTTTTTTTTGTTGATTTTTGCTAAATGATTAGAAGAAATAATATGTATTATAATTGTTCGAGCAAAAAAAGAAACTTAATTTTTTTCTTCTGTTAAATGTATGACAGTAAAAATAATAAAGTACGATCGAAAACATCAAGAACTGCAGAGGTCAAATTCAGTAATGGCCGATTTTGGTTCAGCTGTCAGATGCAGCGGTGGGCGTTTAGTCAATGATAATATGTATTTTTACTGCGAATATCATGTTCTAACAACCTAAAAAACTAGGTCGCATATTCACGTTTCCATATTTGTTAAAACTTATCCGTTAATGTGCCTAGATACAATGTCGCGAGTGCTGTCCGTTTCAGTGAAAATAAATCAATTATGTGACATTTGTAAACCACAGAATGACACTCTTTTCTGATATGTCTCCATTGTTTACAATTTACCGTGATTCATTTGTTACTAAAATGTTGTCGTAATGTTCGGTTTCATGCGGGAAATGTCAGAATAACATCAAACACCATGTTGATATTTAAACTCACCTAAAACGTAATACTTTTTGTCGTGTATTTTTTCTGGTTGTTTTCTTTTGGTGTGCCTATTGTTTTTATTTGTGAAATCTTGGCGTCGTGCTATTGAATTTAATATGCCAGTCGTATTTTTCGTAGTGACAATGTGATGTTAATGTTATCAGTGACGAGATCTGAACGAAAATGAATTTAATGCGCAAATTGCGCGGGGCGGCCACCATGGGGGGCTCCGACCCGCCCGAAGGCTCCTCCAGCAGCTCTTCCCATACCCAGCTGGGCCTCATGCACTTGAAGAAACTCTTTTCAGAGTACACACATCCCCAGCATCCTCTTACAGATGTTGAGCGAGATGACAAACTGTACAACATGCTCCCTCTTTTCTGCAAGGTAAAATTATGTTTACCAATATCCGGTCAATAATAATAATAGTATGTTATTTTATTCTAAACAAAAAATTTGTGTGTGCTATGTGTCCATCCTCATGTATAATTATTCTGCTCAGTCGAGAAAAAGAAAGTAGCTACTTGATACAATGTATTAAATACACACACTGGTTGTTAAGCTGTCAGGTTAATGATCAGGTATGATAATTTAATGAGTCATTAACCAATTGAAGTCTATTTCTTGCATTTATGCTGCGTTATGATTTAAAAGCCTCGTTACATTTATTGATTTTAAACGCAAAAGGTTTCTTTCATTTGACGGTCATCTTTAGATCGGTTTTTTCTTATATTAGCTTTTTTTACCACTCAATCTTACAGGGCCGGCCTTGTGCAGGTACAATAATTGGAACAGTCCGCTCCGGACGCCGACTTGCTAATGAGCCAAGGCACTGATAATACCTACGGCGCCCTTGAGGTTTTTCTTGATGTTTTTGTTATTGTGGTTCTCGAGGAACTCGAGATCAAAATATTATGACTTGAAAAAATATATATATTCATATAGATTGTAGATCAACCCCAACTTCTGAATGGTCAATGGACAGACTGAAAACTAATGCACCCATGCTTGTAGAGCGGGAACAAAACAAATAGCACAACGGGCAAAAATTACATTAAATTACAATTTTTATGTTTCTGAATCATATTTGTCAACATAGTCACCGTTAAGGCTAACACATTTCTCCCAATGTGTAACAAGTTTTTTCATTCCATCACTGAAAAAATCTTCTGACCATTCTGGAATCCAGAGCTTGACAGCTGCCTTCACCTCAATGTCCGAGGTGGAATGATTACCCTTGAGGTCTCTCCCGAATAGAGGAAAAAAAATAATCACAAGGTGCAAGATGGGGGAATAAGGAATGTGTGGAATCGGTTTCAAACTTCAGGTTTCGCAGAGCCTCTTCAGTTGTGCGTGAGGTGTGTGGACGAACGTTATCATTTTGCAAGATTATTGGTGCCAGGCTGCCTCTAACACGACAAACTATGCGTCAGAGTTGTTTTAGTGTCTATGTACTAAAAAGAATTTACCGTTGCCCCTCGTTCCGGTCACATAAACTCGGTAAGCTTCCCAAAACACAGTTAATAGAAGTTTTTTTGCAGATGGTTGTGTTGAACTCTTTCACCTGAGGAGAAGACGGTATCGATATTCAGCGCTTTGTCTTTTCTCTTGCGGGTCGTAATGATGGACCCATGTCCCTGTCACAATATTAAAAAAAAAAGTTGTCTCTTTCATTACGGTAGCGCTGCAAAAGTTTCTCGCAGCATTCCAATCGACACTGTTTGTTCTCGTCTGTGAAACAGCATGCAACCCAGCGTGTACAGATTTTACGGTATCCCAATTGTTCAATAATGAAGCCGACACATTCTTTAGTTATTTCAATATGGTTTATCATACACTTTTGAGTGATTAGCCGGTCATTTTGAATCAAATCATCGACGAGCTTGCGATGTTCATCATCTGTGGCAGTGATCGGACGTCCGCTGCGTGTTTCATCAACAATTATAGCTTTTCCAGTGTCGCAACCATGCAATTTTACTACCCATCGATTTACAGTAGACCTATCAACAGCATCATCACCATAAACAGCTATTAAACGATGACGAATCTCAATGGGAGTCACTTTTTCAGCAGTTAAAAAATTCGATAACAGCACGCTATATAACTCGCATTGACATAGCACTAAAACACGTCTCCATACCTCCACTTCTCGAAATACACTGAATGAACGCAACGATCTCAAACATGAGTATTGGTGGAGAATGTTACTTCCACATACCACCTGGCGGGATTCGGTCATTGAAGGTTATTTCGTTTGCGCTTTACAAGCATACGTGCATTACTTTTCCGCCTCCCTTCGTATAAGTTTTATTACATTTGTAGAATTTATAAATCGTCATTTCAAAACTATTAAAATGCACTCTTTGGTTGGTACAACTGAATCTGTGTATGCTGGCGTCACCAGTCACGTAACTCTATCCACACAGGGCCAGCCCTCAGCCAAAGTTTCAGACTGTTTGAGGTTATGATCATGTCATATTTAACATTTTCTTTATAATAATATGGGTTGTATTTTTGAATTGGTTTCAACATCAAGGGATTTTTAATATGCATATTATTACAGCCATCATGATCACTGTTTATAAATACTGGTATGTTGTGTAGATATAATACAATGCATCTTTTTCGAACACTGATAAATTGTTTATCAGATGCGGTCACGGCATCGATATATAACTCGATGGGTCAGGGCTGTATTTTTGCATTTTGGTAGAAAACAGTAACACTAGTGATGCTGACATTTTACTTAGTGTTCTTTAATATTAAAAGCTGTTAAACTTAAGAATAAAAAGGTTCCATGATATTTCATCAAAATGAAAATTCATCACACCTTTAAAAAGTGATAAGAGTCATTAAAAGTAAAAACTAGGTTTAATAGTTACCTATGTAACCTATCTAACCTAGTATTTGTTTCATCATTTTTAATGACTTCATATCACTTTTTGTAGATGTGTTGAATTGTCATTTTGATGAGATACCCGGTGACCTACAAACTTAGCTTTTCACAAAAATAAATCAACGTAATTGTTGTCTGAATTACTTAATAATAAACAACGTTATCTGAACTCAATTTAATATTGTGTTTTTGATATTTCAAAACATATTAATGCTATATTCCGAATAAAATGTGTTCGCTCTGCAAGAAGTTATTGTTATAATAATAATCGAATTTTTTGCAGGTGTTTGGATCCAGTCCATCGGGCGAGATGAACGAGAAGTTCTGGGACATCCTGGCCTTTTGCCTACAGGTGTCCAAGTTGATGGTCACGGAAATCAGGAGGCGTGCCTCCAACCAGAGCACTGAGGCCGCCAGCTGTGCCATAGCCAAGTTCCTGGAGATTGAGAATAACGAAGAGTCCAGCAATGGCTGGATGCTTCTGTCTACGCTGAATTTGCTGGCGGCGGGTGATCAATCGTTAGTGCAGGTGTGTACATTGTATTTCCTACTTCTTCTATCATCGGGGCAACCTTCACTCTGCAGGCTGCAGCCTGGAACAACTCTACGGAACTGCACTTGCAACAGTCAAATAGATTACCAAGCCATTAGGTGCATTGTATCTTCTACATCCCAGGTACTACGTTTCGAGACCATGCTTTATGAATTTTAGGCTTTAAAGCTTGAAATAAAGACAAATTAAAAATTTTTTTTTTTAAATTTTTATTCCAGATCTCGGGGAGGGTGGTGCAATCCCACGAGCTCCATATTATACATAGAATATATATAAAGTAAATATAAAGAAATATTGTAAGATAATACATACACAATAAACGAAAACAAAAGACCATAATAATAATGCAAAAAAAAAAACATAATGAGATTAAAGTTTTTTTTTTTTTTTTTAAAGAAAAAATCTTTTAAATATATATATATATATATATATTTTTATCTATGACATCAGGATTTGGCTCCATCGCTTGTAAATAGGTCCCTGCCAGAAGTGCAGTGCTGCCATCACAAGACCGTTTTCGCTCGCGGCTAGTCGTGTTCGAAAGCTGGTGATCCGTTTTTTCATTAGTGCTCGGAATCCGGGAGCACGCCCTTCTACAAACATCTCAGTGGCACTGCAGTACCAGGACAGCCCGAAAAGTATTCGGTAGGAATTGTTGTACTGTACTTCCATTCTTTTTAGAGATGCTTTGTTGAAGTTGGTCCACAGCTCCGAGGTATATAGGCTCGTGCAGTATGTGTTAAAAAGTTGCCTTTTTGCTTTCGGGCCACACTTGTTAAATCGTCGAGAAATCATATTTGCTCTGATGCACAGTGATCTTCTCTGTCGCTCAATATCCATATCATCATTGAGCTCCGCTGTTACGATGTGTCCTAAGTATTTGACCTCCGGTCTTTCAGTTATTTTTGTGCCGTTTAGGCTGACGGGTAGTACTTTTGTAGGGCCTGCGCCCGTTTTAAATACTAGTAACACAGATTTAGTTGGGTTGTAGACCATGTTATGTTCAGCGGCATATTCTTCGCATATCTTTTATAGCTTTCTCAATGCTTTAATGCTTGGAGACAAAATAACCATGTCATCTGCGTACGCAATGTTATTTACGCAAATGTTTCCCAGGTAACAACCTACATTCGCCGAGGTGAGTTTATTGCTTAAATCATTCATATAGACGTTAAATAGGATTGGTGATAAGCTTCCCCCTTGTCTGACGCCGCATTTCGTATTTACTGGTACTGACATTTTATTTTTCCAGATAACTTGGTTCTCTTGTTGATGATGCCAGATCGCCAGAATGTTAATTATTGAACTGGGTACATTCCTTTCTTTTAGTTTTTTCCAAAGCAGTGCATGAGATACTCGGTCGAAAGCTTTACTTAGGTCTTGAAAGCAAGCATACACTGTTGTTTTTCTTGCCTTATAATATTCGATACTTTGTTTCAAACTGAATATTGCCATATCTGTTGACAATTTAGGTTTAAAACCAAATTGGTTGTCGGACGTAAATAGTTTGGCTTCTATGTAAGTTTGTAAAACCTTTTCAAATATTCTGGATATTATTGTGGCTAGAGATATCGGCCTATAGTTGGAAGCACTGGATATGTCTTCTTGTCTGGATTTAACTAACGGTACTATAATTGTACGTGAGAAGTTTCTTGGCATATGCATATGTTGAAGTATCTGTGTGAATAGCGTTGCTAGAAGCGTGTATATTTTTTCACCTGCATTTCTAACATGTTCAATGCTCAGGCTATCATAACCGGGCGATTTTCCAGCTTTCATTTGTTTTACAGCTGTTTTGACCATATCTTTCGTAACGATTATGTTTTCGTCCTCATCTTCGCATGGTTTTTCTAAGATGGTGGATTCGTTTCTTTCCGATATTTTTTAAAAGTTGGTTATGAAAATATTAGCAATCTTTTCTGCGTCCGATTCTCCTTCAATATGAGTGGATCTGTGCTTTAGCTTTTAAAACGTTGCCTGTTTTTTGCCAAAATTCTTTAAAGTCTTTGTTCTCAATTGCACCTGATATTTTGTCCATTTTTATTTGTTCCGCTGTTTTTTGACATTTTCTTAATTCATATTTAAATTTTCTTCTCAGTATTTTTCTATTTTCTGCCAAGGGACCCGACCGGGGTTTTCCATTTTCAATCCATTTCATAAGTGCATTTCGTGATGCTTCATAATGAATCGATACATTGTCGTTCCATCCAGGAATATGTTTGGATGTGTTTCTATTATGTTTGCGCCCACTTTCAACGACGTTTTTAGCGGCAGTACTTAGTGACTCTACAATCCTCCCATATAGTTCGTCTATGGCATCTTTATGAAACTTATTTTTGCATCCTGACTTTTTACAGAGTTCGACCCCGCTGCTGCATTTAATTCGGTTTGTTAAAAATGATGCAGTTGCAGAATAGGACATGATCTGCGAAGTATTATGTGCTCTCCATTTTACTGGATCTAAAGCCATCGGGGAAATTTCCTCCGTTGCGGTTATACCTGTTGTTTCTAAACAAATTGACATGGGCCGGTGATCTGTCCAGTCAACATCGTACTTTACCGAAATATTTTTTGTCATCTTTTGAATTGTGGCCATCCCTATACAGTGATCTAACCAGCTTGTTGTGTTATGTGCATCACTAACATATGTGTAAGAATTTTCAGGCATTTTTTTCAATATCGATGCAGTGATATTTGTTTTCTTTGCAGAATGATAATAAATCTTTCCCAAATAATGTTCTTGGATCGGCATTAAAATCACCCATAATAAGGCAGTTCGTATATTGTTTATCTTCAATAAGTGAATGCAGGTTTGCCAGGCATCTTGAAAATTCGGGTATGTTATCATTGCAGAAAGTTGGCATGTAAACTGTGAGAATGCACAACAATCCTTTATCCAGCTTTATTTCTATTCCCGATAACCTATTGTCATTGCAGTCGATAGCCTTGGCCCTTATTGCGCTCCGCCACAATACGCCCGTTCCACCGTAAGGACGCCCTCTAAGTATGCCGGTAGATGTATCTATGGCAGATGTGCCCAAGCTTGAAAATTTTGGGTGTATTTCTGAAAGATAATTTATGTCAGTGGGTAATAGCCATGTTTCTTGTAATAAAATGACATCATATTCTTCAGATATTTCGTGAATAAATTTCACTGTCCTTCTCACTGATCTGCAATTGATACTAATAATTTTAAGAGGATCCATTGTTTAGGTATTGTTTGAACTTTTGTCTGAGCTGTGATTTCTTTCTTTGTAGATTCGATACACTATTCCTTCGGGCCAAAAATCTTTTTCCATAAAAACACTGATTTTCTGCGCGAGGATTGTTATTTTAAATGTTTTGAACGGGGTCGGTTTGAATGGTTTGAGCCATTCTACGTCTATAAAAGATTGGTTCTTAGAAGTAACATAGTTTTTGAGGTCATCAGCACTCGTTTCTGTTGCAAATCTTGAGGCATAGATTGCCGTTCTTAGAGGAGCTGCCTTGATCATAGATATGGGCCCTGTTCCCTTGTGATTTTTATTAATTTTTCGTTTTTTCACCATTGTAAAACCTGTATTATCGTTGTTTTGATAATTCCGAAATGTCTTTGTATCGGACCGCGGGCCGTTGTCTAACGGTTTCTGGGTTCCTACGTTTGATTTATTAGCTAGTGTATTAGAGTACGTCTTTTGTTTGGTGTGCGCACTAATACTGTCCTGCTCCGTGACCTTGACATTGACCAAGGGCATTTCTTCGATACATTTAGGATTATCATTTTGATTATTGACATTTATTGATTTCAACTCGGTCCTCAAAAGGATCATCTGCTCTCGTAGCTCATCTACATCATTTTGTTTGCACATTTGTGCCTTTATGGTAAAGAGTTCAGTTTTTAAAGACACAATATCTTTTAAAAGTGAGGTTATGTCAACTGAATCAAAACAAACTGGAGGTAATTTGTGCAGGTTTTTAGCCACAAAAGTTGGCATATCTGTTGGCTCGGTTTCTTTTATAATTTTGATCATATCATAAAGGTTCTTTACCCTTTTTCCATCGCCCTTCCTGGTAATTCTTCTGTCGTCAACCTCTGAGTACAGGAGATCTTTCGATAGTTCCACCTCGTCTTCACTGAAGTGCGTGGAACAAATTTGTACGATTGACACTTCATCTAGCACATCTACTTTATTGAATAAAAACGTAAGAAGTTCATTAATAACGATTTTTTCACATTTTTTCACTTTTTCCGTCATCGTGACGTTAAAACTGAACCGTCCGTGATTGTTGTTGTTAACAGAACTGTCGATCAACGGAATTCAGAGTTCAACTCAAAATTCATCTCTTCAGAAAATAAATAATATAAGAGAAACCATTATTGGAGATAACCCATGGTGTCTGTGTGGCTCTGTAAGTATATACATAATTCTCGGCAGGTCATATGAATCAATTTATTATAGGTGATGACGACAGCCGCAGTGCCCTCTACTCTGGTGAAATGTCTCTACCTGTTCTTTGATCTCCCGGAGATGTCTGATGCTGAAGCAGACGCTCCGGATGGGAATAGCGAGTTCACTCCGAGAGAGAGGAGAATCCTCCTGCAGAAGATATTTGTCCAGGTAAATCAATCTATATATCCACCGTCCTAGTAAGAATAGCAAGACAACATTATGTATGTTCAGAATTTTGTTTTGTTATCAATTTATAATATTATTGCTTACTTTAGAAAAAAATACTACATATTCATAAAAGTAATATTTGTGCAAGCGCCCTTTAGGTCATTTTTCACAAAAACGGCGCTACACAAATTATCCAATAATATATTAATAATTTGTTACATTTTAATCAGCAGTTATAATTTATAGAGAGTTGTTTTAGGGAGTGTATTGTGTAGCAGTTTATTATGTAGCAATAAAAAAAATGTGTTACAAAATTACCATAATTCTTTTTTATTTAGGTTCTTGTAAGATTATGCAGCCATCCATTTCCCTGCGAGGAGTTATCCCGGAAAGATGATCTGAGTTTACTATTCTCTGCCATAACCTCCTGGTGCCCCCCTCATAATGTCATGTGGAGGAAATCTGCTGCTGAAGTTCTAGTCACTTTATCAAGACACGGTCTCACTACTAACGTAGTCCAATATATTCATAGTAAGTGTAATAACCCACATCGGTTTTTAACTTAATAACGCTCGCCATTTTGTTGCTGCGCTTACTGTTTGTCATTTTATTCTTTTGATAATCCACCATAATTATAATGATTAACCTTATCAAGAGAGAAAAATTCTACTTACCTATCCACCATACTTAACCCCTAGGAGCCGGCAAGAATATTCAATAAATTAAAAATATATTTTTGTGAAAGCCATCATGTAGACAATACCATACTTGATAAGTGACATTTTTATATTTGTGTTTAACAAACCCAGTAGAAGTAATATCCAAATGCAAAATGAATGTATAAGGTTGACACTGTAATTGCAGTGCTTCGTGACGTGCGTGGACACAATTCTTCAACAATGCAAAATGAATGTGTAAGGTTGACACTGTAATTGCAGCGCTTCATGACGTGCGTGAACACAATTCTTTAACAATGCAAAAGCAGGGCTCCGGCTCCTACGGGTTAAAGTGCCTTTTTAACATTAGCTCCACAAAGGAGGCCCTGAGGAAAAAAAAATACCTCATAGGTTAAGTCATCTTTGGGGTTGTTGTGTGGAGGTATTTTGGGAAAAGGAAGGAGAGGAGGTTCTGGGAAGGAAAAAGGTATGAGGGGTGGGCGGGAATCTGGAGGTCAATGTGTCGAAGAGTGATGGGCGTATGAATCCATCCCTCCCACTGCGGAGCTAAGCGATGGGTCGAGAGAGTCCAGCTGGAGAAGTCAAAAGGTCTCCCTCAACCAATTTCTCCCAATCTGGTCCGCCAAGCAGTAGGTGGGCAAATGCATCTGCTGCCAAACCTAGACAAACCTCACCCCATGAACCCGGGCACCTCTTCTAAGTCACCAAACGTAGAAAACCACTTGGGATAACCTATGGCAGAGGAGTTGGTTATCCAATAAATGGTGCCCGGGGCGGCGGTACCCAAACCCACCTCCCAAATTGAAATGATTGAACAAAGACATACTGTGACTGAACACAAATATTGTGCAAATAAAATGGGTTCTTATTGGACATAAACATTTTTTAATTTGATTTAATTTTCAGATAAAGGTTGTGTTTCCCTGTGTATTGAAAACATGCAGAGAGTTCCTGAATTATCACCATTGGAGGTTAGTTTTCACAGATCTTAAAATGTTACTTTTTATCTTATGTAAACTTCAACCCCCAATCATGGTGGAAGTTCAATACATAATACATAAATATAACATCTACACTCTGTATTATCAAAATCAATCATATTGTGCAGCCATACATAGAGGAAAATAAAGCGTGTAACAAGATGGATCCACTTCTATTAATTTTTCCACTTAGTATTGCTTCGTTAGTTGTTTCATTTTGGTATTTTCATAATATCTTAACTCTTAGGACGAGTTATTTTGGAGAATTTGAACAATTCTTCAAATTTCAAAGTTAATTTTCAAGTCCTGTGAAAGTCCTATTCAAGTTCTGTTATTATATGATTATAGGCCAGTTGCTTGACAGAACTAAAATAATATTTAATGACGTACTAGATATACGCCAATTATACGTTAAAACACTACTAAACTACATTTTTGACAAAAAAAATAAATTTCATCATACACAAAATAACACTAACAGACCAGTTAGACAAGCGTACAAAGAAAACATAAAAACTCCGACAGTAAATTCAAGCTTTGGACAAAGACACTACCAATACCATGCAATAAAAGCTTTCAACAGTTTAAAACTTGAAATTAAAATTGAGGAAAATAAAAATTAATTCACACACAAAATTACAAAATGGATTAAAGAACAAAAAAGACAATATTACCAAAATTTCATAGCATAAAATACAAATAAAACCTTCACGTAACACACAAAACCAATATAAACACACAAGATTATTTTCAATGTACTATTTTTTTTAATTTCAAATATATTATTATGTATTTTTAATTATATTATTATGTATTTTTAATTTTAAATGTATAATTTTTCTCATTAAATGTATTATGTAGTTTATATATCATATTATAAAATGAAGGCCTCAGCATGGGCAAGCCACCCAGTGAGGCCTACATTACTGGAAAACCTGAATTGTAAAAAATATTGTACCTAATAAAATAAAATAAAAAAATAACAGAGCTTGAAAAAATCTTTCACATAACTTGAAAATTAACTTTGAAATTTGAAGAATTGTTCAAATTCTCCGAAACAACCCGTCTTTAGAGTACTGATGCAAAATTTCCCCTGTCCACCAGCTGATTCTATTTTCAATATAACGTTTTTAACAAAATAATGTTTTTGTACCATCTTAACAGATAATTTGTTTATATCGTCGACGGCAATCCATCACCGCGTAAATCATATTTGGCCACTTTTCAGGAGAGACATAAAACCACTTTTCTTAATATATTTACATCGAAATCGCGGCAAATCATTTTATTTTTCATGTTCAATTGTCTTTACAATTATGTATTTATACGTTTTTAACCGAAAATAAAATAACAAATGACTTAAGCGGTGATGTTCAGTAAAATACGGCAAAAGTTTAGACTTACGCGGAAATTTATTCTTGTTGGGAGTTAGGTATATAATATCATTATAGTTTTAAAACACGGGAACGTGGAAACAAATGTTATTTTTTTATTTTTAATAATAATAATATTTTACAACAAAGTAATATTATGTTACATGACATTATTTAGACAAATAAAATAGTAGATAGGTACCTTATCATAAAAATACACAGAATTATTAGTTACTCAATGACACCGACAATCATCAACGTAAAAATTAAGCTCATCAATTTTTTTATTTAAAAAAAATAAACTTACATTGTAGGTACCTCGTGTAATGTTAAAAATATAAAAAATAAAGTTATTGATATAGTAATGAATCATAATAGCTATGACAATCTTGCGGTATTACAGATTTCAGTTCCTGTAAATGTTTCCACTTGGATTCTTTTATTTTAATTCTATCTTTGTAAAGTTTTGGAATATTATCATTATAATTTTTATTATTCGACAATTTTGGTCGTCGTGGCAATTCGGCAAAATCTTCTTGGAAGTTTGTTTTAAAACGAATTATCCCATCTGGTGAGTATTGTAACACACGTAGGTTATTAACAGTTTGATCACTAACTATTCTGCCTGGCCTGATTGAATCGTATAAAAATGTATTTTTTTGTGCATAATTCAAAAAGAATTCGAATGTCAGTATTTGAACATCGTATGGCTTATTAGGAGTTTTTCGAGCCAGTTTAGTGACTTGAGCATACTGACTTGGTAGGTATATTTCGTGTTTTTTTAATTTATTTTCGATTCTACTGTGTACTGAAGCACATTCCATGTAGGTATGTCCCTTCTCTAAGAATTTTTGTGTAATGATGATGTTGAATTTCATGGAGAGACGAAGCAAAGCATTACTGAGGATGACATTCCTATTTTGATAGCCGCATCCATCGCTATAAATTATAACTGGACGAGCAGGGGCTTTGTTTAATTCTCCTACAATGTAATCAATAAAGCAGGAGGTGAATACAGATGCCTCCAGTCCGGCGTGGGTTTCGTCAAACCAATATGTCATTACAGCCTTACTTGCCAAATTAAAGACGGTAAAATTATGCACACATAATTTCGTCTTGTAATAAATTGCACTTGCGTTTAAATTTGGCGCCAATTTGACTGCTTGCAAATCGTGAGTGAAAACGAGGCACTTTCCTTCCTTTGCCAGCTGCTTATCTTTAACTTTTTCTTCATGTGCCTTATTTTTACGTACGATGTGTCTTTTCCAAACCTCATCGCTAATATTCCCAACGTCGTGACCACAACATGTGTCACACCGATCTTTTTTGAGCATAAAAATACTCTGTTTTCTTTTTTAAACACATTTTCGAAAGTTCTGCGACTCATGGGACTTCCTACATTTTCCTTACAATAATCACGATATCAAAAATAATTGAAAAAACGGTAAAACGAAGGCTATACAAATTTCTTGAAGACAATAACATTCTTTCAGGAAATCAATATGGCTTCCGCAAAGGTCGTAGTGCCGCAGATGCAATTGCAAATTTTACAAAAGTAGTCTCTGATAACCTTGATAAAGGCCTCAAGCCCCTTGCTGTTTTCTTGGATCTAGCCAAAGCCTTTGATACTGTCTCTCACCGCATACTTTTGAAGAAACTCCTTCAGGTAGGAATAAAAGGTACTCCCCTTAAATGGTTTAAGAACTATTTAACAAATAGATCGCAATCGTCTCTTATAAATTCTGCTAAAGAATATAGAAGTACAAGTTTACCAATCACGTACGGTGTGCCTCAAGGCAGTGTATTAGGCCCACTTCTCTTTCTAATATATATAAATACTTTATGTAACTTGACAATTGATGGATCTATAATTTCTTTTGCTGATGATACGGTAATCATCTTTGAATCTGATAATTGGAACTCAACTATGGAAAAAGCAAATAAGGGCCTAAATAAAGTAAAACATTGGTTAGACGACAACCTTCTGACTCTTAATATTGACAAAACAAAATACTTACTTTTCTCCATACGCAAAGTCACTACTCCTCAAAACTGTCCTAATCTTATCATTCACTCATGCCCGCAAAACCATATTACCCTTACGCCTCTCCTCAATAATTGCTCATGCACCAACCTAAAAAAATCCGACCAAATTAAATATCTAGGGGTTGTTATAGATGACCAACTACGTTGGGAGGATCATGTCAATTTCACAACAAAAAGACTCCGCAAATTGTGCTATATATTTCTCTCTCTCAGATCAATGCTGAACCTTCAAACAATGAGATGCATATATTTTCCACTTTTCCAATCAATAGCTACATACGGTATCGTGGGATGGGGAGGCTGTGCAGCTTCAATTATTAATCCCATGATCTTAATTCAAAAACTGCTACTAAGGATTATATTAAAATGTCACCCGTCTCACCCTTCAGACCCACTTTTTAAAAAATTCGCAATCCTAGACATTAGACAATTATACGTTAAGACAATTCTTATTCGCCCAGCGACAGTTCTCTTATATAGCGCCTAAAATGTTCAACTTACTGAGTATTGATATTAAGACATCGAAAACTGATGATCTTTATGCCATTAGTGTACAGAACTGGTTATTTGCTCAAGGAAGGAAATATTATAAAGAATGCCTTTCAACTTAATAGTGTTCTTATTTTTCGAGTAAAATTTTATCTCTAAATTAACTTTCAACGAAAACTTTATATTACGCTGATGCGATTATTCTTATTTTTATTTCTATTATCCCTAGCATCTATTATCTTTTATTTTTATTTCTATTATCCCTAGCATCTATTATCTTTTATTTTTATTTGTATCCTACCATATTTTTATCTTTATGTTTACAAGATTCACCTACTCCAATTCCTTTCCTGTATGGTGATCATGTACATAATATTATATATTCAGTATTGGTTATTTATGAAGGGAAAGAACTATTTTAAAGAATACCTGACATCATTAAATAAGTTCATTTGCTTTATTATTCTTTTTTTTCCATTTCAATTCATGTTTAAAATTTCTTTTTTATTTAATTTATCTTTATTTTCATCGCTTTCTTATTTTCAGTTAAACTTATTTAACCTATACCTATTTTACAACTGAATGAATTATGTATTACATTTATATAATTATACATAAATTTCGACTACCATAATACGGACATGTGTCTAGTGTGATAGTCGAAAAGCATGTAAAAAACCTGTATCCAAATATATTTTTTATGAATAAAGAAAATTAAAAAAAAAATATATATTAAAAAATCTAATTAAATATCATACAGTTGAGCCAAGCTTTTGATTATTGGTTCTAAGTACAGCTTTTTTGTAGATTTACAACAATAGTGCGATTCGAGTTTTGGAAGATCATGAAAAAACTTCAGTAATAACATTTTTTTAGAATTTTCTCCTGTTGTTCGTCACCTGTTCTGATTCGTCATGGATGACATCGGAATCATTGCAGATTCTGATTTTTCTGCCCAATACCTCACGGTCCATTCCTTAATCCCCAGGGTACCTATTCAAAAACGACATTTTGCAAACTTGGGCTGTAATATTTTCAATGGGCAAAAAATACACCTACGTGCCTTGTCTACGAGAAGCACTTGTTTCCAATCTTCTTTGTTTGGGTTCTTTTTTCATTACATTAGATGCAACAAATTGTTTTCTCTGATCCCAATTTAGTTTTGACCAAAACATTTGGAAAATAGATTCTCTAGAACCTTGGTTAAGTTTGGGACAGTTTCGTAGTTTTGATCGAATGCACATTTTGGATTTGACGAGCTTCTTTAGGCACATCGTGTACCATGTTGAATTTCCCATCTTGCAGTAAACTTCTTCTGTAGCCTAAATAATCTTTCCCTTGCATCCTCAATTTTTTGTTTAATAATCTTGATGAATCTGCTTGTATGTCGCCATCACTCGGCCGATTTGATGGGGATGCTATTATTTCCGAAGGAGATAATATAGTACCTGGTGTAGGAGTACTGTAATCCACCACCTGCATTTCAATTGAAGTTGAATCAACTATAATCTTTTCATTATTTAACAAAACAACAATTAATAAAAGATGTTGAATTATTATTATTGCTATGAATATCTTGGCATATGTATTCAGGAGATACCATCGAGATCAACTCCGCACTGTCTTCTGTTGTTGGTGGCTGATTTTGGGAATAATCAACGATAGAAAATTCCAAATTATTTATATCAATGTTTTCTATATTTTCATTTGTATAACATTCACCAACTTTTTTTCCACTGCCCTGTTTGTCAGATAATGTATTTATTCCGAGCACATGGCATCAACAAATAACTCATCATCGCTAGAATCGAACATTTTGTTACTGAAATAAAAAATAAAAAAAATAATTAATATATTTGTTTCGCTATTTATTTATTTTTTTTTTTTATTTATTTATTTCTTTATTTATTTCATTCAAAATACAGTTTTTACATAAAAAGCATACTCTGCACATCTCACTAGGGCATTCCTGTATCAAGATGTGCAGCTTTACAATAATATCATTTAAAAAAATACATATATGTAAATTTAAAATAATAACAACATTAAATTAAATTTAAACCAAAAAAGAAAAGTTTATGACACGGACGTTTCGAGACCGGTAGACAAAAATAAACAAAATTTTAGTAACAAATGTATGAAAAAAATAAAAACAAAAAAGTCAACAAAAGAAGCATTATTAAGTAAGTTGGCAACAATAATATTCTTCTGTTAACTAAAGTACAAGGTACCTGTGCTGGCTTATCAGACACAAGCATAGGGTAACCATACTAACAATTACAACATGGAAAGTATGAATAATAGATTATAAGAAAAAAATAAAAATAACTAAATAAAAAAAGATAAATAATAACCGATAGGTAAGTAGATAATATTATAATAAAAAGTAAGTAAGTAAATAATTTAGCTAGACAGTAATTAAAGTAAATATTAATACGATAATTAAGTAGATAATAATAATAATAAGTAACATAATAATAAATAACCAAAAGTTATTTTAGAAGTAAATAAGTACATGCGCAGTAAGTAAATAAGGATTGTATCGAAACAGAGCTTCCACAAGGAATTATGATATAAGCGACAACATGGGTGATCTAAAATCATCACTCTCAGCTAGTACGGAAATTTTGACCATTTTCTTGAATGAATTTAAGGTACCTATAGTTTTTATATTTTCTCCAAGCATATTATATAGCAACGGAGCTTTATATGAAAAACTCCTTTGTCCGAAGGATGTTCTGGTATACACCGGCTGATACATTAAAGAAGAACCCATTCTAGTGCTGCGCACTTGTTGAGATCTTTTAGCAGTAATAGTGTTGTTGAAAAATTTACAGAGAGCCTGTATTATGTACAACTGCCTTATTGTCATAATTTTGCTTTCACTATATAATAACTTTGATGGATACATAAAATTTCTCTTATACATTATTTTTAAAATTAATTTTTGTGCAACATTCAAAGGCTCTAAGGTAGTCTTGTTACAAGAACCCCAACAGACAACATTATATGAAAGCATTGATTGAACAAGAGCATAATATACAGTTTTTAATGTAACTTTGTCCAATATGTTTCTTAGATTTTTGAAAATGTAGGCTAGCCTTCTTATTTTGTTTCTTAATATAGTAATGTGATTGTTCCATTTTAAATTTTTATCAATAATTAAACCCAGGTATTTGATGTTGTCTACTCTTTCCAAAGATTGACAGTTACACTCCTGTACACAACAATGTAATTTTAATGAACGTTCCAAAGATGGTTGATTTACAGAGGAAATGCTAAAAGTAATATATTTAGTTTTGTTCATGTTTAAGGTTAACAAGTTTTGATCAAGCCAATTTTTGACTGCCCTTAATCCTGCCTCGCACTGAGCATACGTTTCGTTCCATGTGTCAGCAGCAAACACCAAGACAGTGTCATCTGCAAATACAATTGAAGATCCAGAAAATTTCAGTTTACAGAGGTCGTTAATATATAACAAAAATAGAATTGGACCCAGAACACTACCTTGAGGAACACCATATACAATTGATTTATTTGAGCTAATGTGATCATTAATTATTACTCTCTGTGTTCTATTTTCAAGATATGATCTGAACCAATCTAAAGATTTATTAACAATACCCATTGAACTGAGTTTTTTTAAGAGTAAACCGTGGGAAACGGTATCAAATGCCTTAGACAAGTCTAAAAAGACGGCCATTGCTTTATTGCCAGTATCAAGAGCTTCTACGACTGTGGTGATCATTTTTAATGCAGCATCACTTGTTCCCATGTTCTCTCGGAAGCCAAATTGATTATCTGAGAGAATTTCATATCTTTTTACATAAGACATCAACCTAATTTTAGCTAATTTCTCTATTATTTTTGATAACGTATTTAGCAAGGAGATAGGTCGATAGTTATTTACATCTTTGTTATCTCCTCCTTTAAATAAAGGAATAACTTTGGAATTTTTGCAATGATTAGGGAACAAGCCATTCTCAAAACTAACATTTACAATGTGTGTAATAGGTATTACTAGTTCAGAAGCATTTTGTTTGTAGACCATTGCACTTATATTGTCATTTCCACTCGAAAAACCTGATTTTAGCTCATTAATCACATTTAAAACTTCATTACAATTCGTTGGTTTGAATTCAAAGCAGGCATTTTGCATAGATTGTGTTGGATTATAATTTTTTACTAAAGATTCTTCACTGGTGTTATTTGCACTACACAAAAGATTAGCAAAATTTTGACCTATATCACTAAAAAAATTATTCACATGGTTAGTAATGACTGTTGGATTATCATTTATGGATACAATGTTATTATTTACTTTCAGTTTATTTATGGGCACTGATTCCTTTTGCAAATCTAATGCTTGTTTTATTATTTTCCATTCTTGCTTTATGTTTCCTTTTACCTCGTGAAGCTTCCCTTTATAATATGTTTGTTTGGTCGTTTTTATAATTTTAGAACACCAATTTCTGTATCTTTTATAATGTGCAAACAGTTCGATATTATTTGGTTCTTTACGACAACTCTTGTGTAATTTGTCACGTTTAATGAGGCAGTTAACAATTCCAGAAGTTATCCATGGTTTCAAGTGCTTTTTATTACAATGGATTCTCTTAGTATATGAGCAATTTCCAATATGTAATTTTAGACGTCTTATGAAATTATCAGCTGCAGTATTGACATCACTGGTGGATAAGACTGTATCCCATGTTTCCTCTTTCAGTGTCGAATTTAGTAGGTCATTATCCACAGTTAGTCTAAGCTTAACGTCTATTTTTTTTGATTTTGTTACTCTGGATTTAGGATATTTCAATAATGTAGCAAAATGGTCTGTAATACTGGTCCTGAATACAGCACTCTGAGGATCGTCTTTTGACTTAACCATAATGTGATCAATACAACTCTCAGTACTTGATGTTACTCTAGTCGGTGAAATAATAAATGGTTTTAGACCGTGGTAAATCAAAAGTGAAAGATATTGTTCACTTTTTATGTTGTTCATATCCAGAATATTTATATTTATATCACCACATAAAATCACTTCATGGTTATGTGTTGATACAGAACGTAGTAAGTCATTTAGGTGGTCAAGAAAGGTATCAATGTGTGCTTGAGAAGGAGATCTATAAACTGCTAAAACACATACATTATAAGGTAGTTGTAATTTAAGACAGTTGGCATGTGGAATAGTTATTTCTTCAACAGAAACTATGACATCATTCCGAGTGTAAACGACAACTCCATCATTTTGTAAATAATTTATTTTGGTGCTATGTGATGAATATCCAGTAATACTTGGGATATAGATTGAATCTTTCAACCAAGCCTCACTAAAAACGATAATGCCAAATCTATGTTGTATTGCGTCGAGAACAGCTATAGTATCATTGAAATTTTTTTTTATGCATCTTATATTCATACAATATATAGAGAGAGCAGAATGGTTAAGAAATTCATTACATACTGATGGGTCATCTATGTTGATATTGATTTCCTTGTCGTCATTTAGTTCTTCATCGAATATAGAATCCATATTAATACTTTTTTATACATGTTGCTGTTGGTGGTGTGACTCATAAAACAAAAGCAAATAATATGCGATGTAATTAATAATAATAATAAGAATAATAATGGGTGTATATTAATTTGAGCCTGTGAAAACTTGTCGAAAATGTAGGTATATCCCGTGAAGGTACAAACGAAGGAAATTATGTTTACATAATTATCAATCTTAAAGTATATATTTATAATAAAGTGAATAATAGCAATAAAAGTGGTTATAGAGTGGTAGTAGATCTTTTGGTGGTAATAGATTGGTAAGATAAATAAGTTAGCATCAAGAACGCAACTAAAATGACAAATACATTCAATAACATTAGAAATACACAGAATGTGACTAAAATAGTGCGCAGGTATTTGCAATGATTTTATGATATTAACAGAACAACAATTATTAAATGATATTAACAAAAAAATATAGCTCAGAGCATGGAGCGTACTTAAGTTGTAAAGAAGTTGCAAAGAATATGTTGACATAAAATAAATACATACAAAAACATTTGAAATACACAGCGATGTGGCCAAAATAGTGCGTAGGTATTTGCAATGAAATTTTTTTTTTTCTGGTATATGCACAGTTGTTATTTGTATGTTATTACCTAATGACAAATTATATGTGATAACAACAGCTAAGGGTGGTAGGTAAATATAGAATACATCACATTGCTTATTCATTATCCTATTGAAAATTATGAAATGAGTCTTAAATGAACAAGTAATGAATTTCATAATTACCGACTTATTAATCTTAATCAGAGCACGGTGAGTACTCAATCTGTAAATATGTAGGTGCGACGGGTGTGTTGCAATAGAAAAAGAAGTTACAATTACCTGCGAACTATTCCAGAATCTGACCATAAAAGGAATATAGATATATTCATTTATTTTTTTCCCAGATTTATATATATTTACTAGAAGTATGAGGTTACATGAGATCTTACTGATTGTGATAAAAATAAATGAGTATATAAATATTCTATAACAATATATTACAATATGAGAACATGAAATGATATCTTCATTAACAGCCATAATGACAGAGTGAAATAGAAGTCAGATAGATTGACGTTTTAAACGTTGTAGGTCATTGGCATTATTTATTGTTATGATTTTTGAGCTGTCAATTTTCTTCAGTAAGATACGTCCTGAAGATGTCCATGCATATTTAAAATTGTTTTCTCTGGCGAATCGTTTAGTTTGTCCTAGGAGGAATTTTACTTTTTGTGTTAAGTGATCCGATACATATATTCGTTGGGCATCTTGCGATACTCCTAGATCGTATGTATTTAATTTATTTGTGCTGGGAGTTGTGGCCTTTGTGTATGTTTTTATTTTGCATAAGAAATTATCTCGATCTAGTGTGTTATTAAAGGTCGCAATGATTGATCTGGGATTTTTTTCAGCAATTTTAGGCCCCATTCTATAGATTTTTTTTATTGCCGAGTTCATATTTCCTGAAGAGTCCTCAAAGTTGATAATTTTTGTTATTTTATTGAGAATTTCTAAATAGTTATTAGAAATGGATTCTGGAATGCCTCTTATTTCAATATTACATATTTGAGACATATATTCTAGTCTGTCGATTTTGACGTCTTGTTGTGAGATTGTATTAATTAAAATGTTGTTTTGGTTTTTTAATTCGATTAGATCAGCATTATCTTTAACCTGTAATTTTTCCATAGAAGTCACACGCTTTTTTAGATCTTCCTGTTGATCCGCCATGAATTGGAATGACTTTAGTAGATCATTGTTTTGTTTTAATATTTCTTCATATTTTTGATCATAGATGCTTAGTTTTTTATCTACAAAAGAAATCATTGTTGTTTTAAATTTTTCAAGTTCCTTCAAGAATATTTCCAATGTTAACGGCTGATTAGAGCCATCTGTGAATGATGATGCTAGATTTTCACTGGTTATTGTAGGTGTGGTTGTAAGCTTCGCTGTTTGTGCAATTCGTTTTTGATTTTTGGCAATAGGTGTCAGGTCTTCATTGAGTTCATTCATGTTATTATCGATAAGTTTCTGTTTAGTTGATTTTGGAATTTTAATGCACTTCTTACATTTCCATTGTTGTGATTGAGATTGATTTTTTGCACCTCGGCGAGAAGTTTCCGTTATATCCGCACACAAAATGTGATATCCATCTTCACATACAGAACATGCTATAAAGTCGGCCGGAACTTCAATGTTTTTTTCGCATGCAGTACATTGAGTATTCATTCTAAATTCGCTGAGCGTGAAATTCACACTAAAAGAGCACTATTGAATAATTGTTTCCTTTAAGGATGGATAACTTTGCTACACTTGAGATCTTCACTCTTTAATGTTCAAGAACTATGGCACCGATTTTTGAGTTTATGACACAAGCTCTCGAGGAAAAACAAAAAACTCTTTTTGGTGCAAAAAACACACTTTTTGTGAAAAGAAATACACTGGACAGTGCACAATCTTCGATTTAGATGAATTGACCACTTTTTAGCTATTATCTATTGTTGATTTTGTTAATTTTTTTGATAATTTGAAGGAGATACAGAAAAACGTCAATACTAGACTTGACAATGTTGCTATATACTATTAGTAAAGTAATAGTAAAGTATAATATATAATTATTAGTAAAGACACAAAAATTAAAAAGGACAAATCAAAAAAGAATGAATCAGCGCGTATCTCACGTTTTCCGATACAATTAAACGAATCATTGCGAAGTGTATCAACGCGTAAGTTCATAATGATTAATAATAACGTCTACCGTGTGCACAAAACAATGTTTGCAATATATAATTACTTAGTCTCATAATACATACCTTTTGTAAGACATCCGATGAACAGAAAACACATAAATTTTTAAAAAAACTGTTGTAATCAGCGAAATAACGTGTTGCAGCAATGACGGTTGGTCAACGACTGAGCATCGGCTGAGATAGGCGATGATTTTACCCAAACGGAAGGCAAATGAGATGCGCGGTGATACTATTTTCGTTCTAGGACTATTTCCTTACATTGAACAAATCCTATAATAATCCCAACGATGTAGGTTTATGACCGCCGTCGAATGGCATTTCAGGATGACTTACGCGGTGATGTTACATACGCGGTGATGGAATGCCGTCGACGATATATTGATAAAAATAGTATATAATCTACCATAAGTAGTTTCCCCAGAATAGGTCAGAGAAATTATTTTTTTGATGCGCCACTGCAGAGGTTCCCAAAGTGGTCTATATGGACCCTATATGGTATCTATATTATCGATATCGGCTTGCTGGGGGTCTATGTCAGCGTGAAAAAAAATTGGGGGTCCACTAGATTCAAATGGGGGTACATACGAGCGGACCCCCATTTACCTCAACTCAATAAGTAGGAGTTCCGTAAATGACACAATACACCTAACACAAATAACACAGTTTACGTAATACATACTAATAATAGACTGAGAAATTACTTATTTGATATGTGTATGTTTATATATCGTAAAGTTGTTTATTTAGGTATATAAATAGAGCCTACATTCCTTTTCTCATCAGAATTAATATATTGAACCAAAACATTGCACATTGGAAGCCGCGAATTTTCATAGTTCCCCAACTTGTGAAAATTCTGAAAAACGTCCAGGGTAATAATGACGTTCAACATTTAGATGTACTTCACACAGACTTCAAAACTAAGTTTGAGGACATTTTGACTGTGGAAATGGAATGTTGAAGAATCGGATATCATATGACGAGAAGAACTGATTGGAATAAGTGCTAACAAAGAACTTACGGGGTAGTTCTGTAGGGCCAGCTACAGAAAGAAATTCCCGTTGCTTATCCTTCTCCATTTTCATTTGGTGTAATACCTCACAAGGGCGCCCCTGACTGCACAATGCAAAAACAGAGGAACTATATCGCCACCCAGTTGTAGGGCAGGCGAGGGAAGGGAATCTTTTTTACGAAAAAAATAAACGATTATCTCATGGGACGTTAATGGTTTTAGGAAAATTCAATATTCGGCAGGCAGGGGGTCTACAAAAAAAAAAAAATTGGCAAGTGGTCTACGGTGCAAAAAAGTTTGGGAACCTCTGCTACCAAACGCGCTCCCAAAATTTCGCACAGGGATTATAGAATTTATTCAATCCTAAGAAATTACAATTTCCGGAAATACATAAAATAAACATTAAACTGTGTTTTGAAATCAGTATTTTCAGACAATACCTAATAATTATAAGTTTAAAACAAAATTTACAAATTTTAATTTCCGTGAATTAGGCTACTGAAGCCTATGGAAGTTTTTTTGTTGTTATTTATATCATGCTTCTCTAAAAGAAAGCAATAATTCGTTATATGTTCAGTAATATGTAGTGTTTTTACTTCATAAGATCAAAAACCAGTCTTCAACCTTTATTTTGGATTTAACATTAATATTCTTTTCGAGTTGGTTTTTTAAATCTTTGTGATTTATTTACATTTTTAATCTAATTTCAGTGCTTTTAGCTGATAATATTTTAAATGGTGAATATTAATCAACAACGCGAATTACGGGCAGGTGTTTATAGTTGCAGTTTATATTGTACGTGTTTTAGGTATTTGTAAATATTCATTTTAATTCAGTCCTGGAATTCAGACTTGAAGCCATTTGAATTCAGTCCTTAAGATAATAAAAACATATTTTGATGATTAAACTGTATTTTCAGTCGAGAACCTTTTCGGAAAAAACTTTTCCTGTACATTGTATGATCGAGTTTGACTATAAATAGGACACATATTTTTAGAAATGAAAGAATTGTTTCTGATTGGAATGTTCTTAATTCCTTTATATTAATGTTATGAATGTCTAAGTTTAGTTTAATATATTTTGATTTCCTTTGTTTCTAGGTCGTCGAGATGTTTGTTGCCGTGTTTTGTTTCCTGAAAGATTCAAGCGACGTAAGTCAGTTGCTCTTGGATGACTTCCGAGCGTGCCAAGGCTATCTGTTCCTATCGGAGTTCTTACTCAAGTGAGCATTTCCTGCTATCATTTTCACATACTATGTTCATTCTTAGTAAACTGCATGGTTGACAATATTATTACTGCACTAAAGCAAGGTCATACCTTGCCATTCATTATTTGTGATTAAACTAATTTGCATACTAGTTGTTATGTTGTACCACTTTGAGGCATATTCTTGTATTGTTGATGATTATTTTTGTTTACAATATTAAGTATATTTATTTTATCATTCTTTCGTAAACATATATGTTTTTTTTAAATGCACCTTCATTTTCGTTTTGTCTATTATTTGTTTTATTTCAGAGAGAGTAAACCACACATTCCTGATTTAATGACTGAAGGGTGAGAATATTAATTTTGTCATGTTTTAAAATGGTTTTCGGTTTTGCTTTGAGAATGCATGATTAGTATTTTTTTTTACACAAGCTTTTATACTACATAGACATGTTATTTTTACTATTCATTATGCAAATTTATACATAAATTTGTTTTAATTTTAAAGCCAAAAAAATCCATGTTATATTCTTTTATAAATAAAAACGATTGTGAGTAATTTTAACCTTGAAAAGCGGATGAAATCAAATTGACTTTGTGTTATGTACAAATTGCAAAACATTCCTTCAATCAATAAATAATGAACACAATGTAACTTGTAGGCTGGAAGAAGAGAGATCGAGGTCAGCCGAGGGCAATGCCGCCATAAGAAACCTAGTGCTGATGGTATCCTCGTTGTGTTCTTGCGGCTACACAGAATTGCGGCCGCACCATGCTTCCGCGTCAGCCCTGTTCCAGCTGCACGGGTTCGTACTGCCACAGCCGTCTAACAGGGGGCAGGCAGTGAGAAATGTTCAAGCATTCCAGGTAAATGGTGGATTTAAAACATGTACATAATATTTATGTTATCATTTCGGAAGATCGCATTTTGCCTCCTCAAAATAGCCTGGTCAGCTAGGGTAATCAATTTAGAAGTTCACTATAATATTTGCCAGAAATGGTGAAATTGTACTAAAAAAAAAATGAAAGTTGATGGAAAATTAACTACATACATAGATGAAGATGTTGCACCTCATGACTTTGAAATCTTCTTGACTGATATAAGTGCAGTGCCTCTGAGTTTTTCCAAGCTGGAGCCTGCAAGGTGAAGATTGCCCTCATGATAGAGAGGAGAGGGCACTGGTAGAAGAAAATAGAGTCGAACTTGGTTATAACGATCACGGCAATAGCGAGTTCACGGCTATAATTAACAATTTACCAATGATACAGTTGGGGCAGAAGTAATGACCCGTTTTTGAGGAGATATAAAAAACAAATAAACTTCAGAAATAGACTAAATGTATTGCTGCTGAAGGCCACCATCTTGTTGAAGTGGTATTCAAAACTTAATGAAGAAAATGGCATTATATACGCATAATAATGAAAGATTTTGAGCCTCCAAGTTTATTAAGATTTTTACACCTCCTCAAAACCGGGTCATTACTTCTGTCCCAACCTGTATTTTATTTTATTTTTGGAGTAACTTAATGAGTAAAACCTCAAATTGTAATATTTAATCATTAGAGATAATATTAGCGATTCTCAAATAAAAATTTGAAACAGAAAAATCAGTACGTTCGCTTTTGTTTGTCCATCACTAATACTAATCTTAATATAATTGTTGACTGTTATAGCAAGGATGATTCACTGATATACATACCGTAAAAATTATTTTGTTAACACAATTATTTTATAAAAGAACATTTATATTTACTCATATTTTATACGTAATATAGTGATAGTAGTGGTAGGTAGGTACATATAAATTTTGTTGCTCCCCTTGTGCTCATTGTAGCCAAGTTTGAATTCTGTAATAAAAATGCATTAAAAAGTAAAGCATATCTTTTTTTTTTTTTTTTCACCCGCCTTGCTAAGGACATCCCTGTTCTATGGCAGACTATGTATAAAGAGATTATTGATCATTGATCAGTCTAATTTTTGTGCAAATCCTTTCTTGCAAAACAATAATAATTTCTTTTTAAATATTTTGTTTTGCTCTAATAATGTATTGTTTCTTTTCAGGTTTTACAATCAGTATTTATAAAATCCAGTTCTCCAGCTCTGTGCTGTACGATATTGGATGCCATATCCAGTGTATACCACGCCGATAACGCCAACTACTTCATCCTGGAGAGTCAGAATACGCTCAGTCAGTTCTCTGAAAAAATACACACCAAAAGTGCTGATATTCAAGAGAAATTCTTTGAACTGGTTGAATTTATTGTGTTTCAACTTAACTTTGTGCCATGCAAGGAACTCATATCACTCTCCATACTCTTAAAGTGTAATACGTCGTGGCTTTGCAGCATTATATGCATCAAAACACTACTAAATATTTTAAGGTAATTTTTTATTACGATTATTAATTTCACACCTGAGGCCCGTGTCATCTTGGGGAATACTGTGTTAAGATTTTTGAGGAGAAGAAGGCTTTGAAGAGACCCATTTTTTAGTGTGGAGGAAATTCAATAATAGCACAAGATAGGTTCTTAAAAAAATTATCTATAAAATAATTAAGTTTTGCAAGTATTTAATTTTTTATTATTATGTCAGCCGTTGCTACTTCCAAGGCCATTATCGAACTGTGATTATACCAAGTTGAGGGGACTAATTTATATGATTTTATTTACCCCTACCCTGTTTTTATTTTTATGATGTACTGTAAATTATTAATATTTTTGTAATAACCGATTTACTTAGAATATCAATTATGTGAGTCAATTATCAACGTTTTTCCCTCTTTTTAATGATGGCAAGTTCGTCTTAATTTTTTTATAATGATGGTCATACTATTTAAGTCATTAATCATTCGTCACTAACCTGGGAATGTTTGTCTTTCTTTTTTCTATAATTTTTTTAATTAATAATTATAGAAAAAAGAAAGACAAACATTCCCAGGTTACTGACGAACATGGTTATGAAAACATAATAAACATTTTGAAATGAAATAATAAACAATATTAAATTTGATTTACACACGTGCTTAAAAATATAAAATTTAATGGATTTCTACTAATTAAACGCAATACATAACAGTAAATACAAGAATGTGTCTTAAAACAATCTATTCTCATGTGGAAAATGTTAATTGTATGTGTGCAAATGTTAGGTGCATATTTTTTTTGTCTCGGCTGTGCGTTGTTATCACAGAGATCAATAATGCCAACTCTTTGGGAATATGTACCTTCATTTGAGATACTGATATAACAAGTACAGCATTCCCACCTGATATCAATTTTTCTATCAGTCTGTTAAGATGTGTGATTTTATTGAACAGATTTCCCATTATTTACTTAAGTAATATAATTTTTGTATTCATAATATTTATATGTGAATCTGTATTAATTGTCTTTTTTCTAGGCATAACATTATTTTCAAAGACGTGTATCGGGAAGTGGGTATGCTGGAGGTATTTGTGACGTGCTTGTCTAGATACGCAGCTATTCTTAAGGACAAGGAAATTGAAAAAGAGAAATTCAACAATGAACTAGGCAACAACACTGACTCTAATAAAGTATTCTACAGCAATGAGAATGCAAGCAAGAAGCATAATGACACTTTACTTGTACAGAGTGACGAACCTGTAAAAGACGGAATAGGAACTGAAGAGGATGAACTTGGCTTCCTGGTGATGGAAGGACTGACAGCCCTGTTGAGCAGCAATGTGAGCAACTGTAATGTATTCAGAGAGTGCGGGGGAGCTAAATGTGTTCATGGGATGGTCATCTACGAAGTCTGCAGAAGCAAAGCTTTAGGTAAGTAAAAAATTTGAACCATTCATATCCTAGCACATGTAACAACTAATGATAAATATTTGGTACAATTAACAGGCACCAGTTTTTATAATTGTTGCTTTATGATCACAGTTTTGAATCTATTTCATGACATTGTTTACCTTTGGAGGTTTTTTATGGAAATGACATGACCCACATTAGTACTTTATAAGAAAAACTATGATTAAATTACTGTGGTATTTTATTAATCCACTAGCTGTACCCCGCCACGCGTTGATGTGGCTTAGTCTGTCTGTGCAGATAGAGAAACAATCGCGTGTTGCTTTAACGTCCAACAGATGGTGCTAAAAAAAAAAATATTTGTCCAACAGATGACGCTGTTTAAAAAAATGCATTTTTTACCTGTCACAGGTGAAATCTATATAATATAGGTATATAAAAACACGCGTATTCAAATGCAACGGTGTGTCAAAATTTCAAAGCAATCGATGAAGAACTTTCGGAGATTTAAGATTTTGAACAAGCAAACATTTACATTTTTCTTTTTATTTATTTTTAGATTTGTTTTGAATTATTTTGTTGTAGGTATCATCAGAGAGCTGGTGTTGAGTGCAGGAGGGGATGACGATATGGCCGCACTGCTAGGGACATTACACGCAGCTCCATCAAATGCATTAGTCTTAAAAACGCACATTTTAAAAGCATTACTGGCTTGCCTGAGAGAATCTCATAGGACAAGAACCGTTTTTAGAAAAGTATGTTTTATTTTCAAAGTAATTTGCACTTACGATTTCTTTACACAATTACATGTACTAAATATAATTAAGTGAGGTTACTGACGAGCACCTAAAAAGTATGAATAATGTTTGTTAAAATGAAATTTATATTGCTTTCAGGTGGGAGGATTTGTATATGTGACAAGTGTTCTAGTTTCTTTGGAAGGAAAATTAGGCGGTGAAGAAAAACCCAACAGACAGCTATTAACTTTACTATACATGGTCTTCCATACGATTAGCACTGCCATGAGATTTGAACCGGCTAATGCTAAATTTTTCTACCACGAAGTAAGATGTTCATTTTGTCATGGCTTTAATAATATTATACATAAACACGTGACAATATTAATACATACTGCGTTCTTGTTGTAGGTATGCACAACAAGTCTGTGTGACACAATACGCCTCTTGGGATGTTTCACACAAAGTATCTATATTGAAAGCAACAATGACGCAGTGGACCCTCAGTTTTACGACAGATTACACTCACTGTTTACTTCAAATATTTTAGAAACGAGGTACGTAATTTATTGTGTCATTGAATAGCCCGTTTGTATTCTGAACTTAATACTGTTACTTATGAACCATGAACCAGGACATGAAATTAATAATTTCCCAAATTTTGAACATCCTTGTCATTTATTTCTAGTATACCTGATGAAATCCCCCCAGTACTAGCCCACGCTTGCATCATCCTCCGCCTGTTATATGACGTGGCCTTGGATGCCTTTGAGAAACCTGTATTTTGTGGATCTCTGTCTGTGAGATCGCCAAGCTTGGCAAGGCAGAATGCTCTTACTTCAGAGGTATGTACAAAGCGTAATACAGCTTTCTATATAAATTGAATTAATTTAAAGAAAAAAGGTTACATCAATGTTCAGTTTTTGTTTTATTATGTTGATACATTTTTAATTTTTTTTTATTTTAACATTAACCCCACACTCCTGTGTGGAGTTAATGTTATGAGGAAAATAATTTCCCTAAGGCCTATGTCATATTTTGGGAAGCTGTGTGGAGGGTCTTTTAAGGAAAGGCAGGAGAGGAAGTTGTGGAAAGGTAAAAGGTATGAGGATTGGGTAGGAATATAGGGATCAGTGTGTCCAGGAGTGACGGACCTATGAATATATCCTTCCCACTCCGTAGTGGTGCAAGGCGATGGGTCGAGAGACCAGTTGGAGAGGTCAAAGGGTCTCCCCAAACCAGCATCTCCCGATACGGCACGCCACGCAGCTGGTGGGTAGGCCCATCCTTAACACACCTCACCCGATGAACCTGGGCACCCCTGCTAAATCACCAAATGTAGTGAACCATTTGGGGTTATGACCACCTATGGCAGAGGCGTTGATAATAAATGATTCCCTGGGCGGCGGTACCTAAACCCGCCTCCCAAATTGTAAAATAAACATATTTTATGTGCATAATTTTTTGCAGAGGCAGCGCTCTTTGGAGACTAATCGATCTTGCGTTTCCTCCCTCAACCTCTCTCCCCCCAACCCGGAGCCTCTCGTTGTCCATGGTGGAGTGGTTGTCTGCCTGATAAAGCTACTGCCATCTCTGCCATCCATCTACGCTGTCGGCAATCACCCCCAAGCAACTGCCCTTCAAGACTACCTTGCTCATGTACTAAAATCGCTTGTACGAAGGTTAGTTACTGAATATAATAGTTTTAAAAAAAAACTGATTTTACAACCTTTTTAATTACAATATATGTTAAAATTTATGACTTATGTATTTTGATTTTTATTGATTTCTCCAGTGACACCCTTGTCCGTTCATTCTGCTCCCCTCCTCAAGCTTGTTCCTGATCCTATCCAAGATATTTGTTTTCAAAAGGTTTGTATGTTTGATCTGCCTTTTAGTAAACTTCATTTAACCCTTGTGATTGGTCCACAGTTTAAGTATCCATATCAGACAACATATTTTATTTTATGCATTAGTATTGACTATAATTACACAATAAATTAACCCGTCAAAGGCCGGAGCATAAAACAGAAAAATACTACTGGAACTTAAAGTTTTATTATCCCGAACGGTGCTGATTTTATTTTTCATACATTTTTCTAAGCAATAAAGTCAACTTTCGACCGTCCAATAACTGAGTTAGCATTGTGTTTGGATCCCACCCAGGCATTGTGTGTTCAATTCCTCTTAAACTTAAATTATTCTTAAACGGATATTAGAATGCTCGCACGTTCTCCAGAGACCCATTGGCATTCCACTGGTTAATGAATGAACTGACTTATTAACAAATGAACTCACTGTAATTTATCCATATGATTCCAGCGAACGTAACCAGCAAATCATGTGTGAAGCGGTGCTGACAGGCGTGCTATTGGAGGTTGGTAAGGTGGCACTGCAAGACGAGCAGCATTGCATACATGCTCCACTGCAGTACATGCTGGAGAGGCTTGCTGCCCAGTCACTCGAACCCAAAGATCTCAGGTAATTGAGCACTAATTATGTCAATTATGTACATACATACATATCATTTTCATTCCCAGCAACCCATACGTTTACTTAATATAATGTGATTACCCGCCTCACTAGACAGTGCCTGTCCTGTATCAAGTTACCAGTTACCTACAAAAGCTTTAATGCAGCAAATTATTTATTTATCTGTTATCTGTTAAGTATATTATTCTCCTTTTGTACTCTTTTGTACTTTTGTGCCTAAATAACTGACTTTATTGACACTTGTGATTGATTTTTTGCAGGGAGTTTTTGAGGATGGGAAATCCATTGAATTGTATTTCACCTGAAGAAGGAGCACCAAGCAAACCTGGAGGTCCAGTCCCACTTACCAGAATCAAAACTCTTGTATCGATGACAACACCCAGAGACTACAGGTAAAATATAATACATAGTTGTGAATTTTCATTAAACCTGTTTTTGTATACATCAACGTAGTAAAATTATTAATTTCCTTTTAGATCTCATGGTTCTTGCACGTTACCCTCCTTTGTTGAGTTTGACATGTCAGCAGAAGGATTTGGCTGCCTGTATTTGCCAAGCGTTGCCCCACAATCTGCTAACATCACTACTCTGGGTCCCCAAGAGAACACAACTACAGGCGGTATCGGATCTGGTAAAATATTTTCATAGCTATTCATTAGTTGGTTTATCCTATGTTTTTCAATATATTTAACAAGGATGAATCAGTTATTTCATAATGTATACTTATTATTTCTTTGTACTTTCAGGTGACAGGGTATTCCCTCCCCAGACCGGCCTTTCCTACTCTACTTGGATCTGCGTAGACAAGTTTTCAGATCCTCGCACAGATCCCCACTGCGTTCGCCTTCTGACGCTGGTCAGGAACCTGAATAATAGCTCCAGAGACGAGCATCTCGTCTGCCTCGCCATTGTCCTGTCGGCCAGGGATAAAGCCATCATTGTATCCACTCACGAAACGCTTGTTCCCAATAGTAAGCCACATCAGTACCTTTTATCATTTTACGAAATAATGTCAGTACAGTAGAACCTCGTTGATTCGAAATTCACGGGACATCAAAAATCAAATTTCGAATTAACGAATTCCCACAATTCGAAATTTTATGAAAAAAAAAAAACGCCGAAAATCGATTTTCTCGGCCGCCTCTTCAAATCCGAGTGGTATTTTAGTTGTAAATTCGTATTAATACCAATTATTTCTTTATTTTCGCGGCCGATTACCGTAGCGGCAGGCCCTTTAATTTCAGATATTCGCAATAAATTCGTAAAAATGCTATATATTTACGCGTAAATCGAGATTTCGCTGCCGATTTCGGTCGCGGCCTACCCTTTGAATTGAGATATTCGTAAAATACGATATATTTCCGCGTAAATCGAGATTTCGCGGTAATTTTCCGTCGCGGCCGGCCCTTTATTTCAAATATCTGAATTTAAATTCGTAAAAATACGATATATTTCCGCGTAAAACGAGAATTCGCGGCCGTATTCCATCGCGGCCGACCCTTTAAATTCAGATATTTGATGTAAATTCGTAAAAATATGAAATATTTCCGCGTAAATCGAATTTTATCGGCAATTTTTCGTCGCGGCCGGCCTTTTAAGTTCAGATATTTGAAGTAAATTCGTAAAAATATGTCATATTTCGGCATGAATCGAAATTTTTCGGCCGATTTCCGTCGCGCCGTATTTTTTAACTCGGATATTCAAAGTAAAGTTAATAAAAATACGATATATCTACGCGTAAATCGAGATTTCGCGGCTGATTTCCGTCGCAGCGGGCCATTTAAATTCAAATATTCGAAATAAATTCTTAAATATACGATACATTTATGCGTAAATCGAAATTTCGATGTCGCGGCCGACCCTTTAAATTCAGATATTTGGTGTAAACTCGTAAAACTACGACATATATCCGCGTAAAACATATTTTCTCCGCCCTTCAAACTCAGATATTCGAAATAAATTTGAAAAAGTACTACATTCCAGTGTAAATCGATTCAGATTTACAAAATAATAATACTTATTAGGACGATGTATAACCACGTAAAAATAAATTTTTCGGCGTTTTACCGCCACGGCTGACTGTTAGATTCAGATTTACGAAATATTATGATTTATTTTCGCAAAAATCAAATTTTTTCGAATTACACGAACAAATTTTCGAGCGCGGACAAAAATAAATTTCGAATTACGTATTAACGAATTTCGAATTAAAAAAATTTTTGTATGAAAAAATTTTTCTGCGGAAATTTTTTTTGGCGAAAATTTCGAATTACGCATTTTTTCGAAATATCGGGGTTCGAATTAACGGGGTTCTACTGTATTACAATATCAACCCAATGGATTTCATTGAGTTAGAATTGATGCTTTGTTTTCTAATGATATTATAATGTTTATGGTGATTCAGATGTCGGAGAATGGGAACCAGAAGGTAGCGGAGAGTGTGGTGCCAGAGTATGGTGTCCCGACTTACTTCATGAAGGACAGTGGCATCATTTGACCCTCGTACTCAACAGGGCAGTTCTCAAAAACTCTTCTTTCTCGCTGTACCTGGATGGTAATTTATTACATTTCATAATTTTCTCGAGGTTACATACAACATTATGTAGTTAAGTTTTCTGACCTGCTTTCGTTAATTTTAGGTCAACACATGCATTCAGGCAAGTTACACTATATCAGTGTAAATCCTGGAGGCGGTGCTGCAACTCTGAGTGTTGCCAGTGCTGTTTATGGAGTCATCGGCACACCTCCTCCTTGGAGGAGATATTCAAGGCTCACTTGGAGACAGGGCCCTGCTCTACTCTTAGAAGAGGTAAATTGTAGAGGATTAACATAACACTGGTTTTAACATAACATTATTTACACATGCTAATGAATATTTTGATGTTTTCAGGTTCTTAGCCCTCAGACAGTAGCCACTATATTCCAACTTGGTCCTCACTATGTTGGCTCTCTCCAAGCCCCTCACATCTCGGGTCCAAACCAAGAGCCCCTCACTCCGCTGGTCACTGAGGAGAAAGTGATCTTTGGCCTCAACGCCAAAGCCATGTCCCAGCTTACCCTGGCCAAGATACGCAAGGTGTACAGCAAATGGGACAATAAAGCCATAGCTAAGCAGTTAGGCATGTCTTCCCATGAGAATGCCACTCCAATTAGAATTCTGCACAACTCAGCTGGACACTTGGCAGGACCGGCAAGGTGTTTGGGCGGAACTGTTGTGGGATATCTTGGTGTCAGAGTATTCTGTCCAAGACCAGCTGCCATTATGGTAAATATAATATCTTTTTTTAGATTAAATGGTAGCAAATTCATGTGAATTACCTCAATAATCAATTTTCTTTGGCACTCGCTTATAATTTACCTTTTTTTATGTTTCTCTTCCTAGATTGACACCGTTGGCGGCTGTACAGTATTACTAGGACTTATAGCAATGGCCCAGGATGTGGAAAGCTTGTACGCTGGGGTCAAAGCACTGGTTTGTGTTGTCAGGTCAAACAAATCGGCTCAAGCAGAAATGGACAGACGCAAGGGATATCAGACGCTAGCCATGTTGTTGAAGAGAAAAAGGCAGCTATTAAACTCACATATTCTTCATCTTACATTTGGACTGGTCGGAACTGTGGACAGCCAAAAAGAAACTTCTTCCATTCCCAATTTGATGGCTTTCCAGGACCTTATATGTGAATTGGAAGTGTGGCTTGGAGCACCAGGTGGATTGATCAAATCTCTATTGGAACATCTGTTAGAACTAGCTACTGAAGCTGCTCATAGAACACATAACTTGAGGACAATGAGGGAACTCCAACTGGTCACAAAGCTACTTCACATAATACCTGAAGTCAAGAACTCTAACACCAAACAAGTACTATTACATCTCCTCAGTGTTCTCTTAGGAGGGCAACCAAGACCAAATGATCTGCTTTGCTTTGGCCAGTTCATCTCTTCAACCATCCCTCCATCGAATCAATCGGAAAGAGATTTAAGTTTGAGAGAAGGAGATGGAGAAAAAGAGGGAGAGGGGGAACAGATATTGCTAAGAAATAGATGTCTTCAGCTGCTCCATGGACTTTTGTTCACTCAAAGGAATACCGTGAATGGTATTGTTTGTGAGGAGATTGCGAGGGTCCTGGGTACCGACTGGCTGATGAGCTTCATGCAAGTTCATGTACATTCTTCTACTGTTATTTGGGCCATGAGGCTGCTGGTCATCTTGTGTTCTGGTCAGGGAGCTCAATCCACTCTCCTTCAGAGGTAATTAATACACACTAAAACATGTCTCATGTGTTCAATGATATTATTTTATTTATGCTTTAAATTTGTTATTATGATTCATTTTATTTTCAGATTCCGTGATGGCCAAGGGAACGGCGGTTGGTTGAGGCATACTGAACTAGTGGCCAACTCTCAGCAGGTTGGAGTTGTACTAGGAAGTTCCATTACAAACGGGGGGCAACTTAAAACTGATTTGTTGCACATTCCTGGATTCCAGATGCTTGGATGGTAAAATAATTACTTTTTTATAATCTCTTTGTGGCTTTTTTTTGTTTTCATGGCCTTTATCACCTTCCTACAACATATTTTTATGAGCCCTTGTGCTTTTTAATAATTTTTTAAAGTAATTTTTTTTGTAATTCACCCCTTTAATTCACACCACAAAGTATTTGCTTCCTTGGAAATTTTTTTTTCAGACCTTATATGTGTAAAGATGTAGAATACTCTCTATCTGCCACTTGATTATCCGACAACTACTATAATCTGCCGCTATTTTTAGTAGTTGGAAGCACAAAATCAAGGTATATACATACATGGTATGTCAAATTCAGTCCGCTACGTGTCTAGACTCTAGCGCCAAACTTTGTACACCGACGCGATGGGTTGGGTTATCTTAGTCTAACACACTCAGTTACTATACCGCCATCTAGCGTGCTCTCGCTGAGTTGAGTAGAATAATAATGAAAAAAATTGTATATATAAGTCTGCATATTGTTAACATTTATAATGTTAAATAATTTACAAGTAATAAATAAATAATAAAAAAAAAAATAAAAAAAAATATTGATGTTTTAGGACATTTCTTTATTCCTCCATTTATTCTAGCAAGCATATGTTTCTGTTCATTTCATTCTGCCACCTTTTTTGTTTGAATACGTTTACAAAATGGAGTTTTTTCTCAAGCAAACATGACATTTGAACTTCAAACCAAAAATGAAAATTTTATGAAAGATCGATAGCGGTGTTTGTTTGTTTTTATGAAATACCTGTTTTTCTTTTTAGCGTATTTTGTATGTTTGCACTATAATCTTCCGCTTTCACTGATTGGACACTTGCTCGGTTTTTCAGGTTGCGGATGAGTATTTTTATCAGCATTGATTATTTTGTTTCCAGGATGATGCCATCCCATTTACAAGTAGGCGAGCTCTACTTCCTCCTAGTTGGGTTGATGCTGGGCCAGCCTGTCAAACTGCTCCCGGCTGACACGCGACTGGCCATGGACACCGTGTGGCCATTCCTCTGGGGAGTGGCCCCCAACCCCAATGCCTCCACCAAGCAAAGCATGGCCGCCGTGGCCTCTAGGATCACCCTGTGCCCGGAGGCAATGATAGTTCTGCTGTCCATGGTCAGGTGCCTGATACATCATGATCAGGCTACTCTGCCAGAGTGGATTAGAGATCACCCTGTTACTATTGTGCAGGTATGTGAAATGAAATATTTTGTACATTTTAAATCTTTATTCATGTCATCTTTGGTGACATGTTGAAAATCATTCATCTAAAATTTAAGCTTGATCTGTGTGACCATTTTCATGTTATTGAATGTTATTTCTTTTATTGCAGGTTTTGTTCTCTCTATATCACAACTTCCCTGATTTCCCACCAATCGTGATGACTGGGGAAGTACTGACTGCTTTAGCATCAACGCTCTTCACTCCTGATCATGCTGAAGATGCTCCAATTGGTAAATTATGCATTTATTTTTAAATATTTGCAATCATTCTGTAATGGTCTTCATTAAATTTTCCATGTCACTTTTCGTGTTATTATCAGTAGGGCTTGGAAATGAGAGTGGGGATAATTCTGGAGCCTCGACCCCAGCGTCAGAACACGAGGCTCCAGTTATAGTCGGGTCAGCCAGCTACCTGAAGGAGACGAACGTCAGCCTGACTGAACACCCTGCTAGAAAGTTTGTCATGGACTTCTTAAGGGTGATTGTAGTGGACTCGTTACCCCTAAGTGTTACTAGCAAACAGGCACCTGTGAGTAGGAACTTATTACATACTATATTATAATAACAGAAACAAGTATCTGATGATACAATTATGTATCACCTTATCCTGGTTCCACTAACAAATAAATTATTTTGATTATAATGCATGATAATTTTTAACAACATCCAGCAATCCTTGCATCAGTATATTTATTATGATATTATTTTCCTTTTTCTTATTTGCCTTACTCTTGACAGAGTAGTCGTGGTCATGATGTCCCCCTTTGGCGAGTTGTAGACACTGCAGCAGATAAAATTTTTCATCACTTTTCTCGGCATGCATTCAAAGAGGTTGGAATATATTAGTTTCGCAAGAGGACACATTGGCGCTGCTTAACATCTCGCAAGTTTAATGCAGTCATCTTGGGGCACGTACTAGGTCGACAATTTGTTGAATGTTGTAAACAAACTGTTATTAGCAAACTGTCCATATTCTGCAAAGTTACATACTATGTAGGTACCCCCAAAATGACTGCTGTTTAAATGTTCTATAATTGCTTTGTGTTGAGTTGTTTAAAAAAAGGTTTTAAGGTTTATTTGTTTGTGACTTGTTATTTATTTATTTTTTATTTCATATTATTTACTCTCAACCTACTTATGTACACGTATTATTACTGATATATGATTTGACGATGCAGGTTATAGATCTAGTATTGGATGCTTCGCCCCCGAATGCCAGTTCCAACCAACAGGTGGAATACCAGACTGAAGTTCTATCCACACTTATGGAGCACCTTCTTTCTATGGATATCTTCTCCTGTGAATCCAATGTGGCAAATGTTTGTTATTTGGCCGCTAGGCTCGTTGACAAACTGTGGCAGGGGCAATTATCTAGGGATCCTCACGAGGTATTGATATTTCCATCTTAAGATTTTTTTAATTGTATTTTTACCAAACATCTACGTAATTAGAAAAACACTTATTGATCTTACCTCTTTCAGCAACTTAAAACATGCATTTTTTTGTTTAGGTCTTTGACTTTATTGTCAAACTTGTGGCGCAAGCAAAGCGAAAATCCAACTGCGTTTCTTTGGAGGGCTTACACCATTGCCTCAACCGCACCATTCTCTTTCTGCTCTCCCGTTCCACGGAATCCATCGCAGACCAAATGTCAGTTCTTGAAGCACTCCACAAGTTAACTACCAACAGACTTCTAATCTTTGGAGCTGGAAACCACGAATTAGAGTTCATCGGCTGCCTTACTTATTGCCTTCTACAGTTGAGTTCGGACATGAAGATCATTCTGGACTCGCATATGCGGACGGTTTGGCATGTTAATCCTAGCAGTGATCTGGAGGCCAGAGATGACAGGCTGACCCAGCATCAAGGTTTGACACGCGTCAAATAAATAATTTTTTATAGCACTCTTTTCTTTGTCTTGCATTCTATAATTACATTTTTGTCAATTCTATTCCAGGGCGTAATCTGATGGCTGGTGCAGCGAGACGTGTATGGGAGGAGTTGTATGCGTGCAAGAAGCCCGCCATAGAAGAGGTATTCAAGATATCCCTCGTGGCACCAGTGGCCAATGCCAAGGCTCCGGACTTGGCATCAGTCAGAGAACAGCTGGCAGAAAGTGCTACCAAACTTTGGCTGCATTATGTTGACACGGAAAGAAAGGTACCTAGTTTAAAGAGCGTATGCCTAAAAGGTTAATCTTGACATGACTTTCTGTATCCTTTTTACATTTTATTTTTGTGTAGTTATTGTTGAAAATTGCTCGGGGATTCAAACCAATTATGATTAAAAACAACAACTGATTTAGAATATAGATGTCGCTAGTTGCACCTTCTTTAAAGGCAGCGAAATTATGTTATTAAAGTTACAATTTTGATTAGGGAACTCACTTCTCTTCGATAGTTTCTAGCGAAAGGAACCCAAAGTGACAATTATATTTCGCTCTCCGTTGGTGGAGTGATCTCCACAGAGTGTCGGAAGCAGTATAAACGTTGAAAAAAAACAACAATAAAATCGGTGTAATTTCAACTACTACAAAGTGTTTCATTTATAAAAAAAGAGGAATCTAGCCTTTTGTTCTCAAGTCCTAATTTAAACAGGATATTTTTGTTTTTCACTTTTTCTCTACATTTAATAGAATACGATTTAAAAAATTTTCAGGCCTCTTACCGAATCCCCTGGGAGCTGCACAACCAGATACAGTCCAAGATCCAGAAGGTCACTGGTGGGTTGACCCGCCTGGCCAGCAGGACCAAGGTCAAAAAGGAGGACCCAGCTAGGGTCAGAGTCAACCTCACCAAGCAGCAGGCCTACGCTTACACAGACACACATGTTGGTCTAGTTAGGTAATTTGGGTGCACTTTTATTACTTTTAACCCCTTGTCTGCAGTCACAAGAAACACAGCAAAGCAATCTAAATTAACTTATTTGTAGAAAATTCATCCAAAATCACAACATCAATTGTTCTGAAGACCAGAACAAACTGAAAACAATTCACGGTTATGAAGTAATTTTGTTGACAGTTCATTTTATTTGATTTAGGGAATTATGGTGCTGGCGTCGCACCCAGCATGCTAATACGTGGCAGCACACGTGGCGCTACGTCCACGTGGAATGGCTGCAGGCTGAAGGGGAGTTGGTACGTGAACGAGGGCTGTGGGGCCCCTCTCAACCCCCGCGCCTCGACAAGTGGGCCCTAGACTACACGGAGGGGCCAAACCGGATGAGGCGCAAGCTCAGGAAGAATGATATGTTTTATCAGCATTATCCGTACAGGCCAGAGATGGATAATCCAGAAAATGTAAGTTCGGTGATGATTATTAAGTTCTTCGAGACATTAAAAAAAATTCATTATTAACACTTGCAGATCATGTAAAAAAAGTAGAGACCTATTGACTGAACATAACTTTTTTTTTGAAAAGGTAGTATGTTATTTGTATTCTTTGTTACAGAAACAAATAAAGTACAAAGTGGCCCACAGTTTTGACAGCAAAGAATATTACTTGATGTATCAACAATGGAGAACCAATGGATCCAATCTCGGAGATTGTGAAAGAAGTGAGAGTATTGGTTACCCTCTCGAGTCCCAAGCTGTACAGAGTATTGAAGATTCAAATACGTAAGTTAAAAATGTCTAATCATATTTATTTTAGATTGAATGATTTCAGATTGGTATCAAATTATAAATAGAATATTAGCTCACATCTTTTTTATTATTTTTTATAGTCCCAAAGAATCCCAGACAGATCTCACAGCAAATGGAAGTTCTCCATCCAGTCTGGTCAGTAACCTCCGAGGAAGAGATCAATCAACTTCCATGGAAGGCAATGAAGACGGAAAAGAAGAAGAGGATGAAGAAGAACAACCACCTCCACCTGATAACCAGACATTGCTCCGTCTCCTTGACCACCATGAGAAGGTAACTTATTGATACATTTCACATTGTCGTTGAAATCGAAGCATATGATTTATTTTTTATCTAAAATATACCCCAAGGTATTGTAATGAATCATTGATTGGAATTACCGTCAAGCCATTATGTACTCATAATATTCTACACATCGTGTTCTAATAAGTAATTTGTTGTTCTCATTGCATTGTTACTAATTCAACATTTCTCAATTTGTTCCCTCAGATAACCCACATGTTCCGCTGCGCCAGAATTCAAGGTCTCGACACAACAGAGGGTCTCCTTCTGTTTGGCCGAGAGTGTTGCTACGTAATAGATGGCTTCACCCTCCTGAAGAACAGGGAAATCCGAGACTTGGACAGTTGTCCTGCTGATTATGAGCCCATCCTGCCTGCTAGCCAAGGATGCTCAACCAAAGAGTCCCCAAGATTGTGCTCCAAGTTTTCTTATGAAGACATAAGGTAATCTTTTGGAAAGAATGATACCAGTTTCATAATATCCCAACATTCGATTCGCTTGATAGCTTATCCATGTTTACTGTTTGGAATCCTAAACATTACTTCCCTTCCTAACACGAGTTATTCTCAATTAGGGAGGTGTTAATTAAATTGGCAGCTTAGAACTAGTTTTTTTTTTTGCATTGCTTTAATTTCTTGCATTTTCGTTTTATATTATTTTATTTCTTTTATATAACCTAATCTTTGATAATTACTTATGTGGGTAACTTTTAATAATGTTAATCTCTTTTTTTGTATGAAAATGTAAGAATTATATTTCAATAAATAAACACGATCAGAATATAAAAAGATAAATGAGCATTCCATAAATTATTGCAGATTTTTTTCACACAGTTTTACATGCAAGTTTCCATACAGTAAACAAACCTATTTATATTTTACACTCAAGTTTCTATACAGTAAACAAACCTATTTATATTTTACATAGGAGTTTCTATACAGTAAACAAACCTATTTATATTTGACACACAAGTTTCTATACGGTAAACAAACCTATTTATATTTTACACACAAGTTTCTATACAGTCAACCAACCTATTTATATTTGAAATACATGTTTCTGTACAGTAAACAAACCTATTTATATTGATTTTAATAATAATAATTTATTGGGGAATGTGGCTAGGTTAGTGCAATCCCACAAATCCCATAAAGTGTGCACAAAATTTAAGACATTAATGTTTAGCTTTATTCTAATAATATTTATGTAATCAATATTTCAGAGAAGTACATAAAAGACGTTATCTACTGCAACCAATGGCGCTGGAAGTTTTCTCAAGTGATGGTCGCAACTATTTATTATCTTTCCCAAGGAAAGTTAGAAACAAGGTAATAAAGCGAACATAATATGTATTATGATAATATTAACTACCTACACTTTGTGAATAAAAACTAAAATCTAACTGTGTTCTGCGGTACATATTTTGACCTGCCCAATACAAAATATTAAGCGTTTTTTAATGATGTCCTTACAAAGCCGCTAATGATAGAGTTTAATATTGTATTTTAGAACCTGAATTAATTTCCTTTGATGTCTTAGGTGTACCAACGCTTCATGTCACTGGCGACAGGAATATCCGACAGTGCCGCAGGATCAGTAGCTGGGCAGAAGAGAGGCGTCGCAGTAGAACAGCCGCAAGGGCTTCTGGCAACACTCATTGGGGACACATCTGTCACACAAAGATGGGTGGTGAGTAAACCCAAAACACTTGGGAAGAAATATTGTCATTTCATTCTGACATCTACCACGATCAAATTGATAACTTAACAATATCGGATCGACAGGCTCAACTTCCAACTAGGCTCAACAAAACGATTTTATTTTTTATTTTGTTTAGGAATCAAACAGTCGTACATTTAAGCATAAACAGTAATTATTCATATGTTCTAGTCCAATAAAGTTCCATTAAGTTTAGTTTTTGATTTAGTATTTGTACCTACACAATATATTTATAAATGAAGAAACATAAAAATAAGTAAATATTATAAAGAATTACAACATGTTATAAAACAAGTAAGGACAGTTAGTAGCAATACAGTTATCGCATGATTATACTAAAAACAATAAAATAAACTACGATGATAGTATTATTTCACAAAATAAAAAATGAAGTTGTCAGTTTAGTAAGCTGCATCGATTGATCGCGTATATGAATTCATTCATTTCTAAGATCTTTTAGTTCACCTCCATTCATTAATAAGCCAGTTATTTGCATAACGAACAATATTATTCAAAAAGTTGTGTACAGTGACAGTTAACCAAAGTTTATCTGATATTTTCACTGTCGGAATCATATGCTGACCATACTCACAAATATCGCTAATTAACCACAGATGATGGATTTAGTTAATATCTTATTGATCTTATTTTATCGATCAACCGCGCTAGATACCCAGGTGTCTGTAAATATTATGTAACTTGTCCATGTATGCTCACATGGCTCCTTATGCACTTTTAATAAAATCCTTACTTATAACATTAACCTGGGGGGCTTACTCTGTATCTTTCGGGTTAACAAACCAGTAAGTTTGTGGTTTAACCTTTCCTTTCCAGTGCTGTCAACTGATTGAACATCGTCTCTAATTAATAAAATATCACTCCAAATATATCAAACACAGAGTTCAAATTTAAAGGTATTCCTCCGCAATACATTTATGTATTGCATTAAGTAATTACAATATATAAATATTTACCAAGTGTATAGCACCGTAGGATGAGGAATTTTTGAATACTGTAAGGAAAGGGTTAATAAGGGATTGTGACGTGGCTAAACCGGCGGCAGGAAAGTTTCGAAAGATTCAGAGTAGGCCCCCGGGTGAAGGCCAGTGCATAAAACAGAAAAATAATTTTTCAGCCGAGAGGCGCCATTCATAAAAATCAAAAGTGAAACCTAAAGTTATATTGGCCCAAACAATGCTGATTTTGTTTTTTTATACATTTTTTGAAGCATTAAGCTCAAAATCGCATCGCAAATTAATCTAACAAGTATAATATTAGAATGCCCCCGTGTTCTCCGGAGACCCATCGGCAGTCCACTGGTTAAGGGAATCATGATCCCCTAATTTTTGGTTTTAGGTCTTTAATTCACATAGACTTTTTGTTGTTTCTGTTTTATTTACAACACACCAAATAATTTAATTTGAATAGAATTAACAATAATCTAAATATGTACCTTTAATAATGACAGCGCGGTGAGATCTCCAACTTCCAATACTTGATGCACCTCAACACGCTGGCGGGGCGCTCCTACAATGACCTGATGCAGTACCCCGTCTTCCCCTGGATCCTGGCAGACTATGACTCCGACGAGCTGGATCTTACAGACCCCAACAGCTTTAGGGACTTCAGCAAGCCCATGGGGGCGCAGAGCCAGGATCGGCTGGAACAGTTTAGGAAACGATTTAAGGTTAAAAAATTATTTTCTTTCCATCAAAGGGTAAAGCAGATACATATTACGTCTGTAAGTATATTACAGTAGAACCCCGTTAATTCGAACCCCGATAATTCGAAAAATCGCGTAATTCGAAATTTTCGCCAAAAAAATTTCCGCAGAAAAATTTTTTCATACAAAATTTTTTTTAATTCGAAATTCGTTAATTCGTAATTCGAAATTTATTTTTGTCCGCGCACGAAAATTTGTTCGTGTAATTCGAAAAAATTTGATTTTTGCGAAAATAAATCATAATATTTCGTAAATCTGAATCTAAAAGTCAGCCGTGGCGGTAAAACGCCGAAAATGTATTTTTACGTGGTTATACATCGTCCTAATTAGTATTATTATTTTGTAAATCTGAATCGATTTACACTGGAATGTTGTATTTTTTCAAATTTATTTCGAATATCCTAGTTTGAAAGGACGAGAAAATAGGTTTTACGCGGATATATGTCGTAGTTTTACGAGTTTACACCAAATATCTTTATGTAAAGGGTCGGCCGCGACGAAACTCGGCCGCGAAATTTCGATTTACGCGTAAATGTACCGTATATTTACGAATTTATTTCGAATATTTGAATTTAAATGGCCCGCTGCGACGGAAATCGGCCGCGAAATCTCGATTTACGCGTAAATATATCGTATTTTTACGAATTTATTTCGAATATCTGAATTTTAAAGGGCCCGCCGCGACGGAAATCGAACGCGAAATTTCAATTTACGCCGAAATATATCGTATTTTTACTAACTTTACTTCGAATATCCGAGTTAAAAAATACGGCGCGACGAAAAACTGCCGATAAAATTCGATTTACGCGGAAATATTTCATATTTTTACGAATTTACATCAAATATCTTAATTTAAAGGGTCGGCCGCGACAGAAATCGGCCGCGCATTCTCGATTTACTCGGAAATATATCGTATTTTTGCGAATTTATTTCGAATATCTGCATTTAAAGAGCTGGCCGCGACGGAATACGGCCGCGAATTCTTGTTTAACGCGGAAATATATCGTATTTTTACGAATTTAAATTCAGATATTTGAAATAAAGGGCCGACTGCGACGGAAAATTACCGCGAAATCTCGATTTACGCGGAAATATATCGTATTTTTACGAATATCTCAATTTAAAGGATAGGCCGCGACCGAAATCGGCAGTGAAATCTCGATTTACGCGTAAATATATAGCATATTTACGAATTTATTGCGAATATCTGAATTTAAAGGGCCCGCCGCTACGGTAATCGGCCGCGAAAATAAAGAAATAATTGGTATTAATAAGAATTTACAACTAAAATACCACCCGGATTTGAAGAGGCGGCCAAGAAAATCGATTTTTGGCATTTTTTTTTTTCATAAAATTTCGAATTACGTGGGAATTCGTTAATTCGAAATTTGATTTTTGATGTCCCATGGATTTCGAATTAACGAGGTTCTACTGTATATATCATTGCTAAAGGCTTTGATGAAAGACTATAGTTTTTCAGGAATACCTAATTTACTAGTATGTAATAATAAGTGGATGTTTTTTGAAAAGTTACCTCGAGGTTACATTGGACAGTGTGTTTTCAATATCTTATAAAATACATTTATTTTTAATAAACAATAATTGTCAGATTACCTATGTGTAAAAAACAGGTGACCGGATAACTCATCAAAATGACAATGCAACACAACATATGTAACCTATAATGTAGTTACATATGTAACCTATTTAACCTAGTTTGTGCTTCATCACTTTTCATAACTTTATAGCACTTTTTATAGATGTGTTGAATTGTCATTTTGAGGAGTTATCATGGAACCGTGTGAACGAGATATGTTGAGACCTTGTATGGATGAAAACGAAGCAATGAGTGTGTTCCAAGAGTTGTATGACATTTCATTCGCTTTACATTCCACTGCAGAGAAATGGCGTTATAAATGTTTAGTCAATTAGTTACATTATTTTTACAGTTCCATGATAACTCAACACAGTGACAATTCAACACACTTTTAAAAAGTTATATAAAGTCATTATAAACGATGAAAAAAAATATTTTTTTTACCTAACCTAACCTAACCTACTTAACCCAGTTAATAAAGTTTTTGTTTCATTACTTTCCATGACTTTATATAACTTTTTAAAGATGTGATGAATTATCATTGTGATGATTTATCCGGTCACCTATTTTTACATATATGTTTTGTTATTTTCAGGAATGGGACGACCCCCACGGAGAGACGCCCCCTTACCACTATGGTACTCACTACTCTTCGGCCATGATAGTCTGCTCCTACCTGGTGAGGATGGAGCCCTTCACGCAGCACTTCCTCCGACTGCAGGGCGGCCACTTCGACCTCGCGGACAGGATGTTCAACTCGGTCAAGGAGGCCTGGCGATCCGCCTCCAAACACAATATGGCTGATGTCAAGGAGCTCATTCCAGAGTTCTTCTATCTGCCAGAGTTCCTGTGCAATTCAAACAATTTTGATTTAGGTATTGAACTACCTGTTGAAGATTATGGAATATGATTTTGTTGTCAGGTTTTAAGCAATATGATTTGAAATTTATTTTAGTAATTCGTCAATTCGTTATTCGAAATTTATTTTTGGACGCGTTCGAAAATTCTATTTTTGGAAAAATAAATCATATTTCGTAAATTGGAATCTGACAAGACAACCGTGGCCGTAAATCACCCTAAAAGGTCGATTTACGCGGCTATACATCGTCCTAATTGATATTATTATTTTTTAAATCTGAATTGATTTGCACTAAAATGTCGTATTTTTTCGAATTTGCTTCGTATATCCGAGTTTGAAGGGCCCGCCTGAGCGTAATCGTATTTTTTAACCTAGTACTTATATCTCTGTTCTTTTCTGGCATTAATTATTTAATACTAATTACAAATAATATTTTTATTACATCAGGTTGCAAGCAATCCGGTGTTGCCCTAGGCGACGTAGTCCTGCCGCCGTGGGCCAAGTCCGACCCCCGCGAGTTCATTCGAGTTCACCGCGCAGCCCTGGAAAGTGACTATGTGTCACACCACCTCCATCATTGGATTGATCTCATATTCGGGTACAAGCAGCAGGGCCAGCCCGCCGTGGACAGCCTCAATGTCTTCCATCACCTCTTCTATGAGGGGAATGTAGATATCTACAAGTAAGAAATTGCATATTTAATTGGTTAACAGATTTATCTACATATGCTCCTCACTAAGGACGGGTTGTTTCGGAGAATTTGAACAATTCATTAAATTTCAGCATTCATTTTCAAGTTCTGTTTTTATTTCAGTTCTGTCAAGCAACTAGTCTATATGTAATGATATTTATTTATTTATTAAGACATACACAGACAGTACAATAAGATACAGCTAAGTATATTTTTCATTATTACATAGTTGTAGTACCTATTACGTATATCCATAAAATATCATTACGTAATTTCGCCTGAGACTGTTCTGAAAACTTAACTAATGATTTTATGTTAAAGTCAATGAATTTAAATTTAAATTAATATATGAGTAGGTAATACTTATAAAAGGAAGAAAGTGTGTGGAGAGAAAAAAATAAATTGAAATCAAGAATTATAATGTGCTCACGAATTGTATATAATAACAGAACTTGAATAGGACTTTCACAGGACCCGAAAATGAATGTTGATATTTGATGAATTGTTTAAATTCTCCGAAACAATCCGTCCTTAGATTAAGGACGGGTTGTTTCGGATAATTTGAACAATTCATCAAATTTCAACATTCATTTTCAAGTTCTGTGAAAGATTTTTTCAAGTTCTGTTTTTATTTCAGTTTTATCAAGCAACTAGCCTATAATGATATAATAACAGAACTTGAATAGAACTTTCACAGAACCCGAAAATGAACGATGAAATTTGATGAATTGTTCAAATTCTCCGAAACAACCCGTCCTTAAAGTTGTGTAATTTCTCAAATGATTATTCAAGAATCTGTGAAAAACCACAGAATTAAAATTAAAACACAATGGATTTGAATCTGTTCCAATTTCAAATATATTATGCAATGAGAATTATGTAGAAAGTAGTTATGTCTGAATTATTTATTGCCCTATGATTATCATAAATTCAGTGATGAGTTTATAATACATACTGATTTTTTCAAACTTGGTATTTATTCTTTTGTAATATTATGTTACATATTTTAATTTTCAATGTTTTGCTTGATCAGTATTGATGACCCTCTCAAGAAGAATGCTACCATCGGCTTCATCAACAACTTTGGCCAGATTCCCAAACAGCTGTTCAGGAAGGCCCATCCCAGCAAGAAGATGTCCCAGCGCAGTTCTACAATACTGGATCCCAACATCATCAACCCCACTGTGGGTATCACCCCACCAGAAAAGCTCTTCTTCCACAATCTGGATAATTTGAAACCGACATTGCAACCTGTTAAAGGTTTGATTTTACATATATGTTTTATATTCATTTTATAATAATTAATGCAAAGGTTTCTATTTCCGTTAATCTCATTGCGCTTGTAATTTCTTTTTTTTCACAACCTCATTTCTGCAATTGCAACCTGAGATTTCTGAGATACAGAGTCTTGTCTTACTTTTTAACAATAAATTAATGTAGATATCTTTTAAAGCTCCTTAGCTGATGATGGATATGACATTTACCAGCTGTGAAAAGTTCTATAGACCTAAAAATTTCAGACAGAAACTATGCAAATTTTATGATGATCCAATTATGTGAAACAACCCGTCCTAACAGATTTTGTACCTTATACAAATTATAAAATTGTTGATTGTTGAACAGATTTTGTACATTATACAAATTATACATTTACAAATATGCGTGTTGAAATAATAATTATTGGGACAACAATTTGAATATGCTTGTTATATTTTGTTCACTTTTAAAAATCTGTGAAATATTTATTATTATATTATGAAATATATGTGTCAAATTGATATGTAACACTTACATACATCCATTTGTTGCATGAATGGACGTTTTTATCTCTTGTCTATCCATACCTATTGAAAATATATACATTGGTATTTTAACCCTTAGGATAGGACCAACTACAATAGCAGTTCAGTGAAATACCTTCAGGTGCACTGCAATGTACAGTGTATAGAGCCAGGTTTTAGAAGTTTTGAATGCATTTCAATATTGTCCATGAAAATTCCTAAGTAAAACGTTAACATATTAGATGCCTTCAATGTTAATGTTTTACTCGTCAATTTTTTCAAATATAATTTTCAATATTATATTTGGTTTTGAGATATTTACAAAATATTAGCCGTCTCTAAGGGTTGACAAAAGCATATTGTGCTAATTCAAAATATGTACATGTTAAAAAAATTCACTTCTTTTGACAATTATTTTCATTTTTAAATAGAAGTTAAAGGTCCCGTTGGTCAAATTCTCTACACCGACAAGGCCATCCTGGCTGTGGAGCAGAACAAGATACTGATGCCACCGGCGTTCAACAAGTACGCGGCGTGGGGCTTCGCCGACCACAGCTTGAGAATAGGAAACTATGACAATGACAAGACAGTATTTGTGTGCGAGAGTGTCGCACAGCAGTGCGGGGAGATTGTCTGCTGCGTCTGCCCCTCGGCCAAATGCTTGGTGACTGCCGGAACTAGCACGGTAATTTTATTTACTATAAATTTGTCAAATTATACAGATTTTTTTAATACATATTAAATATAGTATTTCTATATTAAATTCAATCAATTTATCAAAAATGTATAATTTTTCTATTTTACATTCGTACTTCTACGTACATTCATATTGGGTCTGGTCCGTTTATGAGTTCTTTGGATTGCCTCATTTTGGGTGCTTTTTCCCATTCCTCCCAGTGCCGGGATTCGACCCACCTTTCAATATGTATTTTGGTGTGGCAAGCTGCTACTCCTACGGCCGGCTTGGATCCTGCAAATGGTGCTTTCGCCCCTTTCCTTGTTAGTCCAACAACTGCTCATTGCCCTCAATTACTTTATGTCCGCCAACCAATCACAGGGTGTTTAAGTGTCTCACGGTTTTAATTGTTTTTAAATGACGATTTACTAATTCTACATGTTATTATTGAAGAATCAGTGTTTGTTGATCTATATGAATATATGTTTTTTAACCCTTTACATAATGGTTTTTATTAATTTAGGAAGTCTTGGGCAAACATACTTTCGTGAGCAAAATTCCCAATTGTTCCCGTGTGTTATACATGTTCTCTTATATTAGTTAATTTTGATCCTTTTGCAAAAACAAAAACTGTGCTTAAAACTAGGTAAAATAACCTCTCAGACGTGTTTATTATAAATTTAATTTCTAAATACATAGGATTTGGAATTTAAGCCATAATATTTTTCACTCAAGTTCCTTATTCTTTTATTTACACCATAGCTTATGCAGACCGGCAGATTGGTACTTTATTTCTAGGATTTAACTTCATATTTAAATTTGTTTCATTTTTCAAATATGATAAACAGTAGTAAAGAAGCTGTTTTGACAGATGAACTTTTGGAGGGAAAATGGAGTGGTTAGAGAAGATCGCTGTAAAAGGATTGTTCAAAGTGGCGTGTTTTAAAAATGTGATGAAATATTTCATGTTAAATTTTACCAAAAAAATTATGGATTTGAATACTCAATATTATGAAATCTTCCAGGTTCTGACGGTGTGGCAGTACGATGCGAACCGCAAACTGCTCAGCATCAAGCATAGTCTGTACGGGCATACGGAGGCCGTGACCTGCCTGGCCGCCAGCCCAGGATACAATGTGGTGGTCAGCGGCAGCCGGGATGGGACGGCCATCGTGTGGGACCTGTCCCGATGTGTGTTTGTGCGACAGCTCATCGGCCATACGGGACCTATCACGGCCGTCACGGTCAATGATCTCACGGTAAGTTTAATGAAAACAGATTATAGTAGACCCTCTTATGTACTGCACATTTTACTAAAGTTTACTCAATTTACTCTACCCAATAATCAAACGCATCACTAATACTACGAAGCTAATCTGTGACAATGGTAAAACCAATCTTTGCAGTGTAAATGCCGAAACATAGAAAAAGTGTACCAATATACATACCTTTGTCTAACAATAGATGTCAATTTTAACTGATTAAACCACATTGAAAATATATGGTACGGATTAAGATCCATATTAGGGAAATATATTATACTATATGTACAAAGCAATAGTGGAATCAATTATAGGATACAAAGCAACTAGTTATGGATTAACATACAAAACGTACTTAAATAAAATAGAACAAATACAATTTGTGGTTTGTTTTTGGGGTGTTATGCCGTGTTGCGCTAACTCCTTTTTTAGAGGCTAAAGAAGGAGATGATAGCGCAACACGGCATAACACCCCAATAACAAAAATACTTTTGGCCGTGAAAATCTTAAATCATTAATATGTACAATTTACAAAAAAAAAATCTGATTATGTGAAGGCGATTATAAAAATATATTTTTGTAGTGTGATGTGCTCCCAGTATATATGTAGTGGGGTAGATTACCAATTAACGCTGGATGAATTCTGGAACACAGAACTAAAAAAACCTGTAAACCTCAACTACCTACTAGGCATACACAAAATGTATACCAAGATAGAACAAAGAGGCATAAAATTCCTGAAATGTTTAATGCATTACCTGAAGACATTAAAAAAGAGACCTAAAAAAGAGAAAATCAAAACAAAAGTCAGGTCATTCTACCTCCGTGGAACATGAAAAAAAAATACCTATATTATTTTGTATTATAAGGGCCTCAGCATGGGTAAAGCACCCAGTGAGGCTCACATTAGCAAATCATATTTAATAAAAAAATTATTCTAATATGTCGATAAATAAAATAAAAAATATTAATATTAATTATAAAGCTAAGTGTTAAATATTTTATTGTAAACAAATAATTATGAAACAATCAAACTAATTGCTCAATTTTATAAGATTTGTGTAAAATACAACATTGTACGTAAAACAACTGAATCAACTTATTATAGATTCAAGCAGTTGTATTCCTATTACAAATCTTTTATCATGAGCATTATGATGAGCATATAACCTAATAAAATATCTATTCAATTTTGAATAATTTTTTTTATTGTTGACAGGGTGACATTGCCACGTGTGCTGGTACATGGCTCCACGTATGGTCAATCAACGGGGACGTGTTGGGATCGGTAGACACTTGTGTCGGCAGGGCAGACAGGATGCAGCAGATCCTCTGCGTGGTGTTCTCGCAGACCAGGGAATGGGACTCCCTCAATGTCATCATCACGGGATCCACTGATGGAGTTGTGAGGGTAAGTCCATATCTTGTTAAAATTCTTTATCACTATTAGAACTGATTCAGTAATGGATATTTGCAAATGTCAGGCATTTTCAATAGTTTCAACGACTGATATATGCACAAAATTTACATAAATATGTAACAAATTAGTTTTTTTGTTTTTTATTATTGATACAGGTACCATCTGCATAGTTTCTGTAAGCACTCAGGCCTTTGTGCTATCTCCCGAGCTTCATATTATTACCTTGACAATATCCCAGTAGTAAGAGTCCCAGCCTTTAGTTGTTTTTGTGTATTTACATGGCCAAGAGCATTGTACAAATATATTATATGTTTGTACAATGCCCTTGAGGTGATTTTTTACAAAAAGGGCGCTACAAAAACAAATCATCCAAATATTATTATTAAGTGATGTCTCTTGGTTCCACATTGTTGCTTCCCTGGTGACTGAGCCTTCTTCGCATCAAGACATAGATGAATGGGTTTTTCATCTGGTATTTTGATAATCATTGCGGTATTTGTCTTCCAGATGTGGTCCATAGACTATGTGCAAGTTCCTGCAGATGAGGATCTGGTGGAAACTATTCCTATTTCTCCTTCTAAACCAAAGAAGAAAGCCCCTCTCGCCAAGATATCCACGGAATGTAGTCTGAGCGACAGTGAAAAGGTTCAGGTCAAGAATAAGGCCATTTGTGATTCATCCACAATGGCAAAGAAACGAGTGGAAGAGCTGGTCAAGCAAATGAGCTTGTCAAATGATGATAATGGTACGTTACATATGTATTTCGTCTTAATGTAATGAGTTTTTGAAACAGAATTATTTTTGTGCTCCAAAACTCCATATTATTGCTTGTTTACCAAAATTAACATTAGACAGTGGTGGAGAATTTTATTTTATGGATTTTCTGAAGCATGTGCTAAAAGTTATTAATAAAACACTCTTATTTAGCATTATGTATCAATGTGTTATTTTCCAGGTGTTCTTACCAAATCTGGTTCTGAGAGCTCTCTATCTGAGGCTGGAGATACAGCCAGTGCAAAGGAAACCCTGCAGAGACACGAGGAGAAAGAAACCTGCAGTGACAATGAAGACAATAACCAATCAGCTACTTACTGCAAAGACAATAACTCAGAATATCCTTCCAATGAGCCGCCAGATAACTACAAGTCCATCCGTGCAGAGAGTGCCAGCAGTGAGAGGGAAGAGGCTTACAAGGAGAATTGGAACAGATCCCCATCTGTCCAGAGCCAGGAAGATGAACTAACGGGTCCTGCCGGAGATGTGCAGATTGAAGAGGCCAGACAGATTCAGAAGCAGGAAGCAGTTATTCTGAGGAGAAAATCTAGAGGCAATCCACTATTTAGAAAGAGTGAAGGTACAGTTATTGTATTTTTTATTATTACAGTCCTTTTTACTATTTGGCACAGAAATCAGTGAAATATAATTTTGTTTATCACGTTTCCAGGCGGCAGTATGGGAGACTCCACCGACTCTAGCTGCATCGCCACCCTATCGGAGAGTCCCCTGCCCCCCGTGGATCTAACCGCTCCCTCCAGTTCCCAGGATGACTCGTCCCACCCGCAGCCGGCCGCAGGGGGCATGAGGGCCAGCAAGTCCGACACCAGCCTCACCGACTCCTTCGTGGTCATCCCACCAACCACCAGCGCCAGCACTGCACAAGTGGACGACCCAAACACAAAGAGGAAAGCATTGCAGACTCAGAATCACTTGAAAGAGGGTAAGATTTAATAATATACTCTTTTTTTACATAAAAAATTTAAAATACGTTTATGTATTAGTAATTGGGTTATGATTTACAAAATGAACCATTTAAGGTGAAGCTATAAGTGAAATCACTATTTAGATTAATCTTTACTACAAATCGTTATAGGTTATCAATACCAAAAATATACTATGGATACATTGAAGCTTGTTCTATCGCTTGGCTTGATCAGAATTAAAATAAAATTGTTAATTACGTCATGAAAAATATAAGCGTAAACTACTAAATAGATTTCTTTTTCAAGAGTTTACTATTAATTCATATAAGAAACAACTTTTAAAAAATACTTTTATATGGCTATGTTTATTTGCTACCACTTGACTTGATTAACATTTTTTCCGTTTTTATTAAATTATTCACAAAAAATTAAAATCCACTTTGGCGCTTACGTAATAATTTTTTGAGTGAAAAATTGTATTGAATTCTAGAATTTCGTAAGAAGACCGCGGAGCGCGGCAACAGACAGATGTCAGATCTGTGCCAGTTTTTTTAACGGTTTTTTCCGTGTTTAAATAACTTTCGCTCGCAGCATTTTTAGTTCTCAAACTGTGAGCGTGTAAGCTTGTCTTTTTCCGATATTATTATTTTTCATGACCAAAATATTATATCGTCTCAATACATCTTTTTGAAATTCACTTTCGTTTTCTTGAAAGAATGTATCAATGAAGTGGAAATTAACCCACTACCCGACATCCGATCGAGCTGAAACTTGGCAGATAGTCTCGTTGTCGAAAATAATGCATTTTGGTGGCACATAAGTGGACATATACGCATTTATCTGAAATTGGATGACATTACAACAGTTAATATACGCAATAAATGTTGGTCCTACCAAATTGGGATTTGGCTCAGTTGTTAGCGTGGTTGACTCCAGTCCCCTTGGACGAATGTTTACTCCTCGGTAAAACAGTTATTTTGTAATTAGGAATCTTGGAAGAAATCTTCAAATTAACCCACTACCCGACACCCAATCGAGCTGAAACTCGGCAGATAGACTCGTTGTCGATGATAATACATTTTAGTGGCAATACACACACCGCATGTATTTGACATTGTATGTCATTACAACAGTTGATATAAGCAATAAATGTCGGTCCTTCCAAATTGGGATCTAGCTCAGTTGTCAGCGCGGTTGACTCCAGTCCCCGGGGATGAAGGTTTAATCCTCAGTAAAACCATTTTTTAAACTTTTTTATTTATAAAAACAGATGTATTATAGCGAAAAAAAACCTTTTTTGTTTTTCACAATTTGATTTTTTAAATCTCAAAATACTACTTGTTAATCGATGGTTTTATTCCTTATTTACCTGAATTAATGATTTATGTCTCATGGAAAAAATGCTTTCCTTTTTTATTCATAATGACTAATAATTCGTTTTTATAGCTCCTTGATAATTTCTAATACTGAGATTTGTTAGATTAAATTGTTTTTTAAATTGCATTTGTAAAATGGTTTTTATAAAGATTCTAGTGGGCCGAGGCAGGCGTTGTTCTGCCACAGACCGCCTTTATGAAGGGAAGTTAAATTTTGGGTTTGTATCTATTTTTGGATGAGAAATCAGAAAAAATTAAATTGTCGCCACATATCGGGTCTAAAACTATTCTATATTTCAAGCTGGAACCAACCATACACTTTCATTGAATTCGGTTGGGCGGTTTCGGAGATTAGCGTGTACGAACACAGTAACACGTGATTTTTATATACTAAGATTATGTAAGGTCTTCTTCCGTAGCACATCTTTTAATAAAAAAATATAATATAATAGTTATAGTAAAATATATTTAACATATGTATGACCGGTCAATGGCTTATTTGGCTTTGCGGCTGGGTCCCACCCCGGCGTTGTGAGTTCAATTTATCGCCTGGGTAAGTCCTTCATCGTGACACAAGCAACATTTTCCGCTTACTGTGATGGTAGTAGGAGATTTTCAAATATTGTCAGGTTATTTGCAATTCGGGAATGTTTGTCTTTTTTAAAAGTATTATAATTAACACTTCCGACGGGAAGGGTAGTTTAACCTCTTACGCCAGTCCTATTTGAATGGCGAGGTATGCATTGTTGTCCGATAATTTTATACTTATTTTTTATAACAATCTCTTTGTAAGGGTTCCAACTTCCAACTACATATATGTATATGTATTTAATGAATTTGAACAGACTCTTCAACTTCTTGTCTTTTATGTGTAAGAATATTTTATCAAAAGGAAACTGTGTATAAACCCGTAGAACGGGTAAGACGTCCTCCCACTTATTGCACCGGAGATGCGGCAGTTTTTGTTTGTTTTGTAATGATTTGTGCATGAAAAAAAAAAATAGTAAATACATACATTTTTTACAAATAAAACATCACTAAATGACTAAAAATTGACTTACACATATTACTTGTTAATAAGGCTCCTGTTATTTTTAATGATTATAAATACATAAAAGCATATCTAAAAAAAAATTAAATGCAGCTTTAAAAAAAAAAACTGTGTAATTATATTAATCAGTAATCTTTAAAGTTGGAGAATTGTTGGCTGTTTACAAAAGTTGTTGAGTTGTCAACAAAACTCCGGCAGTATGCGTCCACCGGCCCACAGGCCACATCCACAGGCCCCCAAAGGGCACACAAACTCCAACGGCTCGGAGGGCTTTGAAGCAGAAAATGGACTGTTATCTCGAGAGTATTTCCTCCTGGGGTAAAAATAATCTCATCGAATTTAATGTTTCAAAGACCCAATCCTGTCTGATTACGTCTAAAAGGGATCCAAATGATAATCTAGTCTCCTTCAACGGAAGCAATCTTCCGAACAGGCCTTCCAATTATATGCTTAGTGTAACTATAAGTGACCAGCTCAGGTACGGGGGCTCCATCGAAGCCAGAGTAAAGTTGGCCTCTCAGAAGCTGGGCGTACTGTACAGGGCCCGCAGATACTTTAATAGTACACAACTGCTGACCCTGTACAAATCGCAAGTGCGCCCTACTGTCAAATTTGGCAGCCTTCTCTGGTCCGGAGCCCCAAAATACCTGAAAAAAACCCTTGACTCTGTGCAGAAACGGGCGGTCCGTTTGATAGATTCCCCAATCTTAACAAACGGACTGCAATCTTTAGAGCACAGGCGTCAGGTAGGTATGCTGTCCTTGTTCTATCGGTATTACAATGGAAGATGCTCTGAGGAACTAGCGTCATTGATCCCTTCGGCACCGGTGCGTAGTCGGGATACACGCCAAACGCGCGCCCAACATTTGTACACGGTTGACATTTGTCACATGAGAATGGGTCGCTTCTACGATTCATTCTTAGGTTCAACAGCTCGGCTGTGGAACGAACTGCCAGCCTCTGTGTTTCCTCCCTCCTACAACTTGGGACTCTTCAAGACCCATGTTCACTCCTTCCTCTCCACAAAAAGACCCTCCACACAGCATCCCCAAAGATGACATAGGCCCTGAGGGAAATTATTTTCTTCAGGGCCTTCTGTGTGGAGTTAATATAAAAAAAATAGTAAAAAAAACCAGTTGAAAAGGGTTTTAGCGAGCGTGCGGAAGCGTCAACGGAACAAGATCTTTCCGGGCACTTCCTACCTATTGCAGGTTCTCCGCATCCGGAAAATGTATTATTTAACAATTCCTTGCCTCGCGCAGACATGACATACAATCTGAGTTTCGTGATTATTATTATGGAAGGGGTAAGAACAAAAATACTTTTGGCTTTCATATTCTTCTTAACTAAGAAATATTCTTGTGTGAAATAGGAATAAGTTCATTACCTGCTGTGAGAATTAAATGCGGTCCATCCGTCTACTAGCAGAGCGTCTTACCAGATTATCAACTACCTCTTATTATTATTATTATGTAATGAGCAGGCAGCATTCTGCTGATGCGCTCATATCCGGTTTCACAACAAGTTTGACAGCAATTGAGTGTTTTAAGTTTGAACTAAGTCCTTTCTTCTCTCCAAATGTGAATCCAATAGAGCTTTGAATTGATTTATATTTGTTGCATCGATGACATGTTGTGGGAGATTGTTCCAAGCATCCACTACTCTATTTGCAAGGAAGTGTTTTCTAGGATTAGATGCAAAAGGCGTTTTGGTGATTTTTTTTGAGTGTCCACGGAGATTTATATTTTTATTAGTAGTGAAGATTTCTTGGATGCTAGGGCACCTTTTTTTTTTTTTTTATATATTATTATTCAGTTTTTTTTTTATTTGTACATTATTTTCTCTTACTTGGATCCTACAAAACTGATCAATCAGTTTAATTGTAATGTAATGTCCAGATAAAATTTTGAAAGTCTCGATCAAGTCACCCCTTTCTCTTCTTTCTTGTAAGGTTGGTAATCTCAATTCCTTGTTGTAATGTCACTGCTTTTAGAGGTGTTCCATTAAGTTTGTAGGCAAGTGTAGGGTTAGTTTTGTTAAAAGCTTCATAACTCACGTTTTGGGAAACGTAGCCTCAGTCTAAAAAATGTTTTGGAAAGATTATGAAATTGACTATCGTATTGTTTTGTTATACGTAAATATTTGCGTGTCTAAATATACATTTTCTGAAAACGTCAAAAATATGTAAAAATCGATGACCATTATTTCAAAGCTGTGAAAAATGTACTTTTTTCTGAGTATCATAAAGAAATAACACTTTATATATTGAAGAAATATAATTAAAAACTATTGGTCACCTCAAAATATTAACCGTCCAAACTAAAATATTTTTAATAAATTATTTAAAAACGCAATAAATTATGAACGAACAAGATGACAGATTCAATCGACTCAGATAATACACCTCTACATTCCATAGATATTCTTGAATGCAGACGCGTAGCGTTATTCATTATCGATACTCTGTTTTTTAAATCATGGCAATCCGTATACTAGTGATGGAAATAAATCGATTTTTGTAAAATCTCGCGCGTTTACGTGAAAAGACGTACTAATGTCTTGACCGCTATTATCATATTTACGTCTTTTGACGTTCTAATGTTCCGAGTGGTTAAGAAGCCAATCATTTGTCCATTGATATATTTCGTTTAAATCGTTTTGCAGTTGGTTGTGATGAGTGTGTGGGTTTGCAAAGAATTTTGTGTCATCTGCAAAGCAGCTGGAGTCTGATTTTATTATAGTATGCAGGTCCGTGATGTACAAAATAAACAGAACTGGACCGAGAACTGATCCTTGAGGGACACCACTGGTCACATTTCGCTCAGATGACAGTTGGTTACCAATTCGAACTTGTAATTTTCTCTCAGTGAGGAAGAATTTGATCCATTCGAGAAGTCGTCCTCTTATGCCTGGAAATTTAAGTTTAGCCAACAGTCTATTGGTTGGAACAGTATCGAAGGCTTTCTCGAAGTCGAGATAAATTACGTCAGTGGGAATCCGTTTGTCCCACTCGTTTGTCCAGTAATCTATGTTAAGAATGAGATTGGTAATCGTGGATCTTTTTGGCACAAATCCATGCTGTTTGTTTGAGATTATGTCAAGTTTGATCAGGAATGAGCGTATCTCGTCCATTATTATTCTTTCCATGGTTTTGCAGATAATACTAGTCAAGCTTATAGGTCTGTAATTTGCTGGTTTGAGTTTATCACCTTTTTTGTAGATGGGTGTAATTATAGCTCTCTTCCAATCTTTAGGGAGTTTCCCATCTAAAAAGGATTGTTGCATAACCAGAGCTATGGGATGACTGAGAGTTGCTGCACACTTTTTGAGAACAATAGCAGGAATATTATCAGGGCCAGTAGCGCTATCTTCTCGCAACCCCTTCAAAATATTCTCAACTGCTGATGGAGTGAATTCTATTTCGCATAGTGATCTATCTACATACACATCTTGACTAATAGTTGGTATACTGGTGTCTGGTTCATTGACATAGGTTTTTTCAAATTGTGTTGCAAGGATGTTCGCTATGTCTATCTCGCTGGTAACTGTTTCGTTAGAGAAGTTATATAGTATGGTTGGAGTAGACACTTTCGAGGCAATCTGTTTCCTTATACACGGTGTCCGGAAACTCGTAGTACAAGCGGGAAACTGGAGAATCTACACCACATGGGGAACCCAAAAAAACATAAAGTTTTTTGATTTGAGCATTTTCACAAAAAAAAAAAAAAACCAAAAAAAAATATTTTTCGGCTATTTTAGGGTTAAAGTTTTTTCTGGTGTTTAGGGTTGAACAACAGATGTTTTAACCCTGCAGAGCAGAAATATTTTATGATTACACCGGATTAAATGAAGGGTGATTTCAAAATAATGCTTCAAATCCGAGTTTCTTCATTTGTTTTACTTTCGAATAGTTTTAATTAGTTGGGTACTTTGATTTTCAGTAATAATTTATAAGAATTTGATTAAAAAATTTAAAAAAAAAAAAAATCAACTTCTAACTCGATTTACTCGATAACGAAACCTCAAATCAAAAAAAAATATACTACAAAATCGACTCCAAATGTGATGTAGATTCACCAGTTTCCCGCTTGTACTACGAGTTTCCGGACACCCTGTATAACTGTAAAATGGTTTCTGTCCGCTGTCAATCAATTTTTGCTCAAAGTTTTTTCTGGTATTTCTTAGTTGCGATAAAAGGTAGTTATTTTTCAGTTTATATTCTCTGTAATACTCATTTTCAATCTCATTTACATTCCCCATGTGTTTTCTGGATAATCTATAACCATCCCAGGCTTTCTTTTTCTCTTTAATCAATGCTAGTATGTGTTTGTCGATCCAAAGTTTCTTCTTATTGTGGTTTTTATTGCCTTTGAATAGCGGTATTTTTGACACAATCTTCTCTTCAAACATGTTCCTAAAAAAGTTCCACTTTTCTTCAGTTGTAGTGGTTTCCACGAGAGACCACATTATATCACGAGTGCTTAAGGTTTCATTTATTTTATCATAATCTGCTAAGTGATAGTTGGGTCTCGGCTTCTTGCCTCTCGGGCCGTAGGATCCGTTGTTATGACTGGTACTTACTTGTAGAGTTGACAACAAACATATATGGTCACTTTTGCCTATAGGTGCTAGATATTTTATATCAGTAATGAGATGTTCATCATTGCACAGGACTAAGTCCAATAGAGATGGGGTATTGTTGTCCCTGTATCTTGTAGGTTTTTTTTTTTTTTTTTTTTTTTATTCTTATATAAATTAGTTTTACAAAGGTAAAGTACATTGTCCTCCACGCTAGGAGTTCACCTGTGTTGTGGAGGACTTTTTCAATTGTAAAGTTATATACATAATAGTAAACAATACAGTAAACAATACAGTGGCGATTAGTTACACAGAGAAACGATAGAAATTAAAATATAATATCGATTTTTACATAGTTTTAACAAAAACAAATGCGAAATATAAAAAATTAAATATTAAAAGGATTGTAGCCAGTTCCATATGTGTTTTTTGTATTCTGTAAGATTTGTAAGGTTTCTGTAAGGTTTATCTACCAATTGCCAATAGTTACTGTTCAAGTACATATCCTCAAATAAGGCCTCGGGGCTGTTTGAATTACGCACTTCTGTAATGGGCCATACCAATTTGGAATAATTGAAGTCTCCAAGGATTATTACGTTTGACACGTCAGCTATTCTTTTTAATTGGTGTAATAGTTTTTGGTGGTTTTCGTAAGATGCATTTGGTGGGCAGTAGGATAGTTTTGAGATTGTCTATTTGCATGTCAATGAATAATGCGTCAATTTGTGGGTAATTACTAGAACTGTTTTCCAGGGCTTTGTTCACCTGGGCTGAGATTGTCAGGCCTATGGTCCTTTTCTTTACATATATTGCTACACCACCTCCTCGTTTTTCAATTCGACGGTCTTTGCGGAAGAGTGTGTAATCCGGAAGATACACTAACGTATCTGGTATTTCTGCCTTTAGCCACGTTTCTGTCACTATTAGTACTTATAATTATATAATCTCTTTTAAACTTTTATTTGAATTCTTCTTTACAATATGTAATAAATCATTTGGAGCTTTCTTATTTTCATCAACTTTATATGTGATACCACACAAGAGTCCCAATGCCTGGAGCCAGCGGCCTATGGCACAACAAAATAATTATAAAACTTATTTTTTTCCTCGTTTTAAATTGATTTGTAGGGTTCAAATCAGAGGCGGATCTAAGACTCAAAAGGCAGTCAGCAAACATAATCAAGGGGCCCTAGGGGCCTATATTATTATATAAATATTTAATAATAGTCCTTGTAAGATTGTCTAATAGTTTGGAGTTGGAACAACCGCCGCACTGCCACCGTAAGACCGGGCCCGATGATTTATACCTCCCTGAACCCCCCTCTCGGCGGCCCTATCTGTGGGCATGAGTTCCAGGGCACCCTCAGGCCCGGGGGCCTGGGCTTGAACTTCAAGGGAGCCCAGTCAGCATTTGGTGAAATGCTGACTGTTAGATCCGCCACTGGTTCAAATAACTGACTATGTTGTATGTTTTGTTTTCGTCTCTAGGTTTGAAATGGCAAAGGCAGCTGGTGTTCCGAAGCAAGTTGACAATGCACACTGCCTACGACAGGAAGGATAACACAAGTCCAGCTTCAGTAACCTGCGTCACGGCTTCCAAAGATGGCCGGGGAGTTGCTGTGGGAGATGCTCGAGGAAGGGTATGTAATTGTCAAATAAACCACTACTAAACTAAGCCAACACAATACAATATATAATGCTTTGATGTGTATTATTAATTGATTTTGGTCGAATATATTATTAGTAGATCAAAAGAATCAAATCTTCAATTTCATAATACATTTCTACGCTTAATTATTTTAACCCATTTACTGCTACTTAACCATCTTAGCAAAGCTGCTTCCGTACTTTGAACTAAACATGATGTTAATAAAGTTACTACTATAAGCAGGAGCGATGTATGTTAATTAGAATAAAATTGGCAGATATTCCGCTGGTCTGTGTGCGAGGCGGGAGGACGCGGTAGTGACCACTGGGTGAGGGATTCTGGCGCCACCTCGTGCACAGCTTGCAGTACCCGCTTCACGCTGTACGAGAGGCGCCACCACTGCCGGAGCTGCGGGCGGGTGTTCTGCGGCCGCTGCTCTCGCTACGAAGCAGCCGTTGCCCGCCTCAGAATACTGCGCCCTGTGCGAGTCTGCCAGGCCTGCCACGCAGAACTGCAGAAGAACGACCCGGAAGCTAACCGCTGAATAGATAACGGGCGATAATTTTTGAGTAAATTCAATTAATACCGCACCGTCCAATACACGGGGCGGTGGGTATCGCGTTACAGTTGACACATTGAAATATTTATAGATGTTACATTACTTAATCACTCGTAACAATTAGAAATATTAAGAGGCATCATTGCTTTACATTTACATATAAGAATTAAATAAAGACACCTTATGAATTATTTTCATTATAATCCAGATAATGTTATTGAATATTGAATCACATCATTCTTGCTATTCATATTTTCATCAATGAAAATATTATAAAAAGCTACTTTTTGATTAAAGATACCTCTCCAAAGATTACTCAACTTGGACCCTGAGTTAAATTTAAACCGTAATCATTTCTTATGAATTGAATAGTGCAATGCGAATAATATGTGCAATGTTTTAACTAAAAACAACTGTTTTTGATTGTGTAAAATCAATATTAAATGAAATGGAACAAATTAGTTATTACAGCTGCCACACCTTAGATTTAATTTTATTAGAATTGTGCAACAATCTGCTGCTTTTTCCGTTAGCGTGACTTATATCATAAATTATCATCTTGAATAGATGCAACACAATATTGAATAAGTTTATGTCTTACAAGATACTCAAAGGAAGAAGAAAAATGTGGGTGTGTCAGGCAAAATAAATATTTTTGAAATCTATATTTAAGTATATTATATTATTCAATGCTAACGATTTTAGAACAATAAACTTTGTTGCAACAATAGCATGCAGAAAACGTTTTGTTTTAAAATTCCGTTCAGTTGGTTATGCAGAAAAATGAACAAAAACTGTGCTTTTATGTTGAAAAGGTAAACATTACTTTTATATCGATTTCTTGTAGGACCAATCAAACTGGCTTCAATTTAAGTCATGGTTTTTTACGATTCTCTTCTGGTTTGCTATTAATAATTAATTACTTCAAATTACGTATACTTCTTACACTACCAGTAGTATTGTTTGTGTATACATATTTCAAAATTAAACTCAGTTTTTTTTAGTTACTTTTGAATGTTTTATAAATGAGCTTAATTTGCTGAAAATTAGATTTATCATTCATTTTAATTTTCGTATTGTGTGAAAGATATAATATGTCGTATACAATATTATGTATTTTTTGCGTCGCCTGGTTTTGGAGTAATGTTGCAATATTGACTAACTTTACAATCTAACTTTTATCAAGTTAGGATGATATTATATTTAATAATAGCCAAAAAGATTTTAACCATTTTTTGACGACTTTATTTACAGAGGTAAGAAATCTTTATTTGGTATCTTAGAGTAAAAATGTTTTTTTTTAATAATTATTATAGCTGACTTTGGAGTGCTCATTTGCATTTATAATTTTATACTTGTGTACTGTGTTATCAACCAATTAAAAGTGTTATTTAATTTTTACTTCCAAAAAAATCAAAAATAATATTCCTAGTCTGCATTATTTCTAAGGAATATTTTTTTTTACCTAATGTTTTATCTGATTTATCATTCCATCTATGAGGCTACTTATTTTTATTGGCAATCAATTTTTTATAGAAATGAAATAAAAAAATTAACTTAAATCAAGTATCAATTTGAATAATTTTTATAACTTCCAAATGAAGTATTACATATTTATTTATTATTATTATTTTATTGTGATTGATTTTACTTTTTTAAGATAAAATAATTCATATAAATTGTAGCTTCAAAGCATTCTCAGTATTTTATTTATTTACTTTATCATATTATACCTACATGTTTATAGTGTCTCTACGGCACCTAAATTATTAGTCCGTATCTTTTAGTGCAATGCGCATTTGTACAATCTCAGAAGGTATTATTATTTATTCTTAAATTAATATTTAAATTTTGCCTAACCTAAAAAGACATTTATAGCAATCAATTTACGTGAGCAGTTTTTATCATTTAATTATTTACATATAGGTTTATGTAAAAGCTTATTTCGTATCTTAATAGGGTTGTGGTTGAAAATAAGATAGGAAAGTTAATAACAATCATTCTAGTATTATTCCTTACCTGCTTGCTACAAAGAAAATATCTAAATAAACCATGTTGTCTTTTAATTTCTAATCAATACGAAGATTCTTGGAACAGGCTTCATTAATCTTGCATTCGTGATTTTTGCCAAACTTTAAAAAATGTATTTTAAATTGTCTTGACTGGTGGTTTTTTTTTTTTTAATTTCGAACTTACGTATTAATTTATTGAATAATATATATTTTTTTTAATTCTCTATTGAAATGATTATAATTGGTATATTTAAAATATATTATTTTAAGATGGTGCAATAATTTAGATCATGGAAAAAAATTACTGTCCATTGTCTGGGTACAATAATGATAATTGTTTCATGTAGACTGGTTAAAACGAATACTTAGATAGTAAGTATGAAGACAAAAGCACACCAAAGTATTTTTTGTCATGCGAACAAAAATTGTCAATGTTGAAAAAATTCATTCAATAATGTCACTAAAGTGAAGTATTCTAAGTCATGAAAATTTAAATTATGCCATATTACTTATTTAAACATTTATATTTGGTCTTGCAGATTTTTATTTTTTTTAGCAAATATTTATTTATTCACATAAAAATATATTCATTCAATAATAATCAAGTATTATGAATAATAATTAATATAAATTTTAGTTTTAACTGTTTTATTTTTAAGTCTATGATTTTTTTTAGCTTGTATTCTTTTTATCAGGTTTTTACTTTGTATATTATGTATGCATTTCACCAAGTCGTTGTGTCATATACGTATTCAGACTGAAAATATACAAAGAACATTCCTTCTTTTAACACCCTCGATTGACCCTTTCTGTGAATTATTTCATTTCATAAGTTGAGCAAACTCTGCATAAAATGTAATCTGTCATTCAGGACAGTAGTTTATCCTTATAAAAATAGAAATTGTAACTCAATAAGTATTATTAAAATGTAACCCCATGTTGAAATAAAATATCACGTAAGTAATTCATATAATATGTTGTAGAATCAAATAATATATATATGTAAATGTTACACCCATTTCCCAAAAAAAATTGTTATTCCATTAAATGCGATGAGAAGTTGATCTCTCGCTAAATGAGTAGATATCACAATGTAGTGAAAATGTAGATTAAAAGTTGTGAATGTACAGAGAAAGCATCCAATTATAGACAATGTCACAATATCTACATTAGTTGGGTGTGCTTGTGTGCTCCCGTGTACACAAAGTCCTGTACAATTAGTAGTTATTACGCATGTAATAATGTACTAATGTAATGTACTACCCCGAACACTGTTAATGAATGAGAGATTATGAAAAATTTTCACACTTTGCAGACAATATGTATTTGTATCTAGAACCTATGCACAGATGCGTGCAATGAAATTTGTAATGTATTCATGTAAAAAATAAACGTTTGATGTCTAAAGTGTTGTCTTTTTATTCTTTTAGTGGAGAAATAAAACAATCATAAAATAGTAATATGTAGCGGTATATTATAAAATCATTTATCACAATGAATAGAACGATTGAAAAGTACATTTGTGGATAGTCTAATATTTCCCTGAATGTTTGCTTATCCTCTCTAATGACTCGGAAGACTGACCAGATCCGGAACTTACACCTGAAATCATTGTATGGTTAAGTGAATATTACAGTAGATTGATTTATAGTAAATACATAATTTGACAAAACTGTTGTTTGTCTGAAACTGGATGACAGTGGAAGTAAATCACGGTCACTATGGTTTAAATCAGGGATGGGGAAACTACGGTCCGATTAGAGGCCTGAGGACAATTGGTGCTGCCTGCTGAAAATTAAAATTACATTCAGAATGCGAGAACCGTTTGTTTTCACTGTGTATCAGGTACATTTAAACTGGTGGGTTCGTACGCAGATTCATTCTTAAGTTTATTTATTTATTTATTTATTTTATTTAAACGCCCATAGGGCTTTTACATACAATGCTATTATGTTTTTTAAATACAATAACAATAAAGAGTTTACATAATATATAAGAATATACAGATTACATAAAATATAAGATTGAACAATGCATAGGTTAACAAAATATAGGTAACATGAAACAAGAGTTTACGAAACGTAGGTAACATGAAATTTAAGTAAATGAAATAAAAATATATGATCTGGCAATATCCTAGAAAACAATTGAATAAAAAAGGATGAAATTGTTGTTCACATTATTAAGTTAAAAACAGTCCTATGATCAGAATGTAAGGATAGCGCCCTCAAGGTGAATTTTCACAAAAACGGGGCCATATAAATTATCCAATTATTATTATGAAATTCCAGTTGCAGATTCATGTGTTCATATGTTGACGCATATAGTTATAAAATTCTAAATGCAGATTATGCTGTAAAAATCGGAGGAAAACTATTTTCATGTTCTGGGTGTAATTTAATTACAGCTGAGAACTCGCACACGGATTCACTAAGTTAAAACCGGTTTTAAGTTCTTATTGTAGTATAAATTCCAGTTGCGGATTCATCTAATAACGCATTTAAAAGGAAACTGTTCTTATGTTTCGAGTGAAGTTTAAACTTCTAGTTAGATACCGTATGCTGAAATTCGGAGGAAAACTATTAGCTTGTTCCACGTGTAACTATTATTTAGGCTTGTGGACTCTTATGAAGAATCCCACAAAAGTTAAAACCAGTTTCGGGTTCTGAATACATCTTAAAATTCGAGTTACGGACTCATCTGCTGATGCAATTCAAGGGAAACTATTCTCGAGTCCCGAACGCAATTATAAATTTCTAGACTCATTTGTGAACATGTCAGTCACCTGTTCACGCAATTATCCATTTTTCATTTGAAGAATCCTTGTCAGGTGTGATATAAAAATTTAAAAAATCGGTAGTATGTAAAAGGTAAAATTAAGTTCTGAGAATATATCGAGGATTCCGACCTCCCCCCATATGCCTGAAAATCTATGTGCGGCCTGCGGGTGACTACAAACATCCGAATAGCCCCCGATGGCAAACCCTATCCCTGATTTAAAATATAGTATTTGCTAGGTTTATTCTAACGATGGAATGTAAATGCTTTATACAAATGCATATATTATATGTAATACCTTTATGATTTCTAGGGCCTAGCCTTCGTGGCGGAGGGGGTGAGGGAGGAGGACTGAGGTCTGTTTCCGTTTCATCGTAGCGTCGAGACCTTCGTTCCTCTCCACTGTCGTAGTATCTGAAATCAAACAAAACTCAACTTTTCAATATGTACATATTTAATAAATTAATATTTGTCTGTTCAAAATAAAATCACGAGTCTTTTTGCTGAAACACTCACAGGGGTCCCAACTGCTCGAAGCCAGTGGAACTACGGCATCCTCAATAGGAGGAATGAGATGGGAAGAGGAAGGTTGAGAAGTACCTGGCTATTCAGATCTGTTCACCAAACGTTACTAGTGCCATTTGAGTGGTGGTCTTTCATCAAGGCGACACTGTGAGTGTCTACCATTCATAAAACATATGTAAGGTTTTGTTGAAATAAATAAAACATAACAAATAATTATTAGCAATAATTAGTCGCCTCAAATATCAATACAAATTGAAAGTATCTCCAGAGTGAAAATAAATGCTGCAAAATCCTGTCCTTTATGCTATGCATAAAAAACCTTGTCTTATAAATATTTATCATTAAAAAAATAAATAAAAATAAAACATAGTTACCGATCATCCTCATATCTCCGAACGGGGTAGCCTCTTCTCCTGGCTTCTTGCGGTGACAAGGGAGACCGTCCCCGGTGCTGCGGTGTGGACCGGCGGTCCGGACTGTAATCTCTCTCTGGACTATACCTGGAAATACATATTTCATTGGATTCAATGGATATATATCGTCACGCAGGTAAATATCGTAAATTACTTATATAATTGTGAGCCAAATAACTTATTTTTGCTTGTAATAAAAAATATCAAAATTAAAATGAATATACATATTTATCAAAGACATTAATCTAGATTGCATTTAGTATGGGTAGAATCTTGCAATAATACATAAAAAGATAGCAGCCAAAAAATATGCATTTGAGAAAATGAAGATGATGTTGGTAGCTCACAGTCGAATTATGATAGAGTTAAAAATTACATAAATTGATACGGTCAAATTAACTCAGGGGTCAGAGTACTTCCACGGCAAGGAAGAAGTTCTGGGTTAATTTCCTAGATGCAATTGAATCTTTTTGTCTTTTCTGTATCACATTTTTCATTTAGGAATCATTAATGTTGTCTTCAATGATTAAATATTACAATTTGAGGTTTTTCTCGCTAAGTGATTCCACTATATTATAATGTATAATTTTTTTTTTTTATAAATAAATAAATAAAATAAAACACTACTTTTATGATACTACTTTAGTGTTTTTTTTCTTCTTTTAAGACTTTTTATAAACAAAGATTATTCCAATTATTTTGGATAAGGAACTGTTGTTACAGAATTAATTTTGATTAAAAATATGCTAAAAACGAAGGAATAGGGAAGTTAACTGTTCATGAAATCTTTAAAAAATATTAACTACATCCATTCCAGTCAAACCAGATACTCTTTCTCATCTTGGTGCAAGATCATGCAGAGTCGAAATGTTGCTTGAAATGGCTTTAACCCTTATTTGGTGACCTGATATGAAAAACCAAGTACTTCCAACCCTTCCACTTCCCCATCTCCTTCCCATTCCCATACCCTCACAACATACCCCCAATTGGGAATGCCATAGTCTCACTGGCTCCAGTTAACAGATCTGGTTTTCAACAGAATTTTCAATTCAGAATCTTCCATCTGGAAAAAAGAATAATATAATATATATTATTTTACCAACCTAGATTCAGGTGAATATCTGTCGTGCCGCATGTGCTGCGACAGCAGGGGCGGTGGGCTGCTGAGTCGCCCCAGGGGAGGGGGTCGGTGCGGTGGGAGGGGTGGGGGCGGCAGGAATGGCGGGGGGAGGGGTGGAGGCAGGAAGGGCAGTGGAGGAGGGAGCCCCATAAGACCCAGATCAGGGACTCCATCAACCATATTCAGCGGAGACACCACGCCTGAAAGGAAATCACACAAATTATTATTTTATTCATCAATCAACAAAAATAAATCACTATAATACTTTTGGCCGTGAAAATCTCACATCATATCTGGTATTTGTACAGTTTGCAAGCGACACAATTGTAAAAATATTCAATATCTATTTTTTAAATCAAAATTATCATATTTTTTTAATTGCATATATCCAAATGTAATGAACTCTGGAAGAGTCTTTTATCTGCTTTCTAAAACGGTATATTGAAGTAACCGGGAATGTTTCTAAATAAATCATAAATCTGACAGATCTTTGCAAGTTGACGACAAAATCTCTAAACACCCCAGCGGTTAAAGGCTTCCATCACTCATTCTATATACTTCTGGTTTGGCCTTTGGACTTTCTGCTAAACCAAGAGAAATAAAGTTATTGGCTACTCGGTAGTACTCACGCTTATCAGTAGGTGAGGGCCCCGCGAGACGTTGCCGGAGCGCCTGCGCCTCCGTGGCGCTGGCCTCGGCCTGCCTCTCGGCTGCACGCCGGGCAAGCCACTGCTCGTGGGCCCGTCTCTCCAGTGCTGCGCCGCGCGCTCGCCAAGCCACCTCTTGCTCTGCTAGCTCCCGCCGTACACCTTCTGCTGTTTCTCTGTTATAGAAATAGAATATCACTAATGCTTCCTTCTGATATAAATACTATATTAATATATGCTTAATTCTGCTTTTACATGGGGTATACATTTCACAGAACATTGTACAAAAAATTATGTGTATAAAAAAATGTGAATGCATGCACAGGGGTGTGAAAAATCTAGGATTCTAATAAGAATGGACACAGCATTATTATTTTTTTACAGCATTATTTCAAAATTGTGAAAAAAGACTGTGGCAACAGAATTGACTGGACAAGTTTTGGAAAATTCTTGTATATTTTTTGTTTTCTCAAAACTTATTTAAATAATTAACCATTCAGGAGGTACATAATATTTAATTTAAATAAGAAATATATTATACAGAAATATATTTGTTAAATAAACATTACCAGCATTTTAAAGTGTTGAAGTTTTACTCTTTGCCGATAATAGAAGCCATTTAAGGTCATTTTAATGATATGTACGATTGCATAATCATATTCTTGCAAGAGATCCTCAATAACCTTTTTGAATGTCTGGTAAATATTAATAAATGCCAAGTTATGAGGATCCACAAAACTTAATATCCAATAATTACATAATTATTCATTGTTTAATCTTGACTTAATCTCTATAGTCGAAATACTACCAGAAAATAATACCAGAACTCTGCTTTGTATCTCATATAACATCTATCGCTATCACAGGGCTATGAAAATGTTGGGTTTTATAGTAAGGATTTCTGACAATTTGAAAATTATTTATGCTGTAAAATTTTGTTCATATCTCTCGTTAGAAGCATTCTAGAATATTACTCCACAAGGTCGCATGTCTTCAATAATCATATTAATATCATTGAAGCTGTTCAATGGAAATTTTTGAGGTGTTTTAATTTTGGACTTAAGATTTTGTATGTACTACATTCATTGAAATTGTTGAAGTTAAGCGACAAGAAAATTTTTTGATCTTATAAATTTTATATAAAATTGTAAATTATCAGTTGGATAGCGCTGATATTGATGATACACTTTCATGTTCCTACCATTAGATCAAGTATGTATTCAAATTTAATTTTTCGAGCCTCTTCCGGAAACGCACCAAATCTATGGACGTGATCTGCAAAGTCACCAATCACCAGTCTTGAAAGACCACCTTTTTTTTTTACAACTGGCACTGTATTTTGTGTGAAAGTCGAGATGTTTTTTATTCGATTACCAGCTTTTAACATTAAAGAACTCTAGGTAAAATGTTAGCATCTCGTCACTAATGTTATTGTATAGAACCAAAAAGCAAAAATGTACCCATGAACACATCTGTTAAACAATTTTCAGGTGTTTAAAAACCTGCATTATAACATTTTCATTGGTTAGGCTGGGTTTACACTTGTAAGTAAAATTTACGAATTTCGTAAATTTTTGCAAAGTTACTCACAGGAGCGCTTACATATGCATCCAACTTATCGTAAATAATGCTCACGGAAGTTGTTTGGAAGTTTAATTTACGAACTTCTCACAGAGACCGCTACACCAGTAATTCTATTTTTGGTAAGATGGCTTCCTGACAACAACGCGTTGCCGCCGACTTTGACAGCTGTCAGTTAGTAATATTTGATAACAGGGATTTGTTTATTTACGGTTAGATCATGGATCCCCATATAATACCCATTTCCGCACACAACGGATTCCCGCTGCGATAATATGCACAATTTTGTCAAACAAAAACGTAAGGGCCCGCAGAGTGTGTTGGATTAGGAGTTGGCTTCAAAGAATAAGTACTGATGGGGCTTTCGTTCGTTTAACGGCAGAATTAAGAATTGAGGATCAACAAAAATTCTTTAATTTTATCCAAATTATAGCAACTGACTTCTAATACATATTGGAAATGATTGGACCGCTAATTAAAAAAGAATGATACTCGTTTTCGGAATGCTATTTCACCAGCTGAAAAATTAATGAGATTCCTGAGGTGTATGTGTGTAACGCCATGTACGATCGTGTAAGAAATGCGGAGATCCGCAAAGAGTACAAGGCTGATGTAAGCGTAATGAGTAAGATCAAGAAAGGGACGCTTAGATAGTTTGGGCATGTAGAGCGAGTTTCAAGAGTCAGAATAATAGAAGAGTATGTATTAGACGATGTATGAATGTGAATGAGGCAAGAAGTATGTGCCAAGACCGAGTTGTTTGGCGGTCCGTCCTCTCAGCCTACCCCTGCGGGAAACGGTGTGATGGTTAGTTAGAAAAATTAATGGTGACTATTCGATTTTTGGCGTCAGGTAATGTTTTCTGTGTATTCTTATATTGCATTTTTGTATGCATTCATTGGAGATATTAATTTGTTGTGAAGTTTGATAGCTGATCCATCAGTTCGTGAAGTTGAATACTAGAATCATTATCACACATTTACACAGGCCTTTTTTAAACTTTACATTGTGTTAATGATAAATAATGTTATGTTAGTCTCCATAGATTAATTGCAGTATATTATTTCATAAAGCTGTTCATGGCGGCAAGTAAACAAGTCCCGAGGAGCAGCGGCGGAAAGACCGCATATTACTGTCAGTGTTGCAGATTTCTGTTTTACCATCCCGACAGTGACGTCAAAACTTACGGTAAGCGTCTCAACTTATCAATCTGTTTTGATAAGCTGTGAGAGCCGTAAATTCCCGCGTGAGCGATTAGACCTGTCAAAAACTTACGTAAAAAAAACTTCTGTAACTTGGTATAAATTACGGCAAATGACTCATGGTGTCGTTTACATTGGTAAATTTGTCGTAAGTCGCTTACGTGAGCAACTTACAGGAAAAAACTTACAAGTGTAAAGGCAGCCTTATAATGTGAATGTGGACCAGGCTAGCCAAAGCATGTTTTAAAATACCTAAAGAGATGAAGAGATGTTCAAATTCCCCAGAAAATCCCCACAAGTTCCTTTACCTCCAAAATTCTATGGAAATTAGCATTTTATTTTTATTATCTATATCAGATATCCTCTTTCGTTCAGGCTTTAAATATAGATTTTTAATGAAAATCTACTGAGAAAGAAAATTAAATATAGTACATTCTCACTAAAAGGTTTTCCTCGCAAAAACATTTTTGAAAAATTCCCTGCAATTCGGGGAATTCTTCACGAATTGATAACCCTAATGAGGATATTGTAGACCACGGATATATTACTCACGTAGACTGGTAGTGATTAATCAGGAGATTCGGTTGTACCAACCAAACGGTGTGTTTTCTACGTACAATAAAAATTATACATTCAGAATCTGCTTTTATTGATCTATATGAATATAAATTTTTTAAGCATCAGTATTTTTTCACTGGAGTTCCCTATTCTGTTATAAATAGATTAGACACCATTGGTAACTTCTTTGTTAATAATGTAGATGATGTTTTTAACATGCCTCTATTGAAGTACAAAGTACTTATTAAACGCTTTAGCAGTGCATATTTTAACGAGACCACTGCATTACAGGTGTTTTTGTTTTTCTTCTTCATCGATTTCGTTTGCTTTGTACTAATGTAAATTCGTTTTTATTGTTTACTTATATAAACAATCTTATACTTTTTATTTTCTTTCATTCTATATTTTATATTATTAACACTATGACTGTCAACAACCATCCTATAAGTAATTGCACTTGTGCCGTTAATCTATATAAATAAAAATGTCCGTTTGTTAAAAATCTTTAATCTCCAAAATTTCTTCACCGATTGCTTTGAAATTTTAATGCAATGTTGCATTCAAATACGTGCGTTTTTTGTACCTATATTATAAAGATGTCACCTCACAGATAACATTGTGCTTTTCTAAACCTGTGACAGGTAAAAACATGCTTTTTTTTAAGAGCGCCATCTTTTGGACGCAACACGCGCTATTGTTTCTCTATCCGCACAGACAGACTGAGCCACAGCAACGAGTGGCAGGGACAGCTAGTTCTAAATAAATAAATAAAAATCTTATACCATGTATTAATTATGAAAACTGACTGCTCAAAACATAGAAATTATTGATAAGAATCACAGCCTGGCCTACTGTCTTGTCCAAATGCTTTTACACATGGACAAGGCGGCCGGGCGCGGTGGTGGGGGGGTAATTACTACTTTGCGGAGATAGCTTGCCCATCTATCTCTGTGACAATGTCTTGGTTCATTGACCTGTCCTCCACTTTTGGCCGGGCTATCCAATGAGTACCAAACCTGTGTATGTATTAAATTTGCTGATACTGAGATCTATTTGATCTCAGTTTATTTTAAATGGGGGAACCCGGTAGGACCACATATCCTGAGTCTGACACGCGCCCTAAACGCGCTTAAAGGTCGTAACATAGTTATCGGAGGTGACTTTAATGCTCGCTCTCCACTATGGTTTGACAATAATAAAATTCATTCAGTACGATCACGGACTGATGCCGTCGAAGACCTGATTGCTGCGCAGGGCCTTTGTATCGTCAACGAACGGAGTTCGTTTTTCACTTTTTCAAACCATATGGGAGAGAGCAACATTGATTTAACTCTTTGCTCTGAATCAGTTGCGGCCAGGATATCAAAATGGATGGTCCACGAATGCGCAATAAATTCGGATCACAGACTTATCACATTTACGATTGGTGTCAAGAAAACCGAAGCTCCAAGATCCTCCTGGAATTTCAACACCACTAGGGCGAACTGGGATAACTTTGGGGAAGCTCTACGAGATACATTAAGGGATTTTCACCACGTAGCAGCTACCGATCCGGACAATTTGGGGAATTTTTTCAACTCGGCTGTAGTATCAGCGGCCAACTCATCTCTGGGCAGAACAAACCCAAAGACAATTATCCGGACGACGTGGTGGTCACCTGAGCTGACTTCGCTTAAAGGAGTTTATAAGAGAGCTTATAGGGCACTGGGTTTGTCCAGGAGGGGTGGCTGCACGGAGGAGGAGACAGCCCCTCTCTGGGCCGAACTCAGAAAGTCCAGGGCGACCTTTAAACACGCTGTACTTTCTGCGAAACGAGCTGCCTGGCATAATTGGGTTAATAATGTGGGCAACGCCAACCCGTGGGAAATCCACAGCGCAATTGAAAAATCCGGAAAAGGATCGGATCGGTATTTGTCTAGTCTCATTGGGATCACAGAAGGTAGGAACGCTGAGACGATAGACGTGGCCTCTACTCTCAACACACTTTTGGGCAAGTTAGTTCCTGTAGAATCAGTAATTGGGGAAAGTGACCACCATAAACAGGTAAGACACCTGGCACGGCTTCCACCTAGAGACCTCGCCCAAGAGGATAGAGTCATTCCAGTCACTAGAGCAGAAATTGATTCAATAATTAAGGGTTTGGGTCCTAGGAAGGCACCAGGGCATGACAGACTCAACGGTGTGATAGCGAAGCAAGTCTGGATCCACGCTAGGGAGGAACTCTTCCAAGTGATGGAAACGTGTTTGAGAAGAGGAGTTTTCCCTTCTGAATGGAAGAGAGGCGTGCTCAGGGTCATACCTAAGGGGAACGGCAAGCCACTAACTGATGTCAAGGCCTATCGGCCCATTACCTTACTTCCAGTGCTTGGCAAGATCCTGGAAAAACTTATCCGGCATAGACTACGACAATCACTCTCCCCGTCCAGCGATCTTCAATTTGGCTTCGTCCCCGGTAGATCCACCGTGCACGCCATGTCGTTTGCGCTTAATTGGGTGAAGGTTTGTACTAAGAGGTATGTAGTTGCAATCTTCCTCGATATCACTGGTGCCTTCGACTACGCGTGGTGGGACATGATACGCATCAAGGTTAAAAATAGGAACTGCCCAAAACTTTTATTTAAATCGGTGGACAATTACTTATCGGGCCGCACCATCATTATATCTCATGGCGACACCGTTATTGAACGCGAAGCCGATATGGGGTGCCCTCAAGGCTCCAACATAGGTCCTGAATTTTGGAATATAACCTTCGATGACTCCTCTAGGTTACCCTTGCCTGAAGGATGTATCATGATCGACTATGCGGATGATAAAATGTTTCTTGTCTCTGGGGACAGTAGAAGAGAAGTTGAACGTAAGGCTGGTGAAGGTTTGGACACCCTCCTTAAATGGGGGGAGAGGAATAAAATGACCTTCGCTCCCCAGAAGACAATGGGTCTCCTGATGAAGGGTTCTTTCAGTAAGGAAAGAAACCCTACCATCCGTATGGGAGACACTAATATCAAATTTGTGGATAACGTCAAATACTTAGGTGTCACTCTAGATCGATCGTCCTCCTTTCTGGCTCATGTCAAAGATGTATCCAGCAGGGCTCAGGCACTTTTCCTGAAGCTAAGAAGAATCTCCACGGCTGAGTGGGGACTTCGCAGACCGGCTCTGCACGCTCTCTACAGGGGGGTATATGTTGCGCAAGTCTCATATGCTGCCTCTGTTTGGGAGCACCGCCTGGATAACTGCTTAATACTTCTAGCTCTCAATAGGGGTCAACGCACTCCCCTGCTGGCACTATCTGGGGCATATCGAACCGTCGCCTCGGACGCTTTGCCAATTTTGGCTGGTGTAATACCAATTGATCTAGAGATTAGGGAAGTGTTAGCGAAGCAGCGATTAATCCGAGGATCCCCGGCAAACCACCTTGGTGTCGTTCTGACACCGGGTGGACCAGGAACTCTCCCAGGACTGCTCCGAACGATGAGGGACCTGTCGCTCAAAGAGTGGCAGGTCCGTTGGGATAGGTCGAGCAAGGGAAGATGGACCTTCTCCTTCTTCCCTTCAGTTAAACTCAGAATGGAAGGGGCCTTCCTCAAACTGGACCATCACGTTACGCAGCTCCTTTCAGGACATGGGGAATTCAGGGGAAGGCTTCACAGCCTTGCCCTGTCCACCCACCCCAATTGCGCTTGTGGCAATAATTACCAGTCGGCCGAGCACATTCTGTGGCACTGTGAGATTTTGAAGGATGCCAGAGACGAAATGATAGAAGGTCTGAATGTCCCCATTAGACCGGTGTGGAACACCGATCTTGTTTCTAACAGTGTGAATTTCGAATGCTTGAGGAAGTTTACTAGGATCTGGGTTGAGAGATGGCCTGTGCTTAGAGTCGTTGACTAGTGTAATAATTGGGAACCCCTGGTGTACTGCTCCTGCTCCATGACTTATTCTTTTACAACTCTTTCATTATTGTATATGCTATTCTGTTTTTCTTATTTTATTATTCTTATCTTATTTCTTTTTCTTACTGTACCAGCTGTTGCAGATGATTTCCATTCGTTTATATTTTGTTTTTTTTTAATTAACTTGTCTTGTACTTTTTAATTCTTATTTTCTGTTTTCTTTTCATATGTTTCTTTTTCCCTGTCTAAGGATAACACACTGTTTTTCTTTTTACAGACACTGTAAGCACTCTTATATATTTGTGTTTACTAATTATCTCTCTTACTTTACTTTGTTTTCTTATTCAATACTTACTGTCCTCTCTACAGACCATGCAGATCTTATTTTTACACCTTTACTTTTGTTTTTACTTATTTACCGTTGCCCTTATGTGGCACTTTTTGGATTGATTATTGTTTTTCATTTTTCCTCTTATTTTCTCTTCTTTTTACATGTATTTTTTCCGGTTTTCTTTTCTTTTTTTTAGTAACAGCAACGAGTTTACAGGCGAGAACTGAACTCCGTTGTCTGTTTTGTTTTGTTTATTTTCCCCATTAGGGGTTGGATAACGGGCCTCGTCCCCGCATGCACGACTGGAGCTTCTTATTATTCTTTCTTACCGGGGGACTCCGCCAATCACCTGCGCCACCCCTGATGAGCGTTGGTGGTCAGAGGGGTGACTGTGCGGGCTGGGGTAACCTCCACCCTGCCTCCGACCTCCTGACGCTTCTTTCCCCTAGGTTCTTTAGGGTTTTATCCCTCTTTTTCCAATTCTTATCTTCAGGGCACCACCGGGTGGTTGGCTAAGGGGTGTGGAAGACCTGAACTGCACCAGTCGCCCCAACCACCACCAATTTCTCAACAGGACTGCCAGTCGTGGTTCGGCGAAACTCCCCCGTCACTCTATTGTTTACTTTACTTTTATGTGTTTACAGGTACTGGAGTGTGGGTCCCCTCCACCAACTATCTGCCTGACACTTGAACTTGATTGTTTTGTTGTTTATTTTTCTGTGTTGTCCTTAGTTTAGTACTTGTAAGCGCTCGCATACCGCTTCATAACACCGTATGTGGGGACATTGAAGGCCTAGCTTCATTTATATAAATTGTAGAGCCGTTTATTAAAAAAAATTAGATTCATGCGAGAGCTCCGAAGGGGTGACCATAAGTCACCTATACCTGGGTGGGACAGGGTGGGTGTACCTTCAATGTCCTCCAAAGTACTGTTCACGCTAGGGAAATGGGAACTCGACATAAATCAGAAATTCGTTGGTACCTATCAGCAAAAACCCTTGAATGGTGAGTTCTAACATAAAACAAGGTAAACGCAGCGCCCTTAGATTTTCACAAAAACGGTGCTATATAAATTAACAAATGATTATTAGTTTCCACCATGAGCTCTGGAGCTTTGAAATATTAATTTAAGCAATTAAATTAGACAAAATTGTTTCAATAAAGCTACTGGTTAGTACGGTTAGTGTCATTAGAAAGTGTTCAGATTAACGTACTTGTACTGTTGTATCTCCTGTTGGAGACTTTGTATTTTTTCAACTGTTGACATCGCTTCTCCTTGCTGCGAAAGCCAGAGACTTTCTTTTGAACTCAATTCTCTGAAAGAACACACAACAATGAATACATCATAATACACAACATAAACTTGCCAAATTATCCAATCTAAATTTTTCTGTGAAACTATCTAAAATTGTACTTTTGCTAGCGTGGTGAGTGTGACGAACCCATCGCTCAGGGAGTGAAAACACAACCCGCAATAGCCATCCCAAGCCAAGGTGTGAACTACCGTATTTAGGCTGAATGACACTGTGGAACAGTGACAAGAACGGTTCCCCCGAGATACAGGGTTGCATCTCAGAGTACAGTAGAACCCCGTTAATTCAAATCGCGATAATTCGAAAAAACGCGCAATTCGAAATTTTCGCCAAAAAAATATCCACAGAAATTTTTTTTCATACAAAATGGTTTTTTAATTCGAAATTCATCAATTTGTAATTCGAAATTTATTTTTGTCCGCACACGAAAATTTGTTTGTGTAATTCGAAAAAAATCATAAAATTTCGTAAATCTAAATCTAAAAGACAGTCATAATGGTAAAATGCCGAAAAGTGTATTTTTACGTGTATTTAATTAGTATTTTGTAAATCGGAATCGATTTACACTGGAATGTCGTATTTTTTTAAATTTATTCCGAATATCCGAGTTTGAAGCGCCGAGAAAATTCGTTTTACGCGGAAATATGCCGTAGTTTTATGAATTTACACCAAATATCTGAATTCAAAGGGTCGGCTGCGACGGAATTCGTATGCTAAATTTCAATTTACGCGGAAGTACGACATATTTTTACGAATATACTTCAAATATCTGAATTTAAAAGGCCGGCCGCGACGAAAATCTGCCGAGAAAATTCGATTTACGCGGAAATATACCGTATTTTTACGAGTTTATTTCAAATAGGTATCAGAATTTCAAAGATCCGTTGCGACGGAAATTTCAATTTACGGGGAAATATATCATATTTTTACTAAATTTACTTACGAATACTGAGTTAAAAGATCCGGCGCTACGGAAATCGGCCGCAAAAATTTCGATTCACGCGGAAATATGACGTATTTTTACGAAATTTATTTAAAATATCTGAATTTAAAGGGTCGGCTGCGACGGAAATCGGCCGCGAAATTTCGATTTACGCATAAATATATCGTATTTTTCGAATATCCGAGTAAAGGACCGGCCGAGACGTTAATCGGCCGCGAAAATTTGATTTACGCGGAAATGTGTGGTATTTTTATGAATTTGCTTGGAATAACTGAACTTGAAGGGCCGATTGTGACGGAAAAAAATCGATTTAAAAAGGAATAATTGGTATTAATACGAGTTTACTCTAAAGATACCACCAGAATTTGAAGGGGCGGCCGAGGAACTCGATTTTCGCCGTTTTTTTTTTTTTTCATAAAATTTCGAATTCGTTAATTCGAAATTTGATTTTTGATGTCCGCTAGATTTCGAATTAACGAGGTTCTACTGTATTTAGACCTTACCCCAGCAATCGGGGCTCTGTTGGGGTGGACCATCTATTTCCCTAGATACTCGTGGGTCCAAAAATGTACCACTCAAACAAAAAACTAGGAGCCTTTGGGGAACCTAGCGGGTATTGAGAGGAGAACTGAGGCCACCTCGGTGGACTCTTCTCTCGTGGGGCCTTCAGGGAACCCAAACAAAGAGGGACTTCGGATGGGAAAACCCTTACAGCTACAGTATCTTCCAAGGGATCCATACGCAGGAAAACAGAAGAAAAGAAGGTCCCTCACGGGTAAATATACTTAAAGAATGAGGTGAAATGGAAGATGGAATGTGAATGGAATGGAAGCACAATGGGCCCATGTCCTGAATGCTCAAGGGAACTATCAGAATACCGGTTAAATAAATAATAATGAATATGCTTCTGCAGAAATATGAAGCTTTTACCACATACATACTGCTTTTGGAGAAATAATAATTACATAATGATAATAATGTTGTAATAAGATTACTTTAGCAGGTCTGCCTCCTTCTGGTTGAAGTAATTGGTTAAAACTTCTAGCCTGGAAGTGGCTTGAATGGATTTCTGTTCTGCTTCATTCAACTGCTCCTTCATCTGCGCCATTCTGGCATCCTGCTCATCTACCTTGTTGGACAACTCCAACAATAAGGACTGTTCTTTCTGAAATAATTCATATCTTTTTTATAAGGTGAAACACTGTTCAATGACAGTTAACGACGATAGATTTATGTATGTAATATGAAGATGGTAAAGTATATACATAACCTGAACACAATTCAAAAAGGAATCATAAAGACCATACTGAAAGTACCCATAAGAACGCCTTCGATTGAAATTTTCAATAGTTTTGATGTACCAAATGTAGAACAAATATATGCTAAAAATATATTATTGAATCTATTCAAAAATAATTAATCCTCCTTGTTCGATGAATACAACACAATGACATAAAAAATATTTCAGGTCATAAAACCACATTCGGGCAAAGAAATTATATTTATTTTGCGACGAAACTCCACAATATCCTTCCCCCTGATATAAAGTGAATAGAAAATTTGAATGATTACAAATCAAGAATAAAAATCTGGCTGAAAGAGATTAATGAAAAAACTCTGAACAAAACATTAAAAACGACATAGTAAACTAATAAAACAGAAATGAATAACTTTAGTCTGCCTCAACACAAATCACCCTAGTGAGGAGGACTAAGAAATAAAACTTGCTATACATATATTTAACATCATATTTTGTTTATATATATTCACTAAATAATTAAAATACCTGAGTGAAAACCTATTATTGGTTAAATAATTAACACTTACTACACCATACCTTGTAATAATTAAAGTTGGTTTTACAAATAAAATAAAAAAAATAAAAATGTACAATGTTTAACCGGTCAGCAACGTAAGCAGATATACACGATAAAATAACGATAGCAGTCAAGTACAATAAGCGTGTTTACACATCAACGCGTGTGTTTCCACAAAAATCGTCATAACTCCGTTATTCTTCTAGTGACATCCCTAAAACAAAAAGTAGAATATTCGTATTGAATGAAGCTTCACATCTCTATTCAAAGTTATCCATAGAAACCCGTAAAAAGACCTACTCAGTGGAAGCAAATTTTACCCGCCAAATCGTAAAACCCGCCTCCCACATATCCCAGTTTTAATTATTTTTTTAAAAATATATTTTGTATGAAATGGTCAAAAAGTGAAGTGACAGAATTGTTTATTGTACATTTGTACGATGAAATAAGTGTTTTTTTTTACATTATCCGTGATTTTAGTATCGTTTTTACATAAAACATTACAGGTGAGTCATTTTTACAATTTTTTCATGTTTCCATTCTAAATTTAAATATTTACAAATGTTAATATTTATTTATGATACAACAATTTGAAAGCCTATTTTGTAACCTTTCTAAAACAGTTTTTACTATTCGGCTCCGTTCAGTAATGTTTAATTTATAGAGCTTTGATTGTGAGGCGGTAATAACACAACGTTTTCGTGAAATTGACATTTCGGTAAAGACATTTTAGCTTCAAGTTCGTGAAAAGTCGGAGGGGTTAAATAGTCGCTATAATAAAAAAATAAAAAGTTTTTTAATCTAATGGAAATACATAATAAAATAGTCTAATTGCTTATAATTTACATAGGATGGGTTGTTTCACAAAATTCGAACAATTTATCAAATTTCAAAGTTAAAATTAAAATTCTGTTTAAGCTCTTTTATTATTTCAACACGGGCCGGTTGCTTCATAGTACATACTTGGATAATAACAGAACTTGAATATATATATTCATTTTGAAATTTGATGAATTGTTCAAATTCTATAAAAACATACACCGTTTGAGTTAACTTCAGTTAACGCAGTTTCATATTCATGAAATATATAGTGAAATAATAGATGTGTACCTCTAATTTGTCAGCTAGGAGAACCTTCTCGGATAGAGCTTGGGTAAGCTCAGCTTTCGTATGACTCGAGTCGAGAATGGCTTCGATATTTTTGCTGTCCAACTTGAGTAGCTTCAAATTTTCCTATACATAAAACAAAATAAACTCGATTTTATTAATTATTCAAATAGGTAATAGATTTTCTTTCAAGATAGCATAAGCAATGACGGCTACCTGCAATGATGTGACTTCGTGAGCCCGAGCTTTGAGCGCGACTTTAGTGGTTTCTGTGTCTTCCTTCTGGTTTTTAATCTGCAACTTCAGTTCCTTTATTTCTTTAACCTTCTGCTCCTTCACCTGCTGCAGACTCTTCTCCATGTTGGAAGTGAGATCCTGCAGTTGGCTAGACTTGCTCTCGCACTCATCTCTGGCTTGGACGAGCTGCTTCTGACAATCCGCCAGTTCTTTCTCCATGGAAACACTCTTGTTGCTTGTTTCTACAATCTTCAGAATTAAGAGTTCATTCTCTTCCACCTTGGCGGCAAGCTGTGCTTTCGTTTGGTTCATAGTGGCTAAAATAGCAGAAAATTAAACTGTTATATATACATCTATATATGCACGGTGTCTAGAAACTCTTAGTTCAAACGTGAAACTAGTGAATCTACATCACATTTGGAGTCGATTTTGTGACTTTTTTGATTTAAGCTTTCATTTTTCACGGCCGGCATAGTCCAGTGGTAACGCATTGGACTGCCATTCCGAAGGTCGCGGGTTCGAACCCGGCGTGCGCAAATAAATTTTATTTGATTGATTTGTGTTATTTCACAATTAATTAATTAAAATAATATATAGTATATTTGCGGCACGTTCCAGAGTGGAAGATACTACCAGTATCGCCCTGGTGTAAGACCACCATTCAGAATTGAAAAGGTGCTCCAAATGGCTTTAGCCGTGTTTAGTGACTAGATCTGAATAGCCAGGTACTTCCCCACCTTCCTCTTTCCCTTCCCCACTTACCTTCAGCCTCACAACATCCCCCAATTGGGGATGCCATAGTCTCACTGGCTCCAGACGGGAGCAGTTGAGACTCTTGTGAGGTATTCACTATAAAAAAAAAAAAAAGTAAATCGAGTCACAAGTTTGGGTCAAATTTTAAAAAATCGGCTTGGGTAAATATGAGCTGTTTACCGGCCGAAAAATAAAGAATAAGTTTCAAATTGAAAATGCTCAGATTGAAAATCATAAATTTTTGGATTCTCTATGTGATGTAAATTCACCGGTTTCCCCGCTTGTACTATGAATTTCCAGACACAGTGCATATACATATTTTTTTAATCTACATATTTCATGCTAATATTAGCATGAAATATGTAGATTAAAAAATTATGTATATTGCTCAGCTTTAAATTAAATTACATTTCATATATATAATAATAAATACGTAAATGATATAATTATAAATATGTAAATGATAAATGACATTCAGGTGCTATACTTACCACATTCTATTCCAATACGTATTTATAATAAATAAAATATTTAGGGTTCCAATAATGAGTTTCCGGATACCATGTATGAAGAAGTGTTCTGGGAGGCTAGATTTTGTTTTTTTATACAAATCTACAGTTTTATTCAGGGATTGATAAGATTTTGCACACTTGACCTCCAAAGAAAGGTCATATCTACATGAGATTAAAAAACCACTACCATTCTCTTTTCCCACCCTTAAAACAGAATTTTTATAATTCTTGATGAAATTTTGTACACTTGACGTTCAAACTAAGGAAAATGACTATGTACGTCTGATTTCGAAAACTCTTTGTAAAGCGTGGACAACGCCGGAGACTTCAGATTGTATCTTATATAATAATATTTACATTGCTCAGAAAAAAACACTATTTTCATACCATAGCAAAGAGAAAGAAACAGTTTATTATTGATCAGCAAGATATATATTGAAAAGTGTACGTTCTGGAAACATTAAATTGAAAACTTACTCTGTTGGTCGTCAAGCTGTGACTGCAGATGGGCAACTGTGAAAGCCAGCGAAGAGCTGCTGGTATCCTTAGAAGACAGTTGGTCATCCAGGATGGCCTGCAGTTCCAAGGCTGCTTCAGTGGAGTTAGCCAATTCTTCCTCGGCAGAAGCCAACTTGTCATAAAGATCTGCTATGGTCTGCTGACCCTCGGCTATCTCCTTCTTTAGGCAGGCCACCATCTCATCAGATCCAAAGGAGCTGTCCTCTATTCCAATGAGCTTTTCTTTTGTAATAGTCAGGTCATCTTTAAGGATGATACATTCCTAAAAATATATAATGATATATTACAGCCAACAGAAAGAAAGAGCAAGGGAAATTGTATCACTGGATAATAACTTGTGGCTGTCACCACAATATCATCTTTTAGGTCAGTGAGTATAATCACAGTAGTTATAAAACATTAGAAATTAGCTGTACCCCACCACGCTTTGCCGTGGCACAGAATGTCTGTGCAGATAGAGAAACATAAGCGCGTGTTGCATACAATAGATGGCACTGTTTTTACAAAAGCATGTTTTTACCCGTCAGGTGACATCTTTATAATATAGGAATATAAAAACACATGCGTATTTGAATGCAACGTTGTGTCAAAATTTCAAAGCAATCAGTGAAGAAATTTTGGATATTTAAGATTTATAACAAACAAACATTTACATTTTTATTTATATAGATTTAATTTCCAGGAGTAAAATCATTTCATTATAAATGTGAGATCTTTGTAAAAAAAATTGTTATTGAATTAAAATAATTAAGATCTCCAAAAATCTAATATGTACATAAGGGCGTCCCAAAAAAATTAAACTTGTTATTTTTCAACGCATACCCTCTAATTTTGTTTCAATAATGACAAAACACTTATAAATAAAATTTCGTTTACTTGGGACCACTGCAACCCGTGCCGACTTGCATCCAAACACTTTTACATTAAGACGCCCGCGAGCAAACGTGGTGATGAGCTTCTAGTAACTTGCTTTTTTGTTAGTTAACGAATATCACTCATTCAGGCAAGATGTCGTTAGATTTACGCAGTTCTAAAAAAATATATTTTAATAGGAGTCGTAAAATACCAAATATCGGGTTCTAAACTGCCATCTAATGGACAAGCTCTTGTAATTTTACTCTACAATATCCAGGAAGTGAATTTAAGTGTCAATCAAAGTGCCAATCTCACCATTCGCGAGTGTGTTATCTATTGGAAAAAGGCGCGTATACCAACCAAAACTTTACCAACCAACCAACCAACCAAATCTTTGAATTAATAAAAATAAATGAAGATAGAATCTTCTTGCAGTGGCAAAGAGAGCCAGGTCGTCCTGGCTACTTAGGGGGGGTTGGCAAAAACTGACAGATAAAGAGGAGAGAGCGCGTCTTAGAACAATCGAGGAAGAAAAACCGCATGCTAAATTAGTTTATCTGCGCCAACTCCTTCAACATCGTCTCTACGAACTGTTACAAAACGACTCATCTTCTGATTCTAACAAAGTCACAAATTTAGAAGATTTTCCAAAACCGCTACAGAAAACTCAACCTGAAATCAGTAAAACGTCGATGCGAAAAGACTTAATTAATCCAAAGTTAGTCACATCGCTAGACAGGTGCCAGTTAAGTATGAGAGATTCTGTTTTCATTTTTGAAGCTACTATTGAGGCTCTTGGATATAATACTGATCAGTTTCCAATAAGTTGTCAAATAAAATTACCGGATAAGGCGGCACTTTTAGACGTTTGGTTGGTTGAATTACCAAAAATTTACACATCTTCGGATCTACCGGATCTGCCCTGATGATGGACACTGCAACGCTGTCCGAAACGTCGGCTAAAGAAGGAGTTAGCGCAACACGGCATAACACCCCAAAAACAAACAACAAAAATCTCAATGGCAGCTTTACAGAAGTTCAGTAAGCATTTATGGTATTTGACCGATGAAGTATCTATTATATCGCTGTTTGACGACGCTGTGGATCCAACAACTAAAATAAAAATGCTTGAAAATATCAAAAAAAAAATTATCAACCCATGACAAACGTTACATCCCATCGAAGGAAGATCTTGATGGTAAATTATATGGTAAGTTTAATAAGTAGTAACATTTATGTTTTGTATTGAGGTTTTTGTTCATATCATAATTTAGTGAATTTTAATTCAGAGAAAAATATTTACGACTTCATTTCCGTCAAAAGCAAGTCCTTGTTTGATCATCTGAAAATAGATGCCAGTTTTCTTAACGAATGCCCTACGATGTGGTCAAATAATGCTTTGTATCAAGAAGCCAGAAAGAAGGTGTCGTCGCTGAGGGTAGTGAATGATACAGCTGAAAGAGCTTAATCACGGTCGAAGAGGAACAAAAACCATTTTTGTTACGATGCGTTCAGGAACACCGTAAGATTTATCCTGACTGTAAAAAATAAAATTTAGTCAATAAACCATTTTTAAATATAAAATACTACATAATTGAACATTTGTGCATTTTTAAATTTTATTTATCAGACAAAAATGAAAGTTTAAAATCCTTCCATATTAACTCTGTACAAATGTTTGTACCATATGTTTGGCATCAAGTCGGCACGGGTTGCCGATGTTTAATCAAAATAATATTTATTATATGAGTTAATGGAATCAAATGGAAAAAAATAAGAGGGTATGCGTATTTAAATTCATAAAAAAAAAATTCTTCCTTATGTCCTGGGACACCCTAATGTGTCCATAGTGTGAATCGGGCATAATATGGCTTGATGAATATAGTATTTGTGTTGACCTCATTATTATTTTAAAGTATATAAAAGATATCGGGGGGCAAAGTGCACTAACTTCAAGAGGTGATTCTTTACCATAATGCCTACTAGTAAAAAAGATAAATAACTTTTTCGAAATTCCAACGTTTTAAGGAAGTTTTCAGATGGAAGTGAGAGAATTTTTTCTATAATTTGTACTACGAATATGATACCTAAAATATGCCACTAATCTACATTTAAAAAAAATTAACTTCTATTTAACTTCAACTTTAACTGTTTTTTTTATTAAATATGCTAAAACTCCAGTAAAATCATATTAATCTAACTATAGGAACTATTTTTTTTTTTTTCTTTATTTAACCACCACTGTTTTGAATACATAACTTATAATGCCCGCGCACAGGCTTCGCCTTTGTGGGATTTTTTTGTTATTGTCTTATGTTTTGTATAATTATATATGTACCTGTATGTGTCAAAAAAATTGCCAAAAAAATTAAATTAAATAAAATAAATAAATAAAATTTGAATTGTTTGCATGGAAAAAAATTCTTTCAAAAATTCTTGAAAAAATATTTTTGTATGGTAAAAAAACAATGGAATTTCGAAAAATTTATTTATCCTTTTTTTATTTCCACCATCACATAGAATCCAAAGTTAGTGCACTTAACCCCCGGACACTGTACGTTGTAACCTTATGCTTGCCATACACCTTCAAGTATACTTGAACTGCATACTTGAGCAAGTATACTTGCATCCCACACACCTTCAAGAATACTTGAAATGCATACTTGAGCAAGTATACTTGCGTCTCACACACTTTCAAGAATACTTGCGCAAGTATGCAGTTCAAGTATACTTGACAAGTCGTCGCTCTAGTTCGTTTTTGTCCAACAGACCAAAACGTAAATCGGGAGAAATAGGGCTTCAAAGTTTTTTTACGAAAAACGCATATACAATGAAATTAGCTCATTCTAAGCTTACTAAAATGATTTAAAATTCGTTCCAAATGTTTAAAATTACGCAGAAAACACGTTTTTAATTTGAATGTAGGACACAGTGTTGGATAAACAAGCTCGGAATATTGATTTAATTTTGGTGGAATTAAGACAAACTGCGTCTTAAAAATACACAAAAATTTATTTTTTCTCACTTGTATCGTATAAATAAATGCTTTCGGGAACAACTGCATACTTAACTCAATTTCGCCAAAAATGGTCTGTTGGACAAAAACGAACTAGAGCGACGAAGTATGTATGGCGGGCCTTAGTGACAAAAATTTAAATGCTGGTAAGAAAGATGGTTATTTATTTATTTTATTTTAGAGAAGTTAAATAAAACCATATTACGTGGGAAAAATATTCAAATTAAAAACCAAATATAGATATCCTGACAAAACCTTTTTTAGACTTGAGATTAGATATTAAAGTTATGCATGATTTTATGCCATAAAATTATTTAGATTATAAGATTAAGTCATAGACATATGAATATTAGTAGACCTGCCCTAAGTGATTAAAAGCGTATTATCCCCACTCCCCATACCGGTTCCATTGGAGCCGGCTGTGCTCGCGTATGGCCTCAAGTGAAATTTGAAAACGTGACGTCATCATTCTTGTGCGAACTATGGTCGAGGCATCATCGGTTCATTTTACGAAATAACACGGCAAAATGTTGACTTGTACTATGAAAACTTGTAAAAATAGATGTGAAAAAGAGAATAAACCCAATTGTCGTATTACATTCCATATATAAGCATTATTTTACTTTATTTTAAGCATATTCACATCGTATAATATAGATCAGTTTTAGAAACATATACTATCACATCGAGAAACGTCTGGACTCGAAACACAAAGCTGGTTGGTTGCTGGGAAGTAAATTATGAACATTTATAAAAGTGTCTTAACTAAATACTTAAACGAAATATTCCACTCTGAAAATAGAACCGAATTTTTTTGCCGAATTTGGACTTCGCAAATTTGTTCATAACGTGGCGAGTAATTTGCGCTCCCATGTAAAAATGTCTATTCATTCAAAAGCAGATTTTACTTTTAAGAAGTAAATGGTGATATTATAATGCGAGATGCCTATTTACTGTCAGATTGATTTATTGACGAATCACAGTCAGCCTTACTCCCTTCGTTCTTCAACAGTTGATTTTACCCCTCGCCATTATCTTCTCGTCTATTAATTCCTATGTCTGTGGATTAAGTAGTACAATAAAATATATTATTTGTGAATTTTTAATTCCTAATTTTGGTAAAGGTGAGCTACATAATTGTGTCTACTTTTTTTATTTGCTTCCCAAACTAGTCTAGTCTAGTTTCGAGAGTCTTTGCTTTGGTACAAATGATTAACTTAGCGTAATTTGGAATTATCGTGAAATTTTTAGTTAAGTGTGGATAAAAACTTACCATAGGCAATTCTATCCGTAACACAAAGATACATCTTCCCAAGTTCTATGGGTAGTAAAATAATCTAAAACGTATCTAATTATTTGTGTGTAAATATAGAAACACAACAACACATCGCCTCTTTACATTTTTGTTTATTCTGATGCTGTGCGGTTTGTCTTGTGAAAGGTTAGAAACACAGAAATGTATCACGCGCTTACAGATACGCTTATGGTCGTGTTACCAACCGAAAGGCCGACATTATCACACGGCGGCAGCTTTTCGCAATAATTTATTGATGAATCATTAGTTTTCTTCCTTTTTTTAGTTTTGGGTCAAACAATACAATTTATAATCGTTTTATAAAGATATCTTTTTTTTTAAGAGATAAAAAATACATTTGAAATTTTTTTCAAAGGCAAGTATTCTTTCAATCATGAAAACTGAAAAATTTTCATAATACAAGAAAGTATATAGGGATATATCCATCCCCATTTGAATTTTTTTTATATAATGGTAAACTTGTCAAATTCTGTTGTATGCAAAGGCACTTAAAAAAAACAACACTTGATTTCAAGTGAAATATCTACTGGAGACAACGATTTAAGAAGGGGGTTTAAGTAAACATGCACAAAATAGGTTTTTAGGGTGATTTTTTGGGTTATTTTAATAATTTACGCATATTTCCTAACCTTCAAACATAACTTTGATTGAGAAAAAATGGAACTTTAATGTATCTTTTACCATCTTCTATGACATTAGAAGATGGTAAAATGTTATGGTAAATATTTACCTACGACTACCGGTTTTTACACGCATTTAAAAATAAACAATCATTTGATTCATCTTAATGACAATAAACAATAACTTTTTGCATTTATGATTTTGAAAAATATTGATATTTAATATTATTTATGTAAATAATAATTTACGAGAAAATTTTCCGTACGACACACCATTTTGACACACCGAGTTCTCGCATACTTCGCGTTTGTTATTACGTAGTGTAGGGCACTGCCAACATAACAATTAAAAAACACAATCGGATAGTTTTTAAAATTTATATGGCAAAACGGTTTTTTATATCATAGACAATGAAAAACATTTTTTTTAAGTGATGTGTTAATTTATTTATACATAAAAAATATTGTAAATAAAAAACCCGTTATTTATTAAAATTAACGTAGTGTTATGGTTCGCACATACCAACAGCTAACTTCGCAGTTGTTGAATATATCCACACGTGGCCGGAAATCGAATCACGCTCTAATAACGTGTTAAGCTCACCAATACATACACGTACAACGGAGATATCGTCGCCTGACACGGATCACGCGGGCTATCAACCAATAAGATGGCTAATAGAAGAAGATTACCATATAAGGATATCCCTTCCACATCGCGCCCGACGCGGGTCAAGTACTTGCCGCGAGCCCCCCACCCGCCAGTTCCCAGCGAGACGCGTAGAGAGCAACACGATGGATTAGTTCCGAGTTAGCATTTGCCGCCAAATTGCGCCGTAAATATGGACCGGCCTGATTTGTTTCACATTGTGCCGCGTCTCTAGACTCAGTTCATCACGTCAGGACAATCTTCAGGCGACCACACCGTCATGGATATGATTGTGTCATATCCCTGGGCCGCGGCCCGTGCTCACACGGCCGCCCACGCGTTTCCAACAATGGCCCAGGCCGCCCCAGGCCGCCTCTGTGCCGCCTTTCGCCGTGAGCCGCCCAACACCGCCCCAGGCCGCCTCTGTGCCGCCTTTCGCCGTGAGCCGCCCAACACCGCCCCAGGCCGCCTCTGTGCCGCCTTTCGCCGTGAGCCGCCCAACACCGCCCCAGGCCGCCTCTGCGCCGCCCTGTAGGCGTCGTATTCCCGCCCTACCGTCCACAACAGCCTAGGCACCCCGACTATGGCACCTGCCGACCGATTTACCGCCCTGCCGTAATTTACACGTGAGCTAATAATGTACCTATGTCAATCAGAGCCTATAGATTCAGTAGATTGCCATTATTAACAGTTAGGCCTTAAAAAGCTATGTACCTTATGTAGATCTGTCTGATAACCTGTTTTATATGTACAATAAACATTCATATCCAGCGACCTGTTTTATTGGGAGTCTGTCTAATATCCACCCCCTGAAGATTTGAGTTTCAAGCTCTGCTGCCTGCCTAGTGCGGCGAGGGTTAATTGTATAACCCGGACCCTTGCTAACATTAACTGTCCTAACTCCCTATAATACATTATATGGCTTAAACGCTAATATAACAGTATTAAGGGAAGGTTTTTTGGTAAAGGTTACGAATTCCGCTTCACGGTAAATATGGAATGTTTACTTTGAATTAATTCTTGAATTTAGTTATATTATTAAATTATTACTAAAAGTTACAGTTAAAGTTAATTCTTGAATTTAGTTATATTATTAAATTATTACTAAAAGTTACTATAAATGTTGGGGAACCTTTAATAACGCCTGCTCGCGTCCCCTTTAGAGTTATATCCCAGTTTTCAAGTAGTTTGTGGGCTACGCTAGGTTTGTATAGACTGGTTTGTGATTTAATTCTACCTAATCCAACCTAACCTAACCTAACCTATCCTATAATAATCCAACCTAAACTATCCTATAATAACCCAACCTAACCTAACCTATCCTAATCTAACATATATATTGATCCAACCTAACCTAACCTAACCTATCCTAATCTAACATATAATAATCCAACCTAACCTAACCTATCCTAATCTAACATATAATAATCCAACCTAACCTAACCTAACCTATCCTAATCTAACCTATAATAATCCAACCTAACCTAACCTAATCTATCCTAATCTAACATATAATAATCCAACCTAACCTATCCTAATCTAACATATAATAATCCAACATAACCTAATCTAACCTGTAATAACCTATAATAACCCAACCTTACCTAAAATGAAAACGTTTTATTTAAAAAAAATCGTAGTAAACCTTTAAATATCAAGAAACTAAATTCATCTGATGTTTGGTATCAAAGTTGATCGCCTAACAATTAACGGGTGCGTGTCTAGCGATCTCGAAAAATTGACTATTATGCCGATTATGCCTTTCATGTTTCCTACACTGCCACTACACAAACAAACGCGAAGTATGCGAAAACTCGGTGTGTCAAAATAGTGCGTGTCGTACGGAATATTTTCTCAAACGGTAGTCGTAGGTAAATAATTACCATAGTTATTCCTTGTAGTAATTAAGTTGAAGTGCTATTTATAATTTTTTTGAGTATTAAACGTGCAGCGGAATTCGACAAGTTTATCAAAATAATAATTAAGGTCATACTTAACAAAAAAAATCACTCCATTTAAAAGAGAGTAGGGGTAAACTTCGGTTTATGGGCGAAATTCCTAAAAAATAAAACTAGTTATTTTTATACTAACTTTGGGCCGGGGAATCCGAATCTGGAAGAATTAGGTTGCGGCAAGCAATATTAACTGAATTACACGACTTTAAAATTTCGACGCACAAACAATTTAACTGGCCATTTTGAACGCTTTCTGACAATAAAATTAATTATCTTTATACATCTTTATACTAACTTTGGGCCGGGGAATCCGAATCCGAAAGAATTAGGTTGGGGCAAGCAATATAAACTGAAATACACGACTTTAAAATTTTAGATGCAAACAATATACAACGCCATTTTCGATGCGCTTTTTGACAATAAATCCATAGAAAAATAACCAAAGATATATAAAATTAAGTGTTGCTAGTAAGCAATAATATCAATAACGTAAAATAACATGTTTATAATTTCAGTAATATTTCTTATTCAAACAGTTAGATTTAGGTTTATTATCACGAAAGGTGAGTTTTTATGTCGGGGGAGACGAAAAAATATGCATTTTATATTTTAATTTTGCTAACATTAACTCATTTACGTAAAGTATTCAGATACATTTTTTTCACTTTTGTATCACAAACCATGTTACACAAACCTAGCGTAGCCGCTAAACTACTTGAAAACTGGGATGTTTTCTTGCCTTGACGCGAGTAGGCGCTACGAAGGGGGCACTTTCTTTTCTATCACAAACCATGTTACACAAACCTAGCGTAGCCGCTAAACTACTTGAAAACTGGGATGTTTTCTTGCCTTGACGCGAGTAGGCGCTACGAAGGGGGCACTTTCTTTTCTATCACAAACCATGTTACACATACCTAGCGTAGCCGCTAAACTACTTGAAAACTGGGATGTTTTCTTGCCTTGACGCGAGTAGGCGCTACGAAGGGGGCACTTTCTTTTCTATCACAAACCATGTTACACAAACCTAGCGTAGCCGCTAAACTACTTGAAAACTGGGATGTTTTCTTGCCTTGACGCGAGTAGGCGCTACGAAGGGGACACTTTCTTTTCTATCACAAACCATGTTACACAAACCTAGCGTAGCCGCTAAACTACTTGATTGGTGGTTATTGTGCCTATGCTTACTGAAAATTCATATGTATGTTGATTGTTTAGTTGGAATTTATATACTGAAGCGTCAACAAATGGTAACACTGTATGTAATATCTTTGGTTATTTTTCTATGGATTTATTGTCAAAAAGCGCATCGAAAATGGCGTTGTATATTGTTTGCATCTAAAATTTTAAAGTCGTGTTTTTTAGTTTATATTACTTGCCCCAACCAAATTCTTTCGGATTCGGATTCCCCGGCCCAAAGTTAGTATAAAGATGTATAAAGATAACTAGTTTTATTGTCAGAAAGCGTTCAAAATGGCCAGTTAAATTGTTTGTGCGTTGAAATTTTAAAGTCGTGTAATTCAGTTAATATTGCTTGCCGCAACCTAATTCTTCCAGATTCGGAATCCCCGGCCCAAAGTTAGTATAAAAATAACTAGTTTTATTTTTTAGGAATTTCGCCCATAAACCGAATTTTTTCCGAGAGTAGGTATGATATTCTTACTATCGGAATTTGGAACTCAATATTTATTTTTTTTTGTTTTCTGTTCTGAACATTTGCCTTTTTGTAGATACATCTTTCTCACCCATCGATATGTATGTATATTATATGCTTTACCTTAGAAGTGCATAACAGTTCTTTTTGCAAAGAATTCACCATGGAGAGAAGTTTCCCGTCTTGCTTCCTATTCTCCAGGTAATAATACCCGAGGGTAAATAGCAGCACGCTAACTGCCGATATAATGAGCCAGAATATCTTATCGGCGGAAACATCTTTCCAACTCTCCATTCTCTCTTCCGCCAGACACTGGGGCGGTGATGGGTCTAAACAAATTGTATCAGTTAGTAAAATGACAATCTAATCTTCATTTTTGTTAAATTTGACACTACTGAGCATTACAACAAAAATACTAATCCATTGTTTTACACATGACAAACAGAAATATTCCATATTCGAATTTATTATGCATAGACAAATAAAATGGATAGGTAGCTACACGCATAGTCAAATTTTTAAAGATCAATCTGCTAAATATTCTGTTGTAATACTTGGCCAATTTAAAATTGCACTAAAAAAATTTCTAAAAATTTATTGTAAAATAATCATTCTCACTACAAAAATAATAATAATCAAGCAAAACCACTTTTTTTCTTATCATAATAGGTACAAAGCAGTAAAGGTCTACGACAGGTCTCAAATTCGAGTAAAATGGCGCCACATTAACAGCTGATGCGAACCCGATTTCAATTTGTATGAAGAATTCATTTAAATTTGAATTTCAAAGTAATTTAAATCACATTTGCATGGACTTTACCCACACAGTGTCTCAGTTCTTGATGCGGAGTCATTTTACTCACGAATGTGCCTTGTCTGCCATATAGAAGGATAAACATAGTTAAATCATAGAAGGGAAAAACCTATCTATGATGAATTTGTACTATGTATACTACTACTACACTGTGTACTAAGGAGGTTTATATTATATACCATGTACCAGTGGAAAAAAAGATATGTTTATCAAATATTATCATGTAGTTTCAAAACCAAACAGTGTTCAAATATTAAAGCTGGATCAAATTAATTGGCTTATAATCAGAAAATTGAAAAATAAATAAATTTGCAGAGATTATCACTAACGAGTCAATCAAATCTTTAATAAAGTGTTCTTCTAATCAAAGCAATAATAAAGGCAACTATTTGCTTATTAATACAAGTGAGAGGAGTGTGTAAAGCAAACCATAATTAAAAGGTTAAATATATTAACTACAACCACCTTCATTAGAATCATTTCAGATATAATACAAAGCTTTTTTGTATTTCAAATCACAATTTTTTGTATTACCATGTTTTATGGCAAACAATAAAATCAGGAAAAGACAAACCTGTGAATATTGATGCAACGGAGTCACTTGAAAGGGCGGGTGCTTCATTTGAGAACCTTGGCTTTCCATCTTCCTCTGATCTAAGTGCAGAATCATCTGAGTGACTAGTTGACTGAAATAAGCTGAATATTTTTCCAGAAAACCCTTCAAAAATGCCAATCAAGTTTGAAACATATGATTCGCTAACTGTTGGCGTGTCCAGCGATAATGACTCCACAGAATCATCGCTAATAAGTATATTTTTATTATTTACTTCATCCATCATCTTACTTTCACTTTGGATGAGCAGGTCGTCCTTTAATTCTGAGTTATTTTCTTTGGGCTCTTGTGGTGGATCAACCAATTCTTCAGAGTTTTGTTTGACATTGTCAACATTAGAAAAATATTCCTTAAAATATGAAAGATTTTCACCCACTGGATTGGGTTGAGGTGACGGTTCAGATATTTGTTCTTGGGAAAAATCCGTTTTTGGTTCACCCGGTACGTCTGCGGGCGGAATAACTGGATATTGAGTAACTGAATCTATGAGAGGCAATGACTCTGTGCTGGCTTCGGAAGAATAATAACCTGGCAGAATAGGAGCTTCATACTGTTCAGAATCATAATCTGTCGTAACATGTACAGGAGGTATCTGTGTAGGTTGGTGTTGGTACACATCTGGCAGTTGCTGATCTTGATTGTTGCCATCACCCTCTAAAATATTTGTGTTGTTTAAGTTATCCATCTCTGATTCCGTATCATTGTGATAAAATGGTTCTACAAGATGTTCTCTAATATTTGAGTTAGAATCCAAGCTATGAGAAGAACTGGATGATTGGGGTTTTAAGTATATACTTTCAATGTTGATATCATTTTTGACTTGATCGAGGGTGTGAGAGTTTTTAGTATCTTGGTTATTGGTTGGAATACCTTCAGAATATGGAACGGTTTTAACAATTTCTTCAGGAGATTGATTATGTTTAGAAGTGTTTTCAATGTTATCTGATGTTTGATTGCTTTTACTTTCTATTGATTCTTCAGGCAAGTCGTTCAAATTACTTTTGTTGGTTAATTCATTATTCTGAAGTGACGGTTGCTGTACTATTTCAGATATTTTAGAATCTTCACTATTAATATTATTACTAAGGCTAACATTCACAGGTAGATCAATATTTCGAGCAATGTTTTTTGGAGGTGAACTTTTGGCGATATCTTCGGAAACAGGCCGGTCAATATTATTTTTTTCTAATATAGGCAACTGTGGCTCATCATTATTTGCTTCTTCGATTTGAAGTGGATTGTTTTTGATTAAATCTACCTTGGGTACAATTGGGTCTTTTGTATTTTCTGCCAGTAAGTCATCATTTGTTTGGGAATCAACAATGATTTCCTTCAAATGCACAGATGAATGAATAGTTTCAGAAGGCAGACTTCCCAAATCACTGCTAACAATGGCATCATTTACAGGCTCATCAAGGGGTAGATTTTCCGAAACAATTGCATCATTTGCAGGTTCATCAGTTGACAGGTTTTCCGGAACACTGTTAACAATTAAATCATTTACATGTGCATCAATCGACAGATTTTCCAAATCGCTTTTAATAACAATTGCATCATTAACAGGTACGTCAATCGGCGGACTGTCCGAATTACTGCTGACAATTGGATCATTTACAGGTGCATCAATTGTTAGATTGTCTAAAACACTGTTAACAGTTTCATCATTTACAGGTGCATCAATCGACAGATTTCCCAAATCGGTTTTAACAACAATTTCATCATTTACAGGTGCATCAATCGGCGCACTGTCCGGATTACTGCTAGCAAATGAATCGTTTAAAGCTGCATCAATCGGCAGATTAGCTGAATCACTTTTAACAACAGTAGCATCATTATTAGATTCATTAGTGACAGGGATAGTAGAACTAGCTGGTATAGTGGATTCCACTGTTTCTTGGGTTCCAGTATCTGTTCCTACTCCTTTATTATAATCTGCATCAACTAGATCATCTTCCACATCAGCTGGCTCATCACCAGAATATTCTTCTTCTCCTGAGCCACTACCTTCATCTTGTTCATCTGCCGAGTCTTCATCATTTACTTCTGAATTTGTATTCAATGGTTCATTTTCAGTATTTTCATAAACTGCAGGTGGCTCTGGTTCAGTACCAGAGTAAATGGTAGTTCCCTCAATAACTCTGTATGTTTGGGAAACTTTTATATTGTTTTTATCCGAGTCAAATGATTCTGTTAAGGCACCATTTAATATTGATGATTTTTCTGATTTTCCAACAGAAGAAAGCTTTTCAGTTGTTTTCTCGCCTTCAGAACGGACTTCATTTTGTTTATCTTCAGCACCGTCTTTGATTCCATTTATTTTCTTAGAAACTAATTTATCGTTAACAATCTCAAACTCCGTAGGAACTTCGATCTTGGGTCTGTGTAAAATTTTTCCTTCTCTTATAAACTTGTGTGGTACATAACCCCTCTTTCCGTTAATTTCAACACCCCATAGATCCTGGTTTGTTCCCGCAGATTTTGAATAAACTGTAACAATTTGATTCTTCTTGAAGGAAAGAACATTTTTTTCTGGACTTGGGTAATATATCACTGTTTTTCCGAATGACAGAATTTCTGAAATGATAATGAAATGAAAGGAGGGTAAAGAAACAAACAAAATTATGAAAGAAACCCAAACCAATAAATATGCAATATCTTATAAGCAGGCACATAAATCAATGGCAAAATAATTATCAATACGGTGCATTTAAATCGAAAGCATTAGACATTAGACAGTTAATAATGTCAGATAGTGAAAAGGGGGTCATGTAATAATAAGAGCAGTTTAAGTGTTAATCGTGAATTTTTACGCTTTTCATAAACGTACGTATACTTGATATAGTTATGAGAACTTATCCGAGAAAGTTGTAACTATCACACAGCTAACTTGACTAACTATAAGTGAATTTAGTAAAATAATGTTGAGACTCACCTGTGCAATCTTCATTACCACAAAATCTTAAATCAGATATAGAATGAGTTTTTTCAAACAATAATAATATTAAACACACAATTTTTAAATAATACGAAATCATCTCCATTTTAACATACTTATATGCACTCAAATAAATATCAAATAATAATCGGCCACATCATTCGACGAAGGTCTACACCATAGATATACCACGTACTTTTGACAGTTCGAGTGTTGCCATCAGTTGCCGTCATACATATACCATTACCGTAGTATATTTTCGGAAATAGTAGTATATTTTTATCTCCATCAAATAAAAAGTTATAATATGATACCAACAAGGTACTTTCAATGAAAACATAATATTTATTTAAAATAATATTATGTTAACGAACCTAACTTGTCTATTTGTTGACTGCATATTATTTCATATTTTGAAACAAGGGTCATCTTTGCAGTTTTTTTTACGTATAATTCCTATTAATTTATGAATATTTATTACAATATAGTAATTCCTAAAATACCGAACTATTATATAGTACAATACAATATAATAGTTCGGTATTTTAGGAATGATATAAAGTCACCTAATCTTGACATACTTTTTGATACAGTGGCACAGAACTTTGGGCCAAAAAGGCCCCTTCCTTTTTTCATTCATTAGGAGTGTATCTAATGGTTGTTTTCAGATATGAGTCGCGGACGGAAGTGATGCCATCTTTTGTTGACGCTACTGAGAGACTACACAGAGCGTTAATTAACATGATTAGGTAGGTGACGTTGGTACTTGTTGTAGTGATTAAATATATTTTTTTTTACTTAGCGATTTCTTGACACCAATAATTGAATAATAACTTGGAGCGTTGATTTTGTACCAAAACGGCGTTGCATAGATCATCCAGTTATTATTATCATAGATTATAGAACAAATACGTTTTTTTCCTGAATTTCAAAATGTTTCCCAATCTAATTTTGATCAATCAATAATATCAGTCAGTTAAAAATTCCAAGCAAGGGGGGGGGGGGACAGCTTAAAAAAATTGTTGATGGGGAAGAAATAAGGAAGTAGTCAGAATAAATCAACGAACTAACTAACTAACCATCACGCCGTTTCCCGCAGGGGTAGGCAGAACGGACGGACCGCCAAACAACTCGATCTTGGCACACACTTCTTGCCTCATTCACATTCATAGATCGTCTCATACATACTCTTCTATTACTCTGACACTTGGCATGGCCCGACTAGAGTATCTGATTCACTTGATCGTACCATGTCTTCCTCGGACGTCCCCGACTTCTGCTACCATTCGCATTTGCATCATATATCCTGAATCCCAAACCATCTAAGCGTCCCTTTCTTAATCTTACTCATTACACTTAAATCAGCCTGGCACTCTTTGCGGATCTCCACATTCCTCACACGATCATACATAGGTTTACTACACATACGCCTCAGGGATCTCATTTCAACAGCATTCAATCTACTTTCATCCTTTCTTTGCCAGTTCCATGCCTCACTTCCATACATCGGGGTAGGTACCAGCACTCCATTGTGGACTGCTAACTTCGCTTCTTTGGACAATTTTTTGTTAGCGCCAACTGCGTTCAGTGGCGTGTACCCGGCGATGCTCAGGGTTATATTAAGCCGTGAATGTACTACATAAGCTTTTGAATCACTATTTCGTGATGAAATCTATCCCAAATTAATTGAAATAAAAAACACTGTTTTATCAAAGGTAGATCAACCGCAAGTAATGAAGAATCTTTTGCAAAAAATAAGCAAAACGACCGCATATATATATACCTATACAGACTTTTCGAAGGCATTCGACAAAGTATCCCATGTGTTATTGATCCAAAAACTATACAGGGTGTATCGGCACGTACCCGACAAACTTTAACCAGCTTTTCCTTAGCACATTTGGAGTAAAAAATGTTATGGGCCCTTTGCTGTCCGGTAACATTTTTTTCAATTAAGAACAAAAAATGATAAAAAAAATCCACACTCCGTCACTGTCATTGGCATTGTTTCTCGTGTTCAACAGCTGTTATTAGCAAGTGTGTCAAAAAGCGTGTTCGCTCTTTCATACACACTAAATAATAATAGCTAAAAATGAGACGAATGGTGCCATGCCATTTCGTTGTGATCGTAAAAGCGCGCTAATGTAGGTACGTACGTATATTATTCAACGAAACTCGAACAAAATATTGCCAGGTGGGTTTTCGAACTTTGACAAAGGATAAAACAGTGGTGACATGTGGTGAAAATATGAATAGTAATTTTTTTATTAAAAAAAATGTTACCGGACAGCAAAGTGCCCATAACATTTTTTACTCCAAATGTGCTAAGGAATAGCTGGTTAAAGTTTGTCGGGTACGTGCCGATACACCCTGTATGCCCTAGGAATAAGAGGTGATAAGCGAAAACGGTTAGCTAGTTATTTATCAAATCGTAAATCAACTGTTCGTTAAAACAAAATCAAAAGCTTTCTATGCGACTATTGGCTTACCGCAAGGTATTTGTGTAGCAATTTGTAGCAATTTAGCAATTTGTTATCAACGATATAACAAATTGCTTCGAAGATATCGAAATATTGCTCTTCGATGACAACAAGCTACACAAAAAAAATAATGACCAAAATCATAGTCAAATACTACAATCAAATATTAGCAATATAAGTTTAATGATTGGTGAATACAAAATAATCTGTGGTACAAAATTATTTTTCAGCACATAAATAGCCCTTTATATATAAACAGGCTAGAAAACAGTCATAATAGTCGTTTTATCTTTAATGAAGGACTTATTGTACCTAAGCATACAAATAAATATGGACAAAGAACGATAAACTATATGATTCCCAGTTGTTTTAATATGTTACCAGCTGCTGAAATTAAAAACTCTGCCCAAAACAAACAATTGGTGAACTTACTGAAGACTTGGCTTACTGAAAAAAATATATTGTTTTAACTTACAATTACGTATTATTCTAAAGACTTTTAAAATTGTTATTTATGTTTTCATAATTTTCTTTTGCTATATTTCTGTAATTTTTTTTTTATGTAATTGTCAAAATGTAACTGTAAACTCACTATGATAAGATTTATAATGTAAATAACCCGTTAAACAAACTGCTAAAAAGTAATTTATCGTGACTTTTTTGCCTTATTTTTGTAGAGTGTGTAATAAAATTAAATAATAAATTTAGAAACCTGCAAAACCTTGATTTTCCACCGAAACAAATCTACTGTTTTATTTGAATATTCCATTAACAACACGGCATTAGAAAGAGTCACAGAAATGAGGGATCTTGGTATTATTTTATATGTAAAAATTAAAATTTGCTAGAACAAAGGTATGAAAACACTTTGGCTTCATATTGAACGATCAATAATTTAATTCCGTACAAGTCATAAAACTGTTATATGTGTGTCCAGTCAGAAGCCTATTCGAATACCACTTAGTAGTTTGGTCTCCCTCTTACAAAATTCATAATAATAGCATTGAGCGAATAAACAAAATTTTACGTTTCATTAATTTAAAATTAAATATCTCGCTAGAATACATACATTTTCATTTCTTATTTAAAATACTAAACTCTAAATTAGACTGCTCCAACCTTATACTTACAAAAACAACACCACTCAATACTCTATTCCACCGCAGTGTGCAGAAGCACGACTACACTGTTAATTTTCCCAGGGCCGGCCCTATGCGGGCGCAACTGGAGCAATCTGCCCGGGTACCGAATTATCAAGGCGCCAAAAAAGGTCGCTTCCCAAAAATACAAATCATCCAAAGATTATCGATTAGAGTGATCACATATCTAGGCGTCTACTGGTTTTGAACGACAAAATTTTATTCGCTCCAGGCGCCGTTTGGATCAAAGCAGGCCTTGAATTCCCAGATATAGCGGTTTCACACGGTGAGAAATCAACACTTGATATGTTTAATGTAAACTTGGTGAATTTTGAGGGTCATTTTAAAAACCTATTCCAACCCTCTTCTTTAACCTTTGATTATCTCTTTGTAAACCTATCTGATCACCGTATTTTGAAAATTTTCGTCTCTTTTATTTTTATTTCATATTTGTATGTATTTTTTGTATATTGTAATTTTATTTATATTATTTCTTTCTCATATTCTAAATTATTCTTAATGTCAAAACTATTCCACATATACTTATACCTACGGGCGTAGAATTAAAAAAAAGGCGCGTAAAAGGGCCAGCCAATGTGCATTCTGACTTCTAGGCTCTAATACGCTCGGCATAACGACTTATAATACGCATGGTGACGCCATGCAGGAAAATTTGTGTGTAGTGCGATGTATACGCGTAACGTGATGTAAAATGAGTTGCGCAAGATACGCTCAGTGTGTTTCGGTCCTTAGGGTGCCGTCCCAGAGCGCTCGCGCTATGCGCATTTTGCCGCCCTCTGCAAATAAATGTTATTATTTTCTAAAGTATGCACTTGTCGAGGTCAAGCGTCTTAGTAGCTGCTCTCCCGTTCGTCACCTACCTGTATTGTAAGTTTGAGAACAGCCAGTGTGCGGGCGGGCGGGCGCACAGTGGTCCCAAATCCCGATCTAGCTAGACAAAAATATTTTTTCATGGCATTTCAAGGGTCACAATGTAATAAAAAAAATACTTAAAAAAATATAAATTTATTTTAGCCATTGTTGCAGATTTTTTAAAACAAAATTAATTACTAATAAAATGTCCATAGTATAATAGTTCGGTTAAGTCATAACGAAGCACTTATTTTAAGTTATTAGTTAAAAATATTTTTTTAACATAATATAAGAACAAAACCGAATGACATTTTTTGTTTATGAATTACTAGCCGAGTCGCTATCGTCACTATTATTAAATGCTAATGTTCCAACATTGGCTTTGTTAACAGACTTCTGTATTTTCTTCGCTAGAACTTCTGGAATCCATAATAATTTTAAGACACCAGTAGGTAAGACATTGCAATGTGTTGTTGATATTTTGGCAGCATCCCGTTTTCCATGTGACCTCAAGTTGATTTGAGTAGTATGAGAGAGTTCTTGTGGACTTCGAGATTTTCTTGTTTTGCTTTTGGACGAGCATAAACCAAATTCTTTTTCTGGTCTACCATGTAGTCTCTCATCACGCGTCTCTACAGGAAGAATAAATACTGTGTTAAGCCATTTTGCGTAGGTATTTAAACTTCAATTTTAAAGAACTTCTTCCGACTTCAAACCATTTTCAAAATATTAATATAAACGAAGGGATTTTTTCTTAAGTAAACTATCCTCGAGACTTTAAAAACTGTTTTTCTTCAATAAATATTTTAAATGTTCATAAACACACTGCCGTATTGCAGCACAATTCAACTTTGACGTGCCCTTTACTTCTAGAATGTCCAAAATATCTAAACGATAGATTGTAGGTAGAGGCTCTGTAAAAGACAAAAGAGCAAGTTTGAGCAAACAAATTTTATAAGATATTATACATAAAGAATGGTTTTATATGAAACTAGTTTCGTTTGGTGGTTCAAATCGGTACACGATTTTGAAAGTTTAATTAAACTTTGGCAAATAATTTTAAATACAAAATTTTAATTTTCATACACCAACATAAAACTAGGACGTGCAATGAAATCAGGCTACCAAAGAAGGACAAAGCGAATACCCAGAATAGTATATTTTATAAAGGGATGAAATACTATAACGCGCTGCCGGAAAACCTTAAGTCTGCCCCAATTGAAAAGTTTAAGATGTTGTGTAGGAGCCATATCAAGAAAGAAAAAAAAAACATAGTATATTTAAATGTAATAATTAATTAGTCATTTGTAATCTTAAATGTACAAATTACTAAAATAAAATCAATAAATAAAAAATAAAATAAATATTGATACTTTTTTCACGATTTTGAATTAATAAGTAATGTTGAATAGGCAAATTATAAAATAATTAAATTAATTTGAAAGAACATACCATAGACTTCAATTTTTGTATTTACATAATTTCTCTCCGATTTCAAATAACAACACTAACGATCGAACAGCGTGCACACCCGAAAGCGTCCGACCGCTGGGCGAACGATTGGCACATCCGAAGTGTCGTGTTTACAACGTCGCCACGTATCTCGCGTATTGTTTTAAATTTTTTATCGATGTGAACATAATACTATGGACATTTTTCAATGTTGTGAGAATTTTTTTGTACATAAATAAAAACATCGTTGAAATCTTTTTGTCTAGCTAGTTTCCTCAAAGGGGACCATAGTGGGGCGACCGCGGGAAGAAAGAGTTGTTACCTGCGAGTCGCGCGCGGCGGCAAATTGCTCAGTGCGCGACCGTTCACGTAAATATAATTGATGTATTTACTTATCTACATTTAAACAGTCAGCACGCTGGAGGGCGACCGCGGGAAGAAATAGTAGTTACCTGCGAGTCGCGCGCGGCGGCAAATTGCTCACTGCCCGACCGCTCACGTAAATATAATTTATGTATTTACTTATCTACATATAAATAAGAATGTTGAAATTTTTTATTGCGCAAACCATTGAGCAACCAAATTTACCAATTCGTACCACCGGAAATCAGAAAATACCTTCAGGGAGAGATATGCGAAAAATCCATCTAAGAAAAACAGACGGACCAAAAAATGGTGCAATGTTTGCGAAAAGTAACTGTGCAACAAATACTGTAGGTACATGTATCAAGACAGTTTCGCTGAAACATATAATGGCGATAGTGAAAGCATATGAATTTGTGTTCATTTTTAGTTATTTATTATTTTACGTAGGTTAAGGTAAAAATTATCAAAAAAGTAAACCATTTTCCCCAAAGATGATTAAAACCCAAATTGATCAGAGATTTATAATTATGTTAGTTGAATAGAATAAAACGTTTTTGTAAACGTTTATGATTCTTGTTTAAAAAAAACTGATTTGATCCTTTGAAAACATTTATAAGTTTTATAAATGATTTACTTTTGGAGTATTATGACGTGTTGCGCTTCCTTCTTCTTTAGTCATCGTTTCGGACAGCATTACGGTGTCCATCATCAGACGTGATGATGGACACTGTAATGATGTCCCAATATCACTTATAAGTTTGTTTAACTACAAATGTGCAAAAAATGAATTTTAATATGAGCGGCAAAATGCTCCTCAAGCGACTTCTCACGTTTCAGGGAAAGGCGCGACCATGGCGCGACTACACTTGGGTTAAGTATATGTCATACAAAGCATAAATAAACCACCTACATACCTTGGGTTGGATCATGGACCTATTCCAAAGCTTTTTAAGTCCATCGATTGATCCATGATTGATCCAACAGTTTGCAACAGTTCTTTAAACTAACCATAGATTCTCATAGAAAAGATCAAGATCAGGAATAGAGGTATATGAATAATATTTCTGTCATTACATTGAAGGCATTGAAGTACCTACCCCATAAAAAAACTGTATGTGTGCATTATTTCTTAACATGGCAACATCATATTATTGTGTTTTCCAAATTTGAATCGATGGTCCTATTTTGCAATTTGATATTATTCTTCTGGTTTTATGTAGTAAATTATTCTTTTATTATTTGTTTCGTTAAATAAACTAAAATAAGTAACTCGATTTTTCTAAATCTAACTAACCAAAATGACAGCTAAAACTAAGGGAATTTTATTTGACATAAACCAATTTTTACCATTTGATTTAGGTAATAGTAATATAATTTATTTAGACGTACGTAATATATAACAGAATGCATTGCAATGGTACTTTCTATCAAAGCTTTATTGTACTGTAAAATAACAATGGTTATTCTAAAAAACAAGTTTATTCTCTTTTTTTTATATATTCAATAATATTGTTATTAGGTTTATTATTATTGGTTTCAAACTGTTTGATAATGCCTTCAGAGGGCGAAACAGCTGTCACGCGTAATAATAATTACACAGCAGAACTTGTTAAAAAATAAACTGTTTTTATAAACCCAATAACAATATTATTGAATATATAAAAAATAAAAATTAAAATGGAGTTCTACAAATTAAACTTAATAACAATAAAAAAAAAGTTTATTTTCTGTTTAGATGAGGAAATGAAGAAAAAAATATGTTTCTCCGAGACTCTCTTAGTTAGTTGCATACTTAATAAAAAAGTTCGACCACCTATGAACAAAAACATTGAAAGTTCAGCAGAATTTGAACCAGAGGAGATTAATGGAGAATCTTCGGAAGAAGAAGAACAACAAAAAACTGTAACACCCGTTCCCTCTGATGATGATTTCTTTTTTTATTTTTACGATAAAAAACTTCCCGACAAAGATAAGCCGACAGAGTACGACACTCTTATGAATGTCAATGGAATTCCGGCATTAAATCCTAACAGGAAAAAAGTAAGATGCACATGTTCAAAAGATAATTGGAAAGCAGTTTGTACTTGTGGTGCTCCGAGTGAGGATGAATTGCTCCCCGTGCCCGATGTATTGTCCACGAGCAGTGAATCAGAACTATCGGAAGAAGTAGACATATATGATAGAAAAAAAGCAAAGCAATGCAGATGTTCATCCACAGGAACAATCATGGATGAATGCAAGTGTGGCGCTGAACTAGACAAGTTAAAACGAAAGAGCCTACCTAAAATCAAACGGATTACTATTGATGTTCCTGAAGCCAGTTCAACTAAAGAAGGGTCATTGGAAAAAGGAACATATTCTTTATCAGGGGAAAAAACATATTCTTCAGGAGAAAAAACACTTTCTCTGACCACCCAATCTTCTTTATCCGTTGTTACTTCTTCAGAAATGAGTGAGGAAAACAGTTCACTGGTAAAGACATTATCTTTTACCACGGAATCATCATTGTCTATCTTAACCCCGGATGAGACCAGCGCAGAAACAGAATCACTGGTTAAAATGTCTGAAATTTCCTTCACATTGGATGATTTTGGAGAGTGTCTGAAAACATTGATAACGCCAGAGAATTGCACAACATCTGGAGGTAAACGAATAATGTACTCTTCACAATTTTTTATGCAATGTAAATATGTTGTCATATCAAATATTACAGTTTATGTGAAGTTTGGTGGATTTTCAGTTCTTTTAAAAATAAAAAAACCTTTTTTTAGGTTTAACAATGTCTGTTGAAACTATTGGAATTAGCCATGATAAGTTCTTGGTACACACAACATCACAATACATTACTGGTGGGTATGATTCAGGAACAGAGTTATTGAGCAAAGTGGATTTAAATCTTCACACAATGGAAGAAAATAAGGCCCAGTAAGACTACTAAGTTCTTACACAATATTTTTTTATTTACATCTATCGCAGCAGGCTTGAAAATTGTAATGATAGATTATTTCATTGTACATTATAATTTTCATCGGGGCCTTCTGAATATAGGTTTAATATCTATATATCTTGTATTTGTATTCTCCACTACATCTTTCATCAAATTAGCCTTGGATCATTTTGTATTTGCATCTACACCTTCAACATCTCTCATCGATTTCCCCCTGATTATCTTGTATTTATGTTCTCTACTAAACTTCCCATCAATTTCCCTGTGAATTATACGTATTGTATTTTTATATTCTCTATTTTATCTCCCATCAATTTTACCCTAGATTTTCTTGTATTTTTATTCTCTGCTACAATTTTCAATTTGCCCCTAGATCATTTTCATAATTTTTTCCCCTGGATTATCCCGAAATATTTCCGAAACCTTCTAAAAGTGGAAAATAGTTGAATTCGTTACGAATAAAAGCAATTAATATAAGCACAAATATAATACAAAAAATTATTTCGGATTATTTTCAAGCTCAAAATTAGAATAATTCCTATGCATGAACTGATTTCCGCCCTACGACCTTCCTTGTAGTGTACTAACGCAAACGCACGCACAAAACGGTACTTAAACTGGAAGCGCTGAAGCTGCTGAGCAAAGGCTGTACGCAATGCGCACAGACAGGGGACGTCACCGAGCTTTTTCACTTGAAATCTGTTTTTTTAAGTGTATTTGAATATATCCTAGGAATTATTCTCAACTGCAAATGCGCACCTGTATGTGAATCTCACAGAATTCTGGGAGAGACTTTTAAATCCCATTATGAGAATTATGCAACGGGTTGCAAGTTTCGGGCGGGAATCGACAGCGTTCAAATTAAGTTCAATGATAATCTTGCATTAATTTTATTATTCTATTTTATAAATTGGTAGGTATATACCCATAGAGATATTAATTTATTTTGTGCTTACACATCTGATTATGTGCATGACTTGTCGGTGAACATTTTTGTTAGAGAAATTTTATATTTTCTTCCTGTAGCGAGATTTCAGTACACGGTTCCCACTATCGAAGAGGTGCTCGAGCCGCCAGAGTCTAGTATAAACTATTTTATAGTAGACTCTGATTACTCTCTTTTTGTATTTTATAAAATCATCAACATAATGAATTGGGTTTTATATTCCAGGTACAAGAAAAGGAAAATAACTCGTGAATTCTTTGAAAATGAATTATTTATGGCAATATGTGAAGGGGGCTATTTCTGTAGCACCACCACCAGAGAAGGCGATTCCAAGAAAAATGAGAGCAAATATATTTCATATGATGATGCATATACCTTCGTCTTGGACGGGTCTAACATAATTCTGCTTCGCTATCTAGCACTGACACAGTTTGAAGGAAAACTAACGACAACGTATATGGATATGAGTGGAAATATTGGCGAAAGTTCTTATGTAAGTCCGTTGAACCACCTATTTTTATATATGGGGCTGTTTCAATTCGGAGTAACAAGAGATCTAAGAAAGGTTAACAGTTGTCTAGTGATTAGGGGGTAGAGGGAACTAAAAATTGTCTCAAAAATGGAAAATACATATTTCCCCCCTTAAATGAATATCTACACTATTACTCATTGAGGATAGAAATATTCTTGGTCATGATTTGGCCATCTAAGATAAATATGGACAATCTTAGATATGGTCAGGGCCGGCCTATGCAATTGGAGCAGCCCTCTCCGGGCGCCGAATTGTCAAGGCGCCAAAGCACTGATAATACCCAACACCTAACATTCCTAACACATAGCCCTTGAGATTATTTTTCACAAAAACGGCGCTACACAAAAATACAAATCATCTAATATTATTGATTACAGTGGTCACCTACCTAGGCGTCTGCTGGTTTTGACAATGGACTTCAAAATGTTACTCGGTGTCGGGCGCTGTTTGGCTCAGGGCCGGCCCTGGATATGGATTTGACTTGTGTTGTCATATGGTAATACCTAGTTTATTTTCAGGTTTCAAAAATTATTCCCAACGCGATGGTGAATAATCAAGAGATGCCCGTCTTACAAGTAGGCCGAGTTAACCTTAGTGGCTTAGGGTATGAAACATCAGAGTGTTATGTATTCACTTTACTAGGTAAGCGTCATTGCTCTCCACCAGATCCTTGCATTGATACATATGTACATCACGGTAATTTAATATTGTAATGGTTTCATACAACTAACTCTGGTAGTTACTTGATTTCTCAATGAAGGTTACCTAGTTCAACACCAGTGGAGTGATAGCAACATTGTGGTGCACATAAATCCCTTATTACCAGTCGATCCAGTTACAAATCAGATTTGCAGACAAATTCCACTGAGAAACAATTGGAAGGATGATATGCAGATACTCTCCAACTATTTTGATTTCAAAGTAAGAACAGATTTTCACAAACGCGATTTTAATCTAATCATAAAGTTTTTTTGTTAAAAGAAAAACCTAAAAATTATAATTTTTTGTAGGACAGACGTTTGATGGAGAATGAATCATACCTTGCGGGAAAGGTTCAATTGCAGTCAATTTTGACAGATTATTTTCAGACTATCCTTCTGATGAAGCCGAGAGACGTGGTGCCATTTACGATAAGCTTTTTTGCCAGTTTTGATAAAAGCATCACGCTCCCTCACAATAGTTACTTTGATAAAAATTGCCAGCGAGTGCGGTATTCATCTCTTTGAGTTATGTATACAAATCATTTAAATAACCAAACTAAAAAAGGATAAAGTGAAGAAAACTAAAAGGTTGTACAATTATCTTATTTATTGAATTGAATTATTTAATACCTATCTAAACAGTTTTATATTATTTTAATATCTGTGCAAGTATCGATTCGCACACTAACTAATAAAATTTATTTGGTAATTCTGGTAATTCAACTCTTCGAATCTCCAGGCTCCTCCATAATAACACATCTATGTATATGTTTAAATTATAATACATATATTATAAGCCACCGCAACCACTAAAAGTGAACATGAATTGCAAAATTGAGCTATTAGGGTGATAACAATTTTAATAAAATATAATAACATCATCCAATAAAACATTTCATAATGAATTGTTGATTATTTAAATTATTTAGTCTGGTATTTTCCATAATTTTTGAAACTGCAAAGTCCAAATTTATGTATTCTTTATAAATGAATGAAACCTATTAATATATAAAATATTAATGTTTATTATGAAAAGAGTGAAGGAATGTCCAAGTTGCACAATATGTTGCTTCTTCACAACAATAATAATAATTATCCTCCACTGAAAAATCGACTTTTAGCTTTGCTTGTATTTATTATTGTTTTTACTATGCAAGTCTGTCGTCTTTGGAACACTTTTCCCGAAGCATAGCCTCAGAGCAGATCTCACCAGCAACAGGATGGAACCGAACAATACAATTAGTATGACGAGGAAGAAGGCCATGACGTCGAGGTTAAGGGCCTGGTAGGTGTACAGGTCGAGAGCTGGGGAGCGGAGGTGTCTCCCCTTGTACTTGGCCACGTACTCCACTGTCTCGGTGGCCAACTGCAGCGGTGGTGTCCGATCATGCCATTGCATTGATAGAATCTTGGCTGATTGACGCATTCTGCAACATAATAATAACATGTTAACTTTTTTATTGCACAGCTTAAAAAGGCAACAGAAATAGATAACTTGACTACTGAATATGTAGTATTATATTAATTGTGTAGAGTTTATTTTGTGTGTCATAGATTATTCATAATGCACATTTTTTGTTGTTATATGATATCAAACTTAAAGCCCTACAGTAGCAATCGGCATAAGGAGCCCGCTCACAGGGTAAAAAAGATAATCTCTTTATTTACCCACAGTTGACACGAAGACGAGGGAGAAATGTTCCCTGGCACAGTATACAAATGATACAATACGAAATAATTTGCTATCAAACATCAAGAATATTGGAAACAGAATAATTACCATCAATTAAATATAGATGGTTTGTTATTTCTTTTTAAATTAACACCACACAGGAGGTCCTAAGGAAAATTATTTCCTTCAGGGCCCATGTCGTCTTAGGGGATGCTGGAAAGGAAGGAGAGGAATTTCTGGGAAGGAAAAAGGTGTGCGGGATGGGTAGGAATCTGGGGGTCAGGACGTATGAATCGACCCCTCCAACTGTTGTGTTAGGCGATGAGTTGAGAGAGTCCGGCTGGAGATGTCAAAAGGCCTCTCTTGATCCGGCCCGCCATGCAGTTGGTGGGCAGACGCATCCACCGCCAAGATCTAGACAAAACTCACCCCTTGAACTTGGGCACCCCTGCTAAGTCACCAAATGTAGCGAACCTTTCGGGGTGACCTATGACAGAGGTGTTGGTTATCCAATAAATGTTTCCCGGGGAGGCGGTACACATACACGCCTCCCGAATTGAAAGCAGTATTGGAACGCAGTTGCATCCTAACTATGCTCATTATTTGCAACCAAAGGGTTAAACAAAACTGCCCTTTTTCCATTTTGGTTTGTTTTTTCATTGTTGTTTATTTTAAGGAATTTCCACAGCTAGTTCTTGCATGTCGTGATATTTACTTAAATTGTCATCCTAGGATAATTAATTTTGAAGGAATCATGATGGATGGGTATTGATTACAAAATATTTGAAAGACACCTACCTAGAATTAGGTACTTCCTACAAATTATGTATTTATACGTGTTTTAAATCCTATTTGACTTCAAAAGTCTATCAGTCAGTCAATAAATATATTAAACTTACTCTGGAGTAAGAACTTGGGTCAGCGCTTCATAGACAGTCTCCTTAGTGACAGCTCCATAGAGCACTCTCTTTCCCAGTCCAGCCTCCACCGCTGCAGCGGAGTTGGTCCCCTGGTCTGCAAACACCGGGATGAAGAGCATGGGGACTCCGCAGTGGATGGCCTCAGTGGTTCCCAGCAATCCCCCGTGGGATATGAAGGCAACGGTCTTTGGGTGATCTGTAATTAAATTATAATACATGGTCACAAATATATTAAAGAGGAAATCCTTGTTGTTTGGAAAACAAACCTTATTTTCCAAACCTTAGCCTTAAACAAGCTTTTATTTTTATGATGGTACCAATAATATTATTTAGAGGGTGTAAGTGTGATTTTAAAACCATAAAAAAATATCGTTGGCCTAGCGCACACATGTATTAAGTACAATTTGAAAATTCAATTTATAGAATACTCCAGGTTAATTATAAAATTAATATGAATATTCCCTTTTTGTACATTTTAGATGAAATAAGTAATGTAAATTATCCATAAAACATCTGTTTTCAAAGCGAGTAATCTTGATAAATGCTTTACAAACAGAGTAATTGTTTTTACTTAAAACTGGACTTAAGATGTTTGAAAATGTTTGTAAGAGTCTAATAATGATACAATTTTTTATGTGGTTGGGGATCAAGAGATATATTCTCATATATTTTAATAGATAAAATTGTACAATCTAAGCCCGTCATCCCACGAGTTGGTACGCACTACATGGTACGTACAACAAACCGAACACTGCAAAATCCTGCACACAAAATTAAGTTATATAGTAAGGTAACGGTTTGCAGCGTAGTTCAGTGTGGAACTTTTCTGCGCAGGGTCTTGCTGCATTCGGTTTTTGTCAATTGCTTACCGACCTATTGGACGACTGGCTAAGTAATACGGCTAGTAAAAAAATCTTTTCCAATGTATTTAATAATTTTTTCTTTACGTTTTGAATATTTTATTGTAATTGTGGGAATGGGAAAAAGCATTGGCTGAGTGAGGAAGAGCATGGATCCTCGTCACAGCGGACAAGATATAACAGCTCCTGTTCGTTTAATCCCTTTAGAAGGCTTCCCTTGTTAAGAGACTGCTAAAAAGTGTTCAACAAAAGTGTTTTACGTAGTGCTTACCTTCTGAAGTAGCGATATGTGCGAAACTATTATCGTTTAGCCGGAATTTGCAATTGCCATAATATTTTAAACCGATAAAATTTGGTAAGTGAAGCTAACACGAACAAAGACTCTTAATGCAGCCGGAGATTGAATACATGGGTCCTCAAGCCTCAAGCAGTGTAATTAGTTCGGGATTTATGGGACCTCTTCAGCGAGCTGTCTTTGAAGGATATCTACGTATAAAACAGATAACCAATATTTTGTTTAATATTTGTTTTTATTTCAGACGACATATAAAAAGATAATGTACACTTTGTTGGTTGAATATATTTTGTTTTGTGATATTCAAACCCTCTAGGTCTGAGAAATTGTTGAACCACAAGACATAGTATGAGGTGTATTATGTCACTGTGTATTATTGCAAAGTAATTTGTTTGCAACGAGAAATGCTTGCTTTACTTTGTTTTTTTTTTTAACAATCTTCATATCAGAGTATTACTTATTTTATTTTCTCAAAGACTTTATGTCGAAAGGAGCGCCCTTTGATCGTACACGAAATTTGTGAATAGAAGAGATTTTAATTTTTACTTTCTTGGTTAGGTTCTAATTGTATTCAGGTATTTTGCGCATACTAGAAGAGGCAATAAGAAACATTAAGAAGTCGCCTAGAAGAGATAGGAATAGACTAGAAGGGTCGGTAAAAAATAAGAAGATACAATAAGAGCCAGGAAGCAGCAATAAGGGGCGAGAAGAGGGAACGAAAAGAAGAAAATCTAAGAAGAGACTAGAGGAGCCAAGAAGAGACTAGAAAAGATAAGAAGAGACAAGACAAACCTAAAAAGATCGAGAAGACGCAATAACTGGCATGAACAACTAAAAAGAGACTACAAGAGACGAGAAAGGCGGTGAGAAGTAAGAAGAAGACAAGACTAGCCAAGAAGGGGCGAGGAGATGCAATAAGAGATGTGAAGAGCTAAGAAGTGACTAAAAGAGTCCAGAAGAGACGAGAAGCGGCGGTAAGAAGATTGAAGAAGAGACAAGACTAACCAAGTAGGGGCAAGAAGATGCAAGAGGAGGCAAGAAGAAGCAAAAAGAGTCAAAAGGAGCCAAGAAGGGGCGAAAGGATGCAAGAAGAGGCAAGAATAGACTAGAAGGGGCGGTAAGACGTAAAAATATGCAAGAAGAGGTAAAAGGAGCCAATATAAACTAGAAGAAACAAGAAGAGACAACAAGATACAAGAAGAGACAAGAAGAGACAAAAATAGACAAGAGGAGACAAGAAGAGACAAGATGAACCAGGAAGAGCCAAAAAGAGTCAGGAAATATAAGAAGAGGCAAGAAGAAGATGTCATAAAGAAGAAACAACGCTCAATCAATTCCTTTATTACTGCCCATTCTAAATTCCAATATTGGCTTATTGGGTTGCCTGTATACCGGTCGATTAAACTCCAACCTCCTTCCAATCCTCAGACCACGTGTTCCAAGTCCTAACAAATCAGTACCCCTGGTGTACCGGTCGCAACGGAATAGTAGTGGTCCTGGCTGGGGTGGTACAATCGTATCATTGTATCGAAATTGTGGGAATGGGAAAAATGTCATAAAAAGTTATTGCAGAGACGCTGCGGGAGTTACTCCGCTCGGGGGACCGTGTGTAACTAAATTATCGTTCGGTTTTGATGGCCGAGTAATCAAATATAAAATGGTTCAGGAAGTGATTAATTTATCAGGGAATGTTTGTATCTTTGTGTAGAATTTCTACAAAGGAACATTCGATTTTAGTCGAATGACCTTGTTTTGCAGGGTTTGATGTTTATTTTCGCCGCGTTACCCCAAAAATTTGAAACGCAGCTGTGAAAAAATAATGGGATTTTTTTTATTGCATGCAGATAATTTAACATTCTTACCAAGCATTGGAAAAAGTGCTCTTCGGATTGTTTACTGGCTTGTATACCAGAGTTGAAATAATAATGCTTTTTAAGAGGAAGCTACAAGCCAAAAATATGCATATTCTTTGTATGCCTTATTTCGTGACGAATATAGGTAATAATCGCTCGGCAAACGGAGTTAAGAAACGCTCGTTTTCAAGCGCTAAAGTGGTTTTTATTTATTTTGTGAACAATTTTATAAGAACGCAAAAAAGTTATTCAAGGAAAACTGTCACAGATAATCTTAGCCATCATATTGTATTTTTTATAGTTGTTTTATTTATGCGTTCATACATTTCTATTGGATGAAAACATTTTTGAGTAGTAATAAATATTTTTTTTATTTGAATTCTACTCCAAGGAAACGACAGGAAAAGCATCAATTTATCTAAAGCATATTTTTTGGTATTCATAATGTAAACCAATTAAGTATGAAGATTAATGGAAAATCACTATTTAGCATTAAGCTTCGCCTTCATAATTTGCGACCTGACTGCTAAAAACATCGTGCAAAAAATGTACTGTTATACTTCTGCGGTTTCTAACGGGTAGCTGGTTAGTGATTACTGTTTAATAATACATACTTTTAGTTTAATGCTTCATATCTTGCGATAATAAGTAGGTACTCAATTATAGTTAGATACGCTCACGAAAATATAAAATTATTCTCATATGAATAATGAATGATTTTAAAAGTTCCACTTGTTTGCCTATTTTAAGGTTTTTATTAATCATAAATACATATATTAAATTGGAATTCCATCACGAATAACGGTTACAAAATTGTAAAATTATTCTGCTGGGCTTTATTTAATTTTAGTGCGAATAGATTAACATCGAAGTTGGTAGCTATGTTAGATAAGTCGTAAAAACAGATTTGAATTATTCATTATTAATATTTATTTAGTTATGGAAGCGAATTGATATTTGGCTCTACAAAAATGATGTGCGAAAATTGCGCTTCGAAGTATATGTACCAAACCGAGCGAAGAAAGAGCATTAAAAAGCAACTTTCATAAAAAGCACTAAACTTGCATTTTTTTATTTGTTATTTTTTCTTCTTTTTTGTGTTAGTACCTTCGTAAATAAAACAAATAGGTGGACTTTGTGAGAATAAGAATCTTTTAAGAAATTAAAAACACCATTAAAATTTATTTCAAACACTAAGAAAGGTCAAAACACGCCATAAAAAAAGTATGTCAATGTGAAACATACTTTTTTTATCATGTAACCCACCACCCCCGTTTTTTAGGAAAACTATTTGAGTAACTATCAGTGTTGCCAACGGATCTTGGCCTAATGTAGCCGAATTTCAGTTGAAAATCCGTGGGGGGTGGGGGGGTAGCTACGGAATTCCGTTTTCGAAAAATTCCTCACATTTTTCCGGCCGCAAAAAATATATCAAATACCGGTGTATTTTTGTTTAAAAGGTAAGTTCAAGAGGTTTTTGTTATGTTATGTTTAGTAGCCTAAATGGCGATGAATCGCCTTCGTTGGCAACACTGGTAACCAAAGTTTGGAGTTGTCAAAAATTTATGTGTTGCCACGAGCAAAATTATTTGCGCGCATATTTGTCTGTCAAATCTTTGTTTTTTGGAGATAGATCTAGCGTGTGCAGTAGCAACACTCTTATACCAGATCTGATGTTGACACGACAACGACTATCCTCTTCGGGTTTCAATGTCTGTACGTCAAAGTCGCAATTAATCTCAAATTAACGTGATATAGAATGCCAGATTTTGTAAATCATGTTCCTGATATTAAATGTATTGAGGGCCGCACAAAATAGCTTGGCGGGCCTTAGGTTGAGTATGACTGGTTTAACCCAAGGTTCGTAGAAAACGTATTTAACAAGGTTAGCTCATTCAGGGAGTAGAGCAGTGATTGACTAGAAAGTCGTGACGTAGCTAGAAGCCCATTTTCCACAGGGAGATTTGAATTTACTGCAATACAAGTAGCGTCAAGTGACTCGGAATGCATTTGCAATGATTTATTTACAATGAGTTTGTAATATTATACTAATTATTATATTAAAGCTGACGAAAAATAACACCATTAATAGTATAGGTAGTGAATTATACTAATAAAATTGTGAATTGATCAATAGAATAGAAATTATGAACAAAACCGTGATTTAAATCACACCTCACACATCAAAACTGTAATTTTCCCGGGAAACTGACGCGCATGGCGCATGCGTAAGTCTGCCAAAATTTCATGTTTCAGATCTTTCGCACTAAAGACGTTTTTATGAGTAATAATTCGAAATAGAAATAGTACAGTCATTATACAATGTGTAACAAAAACACGGTCGGAAAGTGTTTTTTTATTAGTAAGGCTGTAAATCTTCATACTATAAATAATCAAAGAAATGTTCTTAATTTTAGTGCGAATTAGTTAGACTTTTAGAGTAATAAGTCGTGCTGCGCTTCCTCCTTGAACCCAAGTTTAGGAAAGTAGTTTCCAGTAGTGCCCATCAGAGGAAATATATATATATATATATCGAGCGTAAAAAAATGTTTCTGTACTACTATAAAGGTGATATTGTTGCACGGTAATTCTCTTTGATGAAATCTACACTAGTTCTACAGTCTAGAGCGGGCTACAAGCACCAACCATACTAATTTGAGATTTACTGCACGTGGTTGTTTGTCTCCGAAAAATATTTCTGCGTAAAATCTTGTTCAATGAACTAAAATTTCCTTTGAATTTAGGCGTAATTTTCAAAACAGTAACTGCTTGTGTGAAGAATAATTCAGACAAGCGATAAAGTTAAATTGTCCTTTTCAAAATTGGATTTATAATATCCTGTGATTTTCACGGGTTGGCGCAACTGTAATAATATAATTAGCCGACACGGTCGTGAGAATCTAAAGAAAAGCTTGTTTCATGATTTGAATGCAAAATGCATTTCTTACGTGCGTAGACTTGTTATAAAGATATATTTAATTATACATTAGATCAGTTTGGATCCCACTGCTATCTAATTATTCAACCTGTGATCGTGAATATAGCATTTTCTGGCCTTGATTATATAAAGGTATTCAACATAGTTCCTGCAAGCCCATTTTCTTATTTAGAATTCAACATAGAATTGACATTGCTAATAACTAATAACTTACTACAAAGATATTATTGGTATAAGGTAAATAGAAGATAAAACATAATAAAAAAAATCATAAAATATGTTTTTCCTTAACCAATTAATATATTTTTTTCATTTTGACAGAACGGCGCCTGGCGCGAGTAAAGTTTTGGCGCCCCTTGTCAAAACCAGTAAATGCCTAGGTAGATTATTACTGTAATCAATAATTTTCTGATGATAGGTATTTTTGTGTAGCACCGTTTTTATGAAAAATAATAATAAAAATCGTATTAAGCGTGGCCAGCGATCTCGAATTTTTACCAAAAAATTAGAAATCTAAATTTATAAAGCTTACTCTCAGACTTTTGAAAGATGTTGTAACTTGAAGTTCGTACGTTTCTTTGGCTTCCGACTTCTGACTAACGGCCGCTGTTCCCAATCCTAATAATCAAATTCCAAGCGAATCACCACTGCACTACTTTGCTTAAGCAAGCTGCCCAGTCTAAGCCAGCCGGACAGTTGGATTAGCCATAAGCAATATGTAAGGAAAAAACTAGTTACAAAAAGTGTCGACAGAGTGAAAAAATACCGCGAATCAATGATCAAATGTCACTCTGACAATCGACAGTCGCGCTCCTATCAGTTTTTTGTGTTGCATTTGTCATTATACTCATTATCATTTTGTGTGAAGTTCTTCTCACACTTTGCTTTGATCTCCATTTTAAGGTTTGTTTGGGTTTGTTTTGCTGTCGCACGGAGAAAAAACTTACGTCGATCTGTCAAATCAAATGGGAAGTCCTGATTGTGGCATCACGTTCAAGTTGTCACTTTATTTTTAATATATTATATACGTTAGTTTAAAAAATATGAAATACCAGTTTATGAATAACGGTATTTTAAAGAAGTAATGTGTATTAATAAGAGCTACAATAATTAACTCTTTAATATTAATTTAACATAGAAAGTTTTTAATTTGATGTCATTTTATTGTCTATGGTAATGTGCGGTAGTGTGTGGGGCTACTTAAGATTTTCAAAGATAAAATGATTGGGAACAACGCAAATCGAACGTTCCCTACAAAATGTTTAAAAATCGCTTGGCTGAGCAAAAAAAAGATTTGAACTTGGATAACGATTAAAAAGTTGGGAACAGCGGCCGTTTTAGCGGCTTACCGTTTTTTTTTTTTTATTTGATATTTGGCTGTTTTTTTCGCATCCATAGAAATAACGCCCGGTTAGATTTCGGTAATTTTCAAAAATCACCATGGTTGCAAAATACGATTAAAAAAAATCGAAATGTCTTATATCTTTTGCTTGAATCAAAAAAAGTGATGCAAGAAGTTACCGATTCTACAATCTACATGTGTACAACGGGCTTCACGTTTGGAGCTCGTCAAAAAATTCATCTCCAGAGAAGAGTGAAAAAAAAGTGTAAAAAAAGTATGTCCAATGATAATTTTATGTGAAATTCGTCACATTCACTGAAGAGATACTACACTTATTACATTATGGTCATATCTATGTACACAATGAAGGTACATATTGTATAATGTTCTTACGTGAAAAAGAAAAAAAAATGGCAAGGTTTTAATCTGGGAAGCATTTTACTTGTATTTTTGTAGGACGTAAAAACCGTTTATCTTTATTTAATTATTTAGATTTAGAATTCATTTTAGATTACTTGTGCTTCTCGCAGACCTAACAATTTGATTTATATGTAAGTACTATTATTTCAAACGCGCAAACGGGAACTAGAATAATATTATTTCGTAGTAAAATGGTAATCATAGAATTAAATTTAATTATTATAATCTATCTTTTATACAAAAAAAATTATTAATGTTCGTTTATTCAAAATTCTTCATTGATTGCTTTAAAATTTTGACACAACGTTGCATTCGAATACGCGTGTGTTTTTTTAATAAATATATACATTTACATAGATATCACCTGCGACAGGAAAAAACATGCTTTTTGAAAAAACAGCGCCCTCTGTTGGACATAAAACCGACACGCACTATTGTTTCTCTATTTGCACAGACAGACAGAGCCACAGCAACGCGTGGTGGGGTACAGCTGGTTTAAAATAAAATCAACCGTTTCAAGTAGGTACTATTATTTAAATTCAATATTAATTACGGCGTTGTTATTTTGCCATTACTTATTAGTTTTTTTTATCTATAGATACAACAGATATTATTTTTCTTCTCTTTTTAAACATTTGTTGTATAATACATATCAGTATATTACATAAATTTATTTTCTAATTACCTTATGAGTAAATTATATTTAGCTATTTTATCCATGTATTATGTTATACTTACATACACATACTGCCAATTTACTGTGTAAAAGCCCGATAGGGCGTTAATAAATAATAAATAAAATAATATTATGCGCGCATAATTTGGGCGTGGCATAAACGTATATGTTGGGGTGATACACTAAGCTATAATCTTCCTCAGGAGAGGGGGCATATCAATTGGGAAACTGCCACCGAATATCATTTCTTTGTATGGGATCTGTCACTTTGACAGAAATTGTTCAAACCCCCTCTCCTGCTATAGGCATAATTCTTAAATATAGCCTGGCTAGCATATCACTGCGCATATCTTCGCCACGCCCACACTTATAATACATCATCTTTTTAGGTGTGACAGGTCCGCATGGGATTGTATGGCGAGCAATATGGAGTTATATAAAGAGGCTTTGAACTTATAACGTAATCTGTCACCCCCTTAAATCCCAACACTTGTACTTTATAATATCACTAGGGTTTATTTCGGCTTGAACTCCATTTAGTCTAACGATGTACGACGCCAATAATAATGGTGTTGCTTTTTTAGATATCCAACTATCGGAGGTCGCCCAATGAAACAGAATTATAGTGACGCGTTACAATAAAGCTCTATTCTGCTCACAACAGAGCTATTTATAGATAAGCTTTACTAAAGATGGTAACTTGGAAACAAATAATTTTTTGGCCTTTTCAGTGCATAATATTATATTAAATGTAGAAATGTAAATTTATATTTTATTATTACGTGATTACTTCAATTCAACTACCCGTAGCCAATTAAACTTTGGCATCCCCGAATTGTGTTGCGAGGCTGAAAAAAGTGTGAAGGGAAGGTGTCAAAATAAAATAATTTTAATAAAAGGAAAGTTAAAATAATTTTATATAAAACACTAGTACCTACCTGACCGGCAGTCAGAAGGCTGCGGGTTGAATTCCCGTCAGCGGCATGTGTATTTTCGGAAGTTTTTTTCATTTATATATGGGTTCCATGCTAATAATTATTGCTTAAAAATAATCTGTAATCATTAATTGTTTTTTTTTTATTAGTCTAAACGCAACATGCTTTATGTGAGTTATGCATCTTTGTGAGTACCTACTGAAATGAAGTCAAATAAGTTTGATAGACCTATACTAGATAATGTTCAAATTGCTTACGCAGTAGTTCCAGCTGGGGAAGCCACTTCTTAAGGAAAACGTTCTTGGGCAGGTTCGGGATCGGTTCCCCCTCCCACTTCCAGATGACTTCGTAATCGATTTTGGAGAAGGCGTCCACGAAGGCATCCCTCTTGTGCAAGGGCATGGTGGAGGTCCTCAACATGGAGCCCATGCTAAACACGACCACCCCGTTCTTGGATGCGTTCATGAACTGTTGTAATTCCTGAAAAAACAGTATATTTTAATTATTTTTAATGTGTCTGACACGTGACCATTGACAATTAGAAACTGAGAAAACAATCTTTATGCTTTATGTCTTAACGTTGTACCAAAAAGAAGGCAGGCACCTACATGCACATTTCTTATTTGGGTACATGTATCTTTTTAAAGTGGAGAATTGTTAAAGTCAAAAAACCACGAAATTGGAGGAGAGTTTTGCTGTCTAGAAAAAAAAAGTTTTATTTATATTTAGTACAGGATATATTATACATTTATAAAATGTTTTGACTATCCAACTACAAGGAATCCCCGTTTTAGGACAGTCACATTTTGATGAATTAGCATAGGTACCCTTTTTGTACCAAAAGAAAAAAATGACGAGAAAAATAAAAAATAAAAGTAGACTAAGCATAGGTTTAGCAAACTTATTACAATAATAATAATATCAATTTGATCTCTGGTGATTTGACTTGTTGTTCTTGTATTGTTTTGTATTTATTATGCTTATATAATGCACTTGCATAATGTGGATTGACTAGATGATCATTTGTGGAAAAGTGTGTGGAGGGGTTTCGTTTTTCCTTTGGGGAAGATTTAACCCGGACATAAAGTCGGAAAAGAAAAATAAAGATACTTATACTTTGTAATCGACCAGCTAGGTCTTTTACACAGACTGTTATATAGGGGGCCGGTCAGTCCGTAGTTAGCCGCTAGGTCCGGGTATAAATCTGCTTTACCCTTGCTCGGGTCGGTAAAGGAATCTACTTTTATCCTTGCTCCGGTCGGTACAGGAATCTGCTTTTATCCTTGCTCCGGTCGGTACAGGAATCTTCTTTATCCTTGCTCAGTTCGGGGCCGGAATCTGCTTTATCCTCGGTGCGGGAGGAGGCAGGCAGGGGCAGAAATCCAGGGGGGAGCCAAGTGAAAGAAGTATCCAAGTTCAGATCCAGAGAGAAGTGGTCGGGAAGAGCAGAGTAGAGTAGCTGGTGGCGGTCCAAGGCAGAGAGAGAGAGCTGAAGGCTGGCGCGCCGTATTTATTGTGCAATCCCCCTCTCCCGACTTTGGGGAGGGCGGGTCGACGCGCTGCCTTCATTCGCGGGGTGTTGATGATCCGCGGGCTGTGACGTCCGCTAAGATTTAATTAGCGGAGGTCACAACCTTTAGAACTACTCTACTCTTTATGCTCTTTTAATCAATCCTAACCACTCCTCCCTAGCATTTTTATTTATTAATCAGTTGTACATAATTCATTCAGTGTGGGGGTCCCCGGCCCAACATATTCAGGGGAAATCGTAATTAATTTTCTTAATTCTAAATTAATACTAATTTTTATTAACTAATTATGTTTAGGAGAGTCCGGCCGTTTTATCAATGTATTTTATTTCGTAATATCTACGGCCAAACTCTCTCAAACTTAGTCTAAACATTTCAATAAATCTTCAATTCAAAATGTTTTGCCGTACGGCGTTGCTTACGGGCGCGTTGATTGGTTCCAGGCGGTCGCCTGGGGCCGGCCGGGCGCCCGCGCTGAGGGGAAGCGACGCGGGGGCGAGCGGGACTCGAGGTATCGAAGCTCAACGTAAGTTCTAAAACCACGCTCCGGCTCCGCGCTTCGACCATTATGAAATGTCGGCCGCCGAGAGCGGTACACACCGTCCGGTACACTCCCCCCGGCGCAGCGGTGTCTGCGCCCCATTTAGCTAGGACGGGGTTGTTGGCGCCGGCGTCTGCGATGGCTGGCGCCTTGATGTAGATGCGATGTGGATACCGATGTGGATGCCGCTGCACGATCTGGTGGTGCGGCTGACGAGAGGACGACGATTTTTACCGCCGGCCGGATGTATTCTCCGGTACTGGTTCGTACCCGGACTGCTCGTACTTGGCCGTCGGCCGCCGGCGTGGCTTCGATCACACGCCCTCTTGGCCAGCTGTTGCGAGGCAGGGCGGGGTCGGCGATTAGTACCAGGTCGTCCTTCAATATGGGAGCACTTCGGTGTTGCCATTTATGCCTCTCGGCCATAGTTGGCAAATACTCCCGCAGCCACCTCCGCCAGAACATGTCGGCAATCCGTTGGCCGATGCGCCACTGCTTTCGCAGACACATTTCTTCATCTTTGGGGCCGTACAATGACAGGTGTGGGCGCTTTCCAGCCGACCCCAGTAAAAAATGGTTGGGCGTCAGCGGCTCCTCGTCGCGGGGGTCGACCGACAGGTGTGTTAGCGGCCGACTGTTGACTGCAAATTCTGCTTCCGCCATAGCGGTCAGCAGCGTCTCTTCTCTGGGAGCTCTTTCCTTCAGAACCACCTCTAGAGCTCGTTTTACCGACCTCACAAGGCGTTCCCACGCTCCCCCCATATGCGGTGATGCGGGCGGGAGAAAATGCCACTCGATGCTTTGGGTAGCGAGGTGGTCCTGAAGTCGTCCGTCATTTCGCAGGGCTGCGGTCGCTTCCCTCATCTCGCGGTCCGCCCCGCGAAAATTCGTCCCGTTATCCGAGTAGAGCGAGAGAGGTTGTCCTCGGCGCGCTGTCATCCGTTGTATGGCCATGATCGCGGCGTCGGCCGTCAGAGAATGTGCAATCTCAATGTGAATCGCTCGGGTGGAGAGACAAGTGAAAAGAGCCCCGTATCGTTTTTCCCGCCGCCGGCCGACGGTAATTTCTATGGGCCCGAAATAATCTAGCCCGCAGTTAGTGAACGGGCGCACGTGGTGGGCTAGTCGGGCGGCGGGTAGTTGGCCCATTAGCGGGGGGTGCGGTTTTTCTTTTCGCGCGTGGCATGTGGTGCATGCGTGCGTTATTTTTCTAATATTCGTCCGTAGTTTTAGAATGTAGAAACTTGCACGCAAGTCAGCCATCGTTCGCTCTGTGCTAGCGTGACCTCCCTTCTTGTGGTAATGGGAGATTAGCAAACGTGTGTACGGGTCGTCCCCATCTAGTATGACAGGGGTTCGTACGCTTTGGGCTACCTTTGCGGCTTGTAGCCGTGTGCCCATTCTCAGAACCCCATCCTGCCCGAGGAAAGGGGTAAGGGCATTGAGCCGACTGCCAACCGGCGCCGGCGCGTCATTGCGTAGGGATCGGATCTCTGCTCTAAATGTTTTGTATTGACATTTCTGGGCCCAGAGTGTTTCGGCGGCGCGGATTTCACCGGCGCGCAGAGGGCCCTCGTGATGAGCGCGGCGGGGTCCTTCTCGACACCTCCTAATGAAGCGCAGCATCCATCCCGTAGTTCGGACCAACCGTAGCCACGACGAAAAACGTTTGAGATTGGGTAAGGCCTCCTCCTTGGTGATGGTGAGGCCTACGAACTTTGTCCTCACCTCCAAGAGGCCTTCGTCGGGCTGCATGTGGTGGCCTTTTTGCGTTGGCCACTCGTTCTCCGGAGCGGTGATGAAAGGTGGTCCCGAGAACCACGGTCCACTGGGCGTCAGGACAGGCATCTCAATGTCGCGAGTACCAATATCCGCCGGGTTAAGCTTAGTCGGGACCCATCTCCACTCGTTGACGCATGATAGGTCGTCAATCTCACCCAGGCGGTTGGAGACGAACGCTGAGTAGCTCCTTGGATCCGTCCGCAGCCAGCACAGGACTGTGGTGGAGTCTGTCCAGTATGTAGTCTTATTAATGCGGCACTGCATCTCCTTTCTCACGCTGACTGCGAGGCGGGCTGCCATAAGTGCCGCTTGTAGTTCGAGCCGCGGGATAGAAAGAGGTTTGAGGGGCGCCACCTTACATTTACTCGCCAGAAAGGTGGCGTGTTTTCCCTCTTGGTTTGTCTCCACCAGGTACGCTATTGCGCAACATGCGGCCTCAGAGGCGTCACAGAAGAGGTGAAGCTCAAACTCTCCATTCTTTTGTTGGAGGCAACGCCGCGGGATTCGGATGTTAATTGCCTTCAGCGCCTTTATCCAGCCGGCCCACCGCGCCGCGTGCGTGTCGTGGATACGCTCGTCCCAGCCGACGTTGGACCTCCAAACGTCCTGAAGGAGGATTTTTGATCGCACGGTGAGGCAGGCCACGAACCCCACAGGGTCAAAGATCTTCATAACGGTGCTCAGCAGCTGCCTCTTTGTTGGGTGCCGGACGAGCTCAGCTGCTTCCGTCTCCTTGAAATCATATATGAAGTGGTCGCCGACTGGGTCCCACGCTAGACCGAGCACCTTCTCGGTATCTGCGCCGGCGCCGCTATTTATCGTGACGGTCGACTTTGCTTTTTTGTCCGCCATCGAACTCAGTAAGTCTTTTGTCTTTTGTTATATTTGGCATACAGTCTCTCCAAGTTGTAAACTCACTTGCCGACCCCAACCTTAAATATTCTATCTAAAATCACCACCCATCTCGCTCCGATTCTCTCTCATCAAATCCAAAATGTCTTGCCACCACGTCAATTCCCCCAAATCAATCATCGACGAGAATGAACTCATCGATCTGGAACTGACAGCGTTCCTCGAGGGACGCCCAGACAAAAATACCTATTCTCTTGAGGAGAAAATCCACGTCTTTAATCTCACCTATCGCCAATACTTAAATTCTCGCACCCCTACCCCCCCTCCATCCTCTCCCGATAACTCGCCCATCAACTTAGAGACCACTACCCCCACCAACCGTACCACCCTTTCACCCCCCCTTCCCGAAAACTCCCCGACTCCGAGCGCGGCCTTCGCCGGTCAGCTCCTCGCTTCTCCCGCAATCAGCGCCCCCCTCACCACCCCAACTTCTCTCCGCTCCTACGACTCCTCGGCTGCAGAGGAGTCCGAGGCAGATCTCTCTGGCTCAGAGGCGTCAGCCTCCGAACTCTCAAGTACCGACGAAATGGCCTGGGAAACGACCAAAGTCTCACGCAAACGATCCCGCGGCAGAAAATCGCCTACCTCACCCCCCCCCAAAAAATTCGTTGAACCACTCTCCCCCCTCCCCTACAAAAATCGCCTTGTCACCCCCACCCCCTTCATTACCACCCCCCCTCATCACCCTACTATCCCCACCCAACACCTAACTACCCCCTCTCAAGACCTTACCCCCCCCCCCCCCAAGACTCTGCCACCACTCCCGTAATTCTTGCCACCCCCCCCAACATACCTCAGGTGGTCGTATCGACCCAAAAGATTCCCCCAGTGGTACTCCATTCCAAATCGGGATGGGCCTCTCTCGAGAAAACCCTTACAGACAGAGGGATTGACTTTTACGCCAAAAATCAAACAAAATCCATCACCATCCACCCCAAATCCTCCCACGACCAAACCCGCATTATCACCTTCCTCCTTGAACGAAATATCGATCACCACTCCTACAAATTACCAGAAGATAAACCCCTAAGAGCTGTCCTCAGAGGCATCCCCGAAGAGATTACCAGCCAAGAAATCAGCAACGTTCTTGGCCTTACCTATCCCGTCATTTCAGTCCACCGCATGCGGACTGGCCCCTCCCGCAGGGAATTACCTCTCATGCTGGTCAACCTGACCAAAACCGAAGCGGCGAAAAAGATTTTCACCGAGCTCACTTCCATCCTCCACCTTAAAATTTCCGTTGAACCCCAACGCAGACGCCTCTCAGTTAGCCAATGTCACCGATGCCAAGCCTTTGGCCACTCCCAATCCTGCTGTAACGCCACTCCCCGTTGCGTCAAATGCGGCGACCACCACCCAACCAGCTCATGCACAAAAACCCCCGATACACCAGCTAAATGTGCTCTCTGCACCGGCCCCCATCCGGCCAATTACCAAGGATGCCCCGAACGCCCCTCCCCCCGTTTCTCAAACAGATTTCGCTTCGCATTTCCCTCCAACCTACGCCCCCTCATGCATACACCGATCTCAAAGCCCAACTCCTGGCCCCACCCTTCCTTTACCAACTTCAACACTGCGCCCACCCCCCCACTCTCGCAACAAAACCACATCGATCAGACTCCCATCACCCAAAACGACATACAAACAACAGATACCCCGCTGGCCCCCACAAATACCCCGATCCTACGTGTCCTCTCCACCCCTCCCCCACTCTCCCAAGACTCTCTCACCTCTCCCCCTTCACCCAACCTCCCAACTTTAACCCCCCATATCATCAAGGCCCTGACAAACGCCGCCGCTCAACTAAGATCCGCGCTAGAAATGAACAGCCGACTCCTCACCAACGTCGAAACACTCCTCAACTCCATCCACAACCAATAATATCCCCAAACAACACCCATCCTCCCCTCAACAACCACTTTAAATCTTACGCAAATTACCCCCCCCATATTGCAGCCACGTATATTGCAAAAAAAAAAAAATTTTCCAAAAAAACCTAAAACCTAAATCTATTTTTCCTAGAACCAAAACTTAAAATCATGATGAAAGAGAAAGGGGCCTTTTTGGCCCGGAGCTCTATATGCCATTTATTCAAAAGTCAAAAGTCAAAAGTCCGCCGGTATGCTCTGGATTGCGGAGGGCACATTGGAGGCCCAGCTGGCGAGATAAAAGCCTCCCCGGGATAGAAGTGTGCTGACGCCTCGTACCAGCGCTGCGGCCTCGCTCACGGTGTCGGCCGCGTCCAGGTAGTCATCCATATAAAATTTATTGCGTACAGCGGCGGCGGCGGCGGGGAATTCCGCGGCACCTTGCTCGGCCACCCTGTTACGTACATACTGGGCACTGCTCGGGGAACAAGTAGCGCCGAACATCATGGAGGTTAACCGGTAGGTAACCGTTGCCTCCAGTGGCGTAGCTCGCCACAGGAAAAGTTGTGAAAGCTGGTCCTCCTTCTTTATGTGGATTCGGAGGAACATTTCCTCGATGTCAGCGGCTATGGCAATCTTGCCCTCACGAAACCGTAGCAGGTTGCCGAACAGCGATGATAGGAGGTCGGGCCCGGTTAGTAGCCGGTCGTTTAAGGATGTACCCCGGCAACGGCTAGCGGCGTCAAATACCACACGCAGTTTACCGGGATTATTTGGGTTGGTAACTGCGAAGTGAGGCAGGTACCACTTTCTCTTTGCCTGTGCGCCTGCCTCGGCGTCGGATAGCTTGACGGCGTAACCGCGCTCTAATAATTGCGCAATTTTTGCCGAATACGCCGCCGCCAGTTCGGGGTCCCTTCCCAGTTTTCGTTCAAGCGCGCTTAGCCGGTTTACGGCGCACTGCCGGTTGTCGGGCAGCCATGAGTTATTTTCTCTCCATAGTAGGCCGGTCTCCCACCTGCCTGTATTTAGGGGGCGCGTTGTGCTTTCCATGAGGGCCTCGGCACGCTGTGTATCTGCGGACACCCGGCTCACGGCGGTCACGCCAAGCGAGTCAACTGAAAAGTGCCTTTTGATGAGTTCGCCGATTTTGCCCATTTCAGCCGTTTCGCCGATCATATTAAGCGTGGTGCCGCTGTCTACGTCACGCCGGGTGCCCCCATGTTTGATCCAGCCGAGCGCGGTTCGTGACGTCATGCGGCCGCCATCTTCTTCTTGGACCTCCCGCGACACGATCAAATGTACATTGTCTTGGCCGATTAATAGCCGTGGTTTCACTTGCCGGCGGCCGGCCACTGTTTGTCGCGGGAGATCTAGGTCCGTCACTGTGTTTGCGATAATGGAGTATTCGGCCCCGTCACCACGCACGGAAAGTTTAACACGCTGGGATGCGCTATCTGATGAGCACATCCCATTGGCACCATGTATACGGAGTCCACGGGGTGGTCCGCGCACCCCCACTATATCGGCGAGTTCGGCATCGACGAGGGTCACGGTTGACCCCTCGTCGAGCAGCGCGTGGGTAGACACTTGCCCCTTCGGGCCACATACTTTCACCGCAACTACCTTAAGCAAAACCGAACTTTGCCCGAACCAAGTCGTGTTCACAGTTTCACTCGCGACGAAAGGAGCTGTATTGTACCTCGCGGGGTCATGTAACAGTTTATGGTGTGACAGGCGGCACGTGCCAACGCCGCAGCTCGTGCGAAATTTACACACCCGCGTGTAATGCCCTTTGTCTAGACACTTGTGGCACACGCGCGCACTTTTCACTAAGTCCCACCGGGCGGGAATGTCAATCGCGGCAAACTGCGGGCACTCTCGTAATTTGTGCAAACTGTTGCATTTTGCGCAATTTTCACTATTTACCGCGATCTTCTCACTTCTCACCGCCGAAGTGCTTTGCACGTGCACTTGGTCGCGACGGGTCCGAGATGTCCGGGAGGGGTCAACGAGACCCGACCTCGGGACGGCATTTGCCAGCCGCTTCAGGAACGCTGCGAACTGGTGGATATCGGCAGCGGCAGCACTGTCCGCGACCTTGTCGAGCCACGCGATGCGTAGGGCCAGCGGCATTTTCGAGGCCACCTCACTGAGTAGTGCCGGGTTGCTTAGGTAATTGTCCGACAAGTTACCTAGCGAGGCGACGACATTTTGAACAGTTCCCGAAAATTCCACTATTGCTTCGTTGGAGGCATCTTCAGGTAAGAGCGGCAATTTCTTCACTTTATCGTACATCATGGCGGCAATTGCGTGTGCGCCGCCGAAACGGTGCTTCAGCACGTCGATGATTTCTGGGACCTGAGCGGGGTCCATCAGGAGAGGGTTGACGGCATCGCGCGCTTTTCCGCGCAGCGCGCGCTGTAATCTTATTAGATTCTCAGCAGCCGTCATCCCGCATGTCACCGTCGATTGTTGATATTGTGCGTGAAAGGTCGGCCATTCAACCGGGTCCCCGGAAAATGTCGGCAGGTCCTTGGCTGTAGATTGCCGGGCGATGAGGGAAACCATCCGGTTGTCTTCCTCCTGGGCTCTCGGGGTACTTCCAGACTGTGAGCTGCGGATGGCGTCTACCACAGCCGCGGTGAAGTGTGCGAACGGGTCTTGTCTGGAGTTTACCCAATCTTGCGTGTGGCGGGCAGTCTCATTCGCCGTCGGGTTTCCAGGGAATGGCCCGCCTCCCGCCAGGGTTGTAAGATCTGGCGTGGTTGGCGGGAGATGTGCTTCGAAAGCACGGGGTTGGGCCTCCAGGCGGGGCGGCTCGCATGCTGCGGTCGGCTTGGCGGCATGCAGTGACGTCTCGGGCAGCCGCGATGAATCGAGCGGCTGTGGTGTCTCGAGCGGCAGCCTTGAAGCTCCAAGCGCGGCAATTAGTTGCTCGATCTGCCGGGCGGAGTCCCGGGAGCGTTTTCTCTCGGCCCGCAGTTCTCGTTGCAGCTGGCGGAGAGTGTTCTCTGTGGAAGCCTCGCTGTCTGATGTGAGGCGCTCATCCGCGGAGACTGCGGCAGGGGCGGGTGCGGTGGCCAGAGCCGCTGCTGGGGCAGCTCGTGCTCTAGCCAGTTCAGCTTGATGTGCAGCAGGTCCGGCATGATCTGGGCCGGGGGCTGCTGCTGGGGTTGGGCCGGGCACTTCGGGGCCGCGGCGTGTGTCGTCTCGTTCGGTAGCGCCCTCTTCACGGGCGCCCTTGCCAGAGCGGAGCGATCGGGACATCTTAGCGGCTGGTGACTAGATCCGTTTCGAAAGGACCACTATGTAATCGACCAGCTAGGTCTTTTACACAGACTGTAATATAGGGGGCCGGTCAGTCCGTAGTTAGCCGCTAGGTCCGGGTATAAATCTGCTTTACCCTTGCTCGGGTCGGTAAAGGAATCTACTTTTATCCTTGCTCCGGTCGGTACAGGAATCTGCTTTTATCCTTGCTCCGGTCGGTACAGGAATCTTCTTTATCCTTGCTCAGTTCGGGGCCGGAATCTGCTTTATCCTCGGTGCGGGAGGAGGCAGGCAGGGGCAGAAATCCAGGGGGGAGCCAAGTGAAAGAAGTATCCAAGTTCAGATCCAGAGAGAAGTGGTCGGGAAGAGCAGAGTAGAGTAGCTGGTGGCGGTCCAAGGCAGAGAGAGAGAGCTGAAGGCTGGCGCGCCGTATTTATTGTGCAATCCCCCTCTCCCGACTTTGGGGAGGGCGGGTCGACGCGCTGCCTTCATTCGCGGGGTGTTGATGATCCGCGGGCTGTGACGTCCGCTAAGATTTAATTAGCGGAGGTCACAACCTTTAGAACTACTCTACTCTTTATGCTCTTTTAATCAATCCTAACCACTCCTCCCTAGCATTTTTATTTATTAATCAGTTGTACATAATTCATTCAGTGTGGGGGTCCCCGGCCCAACATATTCAGGGGAAATCGTAATTAATTTTCTTAATTCTAAATTAATACTAATTTTTATTAACTAATTATGTTTAGGAGAGTCCGGCCGTTTTATCAATGTATTTTATTTCGTAATATCTACGGCCAAACTCTCTCAAACTTAGTCTAAACATTTCAATAAATCTTCAATTCAAAATGTTTTGCCGTACGGCGTTGCTTACGGGCGCGTTGATTGGTTCCAGGCGGTCGCCTGGGGCCGGCCGGGCGCCCGCGCTGAGGGGAAGCGACGCGGGGGCGAGCGGGACTCGAGGTATCGAAGCTCAACGTAAGTTCTAAAACCACGCTCCGGCTCCGCGCTTCGACCATTATGAAATGTCGGCCGCCGAGAGCGGTACACACCGTCCGGTACATACTTAATAATAAAGGATTAGATGCATTTATTAAAGGATTAGAAAAAACCATGTACACATAAAGGTAGGTAACTGGTGTTTGCATTGTACATTATAGTCTTACATACATAATTTGGAAAACAAATGAAGAGATATTTTTACACTTAAAAATTATGTGAATTCTTTTTCACTGAGTATTACTTGTGAACAGGGAGTAGGTCGGGCCCCGCAGTGGATATCTAACTCAATCCGGCTGACTGCTTGCCGAACCATATTTCATTTGGTTTAATTTTTTAGTAAAAATGTATGTTTGTTCATAAATACTGTTATGAGATAATGACAGTTGTACGTCAAAATATATTTAAATTTTTTTATCTTCCGTTGAAATACCCATTTCTTTGCAATTGATTCAAAGTATGACAAACTTCAGACATATGCCTTGATAACCTGTTGTATGGGTCACATAGTTTAATAAATTAAATTATCCCAAGGAAATATTCATAACCAACGACACAACATCATCACCGATGTAATATGTGTAATGCAATGCAATGAATATAGAAATTTATTAACGCATTTATCACACAGGTACAAGGAAATGGACTTTATTAATTCAAGCCACGCAGCTCGTGTAACAGATAAACGACGCGACGAGTCATAATATCTTCGAGTTTCACGAATTAAAAAAAAATCACCTCTCAAGAATTCCAGACGTTTCGATGGGAAAAGGTATACGAATTGGCGATGTGTTAGCAATGAGGCGAAAATAAACGAGGCAAGGGTATACTTAGCCATTCTTCTTACTAAACACGGTCAAACTATTTAAAGATACGTTCTATATTATATTAGATAGTTCTGGATAGTGGTCTCCCACCGCGGCACCGCACCGCATGGCACAGGGCGATATCTGGGATATAATATGTAAGAGTATTTCGCTATTGTGTAATGCGATTAGTTGGATCAACGCATTGGGCCAGCGTGTACTAGAGGCGTTAGAAATGAACACGAGTTAGAGATTAAGCAACACGAGGGAGATTAGAATAGGTAAACATCGCGCCTCTTGGCCAATGTAGGCCAGTGAAGTTCACAATCGAGACTTTATTTTATGGGTCAGTTGTATCACTAAACTGAAATAATGACAGAACTTGAGTAGAACCTTCACAGAACTTGAAAATCAATTTTGAAATTTGATGATTGTACAAATTCTGTAAAAAAACCCATCCCTGCAATTCGAAATGATCGATTATTTCAACAATCAAATGGAATTGCCTCGAAAATCTGAATACATTTAAATTTTTTTTAAAATTTAAAGTGGTTTTTAAGTTATTAAAAGTACGCAGTTCTGTTAACGTTCTAGCGATTATTTAGAAACCATATTCGATAATAACAGTTTCAAATACACCCATCGCTAATACAGGCTACTGAGTTATTATTAGACTTTTTACTGCTCTGTTTTGTTTCGTGCCTGGAATGAATTGAGCTCATTTGCCGGAATGTCTGATAAAAATATATCATGTTAACGTGATCGTTCAAATAATTTCTGATTGATAAAATAGTATTTTCATTATCAAAATAATTGTCATTTATCTAATATAATTTTAAATCAATCCCAGAGACAGTAATAAACATAACATAATTATAATCATGTAATCATAGACTAAATTATACTTTATGTATCTTTGTTGATATCTCATAAATCACGCGAGAGGAAGAATTATTGTACAGGAAAATAATAATATTTATCATAGGGAGAGCAGAGAGTGGAGACTAATTAAAATTATTCATAACAAGCTGTTGAAAGATTGTTTTCAAATTTAAACGATCTCATTTACATGACAATTAAGATTACAATTGCATTGCTTTGAAAATGTGAAAACTCATTCCTAGGATGTTTATTGGTTTAAAATCTATGAAACATATGTACCTATATCTATTTATTTACACTTGGAAGAAGAGATGGTATCCGCTTGCATTACTAAGTATACAGTATATAAAGTAATTGCAAGCCTCTCGGATTGTGAATTTGCAATATTATTATGGTATTTTTTTCACTGTAGTTATTTAAATAGGAAATAGTTAATCGATACTATGTATTATATATATGTAAATCTATAATTAATATAATAGTAATTTATTTAGCAATTATGAGATTTAAAAATAAAATGTTAAAAATACCAAATCTAATGGCTTCAAATCTTTCCTAACGTGCATCCCGCTGGCCTCCACAATGCTCGGCAACAGGGGTTTAGCTCCGTGAAGAGTGAAGTGTGTGTTAGACAGCAGAGCGCTGGATCTTCGGCCAATATCAAACAACGGAGGAACAGTCCGATTTAGGTTCCTCTGAAGAATTTCTCTTTCCGGATTAAACACCAGTTGATTGAATAAAACCGTGTAAAAATATTCGAAAAATTGGTTTTCAACTCGTTCCAGGAAGGTCATATGGGGTCCAAATGAAAGTAAAATTTGTGGCACGTAAGCTGAGAAACTTGGCTGGGCGAAGTAAGATAGAGTCCAGGGCATGAAGGGATGAGATTGCATCCCAATGATCGGCGCATCAATAAAATGGGCAATGCCCAAAGCACACTCACTGTTAAAGAATTCCACGAGGATGACATCAAATTTTTCTTTGTTATTGAGTATATCGTGCACCTGAGGTAACTTTGTCAACTGGTCGCACATTTTCTTCGCTATTTCTATAATTACGAACGTTTCTCTCATGTGCACGAATTTTTCAAGAAAAGGATAATCAGTATCGAAAATTTTAAAATCTAACGTTTCTCGAGTTAGGTTCGTGAAGACACCCATGTTAATTTGCGTCCATCCTTTGATTGGCGTCGGGGGTTGGAAATGTGATATAATTGTAAGTTCGTGACCCCTCGCGGCGAGTTCCTTCAGGACAGGATTAAATACATCGTGGTGGCTTCTTCCTGGGTGGGGGAAAAGTCCTAGAATTTTCAACCCGTCTACCCGCAACAAAATAAATCCGAGGAGAAATAAAATCTTCATCATTTTGAGCACTTCACTGACCACTTAACTTCCGCGTTGAAATATACCAACTTATGAATATCGTGAAAATGGAATTTTCACGATTACACTCACTGAAGCTATATGCTTCTATTTCAGGCGGCACGGCTCTTCCGAATGAAGAATGATTCCGTCGCGAGGTAAAGCGACGCGACGCTGGCTGTGACTTACTGATAAACAGTCATCGGCTATTGAGATTTGCGTATCACCTTATTATATCGATGTTCCGAACGTTATCTGTCGCGGATAGTGCGAGCGCGCATTGATCGTCAGGGCTAATTTCACGCGAAGAAGCCGTGGCAAGTGGCAACCGTCCACTGCCCGATGCTCAGTTATCAGAGCAGAGGGGAACTCGACTACAAATAAAATCGCTTAGAATTAGCTAGTATTATTATTGGTTTTTGGTACCACGTCGGAACGTGCCGGTATTCTTTCGGTGTCATCGGCTCTTAATTGTAGATAATGTGAACTAAAAACATGTTGACGGTTTCAAACCGCGACCTTGATTAAATATTTAGATTATTTTGTTTGTGATTTATTTTTTGTTGTTCTTTCTTAAATTAAATAGGCATACAACTTAAGAAAAATTTTATGTTACTTTTGAAGTTGATCTTAAATCTTTCAATTGTCGTAAAAGCCTTAGTTGTTTCGGTTTGGCCTCTAGAAGAAGAAAAATAAACTTTTGCTTTGAAATATTAAAAAAATAGATGATCTCCAGATGTTTGATGTTTAAATATTTGAAAAAATATAGATGTCGCTAATTAACATAAGATCTTTCGAGTCCTAGGCCCCAAATAGACCAATTAAATTGATTACCCATACGAGAAAGAATTTCGTGTTCCAACTTTCTTACAAAGCTTACTAAAATTTGACTAGCCCTAAATCCGTTTCTTTCGGTTTATCTCTTCAGTGATTGTAATACTTACGAATGAAACTTACATTATTTTGATAGACACCTAAGCTAGGTTTCATGTTTGGTCGGTTGTATTGTGAGTAAGTAGAAAACATTATGGAACATCTAGTACTATTAGATTTCGAATGTCTGGAAAATTAATCGCAATTTAGGAAACATCGTTGGGACATAGACAAGATATCAGGGAAATAGTGCCCATTGACGGACCTGCAGTCGAGTTGCATTGTTTGGATTTAGCGCTTTAGTCTTATGTCGGACTTGGTATGTTATTTGCGTGACAATAATAGATTCACCTCTTTAAATACCCCGCATTAGATTCATACAGTAAGTTGTTTTCCGTTGCAGACTTTAATTTATTTGAAAATGACAATTGAACAAAAAAAATAAAAATAAAGATCGGCAGAGAATTTTGGATTCTTTACAAACCTCTTACTTTTGCTACTATTTTAGATATTTTTGGCAGACAAATATTTGCTTTTTTTGTCCACCAAGGAATTGGCACAACGTTTATCGTCTCAGTTATAAACCGTTTCTTTATAAATTAAAATACGGTATGAGAAGTAACAGTCTGAAATTCACGAGTTTCGCTTTCAGAAAAAAATCACTTGTACTTTTTACAACACTCAATGTACCCAATTGATATAACTTTTATTGTCTCGATAGGAGAGTAAATATTTGTTTACCGAAAATATAACTTTCTTAAACATTTCATTGTGCATTCGAATATATTTATTAGTTACTACAATACACACATAACATATTCAGGTGTTTATTACTTTCTGACTCCACTAAACAGAATAGATTCGATTGAAGTGAGTTATTATGTATGCGCATCGTGTTACATCAATTTATTTAGAGTCACTGACCCTTGTACCTTGGTTTTAAATTTGTTCGGAAAGGTGTCGTATTGAATTCGGTTGAAATTTTTTATCACTCCTTTGTTTTTCAACGTTTTGTATGTATTATTATATTTTGTTAGTATATTATGCCATATCTATAAAACACTCTTATATAGATATTTACTTTTTCGTCTATTTGCTATTATTGTAACATGAGTTTTTCAACAATGTCATTGTTACTAACTTACATATATGTATTTTACTTACTAATTATGTATTATATATTCTGTAATTTTTTTGATGGAATAAATAAATTTAATAATGAATTCTGTTTAAATATTACCACATATTAAATTTTTTTTATTGATTTATATACTGCCAGCCTTACTAAAAAACGAGGTGTAAGGTAAGAACAGTGAAAACTAGACCATGGAATTTGTTTTTTAAAACGATACTAAACCAGGCTCGTAGCTCGAAGAAAACATTTATTGGAGGTGTGATCGACGAAATTAAGCATTACTTAAACTTTATGGTAGGCATTATAATGTACTGAAAAATGAATGTAAATTACCTTCATATCTTTATACTATAGAATGATGCAATAACATACAAAAATGACATAAAAATATCCGGATTTTTTTGAAGAAACTTGTTCCCAAATTAACATTTCGATTTTGAGTAATGTTCAGCATTTTTATTTTGTAAAGTATCTATTAAAAACGTGGTGTTGCTTTGCACGGCGTAAACATTTTAATATATTCTAAAACACCGTGTGAAACTGCATAAAGCCGATAAAAACCAAATTATGATAAACAAGATTCAATCTAGTGTTGAGTGCATTATACTAGATGCATTACAAATGTCCCATACAAAAATCTATTTATCCCGCCACCTCACAAAATTCATTTTTTCCCACCACCAGGTTAGGAGGGGGGGGTGGGTGAATTAGAGAAGGTGGGGGGGGGGGGATTGAGGGATAGTTGGATAGAGGGGATGGTCAGATAGATCAATATTATGGACGTCAATGATTTTTTCTGATTTAAAAATAACTTGCGTTTTAGCTGTTCAAGCTGGTCGCTTGGAAACATGCGACTTTTTTGTGAGCAAGAATTTTTTTTGGCTTACGGTAATTTAAGTATAGCTGTTGTAAGAATGGCAGTTATACTACCCATAAATATTTTTTTTGCCGTCGGTTAGATCCTAGTGTAGGTAGTAGATACCTCTCCAAAAGTAAAAAATCCTAGATCCTAGTAGTCACCATTAGATTGTAAATTAGAGCAGGTAGGTAGTAGATACCTCTCCAAAAGTGAAAAATCCTAGATCCTAGTAGTCACCATTAGATTGCAGATTAAAATGGTATGAAATACAAATTTTGAGCTTAAGATTAGGTACTTGCATTATATTTTTTTGAAACTGGATCGATCAATGATATAAGAAATTTGTTAATTGAATTAGGTTCATTGCTGTCAACGATACCCGTAAGTCTAAAAAATAATTCTTGATCTTGAAAATTTATTGAAGTTTTACAAAATAATATACATTTTACTCGATAAGGAAAGGTTATGTTAGCATTAAACATAATACGATCTCGATAAAGAGAGGTTATGTCAGCATTAAACATAATACAATCTCGATAAGGAAAGTGACTAAAACTGGAGGTATTATCATAATGTTTTTTAAACGTGTCAATTACGATTGTGTTGAAGTTAATAATAATAATAATATTACAATACAAAACTAATCTTGAAATGCCTGAAGTGAAGTCATGCGGAAATGTTATTGTTTTTTAATGGAGTTTTATGCGTTTCGAGAATAACGTAACGTTATGTTAGCAAATGTTTATCACCAGTTGTATTTGAAAAAGTTAAGTTTGTTGTTCAAAATCAAATTATGTCTGAAAAACTCGCGCAAAGTGATTTATCAAAATTTTTCTTTCAAAACTGAAAAAACTGACTCAAATAATACTAGTGGTAATATGACAGTTGGGACTCCTGTGCGGTATTAAAAAAACACAAAATATTCAGGACCATAATTATAAAAACTTTTTGAAATTGGCTTGTTCACACGTAAGTAAGAGCATCTGTAAAACGAGTCTGTGGTAAAACCTATGTTTGTGAGTATCATTGTAAAAAAAAATGGTTACGCACCCTTATTATAAATCCTGGGTACGCCACTGAACTACAATCAATATAAATGGAAAGTTATCTAGGTTATCGGGGGCGCCGCCACAGTAAATGTTGATTGCATAAAATCGACGAATTCAACATATATGTCGTTTGTTTGTTTCTCCTCTGGCCGCCTGCACGAAGGACCTTTTAAATCTGTGTTAGGAGTTTATTTCAAAATAATGTATTCTCTTCACATTTCGATAGTGTTTTTATAAAATTTAAATATGTATTATACATAGGCATACCTATATGCTTTTGGATATTGTTCCTTCTCCTTGAACAAAGTATAATTTTTTTGCTTAAAAATGTTTCCATTTCAATTTAGACTTTTTTAATCTCCAAAAGGAAATAAAAAAATGTCCACAGAAGAAAATAATTATTTTTAACCTCTTCTGATAATCAAATCAGCGGATTTGAATAAAATCAACACCAATACATTAGCCGGATAGAATCAGCGCTACTCAGAATCAGAAACCACTCAGTCCAGGCCGTCGCCCAGTGGTAAAGAGCGCCCATACACCGTACGTGGAGAATTTCTCCCAAACCACCATAGTACCAGTGCAATTTAAGGGCACCCCTGCTAAATCACCAAACGTAGCGAATCACTTGGGGTGACCTATGGAAGAGGTCTTGGTTATCCAATAAATGGTTCCCGGGGCGGCGGTACCTAAACTCGCCTCCCAAATTGTAAACTAAAACTAAAATATTAACTATTTTATTTTATGTATCCTATATTCAATTTAATATCATGTAATTTATATATATATATGCTTTTGCATGACAGACAGACACTCACCGCTGTGTTTTAGTGTTGGGTAGGATACGATACCTGAATGAGTTTTGATTCCCACCTCAAATCTCCCCTTTCCCTGCACCTCTTCCACCCCATTTCCCTCGCTTGTATTTATATCAAAAGTTTTTGATTATTGTTTAAAAAATCATTAGAACTAAATTTGAATATAAGCCGTGGTGTTTTTTTCTTTCGAACACCGTTTAGACCATATTTCTAAATTCACCATGACAGTAAGGGATATATGTACAATGATTTCTGTGAGACATATGAGTTGTTCCCAAAAGCGAACATATGAACCTGAAGGGTTAAGTAAATCTGTGTATTTTAATCCTAATAATACTGACGAATAAGATTTGTTTAAATAAGAAAATCATATTATTGCGAAACGAATTTCAATAGAAAAACTGTGCAGTGGGCATGTTCTTAGCGTCTGTACTACAAATTATTTGCTGAAAGTTATCCCATTTTTGGTAAGAGAATGAAAGCGTGTTAATATTGACTTTTACTACCGTCAAATACGTTTTATTTTGGACTTAAAACTTGTCAGGCACTTAAACGACAAAACACTCAAATTAAATGAGCACAAATATTAAATATTATTTCAAATAATTAGGTAGGCTACAAAAAATTTCCGCACGAATTGAAAATTCGACTGAAAAAGAGTCGGAGGATTTTTTCAGTTTACCACATATCAAAACTTTTATTCCGCGTTCGTAAAACGTACAAGCTATATAAACGTTTATTACTTGTGCAATGTTTTTTTGCTTATTTAGTTATTTTGTAACACCTAAGATTATGTTAATACTTAAATAAAATATAAGTGTCACATTCTGGCTTATGTCTTCAGTGGGTATAGGTATTAGATATTATGGTAATGTTGCGAACATTGGACCAGCGCAACGAATGAACCACTTCATTATTTAAGAAACTAACCGTTTTTAAAATCCAAGGTCTGGCCATAAAGCAAGTAATGACCCATCACGAAATGCTTCTCTACTCCCCGTATCTTCGCGAGTTCCATCAATATATCCCGGAGTTCGGATAAAAATTTTATGCTGTGGACTTTTACACGTAGGTAAATGTAATATTTAAATATAATACAATATTTGTTTGCATTTTTCTGTGAGCATAGTGTATTTATCACTGTTTTCATTTATTTTTATACTAGCTGACGTGTACCCGGCGTTGCTGGATAGGCCTTTAGATATACAATTTGGTTATTTGCATTATTTTGATTTGGTATATAAATCTTTCAAATCCGTTGCGTTATTTGGAAGAAGTAAGCGCACAAACAGACGATGCAGATTTTCGACTATGTTTTATACTTTGGGGATCTGATGAGGAGGCACGAAATGAAAGATGTTGTGAAGGTCACAGTGTTTTATTTGAGTCAGGTTGCCATATGTGAGATGACTTGAGGACCGATGATGAAGACTCCGGGTGCAGGCGGTGAGGTGTTGGTCAAGCGCGGGTCAGTGAGTCGTCGCCGCTGCTGGTGACCGGACTCGTTGACGTATCAGGTACTGGTAGCCGAAGGGTGCTGTGGACCTGGTCGACAGTTGTGCGGGAGATGGCATAGACCGGCGAGGATGCCGCGTGGTCTAGGTGCGTGGATGTAGCGCTGGTCAGATGTGCTGGAACCAGGGCGCTGGGTGATCCGATGTAGCGCTGGCCAGGAACGATGAGGCCAGGGCGCTGTGATCCCGCTGGAGTCTATAGTTGAACCGTGCAAAGCCGGGTGTTATCGCCCCACGCGCAGCGGAGGGGCGCGGGTTGTCACTCGCGAAGTCTTGCTAATTGTTGAACGACTGATGGCTGACTGATTGACGAGTTCCTTCATGCTGTCGCTTTTATAAGGTAAAGAAGCGTCTCGAACGTTTTGGTTGCTATGTATATGTTGCCAAACCAAAATTAAAAAAAAATAAAAGAACATCCAACAAGCTTGTTTGGAAGAAAATCGAAACTTCTAAAATGACGTTGGAATCAAGTAGTGGCGTTCCACTAAAATACTATTTAGAGATGTGTTCGAAAAGTCGCTTAGATTTTTTGATATTAAACATTTTTTGAAAGGACACCCAGTTGCGAGGATTGGACCTGAACACCACTGGACCGGTCCAATCCAATCCAATCCAAACATTTTCATTACTTTAGATTTTTTAGGACAGAAAAAGAAGGCCTAATGTGTGAAATGAAACCATTACGGGCCTCGCATTGCCTCCTAATCAAGTAGGTCTAAACGAAGCAAGTAGGAGATATGGAGTAGGTACCGAAGGCGACACTAAAATGAAGATTCGAAGGCGGAACACAAAAACCAAAAGAGAAACGGAATTTTTTGTATTTCTTGGGCATTAACCATGTAACAATTTCTAGACATTTTTGTTTTATTTTCCGATGTATATTTGTTACTTAAATTTTGTTTAAACCAGTTTCGACACAACCGTGTCATTAACTAGCAATCTTAAAATTAACCTAAAAATATATTATATTAAGTACAGGTAGATTAGATTTTATTAGTGGGTGGGGTGATTTGGGGGGGTGGTTGGGGAAGGGGCGAGAATGGTGGGAGGAGTCAACAAAACAGGGAAACATTGTCAATAAAGGTGACTTACAGGTATCATTTTAAAAACTAAATTAATTTTTTAATTATTTTTTTTTGTTAATTTCTAAGGTTTCTAAAGCGCACTTATAAACATGTACAAAGTTAATAGGTAGTTCTATCATCGCAACCTTCCTCTATATATATACTCGTAAATATAGCTGTAAAGAAATAGTAATTTAAAGTGATCAATAACAAATGTATGTGTTTTTATTGTACATTATGACGAGCCACAAGTTAATGCTTTTTACAAATACATATTAATTTAATGTTGAATATATTTATTAAGTCGCATTATCAGGCAAGGTTCAAATTCTGTTAATATTTATGAAGTTTTTATCACTGTTAGTTTTTATTATGTACCTATTGTTAGGGTCTTGGAGAAATAATATTATATTTCCACCAATGTTATGGTCTTTATCTTTGACTGAGAACTTCAATCATCATGTTATGTCAAATTTAGCTGGCCATGCGTACCGCATTAAAATCTGTTTTGAAATCATTTAGAGCTTTAATAAAAACATCGTTCATAAAATAAATTTTTCGATTAATTCTTTAAAATACTGCCATCTAGCGGAATCGGTTTGAAGTAGGAAAATAGAAGACTGCCATTGAGCCAAATATGATTCAATATTATTTCGGCAGTATATTATTTCGGCAGTCCGAGAACATTCATGAGACGAAAAGTTGAATAAAAATGATTATTGTGCGCGAATTTGAAAAATAACAAACATATCCATCTTGTGTACCTATTTATGTAGACTGTGCGCGATATGGAATTTAAAAAATAATTCGGATTTTTGAAAATTATTTTCCAATATGAAAAAAACAGCTTATTTGTTTTCATGTTTTAAATATTGTACAATATTTTATTACCAGTAACAGCAAAATTTGTTTTAATAATACACTAGATTCAGACTCCTGAAAATCTCGGGAGATAATATAAATAAAAAAATAAGAAAGAAAAATATAAATACCCATTTAAAAAAAAATGAAATGTATTGATTTAAAATAACTAAAATAAAAAAAATTGCCACTGCCGAGAGTCGAGCCTCGATCAAGTGCTTGTATGGCAACCACGTTGACCATTGAAAGAATCATTATATTATGTAGGTACCCACTGAAAATAAGAATTATGTATTTTTTAATTTTAGAATGTTACTTACTCACTTTTTAGAATGTTGCACTCTCGTCCGAAATTTTTATATTTAAATTTCTAAAACATAGTAACCAAGTAGGTACGTATAGATACAAATGCTTCATAAAAACATCAGGGAACAATTATTATTTATTACCAACACCATCACTTTTGTCATGCTGTGCTGTACATTCTGTACAGTGTACAAGATCATTTGATATGACGTGAACTATTCCGAATACGGTTACGTACTATAACTTTACCGCAGTTCTTGGGCTCGAATTAATTATTGCATTCAAGGAGTAAGAGAAATGCACACAAGTACCTAAATTAAAATTAAAAAGTATTTTAAATTCGAAAATTATTACTGAGTGTCGCATTTTACGCAGTTGAGCGTTTTTCGTGAATTCTGTTCAAATTGAAATTCAGTAAAAGTGTTCCAATATATTATTGGAACACTTTTATACAGCTATATATCCAATATTATATTGAATATACAGCTGTATTCATTTTGCAAATCCTCGATGTTCATAAATATATTACATGCATATTCATGTTAAATGATGGAGAGATTTATATTTTTGTCACATTGTGTTATTCGTTACCGAAACGTGCTCCGAAAATATCATTAATATATATTGCACATTTAAATAATGCAAATGCATTCAATGATAAGGACTGTTATAAATATTGAGTGTTTTAAGCTAACTTCTAACAAGATGTGTCCATAATTTAAAAACATTGGTTTATCTTCATAAATACGAATAACTCAATAATTATCTTAATCTGTATTCTATATTCTTGCATGTATATAGATACTCGTACACGAGTTAATACTTCATTATTTTCCCAAAATGTTAACTGTATTAAAACGTAGTTCAAAATATAATGTTTTGGCTAAACCAAGACAAAAAGGTGAATCGTCTCGGTTTTAATGGAGAGAATGATTGCTGTTATTTTTGTTCAGGCCAATCGTTTCTTTGCTCTGGGTAAGTCATAGTATAATTTAATACTATTTCGATACACGAACGCTTGACATTTAAATTTTTTAGATATATTCACTAAAGTACCAAGCGATATCTCATTGGAAAAATCATTATGTGCCTAATTAGCCAATTATTCGTTTTCACTTAGGTATATAAACTGTGAAACAGGTCGGCGGCGAACTTAAATAAGGTTATTATAAAAACGTTCAACACTCTCGTTATTATGGATGTATCAAATATCATAAAATTTATTAAATAAATTCACTACCATAAACAAAAACCTTGATGTCTAGTATTTCAGATGTTGAAACTAATAATTATTAGAGCGGAAATTATTTACTTTTTTCTGTGGGTGACTGTTTTGTGTCTTCGTCATCGTATAAAAAAAACGTTTTTTAATAAATTGGGAAGACGTGTGATTGACCCGGGACGTAGTATTCTGGTATCGAGGTATAATTTCAAAATGCGGCCCCACAATAAAATGGAAGACGTGTGATTGATCCGGGACGTAGTATTTTGGTATCGACATTGATGTGTTGTATTTAGTCGATGGGTATCGAGATATAATTAATAATAAAATAGAAGACGTGTGATTGATCCGGGACGTGGTATTCTGGTATCAACATTGATGTGTTGTATTTAGTCGATGGGTATCGAGATATAATTAATAATAAAATAGAAGACGTGTGATTGATCCGGGACGTGGTATTCTGGTATCAACATTGATGTGTTGTATTTAGTCGATGGGTATCGAGATATAATTAATAATAAAATTGAATACGTGTGATTGATTCGGGACGTAGTATTTTGGTATCGACATTGATGTGTTGTATTTAGTCGATGGGTATCGAGATATAATTAATAATAAAATAGAAGACGTGTGATTGATCCGGGACGTGGTATTCTGGTATCAACATTGATGTGTTGTATTTAGTCGATGAGTATCGAGATATAATTAATAATAAAATAGAAGACGCGTGATTGATCCGGGACGTGGTATTCTGGTATCAACATTGATGTGTTGTATTTAGTCGATGGGTATCGAGATATAATTAATAATAAAATAGAAGACGTGTGATTGATCCGGGACGTGGTATTCTGGTATCAACATTGATGTGTTGTATTTAGTCGATGGGTATCGAGATATAATTAATAATAAAATAGAAGACGTGTGATTGATCCGGGACGTGGTATTCTGGTATCAACATTGATGTGTTGTATTTAGTCGATGGGTATCGAGATATAATTAATAATAAAATAGAAGACGTGTGATTGATCCGGGACGTGGTATTCTGGTATCAACATTGATGTGTTGTTTTTAGTCGATGGGTATCGAGATATAATTAATAATAAAATTGAATACGTGTGATTGATTCGGGACGTAGTATTTTGGTATCGACATTGATGTGTTGTATTTAGTCGATGGGTATCGAGATATAATTAATAATAAAATTGAATACGTGTGATTGATTCGGGACGTAGTATTTTGGTATCGACATTGATGTGTTGTATTTAGTCGATGGGTATCGAGATATAATTAATAATAAAATAGAAGACGTGTGATTGATCCGGGACGTGGTATTCTGGTATCAACATTGATGTGTTGTATTTAGTCGATGGGTATCGAGATATAATTAATAATAAAATTGAAGACGTGTGATCCACCCGGACGCAATATTCTAGGTATAATTTCAAAACGCTTCCCCACAATAAAGTGATTTGCATTAAAAATGCATTCACTTGTACACCAACTAAACCAAACTACATAAAATGAAATGAAATATACTATTTTTTTTATTTTTTATTGTTGATACATTTTTTTTTTTTTTACAATATTTCATATTTCTATTCAGTAATGTTGGCCTCACTGGGTTGTTTACCCGTGCTGAGGCCCCCATTTTATAATTTAAGAATTTATACATTTAAAAAAAAAGAAAAACAACATTAAAATAAAGATAAGACTATGGGGTATCTCTTGTTATAACTATATATTTTACCTGTTAATTTTTTAAACATACTGTTTAGTTGTTTAATACATAAAGTAAAAATATAATGAGGAAATCTATAATTGGTTTCTCAGTTAAGTTAATTGAACACTTATAAACCAAACATATTGCAACTGTTAATTTCCCTAAAAAAAAAATAAAAAGTCATCTTTTCAGGATCTTTGCAAATTTGCGCGTGTTCACTTATTTCAAAAAAACGTATTCGAGTATAAAAATGAAACGTTTTACGCTACAGTCCCATTTTTAACTTTTTACTTTTAAATAAGATAAGTATTTTAGGTTTAATTTTTCATATTAATAAATTGCAGCAGTGCACTTATTGCCGGTTGCTTATGACCCCAGTTATGGCGTCTATTATAACCCTCCTACCCGGGGCTCAGGTAGTTACGTATGCAAACATTGAAAGGCCTAAAATAGATTATTTTTCAATTTCCTTGCCTGCACGGCCTCCGCAGCAACTTGTCCACTTTGTATTAAGGATTTAAATTTCATATATCAGGGTTGCCAGTGTTGCCAGTTGTTTCAGTTGTGATGTACCTGGACGAGAATAATATGTAAGCTATGAAACAACAATCTGTAAGTCAAGAAATAGTAGTGGTCATAATGCTAAAAATGTATATTTCTTTGAAGTAAACGGTTATACTTTTTGGACCGTTGTAGTTCCAGACTCGTCACATATCGTCAGCACTCTGTAAAGCTAACAGCTGTATGTAACATTCATAAACGCACAAAACAACTACCGAATAAAGTACGAACGTTTATTTGCGATATGTTTATCCAATACACTATCTAGGTTACAAACCAATTTCATTAGAATCTTTGATTTTCATTTAAAATGGTAGATGCTAAAATATGGGATAAATTAGTTGCAAGCTGATATTGTTAATTCTGAATTTGAAATATGATCTCGACAAATATGACGCCTAACAAATGATCGAGAGGTTTAAGACGCCTATCCCGGTAAGACAAGAGATCCTGGGTTCAATTCCTAGTTGTGACCGTTATCTTTTTATTTTTCTGTGTCTTGTTCGGTTTCACGTTTCGTTTAGATTTATGAGTATTATCTTCTTCTTCAATGGTTTATTTTCCAGCTTGTGAAATGAATGCGACAAACATTTCAAACAAACAAATAATTATTAACAAGTTGTTTGTCGCTTTCCGCCTTCTTACAGCTCCAATAAAAAAAAAAAACGTAAGCTACATACATAATGATATACAATGTTTTAACTTTACGTAAGTTTTTACTGTCATTAGAAACATTATTTCGTAATAATATAATAATATGTACATCATTGTACAAGCATGATGATTCTGATATAAACGATTACAGTTCGGATCACATGTCAACAACAATGGCCAACAATTGGGACAAAAAATCTACAAGACTTCCTGCCCTCTTTTTCACAATCCAGGTATTTTGCAAGTTTTTATATTACCCATAGGTTGATTAAGATTTAAAAAATATTATTTAGTTCTCTAAATGCGAAGTGTGAAAATATCAGTGATATTTATAAACTTCATCTTTAGATGGGCACGTCATTAGCCGCAAAACGGCTTTGTATTAATAATAAGACCAGGTATTAATACAGAAATTATAATTATATTTTAAAAGTTTATAATAACATTGATATTATCATTGCTATCAACGATGTGAAATAATTGTAATGCATAATATCTAATAATGCATAGAATGCTTTATCATGACATTTCATTAGATACTAAGTATTTCAACAACATATTATTACTTTAACAGACTTAACATAATAAATAACTTGACAACATCTAATAACTAAACACTGTATTTGAGTAATTTGTTTTCTGTCATCATAAATGATAACAAGTTATTAGGATACGTTCCGTTCTTCACTTTAGGCACAGCATTTTATTTGCAAATTTTTAGAACTGTACAAGTCATATGTTATGACTCTTAGTAGGTCTCTCTGTCTATCTACCATTTATATTTTTATTCGTAGAATTTTGAATTTGCAAGTAGGTCAAATTATTTATAAAAACTGTACATTGTACATTGAACATAAATATTGTAATAGATGCTGAACTAATAAGCAAACCCATTAATTACCATTGTTTATTCTATGGTATATGAAAAAAAAATGATGGAATTATTTAGGTGGTTAAAGTGGTGGGAGTTTTTTTTGTGTGCAATTTAAGATATTTAAAATTATAAAATATTTATAAACTAGTCTGTCTCGGCACAGGATTTCCTAGTGAGACAGGCAAAGCCTAAAAAAAGTGTAAACCTTTTTATATATAGGGTTTTCCAATAAGAGGTGTTATTTTGAATAGCCCGCTATTTCGGTAGATGCTACTTTTGAAGCTGTTATTTTTTGACATTTGAAAAGTAGAAACTACGCCATTAATAAAAATGGAACGATACACGCTTCAACAACGCATTGAAATTATTAAAATTCACTTGAGTAAATCAAATGCAAATCATCTTGAGTGATGAGGCCCATTTCCACCTCAGTGGCTTCGTCAACAAGCAAAATTGTCGCATCTGGGGCTCGGAAAACCCAAGAATTATTGTTGAAAAGCCACTCTATCCTGTTCATGTGACTGTTTGGTGCGGTTTATGGTCCGGCGGAATCATTGAACCTTACTTTTTTGAAAATGAGGCTGGAGCAACCGTTACGGTGAATGGATTGCGCTATCGAGAGATGATTAATTATTTTTTATGGCCGGAATTGGATGGTATTGATCTGGACAACGTTTATTTTCAACAAAACGGCGCTACGTGCTACACAAGCAACGAAACCATTGATCTTTTACGATTGAATATCAAAATAACACTTCTTATTGGAAAACCTTGTAGATGTACATAATAAATAAAATAAATAAGAAAGAATGATAATTATTTGGTTAGTGCACGGTTTGTGACGGCGTCTAACAGTCCGACATCTGCACTAATATTACTCTCACCCACTAGCTACCTAGCGTGGTATAAGGCGGCGTACCGGTACCACGAGTCGTACGATAAAGCATTCATTCGCTTACGCTGGGAGTTGAGAGCCCTATCGGAAGAGCCTTGAGCTTATGAATTCAATTGAGTCGTTGTCGACTCTTTGAGCCGTACGAAAATATTGAACGGGTATAGTGGCTTCCTTAAATATAAAATGAGTAATGATCTATCGCTAATAAGAATAATATATTTTTTATAAACCTCTGCAAAAGTTTCAAGCTACTTTTAAATGTTGACTTTTACCGAATCAATTATTATCTTTTACTGAATTAATTTCTATAGACAAGATGTCGAGACCCTAAGTAATGTCATGTTTTGCAACTATTCAAGCAAGGCAGGCGATAAACAGGTAAACCAAGAGCCTTGTAACAATATTATATAAGCAGTTAAAAACCCGCTCCGCGGGTTTTTTTCTGCTAGGCCCTGCGGGCGGCTCTTAGTTGAGCTTCGCCTATTTTAAGTGATATTAACAACAGTTACATTTAATAGATAGATATTAGGACATTCACAGAGAGAGGGTGAGTATATATATTGTTAAAACACGGAACAGGAGGGAGTTAATTAATAATAACATGCTAAATTTACGCATAATAAGAATGACAGTTGTTTGAATAAATGAAATTTTACGTATTTGTGATGGATTATTTCAAATGAAACACTATTATTGACTACATGTCTACAACTGATATTAATTGTTATCGTACCTAATATAATTAGCTCATAGGAGACTTGCAGTGCTTAAATATGTGTTACAACCAAAGATATTAGAAGAACGAGATGTGCTATCAGCAGTTCATACTGTGTGGAATTGCTTTGCCGAGTGTCGCCGGTTTTGTTCACCAATACTACTGCACACCTTCGCTTACGCTAAGGTATCCGCGCTAATACATAGAACAGATTTCTGTGCGTACACGTCCCGATACCGTTCAAAGTACCCTAATTAGGTAGTACTCCGCCTACGGTCCGGCGAACAACATAGCATATCTCGTTCTTCTAATATCTTTGGTTACAACCGTCAATGTCTATAAGTTTAATCAATATCGTTTAGTTTGTCACAATTAAAGATAGTTATAACAAAGTTGACTTAAATAATAGATTATTACATATTGATTAATTGTACCCGTGTTTATGAATAAAAGGAGGGTAATAATTTTCGGTAATCATTTAGTAATTCTTTACCTACAACTGTTACTGTATCTAATAAAGTTTAAAGTTAGATTATATATACACCTTCATCAGCAGAGTAAAAATCTATATATAAAGGTAGATTATTACAATATAGCGCCCCTGAGGTGATATCTCACAAAAGCGGCGCTATGCAAATTGTCCAATAAATAAATAAATATAATGTTTTATTGTGTATACACCGAAGTCAAAAATTAAATATAGATTGCAATTGGGAAAGAATAAGTGGAAGGAGGGGGGAGGGGTAAGAGTAGGCTGGGTTTAAAATAATTAGGAATTACAATATCGTTAGACGGGAAAGACCAGTTAAGTGGGAAAATATTTAAAAGAGAGTTTATAAAAAAATTCTTGTTAATTATATCTGCTTTTATATTAACATGTTTCCTCATTTCTAAAATTTCAAAATTATTTATAGTGAAGTATTTTAAGACCTGAAAAAAACAAATAGAATATAACCATAAAACAATATATTCATAAGACAAATAGCATTTAATAACGGTTATTCTAATAAATTGATAGTTGAAATACTAAATAAAAAAATTAAACATATTCTCTTCAAACGGTCTTTCTAAAGATAGAAATAAACAATGGCGGAGAATTCTGCTTGTGGATAACGATACTTCTAAAATTATATATAAAAACAATTCTGGTACTATTCAACTGGCGTTTTACACTAATAACAATGAAGAAATATATTCTTAATAATAAAGATAGCAAAATTCAAACAAAAAATCAGGAGTTTAAAAACTCAATTGGGATGATTGTAATTTCTTTTACAAAGGTAGAACCAATAGAAACTTTGAAGTCAGAACTAAAGAATATCGCAGGGCTCTAAATGGAAATAGTGAATTTGAGTTTGCAAATCATCTTTTGAATAATGATCACACTTTCGATAAAAATTCAGGTCTTAAAATACTTCACTCAGGATATAAAGCATCGCAAATAAATAATTTTGAAATTTTACAAATTAGAAAACATGTCAATATAAAATCAGATATAATTAATAAGCAAAAAAAAATATAAATAATAATGAAAAATCCAATTACAAAGTGATAAGCTTCCAGAAGAAATCTTCTTATTAAATGCTTGTTAATCGAAAGTAGTCAAATATTGTGAGCTGCATATTTAAATATTCGCGCCATTCATTTGGTTCGTTTTTAAACCGCCAGAGGTGCGCTCTGTCGGCCATCTATAGCCGTGCGTATCCGCCATATTGAATAAGGAACGCGTGATTTTTTATAAACGTCAAACATAATCACGTAACTGTGGATAATTTTCATTGTAATGTAATTAATCCAATGGATTATGAACTTTCTAAAACATATTTTCTTCGATATTATCCAAAAATTATATGAGCAGAAACGATGCTTTTGAAGAAATCTCGTATTATTATGAGGCGATCCTATTTTATTATGAAATCGTGTCTTAATTTTCAAGTTAGCTGAATTTACCCGAAACAGACAATTTTAATTCGACCAAACAGAGGGCCTAGATCGTCCAGACGCTGGCGTAATAATCAGACTTGCAGTTAAAAACCCGCTCCGCGGGTTTTTAGCTGCTAGGCCCTGCGGACGGCACTTGGTTAGGCTTGGCCCTGTTTAAGTGATACTAACTACAGTTACATTTAATAGGTAGATATTAGATCATTCACAGAGAGAGGGTGAGTATATATAGTTAAAACACGGAACAGGAAGGAGTTTAGGCATAATAAGGATGACAGTTGGTAAAACTTTATCTTTCCCGAATAATTGCCTAAATGGGAAAAGGTAAATTAATATAGGTAAATATTCGGAATCGCTGGACACGGAAAAATACGAAATATTTTTTTAATAAAACCTTCTGAGATCCCTTAATTACTATAAAAGGAATCGAACAGCATTTGGGAATTTTTTAATTTTAACTTTAATTTTTAATTACGTAAAATGAAAATTCGTTTTCGTCGTGTGGAATGACAGCCGGAATATTTTCTGTTGATGACATTTTCTTTTGTACCTATAATAATCCAACCTGACCTAAACTAACCTCACCTATAATAATCCAACCTAACCTTACATATATTAGGATATATTATATATTAGGACCTAACCTATAATAATTACATTTTCTTTTGTACCTATAATAATCCAACCTGACCTAACCTAACCTCACCTGTAATAATCCAACTTAACCTTACATATATCCTAACCTAACCTATAATAATTCAACCTAACCTAACCTATAATAATCCAACCTAACCTATATCCTAACCTAACCTATAATAACCCAAGCTATCCTTACCTAACCTAACATAACCTGACTTATCCTAACCTATCCTAACCTATAATAATCCAACTTAATCTAACCTAACCTATATACTAACTTAACCTTTACTAACCTAGCATAACCCAACCTAACCTATCCTAACCTATAATAACCCAACCTAACCTATAATAACCTTTTTTAAACATTTATTTATTTATTTATAAAACAAACCTAAATACCTTTATTTTATTTTTCGAGCTGGGCTAAAATAGTACCTACCTAGTATTTGCATAGAGTAAATGCAAAGATATTAGAAGAACGAGATGTGCTATGAGCAGTTCATACTGTGTGGAATTGTTTTGCCCAGTGTCGCCGGTTTCGTTCACCAATACTACTGCACACCTTCGCTTACGCTAAGGTATCCGCACTAATACATAGAACAGATTTCTGTGCGTACACGTCCCGACAGTATTCAAAGTACCCTAATTAGGTAGTACTCCGCCTACGGTCCGGCGGCCAACATAGCATATCTCGTTCTTCTAATATCTTTGAGTAAATGGTAAAAATTCTAGCCACTCATATCAGAAATACCAACAAAAGAAAATGTCATCAATAGAAATTATTCCGGCTGTCATCCCATACAACGAAAGCGAATTTTCATTTTACGTAATTGAAATTAAAATGCTAAAATTAAAAATTTCCCAAATGCATTCAGATTCCTTTTATATTAACTAAGGTAAATCAGAAGATTTTATTTACAAATATTTCGTATTATCCTTGTCCAGCGATTCCGAATAATTACCAAATAATTACCATATATAAATATATATACCTGGCAAAATGATTGTTTTATTATACATATAAGCACATGTCAGATTAGAAATTTGTTGGCTGATTTTACAATCAACGAAGCGTTTCTATCTTCCGATTTTGTTTCATGTGTTGGCAGTGCCTATACTTCCTACAAATACACGTGTACTATGCGTTAACTTCATGTCGGTGTTCTGTCAAAATAATGCGAAATTAATATTTACGTAAATAATATAAAATATCAATATTTTTCAAAATCGTTCATGCAAAGAGTTGTTTTTTATTGTCATTAAGTTGAATCAAATGTTTGTTTTATTTGTAAATGGTATTAAAACGGTAGTTTTACGTAAATAATTACAGTTGTTTGAATAAATGAAATTGTACGTATTTGTGTATCGCTCTTATGAGCTCTGTCGGCCAATAGGGAAACTACTCCAGCGGCCGGTAAAGAAGGGATTGACATTTTTAAGGAACGTTAGAATGTTTGATTCTTGACAGACGTCAAATATATAAAACGTAATTGTGAATAATTTTTACTGTAATGTAATTAATCCAATGGATTTAACTTTCTAAAATATTTTTTCTTCGATATTAACCAAAAATTATATGAGTAGAAACGATGCTTTTGAAGAAATCTGGCGATCCTATTTTAGTATGAAATTGGGTCTTAATTTTAAAGTTAGCGGAATTTACCCGAAACAAACGATTTCAATTCGACCAATCAGAGGGCCCAGACCGTCCAGACGCTAGGACAATAATATTATAGATTTTCAATAAAACATGAAGCTAATTTTGAGTGCGGTAACAAAAGTGGGTTACTTTTAAAGTAAGTCAGGATTTAGCAAGTCATGCTCTTATAATCTTGTGATTTTCTCCGATAAGTAACGTGATATATTATACATAATTACATCATGCATTCATGGTTTAAAGAAATCAATTCAGCATGAACACGTCAATATTATTCGATATGTACATTCTTAGTGTTATGTGTTAATTATAATAACAGAGAACACATTTTTACATAATTATTATTAATAATTTGCTTCAAAGAAAAAAAGAAATGTTGTACGTAATTAATAAATACAAACTAATCATTTGATGCGATACCAACAAATCAGATATCAAAGTTGTCACCAAGTAAAGCCCGTAGTACCCGTTGGGCCAACGCATTTGGCCAAATGTGTACAGGACCACTTGGTGTATATTGGCCGCTGCACACGTTGGCAGATAAACTTTGGCCGGCCTTTTTTCGTGCATACATGAAGCGGCAGCATAAGAAAACAAGTTTATAATATAATAATATAATATTTGGCTAATTTATATAACGCCGTTTTCGTGAAAAATCACCTCAAGGTTATGTTTGTAAGTATTGTGTGATGTGTTTAGGTACTTCAATAACTTGTCCAGACGGTGCCAGTATTAACTTCTCCAGCGTTTTAGGGTCATATATGACCCGGCGTCCATATATCATATTAATTATTTCTATCATGCTTCCAGTCTATCAATTCTATCCAGTTTGCGTTAAATATTTATACTAGATGATAAAATCCTAAAAATAGCCAAAATAAATCATTCATATTTCGCGCCGCTATCGTAACAATCGGATTTACTTTAAAAAATATTTTTTATAATATGAACGAGATAAAAATGAAGGTACAGTCTTCAAATCCTCTCAAATTCCCCCAAAAAAAGGAATGGGTTTCTACGATTCGATTAAAAAATTAAGTAAAAATGTGGTTAGCGTTTTTGACAACATTTATCACGTACGATATTAAAATTTTATTATTTAGAAATAGTAATGTTTATTTTAAATACATACACCGGAAATATAATTTTATCTAGTTTCTAAAACAGTATTTTTTTACGGAAAATTAAAAAACTACATGTATATAGCGCATTTGAAATACACACAAAACATTGCAAACTGAACAAAAGTGTTGTACTGAAAGGTTAAGTAGAGTAGTCATGGTTTGTCCACACGATGCTGGTACTTTTTCGAGTATTTTAGCCATAGTATTTTTGATAGCAATTGTAAAAAAACGATTAAACCGTTTCGTTACGAGTGCCATTGGTAGGTACATTACACTAAAATATAAATATCTCAGAATATTGCTGAGTGAATAGTCTCACATTTTGCAAAATTTGTGAAAAACTAGAAGAATAGATGATAAATCATACTATAATCATACTTTTATAATGTTGTAATCTATAAGAATTTTTTTATTTTATTTTATTTTTTTATTGAATTAATTTATTTATTTATTTATTAAACGCCATAAAAGGCTTTTACAATAATGTGATACATAGATTATAAGTACACAGTGGTACATAAGAGAATATTAGTATTACATTTAAGAACACAACAATATGTATACAAAACGACATTGAATGTGATAAAGCTGAAATTTTCTTAAGGCATAGAATGCTACAATAATAGAAAGTACTTCATTTAAACAGGATAAAATATACAGAAAAGGTGACTTGCCAACAGATATAATCTAGCTAAATATTATAACAGCGCAAATAGTAGCGAGTTTATTGTTACAATCAAATTTATCTTCACTTGGCTATGGCACTATGGCAAAGTAGCTTCAACAATTCAGGGCTGTCAGAGACTTGACAATTAAAAGTAACATTTTTTATTAAAATAATACATCCGTTAGCCAACACTATAAGACATCTGAAGCAAGCAGTTTATATAGATGCTATACATATACATTTCACATATATGTATATATGTGGAATGTATATATGACTATACATATACATGTATAGTCATATATACATTCTATATTCTATACGATGCTATACATATACATTTCACATATATGTATATATGTGGAATGTATATGTATAAGAACACCATACATATGTTACACATAAAGAAGAAATAGTAATAGTAATAATAGTTAATACATATCAACAAACAAGTCCTGCTAAGCCAATTGAATTGGCTCGTCAACAGGTGCTTAAAGTTTGGTTACATATACATTTAAGAAGTTATAATTTACATCTTATATCTACAGATTCAACATTTTTTCATACAATTTTTATACATATTAAAGTAATATTTTTTTTCCGATAGCCAATTTTTCACCATATATTTAACCTTATTCATAGACTTACATTGCTTTATATTGTTAGGTAATAAATTAAATATCTTCGATTAATCTTATTAGTTCCATGGATGATTGCTACCTTGAAAAATCGAACACTTGGAAGGTCTTAGGATTCGACACGGTTAGGGAAAAAAACTCCCAACCAAGAAAAACAGTTTTTTTTAATATTGAGCCGTGTTTAGTTTCCGTCTCATCCTTCGCACCACGTGGTGATAGGTAGTAGGTATTAAAAAAATGTTGTACTGAAAAAATCTAGTGAAATAAATCACGTTTTTTCGTAAACTTAAACGGTTAAATAGGCGTTCAATTTTTTCCACGACGATTCATTTTTCCTTGTTACAGAACCAGTTTTAGATACCATCGATAATTACTTACCTATTAAGTAATTATTTATTTCTGTGAATACGATGGTTTTCCGGGTAAGGTAGAAAGGAGTGATTTTCCGGAAAATATGTAGAAAAATCCTGTAAAGGTGTACCTTAATATCCATTGAACTTTTTCAAATGTAGGATTACCAGACAAAATCATTAATCCTTCAGGCTTATTGACTGTTATATTCTTAAAGATGCTGTCAGAAAGTCGGAGTAGTGGGTGTATTTCCATTTCTCAATAAAATCCAAATAAATGGGATATTTGGGAACGTATCCGAAAACAAAAACTTTTTTATTATTTTTTGGTAAACTAATGTTTTTAAGACAAGATTTTTTATGCATAGCACAAAGGGTAACAATTATTTTACAAGCAATAATTATTCGCCTGAAACACTCATCCACATTGAAAAATCTCCTGATAAAAGATACATGACGCCAACGGGACTCGAACCCGTGTCCCTTCAATTTCCAGTCGACAGCTCTGACCACTGAGCTATGGCGGCTTATCTCTTACCCGCGAAATTATTCAATATATACTAGTGTTTCATTCAACAATTACTGCTTGTTACATTTTTTTCACCTGAAAACAACTAACTTTAATTTATATGAGAAAGGCATTGTAAGTGCTAACTCTCTCATAATAGATGTTAAGATTTCAGGTACTGAAATATTAATATTGGTGCTTGTCACCCTATGGGTGTGGCAACATTTATTTTTGTGTTAGCGATTGCCGGGGCAATTTCGTATTGCTACGGATTTAATCGTTCTTTTCTTGTTACCATCCGTCTTGGGCGGGTCGTTTTGGCAAAACGGCAGAGCTGCCAGGTTTTCACTTACATGTGGTTTATAAAACCGCGGAGAGAGATAGCAATATTGGGCTCACCGTACATGAGCTGCCCTACGGGTCTTTTTATTGTTAAAATAAAGACCATTATTCGAGAGCTGGAGTTATTATTGAAGAGTTACTCCAGTCATACTTCCTTGGAATCTGGTGACTCACCACGCCGGATTGCTCTGTCAGGAGAGTGAAGTTAAGATCCTGAAAATTGGTCATTCAAGAGCCGGATGATTATTATTTGGATTGATCCATTTGAGACGGAAGATTATTATTTGGAGTGGTCCAGTCGGGCCTCATCATCATCGGGAGTGGTCCAGTCGGGCCTCATCATCATCGGGAGTGGTCCAGTCGGCGTCCTCATCACCATCATTGGATTGATCAAGCGAGCCTCATCACGACGCTCGCATGCACAGCAAATCAGGTTGTAGCCTTCCTTTCATTGTCCTTTCAAATTCCATTTAAAAAAGCTAAAAATCTGTGTAGATGCCACATTATTTCGTATTGATTATATCGAATTATATTCGGGTGTTCATAATCAGATGCTTTCAAAATAGCATAAATTTGTTGGTGATAATAATTTTTATTGTTGTATTCTGCCGAATAACTTTGCTTCTGCTTACGTACATATCTAGCCACGCGTTTTCAAGCTTTGTCTTTGCATGCCATAGTATTGTTATCGGTTTCTTTATAATCCATAGTATTATTTTGTTTACGTCAAAACGTCAAACTGCCGTTTCGAGTTGTGTATTAAGTTTTAAATCAGGTTATTGTGTTATTCGTTTCTAAAAAATGGAACTCGACAAGTTGGTTAGACAGCGCGGGGTGTTGAAAGGTTCATTAACGAGATTTGAAACCTATTTAAGCAACGAAAGTGATATTAGGCCCAGCGTATTGTCGTCGAGATTAGATGCCATCAAACCTTCTCTGATAGAATTCTCCAAAATTCAGCTGGAGATTGATTTATTGAATAAATCAGAAGATCATGACGCGAGGGATAATTTTGAAGGTACATATTTTAATGTAATTGCATTAGGACAGGAAATATTATCAAAATTTAAGAAGATTGAAAATGTCCCGATTACATCTGTGAATTTACCACCAATTTCAATACCTATTTTTTCAGGAGACACTCATAAATGGTTGACTTTTAAAAACTCGTTCATTGCCCTAATTCATGATAATAGTAAATTAAATCATGTTCAAAAATTTCATTACCTTATTAGTTATGTGTCCGGAGACGCACTTGATTTGATTAGTTCTCTAGAAATAACCGGGGATAATTATAGTTCAGCCTGGACGATGCTTATTTCAAGATACGAAAATGTCAGACTTATTGCAAATAGACATTTGAATTTCTTATTTAATGTTACACCGTTAAAACGACAGAATCATCATGAATTGAGAAATTTAATTGATCAAGCAAACATTCATTTGAGAGCTTTACATAATTTAAAGCTTCCAACAGAACATTGGGACACATTAATTATACATATTCTAACCTCAAAGTTAGATAATCACACACGTAGCCTGTGGGAATCCATGGAGTGCGATAAAGTTTATCCTACGTTCGAGCAGTTTAGCAATTTTATTTCACAAAGGTCGCAGATCCTGGAAACTATCCAAGGTGATAATGGTGGAATGCAACAGAAAGCGGAACCAGTTGCAACAAAACCAAAGTTTTTTAATTTTAAGGAAAGGAATTCTACGAACAAGGTTACGTTAGCGTCAAGCAACGTTAATTGTATGCTGTGTAATGACAGCCATTTCATTTATTCTTGTAAAATATTTGTTAACAAAGCACCAGCGGCACGAAGAAAGTTCGTTTCAGAGAGCAATTTATGTTATAACTGCCTAAAACCGGGGCACCCTTCAAAGGTGTGCAGGTGGAAGGAAAAATGCAGTGTTTGTGATCGAAAACATCACACTCTGTTACATATCAATACTGATAATGTACAAGCGGGTACTTCAACTGGCAAGGGTCAGTCGGAGGCACCAGTGAATTTAGCGTGTCATAGCGACATGAACGGGCGAGAAATTTTACTATCTACCGTAATAGTAAAAATAGAAGACGCGTACGGTGGAACACACAAAATACGCGCACTTTTGGATTCGGGTTCAATGTCTAATTTTATTACAAAGGATACTTGTAAAAGATTAAATTTGCATTGTACAAAATTGAACATACCTGTTTCAGGTTTGCATAATAATTTAATTCATGTAAAGGAAACAGTTGACATTAAATTTAAATCATTATGTTCTCAATACGAGGATGAAATATCTTGTTTGGTATTAGATGAGATTTCTTGCAATCTTCCACAGACCGTGATTAACCTAAAAATGTTGAACATTCCAGACGGTGTCCGGTTAGCTGATCCGCAGTTTTACCAGCCAGCTTCTATTGATATGCTGATCGGAGCAGAGGTTTTCTGGCAGGTGCTTCGTACGGATCAGATACAGTTAGGAAAGGGTAAACCTACATTGCATCGAACGGAGCTAGGCTGGATAATATCAGGAGCTGTACAGAGTCGTCATAATACGAGGCCAGTTAAAGTTTGTCATATTTCATTAAATTCTTTGCAGAACCAAATAGAAAGGTTTTGGAAGGTTGAAGAAACCGAAAATAGTAAGCATCACTCTCTGGAAGATAGTGAATGTGAAAGAATTTTCGAAGGCACGCATAAACGCGATGCAAACGGTAGATTTGTAGTCAACTTACCGTTTAAATCTAACCTATCTCAATTAGGAGATTCATTTAGTATTGCTAAAGGTAGATTAGCGTCAATGGGAAGGAAATTCTTAAGACAACCTAGTTTAAAGGAACAATACTCGGAATTTATTGATGAGTATCTTGCGTTAGGTCACATGACTGAATGTGAACCTCCAAAACGCGATGAAATTACTAATTATTTACCACATCACGCTGTATTTAAAGAAGCAAGCACAACTAATAAAATTCGTGTTGTTTTTGACCGGTCGGCTAAACCCGCTCGAGGGATTTCTTTGAATCGCGCTCTAATGATTGGGCCCACCATTCAAAATGATATATTTTGTCACTTGGTATTTTTCAGAATAACATCTCAGCAGTTGAAATCATCTTCATTATGGTGGTCAGGACCACCATGGCTCACGTCCGACGAGGATAAGTGGCCACGTTCTACATTTGATACTCCCACGGAGTTGCCAGAAACGGCGAGGATAGTTTTGGTTACTAGTAGTCCTGTCGATTGGGAAATATTTAATAATTATTCTTCATTAAGACGACTGAGGCGTGTAGTTGCTTATATGTTACGTTTCATACATAACTGTTCTAAACGAAAACCGATGCGGGTCGACGAGCTTTCTGTAATCGAACTGGAACATGCCATGCATATATTGATTTTGAACGCTCAGCGATTCGCATTTCGTGATGAAATAGCTTCTTTGTGTAATGGAAGATTTGTATCTAGGCAGAGCAAGGTAAAGGCACTAAATCCTTTTATGCAGGATGGGTTATTGTGTGTTGGAGGTCGACTATCACAATCTGATATTACCTCGGTCTCTCAAAAACATCCAATTTTTTTACCACAAAATCATAAGTTGACTGACTTAATAATAACCCATCTGCATTATGAGAATTTGCATTTAGGATGTAATGCTCTGCTCGCATTACTGCGTTTACGGTTTTGGCCAATATTTGGTAAAAACGCAGTAAAGCGAGCACTGCATAAATGTATTGTATGTTTCCGAGTCCGTCCGCGCGAGTGTCGCCAGCTCATGGGTGACCTTCCTGCTGACCGATTCCGAATCCAAAGACCATTTTATGTAACCGGCATAGATTATGCAGGTCCAATTTTAATTAAGTCTGGTTTAACCAGAAATGCTAAGAGTGTAAAATCTTACATATGTTTATTTATTTGTTTTTCAACGAAGGCAATTCACCTAGAATTAGTGACTAATTTAACTTCAATGGCATTTATGAATGCATTGAAAAGATTTATAGCTAGGAGGGGTAAACCCTCACGACTCTTTAGTGATAATGGAACTAACTTTACAGGTAGTTATAGGGAACTTACTGAACTATTTGATTTTTTGAAGGCATCTGATAAGGAAATCCATAATTTGTTAGCCCAGCAGAATATTAGCTGGAGTTTCTTGCCTCCCCGCTCACCGCATCACGGTGGACTTTGGGAAAGTGCAGTTAAAATGACCAAGTTACATTTAAAAAAGGCGATGCGGTCAACTGTTTTGACATACGAAGGCATGAATACCATACTAATACAGATTGAGGCTTGTTTAAATTCCCGTCCTCTGACTCCATTATCATCAGATCCAAATGATTTAAACGCACTCACTCCTTCACACTTCCTTATTGGCGACAACCTGTTAGCATTGCCTGAGCTTGATATCCATCATCTGCCTACAAACAGGCTTAATATTTACCAAAAGATGTCTACCGTTGTTCAATCTTTTTGGCACAGATGGAGCCGGGAATACCTAGCAGAATTGCAGAACCGAGTCAAATGGCAAGAAGGACGTCAACGCAGTTTACAGCCTGGTGACATGGTCATCATCAAAGACAACCAACTACCTCCGCAGTACTGGAGGATGGCGCGAGTGACGGAGATCCACCCTGGTCAAGACGGACGCGTCCGCGTCGTCTCCTTGAGGACGGCCAGAGGTGTCACCAAAAGAGCCGTGACACAGCTCTGTCTACTTCCCATGGAGGATCCTTCCTCCAACCTGGATTAAGAACCAATTACAACACTAAAAGTGATGTTATGTGTGAATCAAAATGCCGTCAGGCTCAACAGTGCCAAGTGATAAGATATTTTCTCATAAGTGGGTGCAGCGCACCAGAAGTTTCTACGTTATTAGACTTTTATTTTTTAATGTCAAGTCTGACATAGGGTTATATACGTTGTTATAAGTTTTTTGTTATTATTTTGATATCCATGTATTGAATATTGTTTATTTTTGTATGTGAACCTGTTGGGTAAATTCTGAGTACCAATGTTGCAATCTCTTCCTACATTATTTTATGAAAAACGACTATTCCTTAATACTCGTTTTGGGGCGGGAATATGTTAAGATTTCAGGTACTGAAATATTAATATTGGTGCTTGTCACCCTATGGGTGTGGCAACATTTATTTTTGTGTTAGCGATTGCCGGGGCAATTTCGTATTGCTACGGATTTAATCGTTCTTCTCTTGTTACCATCCGTCTTGGGCGGGTCGTTTTGGCAAAACGGCAGAGCTGCCAGGTTTTCACTTACATGTGGTTTATAAAACCGCGGAAAGAGATAGCAATATTGGGCTCACCGTACATGAGCTGCCCTACGGGTCTTTTTATTGTTAAAATAAAGACCATTATTCGAGAGCTGGAGTTATTATTGAAGAGTTACTCCAGTCATACTTCCTTGGAATCTGGTGACTCACCACGCCGGATTGCTCTGTCAGGAGAGTGAAGTTAAGATCCTGAACAATAGAGATAGAGAGATAAGCCGCCATAGCTCAGTGGTCAGAGCTGTCGACCGGAAATCGAAGGGACACGGGTTCGAGTCCCGTTGGCGTCATGTATCTTTTATCAGGAGATTTTTCAATGTGGATGAGTGTTTCAGGCGAATAATTATTGCTTGTAAAATAATTGTTACCCTTTGTGCTATGCATAAAAAATCTTGTCTTAAAAACATTAGTTTACCAAAAAAAAAAAAAAATAATATTTGACAAGTTCAAGTATTTCACCTAAAAATGTAGACAATTTGTCTCGACGCCATCTAGTGAGAGAGTTAGCACTTACAATGCCTTTCTCATATAAATTAAAGTTGGTTGTTTTCAGGTGAAAAAAATGTAACAAGCAGTAATTGTTGAATGAAACACTAGTATATATTGAATAATTTCGCGGGTAAGAGATAAGCCGCCATAGCTCAGTGGTCAGAGCGGTCGACCGGAAATCGAAGGGACACGGGCTCGAGTCCCGTTGGCGTCATGTATCTTTTATCAGGAGATTTTTCAATGTGGATGAGTGTTTCAGGCGAATAATTATTGCTTGTAAAATAATTGTTAAGAACTTTTTTTTGAAAGTTCATAAAATACACTTTCAAATTTGATGATTTATTTTTTATAATATAATATTGATTACAGTTTATGATTTTGACTGTCCAACTAGGAAGGATTCCCGTTTCAGGACAGTCAAATTTACAAGTTTCAAGTTATCCTAGACGAATACAGGATTAAAAAAACATATTTTTTGAAATATTCAAATTTTCAAATCAAAAATTAAAAAAAATGTTAAAAATTGATAACCTTTGAATTGTTTCGAATAAATTACAGATTACCAAAAAAACACATATTTTATAAGACAAATGTATGATAAATATTACTGAAACCTCACTTTTTTGTCGTTTTGATAAAATACGCTGCGTTTAGTTTTATTTTGACAAGCCGTTAATGACGGCCTCCGTGGTCGAGGGGTAAGGTTCTCGACTAGCAAGCCGGAGGTTGCGGGTTCAAAACCTGGCGTGCGCAACTATATTTTATTTAATTAATTTCTATTATGTAACAAATTACTCGTTTAAAATAATACATGGTAAATTTGCGGCACGTTCCAGAGTGGAAGATACTCTCAGTATCGCCCTGGTGCAGGACCACTATTCAGAATTGAACAGTTGATTGAAATGGCTTTGGCCGTGTTTGGTGACCAAATATGCAAACCAGGTATTTCTCCACCTTCCACTTCCCTATCTCCTTCCCCTCCCTAACACCTTCAGATTTACAACATACCCCGATTGGTGATGCCGTAGTCTCACTGGCTCCCGATGGTTGGAAGCAGTTGGGACTCTTGTGCGGTTTTACATAAAAAAAAAACTCTCGGAGCCTTTGACGCTATTCGTGATTTTAATAACGTGTACCTAAATAACTACACATCAAATATAATCAGTATCACTGTCATCACTGATGCATAGTCGCGAATGATAATATTAATCTCATCTGAGGTTCATTACTGAAATAGTACGTAGTTTAATGATGCTATTATTTGAACCATCGACAACAACCAAACCAATAAACACTCACTTCATTAATTGCAGACGTATTAAATTTTAATAAGTTTGCTCTGTTTTTTCTTCGGTAATTTCATAAGTAATTTAATTTTTCTCGCGTGTTATGCATCGCTTAATTTTAATTAGTGGCAGACAAGCAGTCAAGAATGACGAAAAACGTAAGAATTTTATTAACAGAATTCTATACGTACACTTTAACATGTCATAATATAAACGTCATAAAATCTACGTTTTAAGATCCAACCACAAAGAGGAACTCCAGTGAATAATATTATGATTTAAAAAATATTCGTATAGATCAGGGGTGGGGAACCTTCGTACCGGGGACCACGAGGCCTTTTGGTGACCACAGGCCGGCGAGATATTTTGGTACGCCGCGACTACAAAAAAAAGAGCAATAAAAATTTTCTTTCAGAACGCGAGTACGATTTTCTTTCACGGCGTTTTAAATACATTTTAAGATATTAATACAAAACCCAGGTACTTACGTATTCACAACGTTACTAGAAAGCAGTTTAGACACAAATAAATAGGTGATCCAACATGCCTTTTATTTTTTTTTTAAATTTCTTATTATTTACTACTAAGAAATTATAAGTGTAAAGCGGCCGCTACACTACTCGCTTCGACGCTTCGACGAAGTCCTGGACGAAGTTAGCCGAAGTTCGAAGTGCGTGCCCACACACTCGTGCAACTTCGCGAGTAACTCAGTCCAACCAGTCAGTGATTGGTTTATTTATGCCGTGACGCTTCGAGTCCTTTGACTCGGGCGCATTTACCGACAACAATCGGAAGTCGGGCGAAGCGAAGCGAAGTTGCCCGAAGCGAAGCGAAGTTCGTGCCCACACTATCGTATTCGGTCAACTTCGATCAACTTCGCGAGTAGTGTAGCTGGGCTATAATACTAATTAAACTGGGGACTCGCTTACAGATAAAATTACAGTTGTGAATTCCGGTCGGTGGCTGAGTTGACATCGCGTTTGGGTCCCACCCAGGCGTAGTGTGTTCAATTCCTCGGCTGGCTAAGTCCTCCATCACAACAAAAGCAACATTTTCCGCTTACTTTGGTGGTAATAGGAGATTTTCAAATATTGCCAGGTTATTCGAAACCCGGGAACGTCTTTAAAAAAAATAATTTGCAAATGCATTTAAGAAGGAAACCATTATCATGTTTAAAATACAGTGTTAAAATTCCATTTGCAGACTCTGTGCTGCAAATATCTGAGAAAGACATTTTCGTGTTTTGGGTGTGATTTTAATTTGCGGACTTGCACAATGATTCACTCTTAACCTTTTGTACTCCGTTGTCGCCGCCACGGCGACGTAGAAAACATTCTAACAACTCCGATGACGCCACAGCAGCAGCATAAACAATAGGTATACATTTTATTGTTTAAGAAATAAAGGGGTCCTGTTACATGTATACAAATGTTCTATTTAGTTGTATACAGTTCCCACTGGCGATATGTGGTACTTTTTGCTATGTTTTACATTCATAACAATAACTACGCATTATTTTTATTTGAATAATTCTCTTACTGCGCAATAAATATGGAAGAGAATTTATAATTCAGTGGTAGTGAAGACGAGTTTTTTTTCGAAGTGCAAAGTGACTTTTCCGATGAATCTTTACCATCGGTTATATTAAATCCATGGGAGGGGTTGATCGTGGTAACCAGTATGCATCGTCGTATTGCTTCCTAAGAAAATGGATGCGTAAACTCTTTGTGGAATGGATATATGTTCCATTAACTCAGACATTCTATATAAATTTACAAAAAAATAATATCGAAAAACCATTGAGCCATTTGAAATTTATCAAAATTTTAGTAAATCAATTAGTGGGTGAGTACAAAAAGCCTCGAAGTAGGCCATATACTTCCACTCCATCAGAAACCAAGCTTTGAGAAAAGGTCCCAAGACGGACTGTGTGGTCTTCTCGAAAAGGGCAGAAAAAGGTGGCAGACGGGAAACCAGTACTGTGAGTAATGTGTTCTAACAAGAAACTTATGCATTTGGGCGACTTCTTTCTAAAATACCACGCATTAAAAATCATAAAGATTAGAATGCGTAAATTTTTCTGTTATTAACAATCTCATATAAAAATAAATATATATTTCTAAACATAACTACATCTTTTTATTTACTGCGTTACCAAAAATATATATTTTTCCAATTATTCAAAATTTTGAAATTAATTTCCAAAGGTTTGAAATTAAACCAACGCTGTAATTAGTATCGAATTTAAATAATAGTACTTGAAATGATAAAGTAAATCAAAGTATAATATACATATCAATTATGACCGTACATTCATACAGTCATTAAAAAAAAAAACAAATAAATTAAGGAGTAGGTATGTGAGTTAAACGTTGGAAAGTATAGAGACAAAACTTTTTTTAAAAAAAGCAAATTTTTTTTTAAAATTATATTTATTCAATAAAAAAATTTACAATATGTGATATACAAATATATATTTCACTAGTAATAAGATGAAAGATATTGTGATATGATTAATATTTATTATTTTTCAATGTTCTCCCATAATAAGCAATTGCTTGTGTGTATGGGATGAGGTATTATTTGTTTAGTTTCTTAGATTTTTATTTTATTTTTTAAATTTTTGTTTCTGTATCTCTTTTATTTATTTACGTTTTTTATTTAGTTTAGGTTTTCAGTATATTTTTTTAATTGTGATTTGAATTCTTTGAAACTATCATTTAGTGATCTTATATTTTCTGGCAATTTATTGAAACTCTTGTGCGATATTTTTTTGACGTAAATTAAGTCAATCAGTTCTTTTGAGAACCATTTCGGGAATTCAGTTTCCCTGTAAACTGTCAAAGGTACAAAATTTTTGATTGCAGAATTAACAATGGAGTAAAATTTTAAAAGGTGTACATTAATATCAGCATAAGTGTTTAAGAATGACCAGTCAATCTGTTTAAGAAAGTTAGAAATTTGAACATAGTCTGCTTTTTTGAAATTGCGAGTTTCTTATATCTTTTTTACAGTGGGAATTGGCTTTGACATACATATTTCTAGTGGCGGATGGTCAACATCAACGGACAAAAGTATTTCTGTACTTCTCACAACAGAGATATAAGACACATTGGACAAGACCATATACTACAACTACCTACCAAAACAAAGTGTCGTGCCACTGTCATCTCCTAGATTATTAAAGATAACAACAGAAAAAGTTAAAGTGATCGAACCGTAAATTGCTGAAATTACTAAATCCAATATCGCGCATCGACTGTGCCTACTTTTATTTCAAATTGGTGTCTTTTTTCGGATTTATCAGCCGCTAAAAATCTCATACACAGTGACTAAACAAAGAATATAAACATTCATAAGAATCTCTGAAACCCAAGTGAACACTTAACTAATATCAGTGAAGCAGTGTATAAACCACTTCGGTGGAACATTCAACACAAAAAACAGTGTATAAATTGTCCAATTAATAGAAATATAAACAGTGTAAATTTCGATACGCATCGCCGCTATTTCAATTGACAACAAACAAGCCATAAAATCAAATTGATTATAATCATTTTTATTTTTTTGTTCCGTGTGATCTGGTAATAAAATTTATATTTTTGTATTTATTGACATTACTGAACATCAGCCTAGTAATGTCTGTCCCACCTACTAGATCAGGTGTCAAATCACGGCGCGATGCTCCGCTTGATAGCCCGTCTGACGTCACGGGCTCAGAGCCAGACTTAAGTAACGCACTAATTTCATTCAAAGATGAAATAAAACACGAAATTTTCAAAGTGTTTACGGAGTTAAAAACATTGAATGAGCAATTAAGAGAGTGTCATAATATAATTAATGATCTCACAATGAAAAATAAGGACCTAGAAACGAATTATAATCTAGTTCTAACCAAATTAAACCGCCTGGAGCAAATATCACTAAAAAACAACATTGAAATTATTGGCGTTCCAGAAAAAAGAAATGGAAATTTATTCGATTTAATTAAATCAATAGGAACCAAGGCTGAAATTGATATTCTCCAGATGGATATTGATGGTATCTCGCGTACAAGGGTAAAGGAATTACCTCGAGAAAAACCGAAATTTACTAGGCCTATCGTAGTGAGGTTCACAACCAGCCGCTGCAGAGACAACTTTCTTGCTGCTATTAGGAAAAAAGGCAGCCTCAACTCTGGTGACCTGAAGCTTCCAGGTGATAATCACATATATGTCAATGAGCATCTGACGGCTGCAACCCGTGCACTTTTCAAGAAAGTAAGAGATTTAAGCAAAGAAAAAAACTATAAATTCAGGTGGATTAAATATGGTAAAATATTCATACGCAAAAATGAAACTAATCCAATTATTCAAGTGAAACTTGAATCTGACTTAATTAAGGTTTTTTGCTGATCATTCTCTTAGTTTTAGCACCGTCTCGTATGGTTTCTTCATACTTACAATTTATTTTTCATATTTACTATGTCTTTTCTTCTAATTTAAAATTTCAACCTATGCAATCCTTTCACTTTTTGTACATGGTCTCAACAAATAACTCTTCTAACACTACCAACATAAATCAATATTATCTTCTTAATAGTTTTCTTGCTTTATTACAACACAATTTACTTCAATATACCTACAACTTTATAAGTTTTATATTTTATATATTTTACCAAAATGAACTAAAATGTTGAATGTTTATTAAAAAAATGTAACTGGACTGCGATCTAAAACAGATAGTTTCCATTTTAATGTCACCAATAATAACTATGATATTATTATGATAACAGAAACTTGGCTTGTCGACAGCATTGCCAGTGAAGAGCTATTTGACAACCGTTACCTGGTATTTAGGCTTGACCGTAATGAACAAAAACGGGGAGGAGGTGTAATGATTGCGTTGAAGAAGCACCTCATAGCTCATGAACGTAAGGATTTTAACACGAATGCTAAAGACATCTGGGTGACTGTTACGATTAATAATTTCATAAAAATTCATTTATGCTGTGTTTACATACCTCCAGGAGTCAATCACTCACAAAATATAAACGAATTCATGGATAAATTATGTGAACTTCGAGGACTACATCACGATGATCATTTTGTCATATCGGGTGATTTCAACATACCACAAATTAACTGGTCTTTAAGTAATGATAATAGTATGCAAATTATGAATGGCTCTAAATCTGAAATTATTTCCAAACTATCTGACACCCTTTCATTTACTGATCTATCACAGTACTGCACCTTTCCAAATAATAATCATACATACCTAGACCTTGTTTTTAGCTCGATCCCTGTAAATGTCTACATAATACCAAGTGTCACAGTGAACACATACTTTATTTGCTCCACAAAATTTAACAGTAAACATTAATCTAATGACTCTATGTAGTGATTTTTATTACGAAAACTCAACTAAAATCTTAACTTAAACAGTGTAATAATAGTTGCAGCTGCCTAACTGGTAACTCTTTATTTATAACTTAATATCTCAAATCTCAACTGTCACCAGAGAGCATTAGACACACACAAACAAACGCCATACAGAAGGAAGTACTACTGACATACACATTCAGAGTATCGAAGTGTGCAAGTGAATAGCCCATCTAACTTGTCACAGACAACTCAAGTGCAGGGTTGTCACCGCTATATTATATAAAATAAAATAAAATAAATTTTATAAATTCCAACTTGCAAGATGAGTGCCACAGATGCTCTTTCTTATATCAATAAAGCGAAAGAAGAAATTAGTGCTCTATACAGTAACATAACGGATCCCGCTTTAAAACTAACAAAAGATCAGATGACCAAACTACTCAATAAACTGTCCAACCTCTCTGGCACTATGTTGGATGTAGGTGTAAAAGTTGGAATTCTCGAGGGACAGATCAAGTCGTACGAGCACATGGTCTCTTCAAAATTGATAGATTCAAACTCATCACAAGAATCCACAAACTCATCAACTGTATCAATGTGTGAAGCTGCCGATGAGCTCGAAGAGAGGAAAAAACGGTCAAAAAACATAATTATTTTTAACTTCCCTGAAAGCTCAGCCAGTTCCCATATAGAAAAAAATACTGATGATACAACGAGAATCTTAACCACACTAACAACTCTTAACTCATCCATCACCCGAGCCAACATAACAACTTTTCGTCTGGGAATCACAAAACCTGACAAACCTCGACCTCTTAAAGTCATCCTTGACAGTTCCATCCAAGTCATAGACATACTGAAGAAAAAGAACAACATAACCGAATACCCCGGTATTAAAATTTATTCAGACCAAACCCCAGCTCAAAGAAACTATCTCACCAAGCTACGTTTAACACTAGACCAAAGAACCAAAGACGGTGAGATTGGACTCACAATAAAATACAAAAATAATAATCCTGTTGTTGTAAATAGTAACCCAAAAAACTAAAACCTATCATGGCTTACTATCAGAATATCAGAGGCTGCCGTACAAAACTTAATGAGCTAAGATCATCGATTCCAATCCATCCCTTTCATATATATTTCCTGACTGAAACTTGGTTGGATCCGTCCTTTAACACAGAAGAACTAGGCTTCACTTCACACAACACCTACCGCTTAGATAGAAGTACCGCCATCAGCACCAAATCAAGAGGAGGAGGTGTATTAATATCAGTCACCAAATCTATAACTTCATCCAGGCTAAAATGCAAACACAAAAATATAGAACAAATTTTCCTACTACTCAAGACGAACCTAGGAAAAATCATTCTTGGATGTGTTTATATTCCTCCCGGATCAATTACACAAATTTACGTAAACCACATTGAAGATGTAGAGGCCCTCAAGCTCAAATATCCGGAAGCTAGAATGCTGCTAATCGGCGACTACAATACTCCCAATATAGACTGGATTACCCATAGTGATAACTCAACAACTCATTTTAATACATCTGCTAATGCTCGTGAAATTACAAATATTTCAAATTTCCTAGGTCTTAAACAAATTAATAACGTATACAAATTCTAATCACCACTTACTAGATCTTGCATTTAGTAGCGATCCTTCAGTAAAATTATGTTAATCCATAGACCCCCTTCTTCCCGAAGATTCCCACCATCCTCCCTTAAACATCACCATTACTAACAACTTCCTAAACATTTACTCTAATAGTGTTCCTAAATATTCATACAATTTTGCAAGGGCAGATTATCCACTGATAACAAAATACTTAGAAAGTACAGACTGGTCCTTTTTAGACAAAAACATAAATGTTAATCAAAATCTTGAATCTTTCTACTCCACCATCAACACAGCTATTGAAAAATATGTTCCCCTAATTCAATTCAAACCATCAAAGTTCCCCAAATGGTTTAATAATGACTTAAAACATTTAATAATTAACAAAAAATTCTGGCACAAAAATTTCAAAGAGAGCAACTCTATCTCAGACTACAAAATATTTCATAAATATAGAACTGACTGTAAAAAGCTCTCCAAAAAATTATATCAGTCATACATACTCAACACAGAAAAGTCTATTCCTTCAAATACCAAAAACTTTTTTACACATGTAAACTCACTAAGAAAAAACAAACCTAGCCTACCAACGTACATGTATTTCGAAGGGAAAAGTAGTAGTGGTACTAATGACATCGTTAATTTGTTTGCCGACTTCTTCAAAAATGTTTACGATAATGATATCCCAAATGTTCAACTTCCACCCTTTCATCCAAAGAAATCGGTCCACATTCCCGCTTTACATATTATAGAAAAAAGCGGGTCCTGACAAAATTAGTCCTGCCTTTCTAATTAACTGTGCATCAATAATAGCCAATCCACTATGTCATATATTTAACCAATCATTAAATTCTGGCTGCTTCCCCGACCTATGGAAAAATTGCTATCTAACACCTGTATTTAAAAAAGGCGATATTCATGATGTCACTAATTACCGACCCATTTGCATGCTCTCAACTATCCCCAAACTGTTTGAAAAACTTATCCTCGATAAAATCTCCATACATATTAACAACATCATTGCAACTAATCAACATGGATTTATGCCAGGCAGATCCACACTAACAAATCTCTCCTTATATGAAAATTTTATAGCATGTTCACTCGAAAACAAAACCCAAGTCGACTCAATATATACAGACTTTGTAAAAGCGTTTGACAAAGTTAACCACAAAATTCTTCTCAATAAACTTAGTCAAATCGGAATTGAGGGTAAACTATTGGAATGGATAAATAGCTACTTAACAAATAGAAATCTTCAAGTAAAAAATAATTCTAACCTTTCTCACAAATTCATAGCTACTAGCGGTGTACCCCAAGGGTCACATTTAGGTCCAATACTGTTTCTCCTTTTCATAAACGATATTGTTACTGTATTTGATAAAAATGTTGAAGTGCTACTTTTTGCCGATGACCTTAAACTATTTTAAATTATAAAAACAATAAATGACTGTATTCACATTCAAATAAATTTAAATAAACTTCAAGATTGGTGCAAAACTAACAAACTTTATCTCAATATTAGTAAATGCCACATTATAAGATTTTTCAGAACAAAACAACCCCTTAACTATCAATACAAAATTAACAATGTTTTTCTCGCCTCTGTAAGTGTAATTAACGATCTCGGCATTATTTTCGATTCAAAATTTAACTTTCTTTCTCATGTAGAAACAGTCACCAACAAAGGATTAAAAATGCTCGGCTTCATTCTCCGAAATGGCAGAGACTTTAAAAATATTTCAACACTAAAAATCTTATATTCCTCACTTGTTCGAAGTCAAATCGAATATAATTCTCCTATTTGGTGTCCTTACTTTAAAATCCACTCCGATTCTATTGAAAAAATTCAGCATAAATTCCTAAGATACATTAACTATAAACTCGGTCTACCTATAGAATCAATAAATTACAATCACTTGATGAAAGAATTAAACCTACTTAAACTCTCAGATAGAAGACTTATTTCCGATTTGACTTTTATTTTTAAAATTGTCAATGGTATTATAGACAGCCCTGATATATTAAGTCTAATTACCTTCCATATACCCACTAGAACCACTCGATCCAAAATTCTTTTTAATTTTAATAACAATATCAGGACTGCGTCATTTAGAAACTCCCTTATACCTAGATTGCATGCAGTTGGCAATGCTTTCTCAGAAGTAGTAGATGTGTTCAACTGCACGGAATATAGCTATAAGAAGGCTATAATAACATACCTCTGTCGTAATTATCAATGTTATTAGGCATAATACCATTCTAATCATAAGTTATCACAGAACCTAAACAATGCACTTACATCAGATATCAGACAGAAGAGTGTTATCTAATAATTTTATATACTTAATCAAAACTATAATTTTTCCCTAAATTGTTATGAGATGTCTTACTGACAGCCCTGATTCAATAGAGCTAACTCTTAGTTCTCAGCAAATTCAACCAAATTCAATATTGAAGGTAACAATAACCTCAATACTAAACTACTGTACGGATTGAAAATAAAATGCTAATGTACCTATGTATACCAGATGTTATTTTTGTTTAATTTTCAACATAATTTCTCTGTAATTATTCTGTTTAACATAATACTGTTTCGCTCCTGTGAACCACTGTAAACATAAATCATGTATATTGTAAAAGCCTTTTACGGCGTCTAAATAAATAAATAAATAAATAAATGTATCAAATACTGACCAGTATCTCATCCCTTAATGTAAACATCATAAAAGCATTCTTGTTGACATTAACATATCTCTGGAAACTTCTATGGTGGACAACAAACGAACAATCAATCTCTTTGGGAAAGCTAACTTTGAAACAATAAATAACGTCCTCAGTAGTATTGATTGGGATGCAGAATTTTTATACCTATCAACCAATACTGCTATTGACCGCTTTTATACAATTTTATATGAAATCATTCGATTAAACGTCCCATCAAAGGAAGTTCATGTTAAAAATTCTTATCCCTATTAGTTTAGTCCAGCCATAATAAAACTGACTAAGGAAAAATATAAAGTGTTTAACCACTGGAGCGCTTCGTGTTGCGCAATTAATTCAGCCATTCGATACAATTAACATCATTTCTCAAAATATTAGTAAAGAAACAATATGAAATGATTACTGCGGTTTATAGCCAGTGAATCCACCTAGATTTCACAGTTTATTCCATATTTTTAGACTCAATAAGTACTCTAGGATGTACCTAGAAGTACTACTAATATATTGCGCAATACTTGCAAAAAATTGTCGCAAAGCGCTCCAGTGGTTAAAATGTGGAAAAGGTGGTCCAATCCTTTAGACTACCATGAATTCTGTATCCTTCGATTAAGGCCAAAGAAATTGTCTAGAGAATGTCTTAAACAAATTATAACAAACGATGAACGTAATATATCTCGTGACCCTAAAAACATTTGGTCTTATGTTAAAGGGAAAAGAAATAATTCTGGTTTACCTCATGTTATGAAACTGGGCGAAGTGACTGCTGAAAATTCTTTCGCAATATGTAACCTGTTCTCACAGCATTTCGTCTCTACCTTTAATTACAACACTATTTCTGATGTACACTCTACCAACTATCATTTTGACAATCAAGTTAATATCTCCTCGGTATCAGTTTCAAAACAAAAAATAGAAAAAATAATCGATACTATTTCTAGCTCACTGGGTGCGGGTAGTGATAAAATTCCGGCTTTCTTTATCAAAATGTGTAGCAAGGTAATCTCGAAGCCCATATTATTGCTCTTTCAATCCTCATTGAAAGAAGGTATCTTTCCTGATCGTTGGAAGAGTGCTCTCATCACACCAGTTTTTAAATCTGGGGCTAAAAATGATGTGCAGAACTATCGACCGATATCTAAATTACCAATCTTCAGTAAAATTTTTGAAAAACTTGTTCATGAACAACTATATAACTGCATCGAGTCTGTAATACTCGTGAACCAACATGGCTTTATGAAAAAAAGATCGGTTGTATCTAATCTTGCCATTTTCATTGAAAATATTACTAAATCTATGGATGATCAAATCCAAGTTGACGTAATCTATACAGACTTCTCGAAAGCGTCTGATAAAATTGACCACAGTCTTCTTTTGTCCAAATTACTAGCTTTGGGAATTCATGGGTATTTATATAGATGGTTAGTCTCCTATCTTAATGGGCGCACTCAAGGAGTAACTATAAATGGCTTCATCTCTGAGATTGTAAATATACCCTCAGGTGTGCCCCAAGGATATCACCTGGGACCGTTGCTGTTCACAATTTTCATCAACGACATTATAAAATGCTTTTATTATGCAAATATTCTAATCTTCGCCGACGATATGAAAATATTCTTTCCTATTAATTCTATTATTGACTCTTTTAAATTACAAGAAGATCTATATAGACTTGATGACTACTGCATTATCAATCATCTCAACTTGAACACCTCCAAATGTTATGTTATTACCTTCACTAGAAACAAAATAAAATTTGAACATAACTACCACATAGCCAGTCAAGTACTTAAAAAGGTTACACAAATTCGTGACCTAGGTGTTCTGCTTGACAGTAAACTTACATTCGAGGCGCATGTTGATATGATTGTGAAGAAAGCCCTTAGAATGTTAGGATTCTTATTCCGTATTGGAAAAGAATTCAATAATATTCAAACACTTCAAATATTGTATTTTTCTTATGTTCGCAGTCATCTTGAATTTGCTTCTCCCATATGGAATCCTCATTATAATATTTATGTAAAGCGCATTGAAGCCATCCAAAAAAAAATTGTCAATCATTTAAATTTTAAGATGAATATTGGTAACCACGGGATTAACAGCTCGATGGAATATTGTGGACTAAAGCCATTAAAAACTAGAAGAGACTCCGCAGAAATAATATATCTCTTTTTTTTTTTTTTTTTTTAAATTTAATTAAAATCAAATTTAATAATATAATTATAAAGTTCTGCAAGTATTTTTTGGTTTTTGTTATTGTTACAGCTGTTTCGGCTTTCAAGGCCATTTTCAAACAGTTTGAAAATGGCCTTGAAAGCCGAAACAGCTGTAACAATAACAAAAACCAAAAAATACTTGCAGAACTTAATAATTATATTATTAAATTTGATTTTAATTAAATTTTTTTAAAAATTAAATGGAGTTCTACCAACTAAACACAAAAACAATAAATAAATATATCTCTACAAAATTATCAATGGCCTTATTGATTGTTCGCCCCTTTTGTCTGAGATTAATTTTAGAGTCCCAAGCTTTAGAACTAGAGATAATTGGCCTTGAAAGCCGAAACAGCTGTAACAATAACAAAAACCAAAAAATACTTGCAGAACTTAATAATTATATTATTAAATTTGATTTTAATTAAATTTTTTTAAAAACTAAATGGAGTTCTACCAACTAAACACAAAAACAATAAATAAATATATCTCTACAAAATTATCAATGGCCTTATTGATTGTTCGCCCCTTTTGTCTGAGATTAATTTTAGAGTCCCAAGCTTTAGAACTAGAGATAATTCACTTTTTCATCTTCAAAAATGTTCTACTAATCTCAGACAAAACGCTTTTATATTCAGAGCTTGTACCCTATACAATAAGTATTTTAATTATATTGATATATTTTCGTGTAGTTTAGGAACATTTAAAAAAGATACCTCAGCTATTATTAAATAATAATTAATAACATACTGCAAGTTATCATGTTGTTGATATGAACCCTCTCCAGTTACAAGTGACTCATTTTATAAACATCTGTTCAGTTTAGTTGTAGGTATATACATATATTGGTTATTATTGGTGTTGTGTGAGAGGATAAAATTGATATTTTGTAATTTACTTGTGTTCTTATATCCGATGTTATGTTTACTTTATTTAGAATTTTGTATTTTCTGTAAATATTTTTTGCCCACGGGTACTGGACCCTTAGTTTGATATTATAATTAATTTTTAAGTGAAAACCTGTCATTAGATATTATTTGTATTTTTTATAAGTTGATTATTTAAGAATGTAAAAAATCTGTTGGTTTTCCTAAATAAACAAAAAAAAAAAAAAAGACCAAGTCCAACGTACGGCCACCTGTATTATGAACACAATTACACTGAGTTAGTCCCAAGAACAGGGCCATATCTCTAACTTCACGAATTTTAACATTGAAACAATAATTAGTCTGTACTTATATTACACCAGTCGTAATGTGGCAGGTTGTAATCACCAACTAGAAGTAATTTTGTATGAGGGTATTGGGCGCAAATTGATTCAACCTCTTCACAGTGATTGCTGTAGCATTGAACGTCAGAATTTGGAGGTAGGTACGTACATCCCACTATTATTTTTCCACTAGAAGTGTTCACTTTGACAAAAATTTGCTCGATACTTGGGTTCTTCGTGGATATTTTTAGGAACTGAAATTTTTTGAGATAGCAATGGATACACCACTTCCTCGTGTTTTGGCACTTGTCTTAGAATTTCTGTCCGTGCGGTATATATTAATATAAAGGAAGCCTAATTCGGCAGATTTAATTATTATTTGCTGTCGTAGTTTTTTGGTACACAGTTTATAATTGTGATATTTATTTCGCCGTTTTTATTCCTTGTGTCTAGTTCGTTTCGTAAATCCAGAAGTAGAGCCCTCTGCAAATTAGTTTGATCATTACTGGCCTTGATACCATTTGTAATTCTTGAATTACTTGATAAATTTCTTCTCACGCGCCGATACAGATTCCTTAAATTCGATCTTAATTGGTCTTATTTTGTTAGCTCTTATTACTGAAACGACTTTTTCTTCATCCATTGCGATAGTCGTTGCAGCAGATTCTGAGATGGTCTCCGGAACATTAAAGAGAATGATATTCTTCGATCGGATTTTTCTTTTTTCTGCCTCCGCGCGCTTTTGCTTGTCGATTGTTCTTTCGTAAGTATCAATTTTACCCACGAGAATCCTCACCTTCACTCCTACGTCTGTCATGTTTCCAAAGACGATTGATAGTAGTGACAATATTTTTGTCATTTGATACCTGGTGATTTTAAGTACAGGATCGGTGATGGCTTTATGGAGAGCACTAATTGATCTGTCGCCATATTTAATGATGACACGGCACTATCGTTATTATTCATTATTAAAATAAAATAATTTTTTTTTTTAAATTTTGGACAAGAATTAAGTTTTGACAACCCTGCAGCACTAAGCGGGAACTACTAAAACAAATGAATATACGGCACACTCAGCATAAAAAAAATATGCAGAGCACTATACATCAATGAGAGCACTAGTGTCGTGAGTAAATGTCACTATTCGTTTTAAATTTATAATATTGTTTGCACAGTACGGTTTATAAACCCCAACGGTTTCGAATGGCAATTCTTATTGAGATACCACCGAGAAATTAGTTATTACAGTGATTTATTGCGGATAAACTAGTTTTATAACGGATAGTTGAAACAATCGACTGTTACACTTGATACTTATAGTATTATTATATAATACATTCATTTCTACAATGATCTGTGTTATTACCATCTATAGACTAGTCTAACTATTATAAATTATAACAGATTGCATTCACCGGTTCGTTGATCACTAATACAAAGCTATATGTACATTGTACAGTGCGTTTGATAGATGAACGTGAGGCTAGAATGTAGATATATTATTATTTAATTACAATTTGTACTGCCAGATAATATACAATACCTTATTTACCTGGTAGGTCACTTAAAATTAACACTGTTTATTGTTTATTACGTACAGGACATAATTGGAAATTCGGACATAGTTGGAAAATTGAACATAATTGGAAAATCGGACAAAATTGGACTTTCCGGTATTTATTTTATTAATATATATTTATGTTCTTTGATAAGCGTATTTAAGAAAGGAAAAACAAATTTTATGCTGCACGGTACTACAGTGAAGGGTTTTGTTCAGAATTCATCTTTCTAAAAGTGATTCGTCCCTCGGTATAAGACAGATTTCGAATAATGTAAAAGAAATGTGTGATTAGGATGTATTATAGGCAATACTGATCTGGATAAACAGTTATCTCAGTAAAAGAAAGCTTTGTGTTAAAATAAATTCTGTAGAATCTTACATCTTCGAAGCCACAAGTGGGGTTCCCCAAGGATCTCACCTCGGACCAATTCTGTTTTTAATATTTATAAATGACATTGTTAGTGTATTTAAAGATGTTCAAGTTCTGCTCTTCGCTGATGATTTGAAAATATATAGAATGATACGTAGTATAGAGGATTGCCATATTTTACAATCTAATTTGGATAAATTGTATCATTGGTGTGTGATCAACTCATTATTTCTTAATATTCAAAAGTGCCAAGTTATTCGTTTTCGTAAAATCCAAAGTCATGTTACTTATGAATACTCTTTAAATAATGTACTATTGACATCAGTCGCTCAGATCAGGGACTTAGGTGTTATATTTGATGAAAAGTTAACATTCACTCTGCAACAAAGAGAGCTATAAAAATGCTTGGTTTCATATGCAGAACGGCGAGTGATTTCAAGTCACTTGAATGTTTGAAAACATTGTACACTTCTTTAGTAAGAAGCCAGGTAGAGTATAATTCGCCCATTTGGTCCCCATTGTATAAAACGCATTCTGACAATATTGAAAGGGTACAGCACAAATTTCTTAGATTTATTAACTTTAAACTGAATATTCCAATTCAAAATATTAACTATTTTCTTTTGATGAAACAACTTAACTTAATAACGCTATCAGATAGGCGGATCATCTCTGACCTTGTACTTTTAAATAAAATTATTAATAATTCCATTGACAACCCTGAATTTCTCGCCAAAATAAAATTTTACGTACCGACTAGAAATACGAGGCAAAGTGGTACATTTTTCTGTGACAATTTTAAAACCAACTATGAAGCTCATACACCTATAAATAGACTACATCATTTTGGCAATAAATTTGGGAATATTGTAGACGTGCTTAAAGATTCCGTATTAGTTATAAAACGAAATCTTTTTAATCATTTTACTGAGATGTATGAATTCACAACTCTGTAGTGAATACACTTTTGTTTTTATATGTATATGTTCCTTAATACATATTTAGCTTTCCGTAATCCACACTATTAATTTGAATTTACCTTAATTTAATCAAAAATCATAATTTATTGTAAACTATGTAACACAACTGTATTACTTGTTAACTACTTTTGTAAAAGCCCATCAGGGCGTAAATAAATATATAAATACAAGAATGATAGTCTCAGGAATGGTATATTTAATTTAAGGGTGTGAGAGCTTAAACAATTGTTATTGTTATCATGATTATTGAAACTTATTTAGAGATGTTTTTTCTTCATATTTAGGTATTTAGTCTTATTTTTGTATCAGTTTGTAGTGTACAAATTTAGGTATATAGTCTTTATTAGGTAGTCTTATTTTTGTATCAGTTTGTAGTGAACAAATTTAGGTATATAGTCTTTATTAGGTAGTCTTATTTTTGTATCAGTTTGCAGTGTGCAAATTTTGTGCATTATTGTATTCTTTCTTCATGCAAGCTGGCGCTTGAATATATGGATTTTAAGTACATAATATACGCGAAAGATTCTCTCAGGTGAAAAACTACCATTCAGAAATGATATATTGTTTGAAATTACTTTAGCTGAATTCGATGACCACACCTTTTATTACTTTCCAACAATCCTAATCTTATTTTCCCCCTTCTTCTTTTCGTCTCCGATTTTTTTCGCCCTCAACAATTATTGCATGACATGAAATGTGGACGGAAGTCTAACATAAAAAAAATGTTTGTAAAAATATAGTTACCAGATCTAAAGGCACTAAAGTGTGTCGAATGTGCATCCCCCCGGCCTCCACGATCCCCGGCAACAGCGGCCTGGGCCCGTGCAGAGTGAAGTGGGTGTTGGACAACAGGGCGCTGGTTCGTTGAGCGATTTCATTCAGCGGTGGAACGGTTCGATTCAAGTTTCTCTGGACTATTTCCCTCTCCGGGATAAACGTACTGTGTTTGAATACAACTCGGTATAAGTGAGAGAAGAATGCATTCTCAACTCGCTCTCTGAAGTCCATGTGAGGTCCAGACGATACAAATATGCACGGCATGTAGGCTGAGAACTCTGGTTGCCCGTAGTATTCTAGAGTCCAGGGCATCGGGAGGTGGGACTGCATCCCGATCACCGGTGCATCTATGAAATGCGTTACGCCATAGACGCACTCGCTATTGAACAGTTCCACCAAAATAACATCAAACTTCTCTGCTTTATTGACGATATCGTGCACTTGTGGTAGATTGGTTAACACCTCACACATCTTCTTCGCCAAATCGCTAAGTACGAAGGACTCCGAAAAGTGTCTGTATCTATCCATTCCAGCAAAATTGACTTCAAACCAGTTTAAATCGTAAGATTCTCGATGTAAGTCAGTGAAAACCCCCATGCTTATTTGCTTCCAATTGGCTAGTTGCTTCGGAGGGTCGAAATGGGAAATTATTGTTAATAGGTGTCCCCTTTCGGCGAGTTCCACGAGTAAAGGATTAAAAACATCCTGGTGGCTTCTGCCGGGATGCGGAAAAAGGCCTAGAACCTTCAAGCAATCAGCGCCAAACATAACACTCCCGAGAAGCAATAATACTTTGAACATTTTCGATAGTAATGAAAATAGATAATTGTTTAGACTGTGATCACCGGCGAAGCTGTCGACGCAAGACACAACCTATCGGAGTGCCGCCGGCGCGTTATAAGACCGTGTCTCAGGTCGTCTGATCGCACCGCTGGATCTCGGTTTCCAGATCCGCTGGTAGGTAAATCATACAATCGCTTTATTCGCTAACGGTGTTTTTTCGCAAGTGCTTGCAGTGAGTACAGAACAAGTATCGAATTGTTCTGCTTTGGCGGACTTTGCCAGAGTCGTGGTCCACTTTAGCTGGATGATGAGTCTCGCGATCGGGATATGGCTCACCACCGACGTTACGCAAATACTGTATAGGAAAATGTAATTGGCAGCGCTCATTAAGAGTATAGAAATATTTTTAACCGTTTGTTAACATTCACAGTAATGTAGAACAAATAATCAACTCTTAGAAATACTCATTTTATAATAACTGCAAATTAATACGTTTTAGTCATTATAAAAGCTATAATAGAAAAATTATAAAGATTATTTGATATCATGAAACACACATCAATTTACAATATTTTTATGAAACTGTATTTACTGAAAAAAAGTTTTTCTAAAAACAAAAATTCATTTAGATATTTTATTTTCCTAATACGTTTTTTTTAATCTGATACATGCAGAATTATTAATCTAATATATGCAAAATTATTTGACCTTACTAAGACTTTTCAAATACCGTAGTAATAACTATAATATTTTCATGAGTTTATTTAAATAAAAATGTATCTTCCATGGTTATCGCGTTTAAGTATTAGAATACGTGGACATATATGACAGGTTTGAAGATATGCTATCATATTATTGCGTAAAAGATTAAATTGTAACATTTAATCATTGAAGACAATATTACCATCTTTCAATCAAAAAATGAATGATAATAATAATTTATACAATCACGTACAGAGATCGTGGACAAAAAATATGCGTTATGAAAATGAAGATAAAGTTGGTGGTTCTTAGTCGAAGTAACTAATTAAATAACCATCACGCCATTTCCCGGAGGGGTAGGCAGAGAGGACGGACCGCCAAACAACTTGGTCTTGGCACACACTCCTTGCCTCATTCACATTCATACATCGTCTCATACACTTCTATTATTCTGACTCTTGACATAGCCCGACTCAAATATCTGATTCACTTGGTCGTTCCATGTTTTCCTCGGGCGTCCCCGACTTCTGCTACCATTTAAATTAGTCGAAGTATGATACAGTTATATCACCGAGGGGTTAGGGTCGGATTAGCTCAGTGGTAGAGCAAAGCCCCGGCAAGGTTCTGGGTTCAAATTTTTTTCAGATTTTTTCTATTTCTAATTTTTCGTTTGAATGTCTTCAATGTTTAAATAAAGAATTTTAACAGTTAGAGGCCAGATTAATATCGTGATGTGAGAACACTGTACTAGTAGATACTAGAACAGTGCGAACAGTTAAGAGATCCCATTTTTTGGCTCAAGTCCCAAATGGATTGCATTATTCGTACCTATGAAATAGGAACATATTGTTTTATTATTAAGGCTTATTCAACTCAACCAAAACATAAAATAGTTAAATAATTGTAATATGTTTAAAAATGAATTAGTCAGTAATCATCATTTTATAATGATTAACTTCATAACCGTGGATTTGTTACCCATCTAAAAAGTAAATCGTACACTGAAAAAAGGGGGTTCAGTCAGAACCGCGTAGTTAATACTGCGCAGAAAAAAAGATATTCGGGCGATTTCAGAGATGATTAGGTACTCGAATTACCAAATTCGTCTTCCATTAAAATTTGCAATTTATATTCGACTGGTTTTGTTTCTTAATAATAACATTTTTTATGTAATCAATAGATGCCTACTTAAAAACCTAAACTATGCAAAAAAATGTTTCGGTTTTGATAGCTATGTGTCGGTGGCTTGTTTGACCGGTCGGTGACAAATGCGTCGGGTTCCCACCCAGGCGTCGCGTCGTTTGTTCAATTCTTCTGCCAGCTAAGTCCGCCAATAAACTTTGATTACATCATGTTTTATGTGTCCGATTCTTCCAGGTGATTCTCCCCCTACAGAAATAACTTATTCTGGTCTTATGTTTGCATATCCTACTGGTGTATAAATACTCTTGTAACAACTTAAGCCTGCCAGAAAATGCTCGCGAATTTATACATATGACGAATTTACTCTCACTACATTAAGGCAATCAAGTCTACAATAACAATAATCGACTGTTGGATTTAGTGTTCTCCAGTGATCTCTCAATTCATGTTGAGCTAACAACTATTCTGCCTAACCTCACTTATAATTTTTCTAAAACTGACTATCCCAACATGAAACAATATCTTGCTAATGAAGACTGGTAATTTCTTCGCCTCAACAATAACAATAATATTAATCACAATTTGGAATTTACACAATTATTAATAAGGCCATTGAAAAATATGTACCATTTTCACACTTCAAAGAAGCAAAGTTCCCAAAATGGTTCAATGGAGAGCTAATTAACACAAATTCCATTCATGTAAATTCCAAATATGTAAAAAAATTGCCCACAAAAACTATAAAGTATCGAAATCCCTAAACAACTACAACATATTTCACAATTATAAATCTCAATGTAAAAAAAATATCTAAAAAAATAGTATTTTTATTACATAAATGGGATCGAAAATTCTATACCTTCCAACGTACAGTACTTTTTCAATCATGTTAACTCTCTAAGAAAAAACAAACCAGGCTTACCCATCTCAAGGCATTTCAAAGAAAGGAGTAGTACTGATATGAAAGTAAAGGTTAACTATTTTGCTGACTACTTCAAAAGTGTTTATGACGAAGATATCCCAGACAATTACATCCCACCTTCATCCATTAACGAGACCATACATATCCCTGCCATACACATCAATATAAACGACGTTAAAACTAAGATTAAATCCCTAGACAAAAACAAGAAGACCCGATAATGTGCATCCCATCCTTTTGAATTGTATTGCTTCACTGGCTGAGCCGATTTGCTTATTGTTCAATCAATCCCTTGATACAGATTGCTACCCTAACATTTGGAAACGTTGTTATCTGACACCTATATTCAAAAAGGGTAATAAATGTCCTATAACTAACTATAGACCAATATGTAAGATATCCGTAATACCAAAACTTTTTGAAAAACTATTACTAGATAAAATTTCCCCTTATATTAATCACCTCATTGTTCCGAATCAACATGGATTTTTGTCGGGCAGATCGACTTTGACAAATCTCTCATTATATGAAAACTATATATCTCACGCATTAGCTAATAAAACTAAAATCGATTCCATATATACGAACTTTATGAAGGCATTTGACAAAGTTTGCCATAAAATTCTCCTCGTTAAACTATGTAAGCTCGGTATCGATGGAAAACTTTTAGACTGGTTCGCAAGCTATCTAACTGATAGAGTTCTACTAGTAAAAATCAATTCGTTCCTTTCCAACCAATTTATAGCTAAAAGTGGTGTACCACAGGGGTCTAAATTAGGCCCAATATTGTTTATACTGTATATAAGATATAAATGTATTTGGTACTTTTTGTACTTTTTGCAGATGATTTAAAAATATTTAAAAAACTAAAAACCGTTGAAGATTGTATCCGTCTACAAAATAATTTAAACAGGATAATTAATTGGTGCACTCTTAATAAATTTTATCTAAATATAAATGAGTGTCATTCAGTAAGATTTTACAAAATAAGTCAACCAATTATATATTCACATGAACTTAATAACTTAACCCTTACCTGGGCATCATTTTCGACTCTAAATTAAACATTATCTCACATAAACGCAATTTACAATAAGGGAATGAAAATGCTTGGGTTCATTCTTCGAAACTCCAGAAGCTTAAGAAATATTTCAACCTTGAAAATTTTCTATACATCTTTAGTTCGAAGTCAAGTCGAATATAACTCCTCGATCTGGTCCCCCCTTATAAAATACATTCAGATTCAATAGAAAAAAATCAACACAAATTTCTAAGACACATTAATTTTAAACTCTGTATTCCCATTGAAAGTATAAACTATAATTACTTAATGAAAAAATTAAATTTATAAAACTCTCAGATCGAAGAATTATATCCGACTTAATATTTATGTTCAAAATTGTAAATGGTAGTGTAGACAGCCTTGATTTATTTAACGTCATTGAATTTCATGTACCTATTAGAGCTACTCGTTCCAAAACCCTGTTTAATTGTAACAATTCCAAGACTGAGCATTCCAAATACTCGCTTGTACCTAGATTACATGGAGTTAGTTATAGGTACGCAGATGTAGCGGATCTGTTTAACTGCACAGAAGCTAGGTACAAAAAAGCTTTACTATCATATCTTCTAAATCATTACTAATACAATGTAAGTCTACTCATACTTGTTGATAATATTTTGTATGTACTTGTATCTCCTTCTAGTATTAATTTTATACTTTCTGTCGTCATTTTATGATCAAATGCAACAGTTAATTGTTATTCTGTGACATTAATTATGATGTATGGTATATTATACCGTTGTTATTCAATAAATAAATAAATTTATTTGATATTTGTTGGGTGATTCTTTCCTTTGTTTATATTGGAAGATTCTTTCCATATCATCTCCAACACCTCTGCCATAGATCACCCCAAGTGGTTCTCTACGTTTGGTGATTTAGCAGGGGTGCCCGGTTTCAACTGCTCTCTCGACCTAGCGCATTGAGCCGCATTGGGAGGGATATATTCATATGTCCATCGTTCCTGGATAAACTGATCCCTAAATTCCTACCCAATCCTCATACCGGTTTATTTATGATAAGTTGGTAATATGATACTAATCAATATGTTAAAACTAAAGTAATTTATGTTAAATATTGTTTCTTTTACATTGATGATGTAGAATATCGCGAAAGACCAGCATTTGAAATCGAAACGGTTGAAATGGCTTTAGCCTTATTTGGTGAACGTGCATGAATAGCCAGGTACTTCCTCCATTTCCTCGTCCCAATTCCTTCCCCTACCCATACCAAAACAGCACATCATCACAGTTTTAAGTAAGAATGCAATTTTATTTTTAATGCAACATAATTATACCGAAATAAGCCAAATTTTAACATGGATGAAGATAAAAGTGTTTTAACGTTATCTCTACACGGGAGGCCCGGAGGAAAGTAATTCACCTTTGGGGATGCTGTGTGGAGGGCTTTTTTGAGGTGATGAGATTCCTACAACATGTGTCTTAAATAGTCCCATGTTGTAGGGGGGAGGAAACACGAAACTGTTGAACCCAAGAACGAGTCGTAGAAACGAGCCGCTCTCATGAGATAAATAATATCAACCAAGTATATATGTTCGGCGCGCGTTTGGTGTGTTTCCCGACTATGCGCCGGCGCCGAAGGAAAAAAAGTTACTCTAGTTCCTATTTTAGTGTCAATTTTCTATTAACATACCGGTAGAACAAGGACAATATTCTCACCTGACGCCTGAGTTCTAAAGATTTCAATCCAGGTTGACAGGATAATCTATAAAACGGACCCCCAATTTTTGCACTGAGTCTTTCTTAGTTTTGAAATGAGAAATTTTTTTTTTAAAATTGTTTCGCGCCATGTCTTCTTCGGGTGTCCATGATATCTTCTACCATTCACTACTATAGGTACACCAGATTGTTCGGGTTAAGAAAACAACATTTAATCGACTTTAATTCGACTCGTATATGCTAACATAAGTGCGAGAAAATTATCACAGACTTACAAAATATATATATTACTTTATTTAAAGTGAAGGAGATCGTTCCCATCGGAATTCGAACTTCGTCACAAGTTTGCGTGCGAACCGATGCGTTTTTTTGTTACGGACGTTATTCTAGACGTTTACATCTTTTTTTCAAAACAATGTTATGATGTGTCAACTTCACGCCACTGGCAAAAACTTCACTCCACACCACTGGCCATTTCCAAGCAGATTCCAGCCAGAATCGGCAGAAATTTCTGATCCTGAAATGCTCAGATACCGCGCCGCCAACATACAGATTATCAATTTCGTAATTTCTACTATGAAGTTTTCTCAAAGACAAATTAATCATTTATATTTCCTTTTATATCTTGTACATCTCCTCAGCAGCCTAGTGAGCACTGGATGCGGGAGGCAGTACATAATCCACTATCATCATCAGATTCATCATCGTAAAATCAGCATTCTCGTCGGTTGAAGACATGGTTTGGGACTGGTGCCTAAATATAAAGTCTTGTGCGGATTAACGTCTAGTAAAGCCTGTATTATCGAACCAAAAATGTTTTCTACGAACCTTGCTCTCAACCTATCGCGTTTCACTGCAGTGGGAGTGATGGAATCATATACATTTGTCTGTCACTTTTGGAAATAGTGACTTCATACCTTTTTCTTCCCAGAACTTTCCTTTATTACTTTCCTTAATAAGACCCTGCACACAGCATACCCAAAGATGACATAGGCCACGAGGGAAATTATTTTCTTCTGGGACTTCCACGTGCAGTTAACGTAAAAAAAACGTTTTGAAAATCATTTCGGTTACAGATTCCAAAAAATATGAGTTGTAATAATTGCTACTAGAGGACTATAATTAATTAACAAGAAACAGGTTAAACGGGCAATTTCGTATATTGCAATGGAATAAACGAACATAGGTACCTAATTATCGGAACACGTTCTTAGAAACTGTGCACTTCTTAGTCGTTCCCTGGAGACAATAGTGCTTTGAATAATTGGCAGCATGTTATACAGAATAAATGTTATTCCAGTAACCTCGATGTATTTACTATGAAACTGTGATCATTATCTTCATGTTAAACAGAACTAAACAAGGATACCTGTCGCCACAAAGCAAAAGCAGCAATACTGTGTCTAAATACTTTAATGGTACAACATGTATTACGTACTGTATGAGTAATGTACTGGGTAGATTTTACACGTACATAATATATACTACATATGTTATGTTCAATACAGGATGATAAAATAATGTATTTAAACCATTTATTTTACACTAAGAACATTTAAAACAAGTCTATAATAATTATTTCAATAAACTTGAATACCTAATAGTTTCAAATAGTCACCACCAAATCGAAAAAATCTTCTACTTGTATTCCGCTCGGTAGATACTCATTACCTATAATCCTATGGATAATCTTAATAATAGGGGAACTCCAGTGAAAAATATTACGGCTCAGAAAAATATTTATTTATATCGATCAATAAATGCTGTTTCTGAATATATACGTTTAATTATATTAAAAAAAGCGAATAAAATACCATCACATTAAAACACACCATTTGGTTGGTAACCAGTATCACAACCAGTTTACGTGATTAATATATCTTTGGTCTACAAATGGGTGGTTTCGTTGTTGTTGTTTCAGTGTTGATGGAATTGATGCATTATTTGGGTGCCTATAATTATTTACATTTTACAAAATTAATGATAGTGATACGCATTGATGTACAATTGACCGGTGATAGGTGTATTATATATAAATGATATATTGAAGTTTGTATCTAAATCAAAACACTGCATTATTTACATGGTAATCTGCCTATAAGTTATCACGATATTATCATTGCTGATTATAATGATTAGAACGTAATAGGTACCACAAAGGAAACGTTATACAAAATAAATATGTGATTTAAAAATAAAATATGCAGTTGAATCACCAAAGTGTAAAAAAACTTAAAATACAATATAAATTAAATTTATACCAAACACTAGAAAACTTGTACTTGCCTCAAAATGATCTACGTAAAAAAATCAGTTTACCGAAGTGATAAAGAAGCATTTTTTGAATGATGCCGTCATTCCAATTCTTTCGCAATAATTCATGGACATATTTTTGCATTTCGGTTCAATTCAATAACATAAATGATGAGATGCTTACATTTTACCCAGTGTTTTTCAAGGTTACAAGCGGGCAATCTCAGGAATAAAAAACGTCTCGACTCTCATACTAAATACAGTTCCGGTTGAAAAAAAAGCGTACATGAATTATTTCGAGCTTCACGAAATTAATTAATTTGAAATAGCAGAAGAAAATTATATCCATTTTTTGTTTGACTATTTCGATTGGTTGTTTTGATGTGATCGAAGAATATTTTCTTACATTAGAAAATATTATGTAATATTATAAGAATGATTTAAAAAAATTCTTTCTAGAACTTTCAAATTATGTTCTGTGATTTTGACCTCTTATAAAAGGGAAGTCTTGGGACGGGTTGTTTCAGGGAATTTTAACAATTCATCAAATATCACAGTTAAATTTCAAGGACTGCAAGAGTACTATTATTATTTTAGTTATGTGAAGCCAAAGGCCTATGTTGATATAAAACAGAACTTCAATAGGACTTTCACAGAACTTCGAATTTAAATTTGAAATTTGGTGATTTGTTCAAATTTTCTTGGCAAAACAAGCTGCCTTTAATAATGTAGGTATACTTTTGAATGTATTTTAATCATACCTTTTTAATTTTTTTTTATATTAACTCCACACAGGAGGCCCTGAAGAAAATAATTTCCCTCAGGGCCTATGTCATCTTTGGGGATGCTGTGTGGAGGGTCTTTTTGTGGAGAGGAAGGAGTGAACATGGGTCTTGAAGAGTCCCATGTTGTAGGAGGGAGGAAACACAGAGGCCGGCAGTTCGTTCCACAGCCGAGCTGTTGAACTTAAGAACGAATCGTAGAAGCGACCCGTTCTCATGTGACAAATGTCAAATGTGTACAAATGTTGGGCGCGCGTTTGGCGTGTATCCCGACTACGCACCGGTGCCGAAGGGATCAATGACGCTAGTTCCTCAGAGCATCTTCCATTGTAATACCGATAGAACAAGGACAGCATACCTACCTGACGCCTGTGCTCTAAAGATTGCAGTCCGTTTGTTAAGATTGGGGAATCTATCAAACGGACCGCCCGTTTCTGCACAGAGTCAAGGGTTTTTTTCAGGTATTTAGGGGCTCCGGACCAGAGATGGCTGCCAAATTCGACAGTAGGGCGCACTTGCGATTTGTACAGGGTCAGCAGTTGTGTATTATTAAAGTATCTGCGGGCCCTGTACAGTACGCCCAGCTTCTGAGAGGCCGACTTTACTCTGGCTTCGATGGAGCCCCCGTACCTGAGCTGGTCACTTATAGTTATACCAAGCATATCAATGGAAGGCCTGTTCGGAAGATTGCTTCCGTTGAAGGAGACTAGATTATCATTTGGATCCCTTTTAGACGTAATCAGACAGGATTGGGTCTTTGAAACATTAAATTCGACGAGATTATTTTTACCCCAGGAGGAAATACTCTCGAGATAACCGTCCATTCTCTGCTTCAAAGCCCTTCGAGCCGTTGGAGTTTGTGTGCCCTTTGGGGGCTTGTCAAACAAAAAGCTATCATGAACTGTACTGTCATGCGCGTAACAATGAATCGGTGCACATGTCAAAAGGTCATTGATGTGCAACAAAAACAAAATCGGAGACAGAACCGATCCCTGTGGGACGCCAGCATTTATGGAGTGCGAGGAAGAGGTGAAACCGTCAGCAACCGCCTGAATCGACCTATCCCTTAAAAAGTCAGCAATCCACGTACACAGGGATGCGGGAAGTTCGTAAGAAGGCAATTTGTTGACAAGTCCTCGGTGCCAGACCCGGTCAAAGGCCTTGGATATGTCTAGTGCGACCGTTTGGGTCTCACCGTGACGTTCCAGGCACCGCCCCCAAACATGCGTCACATACGCGAGAAGATCACCGCACGAGCGGTTCCGCCGGAATCCGTATTGACGGTCGTTGATAATTTTGTTCTTCTCGAGGTATGTGAGCAGTTTGTCGTTGATCACACGTTCCATCACTTTGGACAGAACTGATGTGATCGCTATGGGGCGGTAGTTGGCCGGGTCGGAGCGGTCACCTTTCTTAAAAATAGGGTGAATGACCGCTTTTTTTCCAACCAGAGGGCACAGTGCCACACTTCAGGGACATTTTGAAGAGCTTTGTCAAAACTGGAACTATTTCCGCAACACACCTCTGCAATACCAGGGCAGGTATTTCATCAGGTCCACTAGCTTTGTTAACATCGAGCCCCCGTATGACGTGCAGTACATCCCGATGCCGGATCCTCAGCTTTTGAAGAGAAGCCGCAGTGAGGAACCGACGGCGGAACAGCACCTCCGTCGTCGAGGGTCGAGTTTTCCGCAAACATTTTCCCTAATAGGTTAGCCTTTTCGGTGGCGGTGTTTGCCAGTGAGCCGTCAGGTCTGGTAAGAGGTAGCAAACTGGGTTTGCAAAAATTTCGACCTATTGAGCCCGCAAGCGACCAGAATGCTCTGCTGCCATGCGGGCAGGCAGCCAGCTTTTTGCTGATCTGCAGGTCGTGTTCGAATTTTGACCTATTAATGATTCTCTTGCATTCCTTTGCCGATTTGTTGTATGCTGATATACTTTCGGGCGTTCGAGATGTGTTGTAGGCTCGGTAAGCCGCGTTTTTTCGTCGAACTGCTTCGGAGCATTGTCGACTGAACCACGGCTTTGAGCCCACACCAGTTTCTTTAGTTTCGATTGTATGAAGCCATCCATCGCCGATTTGATGACTTCACCAATCTCCTGGGCACATCTTGAAGGATCCGAAGTCCGAAAACAAACAGCTGACCACGGAAAAGCGTTGAAATGGGCCCGCATACCGAACCAATCTGCTGACCTATAGTGCCACACTTTTTTCCTCAGCCTCCCATTGGTTGGTCTGAGGTTAACGGGGATTGATGTCGTCACTAGGCAGTGGTCGGATGATCCCAGAGGCGCTGTGACGTCAATCTTATAACCGTCAATCTTTAATAATATTATTTTAATGTATTTTATTAGTTGTACATTAATCATCTTGTACCTATACGAGCAGGTAGAGATTGATTATAAAAAAATAAAATAAATGCATATTTTTTAAAATTTTATTTAATCACGTTATATCAAATTATGCGTACGTAATACTTTACTTTTATTAATTAGCTAAAATTAGAGCAACACCAGATCACAGTCGCTTCGAACAAACAAATGTTTCTATATCAATAAGCAATCACGAATATTATGTTAAAAATATTATACTATCATGAGTGTACATTTTAAATCAAAGAACAAAAAGCGAACAGTGGAAGCTTTGGTGAATTGTAAATATTATTCACCCTACGCTCTTTTTACTAAAAATATTTTAAAATTAATATACATTCAATCATTATTTCCACTTTGCTCCAAAGTGCAAGAAAATACTAATACACGAAAATACCGTGGTTAGAGATAGACACAAATCGGAATTCAAAAGTTGCTTTAATTTTAATTATTAAACTAAATCTAAATAGAAAACCAGCTTTTTCTCTTTTCTTTCATCTTTCCTTTTAATTTTTAATTTTTCCCTCCTTTATTCAATTTCACTCCATGCCACAATTTGCCTGTAGTAGTGTGATATAGTTAACTAACTCTGGTGTTTGGTTTCGAAAAGTTCCTAGTGTAAATAATGAACCTTTTAGAAATAGATTGCCCAGTAAAAATATTTAATTAACTTCACTGGAAGGTTTTCACTCAAATTATGAAAATAAAAAAAACCTTGTCAAAAATATTTAAAAAATATGACTACGATCAAAGATCATTATTTCTGCGCGATTAAATTCAACGTTCCCTTTGATGGTGATTAATCATCTAGTCAATCAATCAACGATAATTTTATCGGTGTAACAGGTTTCTGATAACATTTTTAAATGTCACTACAAAGACAAACACTAACTTATTCTGTAAGTACCTACCTACTTCATATTACTTTTAGATACAAGAAATAATTAGGTTAATCACCATTGTTACTGTCTTACGAAATATTATTTATAATACATATATATTTACAATGTATATAATAATCTCAACAGGCCTTGCTAGATGTATTTCTTGTAGAGAGGGCTCGAAGGGCGAAATCGAAGTCAGAGTAAGGTTAGCCTCTCAGAAGCTGGGAGAAGATCATATCAGAAGCATTTTTTTTATATATGTAAATCAAATGTTCACTCTTCCCATTGTTGAAGATATCATATCTTACGCAGATGACACTGTAGTTATCGCAAAAGGCAAATCATGGGAGGAAACAATGAAGATAGCCAATATCAATATAAACATACTCAAAACATGGTTCAACCTAAATTGTCTCTCACTAAATACTGAGAAAACATATTTCATCCCATTCTCTTTGAAAGAAAAAAAAAATCGAATACAATATTACCATTAAAATCCATTCATCACAGTGTGAAAATAAAAAAAAGAATCCGACAATGGTAATTGTTTACCAATAATGACATGCAAAAATAGTATAAAGTATCTGGGTATCATAGTAGATAGACACTTAAAATGGAACGAACTAGTCCAAAATACGGCAACCAGAGTAAGAAAACTTATTTACTTATCATTAGATTGAGAAACATCCTATCATATAATATGATTAAAACTATTTATTTCTCTCTTGCCAAATCTATTCTATAATACGGTATAATTGGGTGGGAGAACTTTCAAAACTAACCTCTTACCTGTAGAGAAGGCACAAAGGTTGATTCTAAAAGTCATCCTACGAAAAACATCTATATTTCCAACAACACAGTTATTTAACTCTTTTAGGGTTCTCAGTCTTAATAATATATTAAAAAGTACACATTGTTACAAACTCACAAATATCATTTCAATACTACAATAACATTTCCAAAAAATAAGTAACCGATCAAGAACACGTGGCAACTTAGAAATCCCTTAATTTAAAATGAGTGCTGCTCTACACCATTATACTTATTAAGGTATAGAATTTTTTAATGCACTCCCATATAAAATCAAATTTGAAAAACATTATAAAGCCTTTAAATCACAAATAAAGCAACTACTTAATTAAGCCAATAATAATGATAAGTTTTATTAATAGAACGAATTTTTACATATCTTTTGATTACATGTACATATTATTAGTAATTGATAAAATGCAAATTTTAATATTACATACTTAGTATATAATTAATCATTTAATTTCATCATTAATTAACAACAAAAAAATATATGAATATATTTGTCTTTTTTAACATATCCTCTTGAAATATTACATCAGCATTCGAACCACCAATTGTCGCAATTTATTATTTACCTTCTCTTGCAATATTAACAGCTCTGTTTTATTCCATCTGTATAAAATAACTCCATGTACTTACTACCTACTTATTAATCGAAATGTAATAATATTATTTTTATTTTACTACATCCATATTCTTAAATTTATTTACATTAATTCTGTATCTAATTAAGGAACTGCTATATTAGTCTATTTTCATTATCTATACATTTGTTATCATGTTATATAAATTTGGTTTATTTCTTACTTTATAAATAAAACTTTCTTTCTTTTCTTTGCCTTATATATACTGTAATGGCACTACTCCACAAACCATATACGAGAAACGTTTTTTCTCTGTTGAATAGAGTAGTTACGTTATAAAGAAAACATTTTATTGTAATTAGTTTTTAGAACCATATGTTTTTCTTTTGTAAATCTGTCATATGTATGAATTTAAAATAATAAAAAAAACGTAATGTAGTAATACAAAACTGGTAACCCTGTACACATCAAAAAATAAATGGTTGAAATTGGCAGCTACCTCTAGTCCAGAGCCTCAAAATACATGAAAAAACCCTCGACTCTGTTCAAAACCGTGCGGCTGTTTGATACATAGGTATGATAGATTCTCCTATCTTAACAAACGAATTGCAATTTTTAGAGAATTGGTTCTACAAATATTTTAATGAAAGATGCTCCGAGGAACTAGCGTCATCGATTTCTTCGGTATCCATGCACAGTCGGGAAACAAGCCACACGCGTGCCCAGAATTTGTTCAAATTTTACATTTGTCACATGAGAACGGATCGTTTCTACCACTCGTTCTTCAGTCTAGAGCTTTAGTCTTGAGTTCAGCTGTGGAAAATTTTGTAAGCATCTGTATTTCCTCACCCCTACAACACCGCAAGCGGTTTGCTACGTTTGGTGATTTAGCAGGGGTGCCCGGGTAAGTCGGGTGAGGTGTATCCAGGATGTGCCTGCCCACCAGCTGCAGGGCGTGCCAGATCAAGAGAGACTGGTTTGGGGAGACCCTATGACCTCTTCAACTGGTCTCTCGACCATTTACCGTGCATCGCAGTGGGAGGGATGTCTTCGTATGTCCGTCACTTATGGACACACTGATCCCTAGATTCCTACCCAACCCTCATACCTTTTGCCTTCTCAGAACTCCCTCTCCTAAAAAAGACCCTCCACATAGCATTCCAAAGAAAAACATAGACCCTGAGGGGAATTATTTTCCTCAGGGCATCCTGTGTGGGGTTAATGTTAAAATAATGAATTCATTGGGTATACTTTTTGTTAATTGGAAACCCTTTATATTTTGGAAAAATACCGATAAATCATTAGAATCGTCTCAAAAAAATGCGTTTTGCTTTGTGTGAGAAGTGGTGAAACAAATAAATTTAAATTACGAGGAAAATCAGAATATAAACAAACATTTTTAACCAAACTTATTTCATTACCGATGTGAGTGTGCGTGTTTTCTTGTTTGCCAACAATGGCTTTCTGTTCATTTAAACTTCGATTTCTCCTGGGCTGGGTTAAACCCAAGGAGTTTTCATGCAACAAGCTCGGGGGGTGAGGTACTAGGAGGTGGAATCACGTAAATTTATTTGGTTTAGCAAAGCCATGACGCTCGGGGACATAAAGGCTAAGGGATGGACTTCAAATAAGGGAGTAAGCCCCCGAAGTAATGCCGGGGAAGGCAAGAACGTGGGGTGTAGTTTTTCCTTCCGTATTATGGGAATCCGTATCGATCTCTGTTCACGCTAGAATCTCGGTAACGGAATATGTGTTTAAACAAGAGCTTGCTCTTTCGTGAAAATGTTGCTTTATTTTAATAACAATTTTATATAATAAAATAAAACAATAACTTTGTAATGTATCTACAGATTTATTGATACGTTTGTCGCTGCCGGTTTCGCTTATACGAACTTATTGTAAGCGAATTCATAATCGATGCGTGTGTAATGCATTAACTACTAATGCACATACGTATTGTATTGATTTTATCCATATAAATAAAAATGTAATTGTTTGTTTCTTCAAAATCTCAAATGAACAAAGTTGTATTTGGATAAGTGAGTGTTTTTATATAGCTATACTACATAGATGTCACCTGTGACAGGTAAAAATGTGCATTTTTCGAAAAACAAGCCATCTGTTTAACCAACATGCTTTTTTAAAAACAGCGCTATCTGTTGGACGTAAAAGCAAAAAGCAATATTGTTTATCTATCTGCACAGACAACCTGAGCGAAAGTAACGCGTGGCGGGGTACAGCTAGTTTGAAATATAATATTAACCTGCAATATGAATGCTGTAAAAAATAATACGAGTAAGCATGTATCCAAAATAAATCGAGTAAATACTGTCTGTCCGCTAAATAAAGAATCTTGACGAAATAATTACTCAACTAAGTGAATTTTGACATAATACTATTCCAGTACATTTTTCAATTTTTTAAAATCAATAATTACTTTCTAACTTAAATACTAATACATACATTTATTGTAATGGTTATTTTTCATAATTTAAATAAGAGGGTTTAATTTTTCGGGTCTCCCGAGATTGCACTAAATCTATGAAGTGACTTGTGATATCATCTCGTGACTAATGGCGTTGTACTGAACCAACGTGCAAAAACACATCCATACCCGCACCTGCTAAGCAATTTGAATTAAAGCATTTAAAACCTGCATCACAGCATTGTCTCCTGTTCTAATGTGAATTTGGACCAGGGTTACCAGTGCAAATGTTCTAAAATACCCACAAACAATGAATATATGTTAAAATTCTCCACAAGCTCCTTTACCTCCAAAATTCTATTAAAATAAGATTTTTTTATTAATTTTCTTTTTCGTTCAGGCTTTAATATTCGTTTTTTTTTTTAATTTGCTTTGAAAGAAAACTAAATATAATACGCTCTCACAAAATATCATTAGTATTATTTTCTAATATAGCTGGATAATAAAAATATTAAGAAATGCCCAGAATCCCCGCATTTTCCCCATAAAAAGGTTCTCCTGCAAAAAAAAAAAATGTTAAAAATCTTAGATATTCCCCGAAATCTCTACGAATTAGCAATTCTGATGTGGATATTGTTGACCATAGATATATTACCCAAGTAGACTGGTTGTGATGAATCAGTAGATTCAGTGGTGCCAACCAAACGTCGTGTTTTAATGCTTATTAATTTAATGCATCTTATTTAATATGTGTATATTTTTAAATGAAGATTTATAAATTGAAATGTATAATAAAACTTATATATTAAGAATCAGCGTTTGTTGATCTATGTGGATATTTTTTTTAGCCATATAATTTTTTACTGGAGTTCCTTATTGTTTGATAATTATAATTGTGATGGGATATTCAATTTACCGGTTAGTGACAATATTTTAGAAAATTGAAGTGAAACGAACCAATTTGCAAATTTTGTTGTGTGAACAATTATTATATTATATTTTTCATCTTTTCGCTATTCTCGTTTGAAGTCTAAAACCGTTTAAAAAAATCATTTACAAAGAATGTACTCAACAAAGTTTCAATTTAATAATTTTCTTACGAAACTTTTTGCGAATTTGCCAATATTTGAAATATGCGGGGTTTGACGAACTCATCTCCGTTCATAACAATATTTACCATTCTAATTACGAAGCGCGACAGAAAAAAAAGAAGCTACATGCCAACAGAAAACCAAATGTTTGCAGCATGTTTCTATGAAGTACAAAATACACTTAGACAGCATAAGGCCTGAAAGGGTATTTGGTCCTTGCTACATTCCTCGCACACTGTAAATCTCACTGCGGTAATCTAGTCCTGAGGGAACTTGGGAACATCATTAGTTTCGGATTAAAAGTTTCCGCTCGGACACGCTACTTATTCTGTGCGTGGGGTAAGATGGTGGCCACTGGCGCCAATCTCCCAGCCCCTCTAGCCCCGCCAACCCGTATTGCCCCGGCGGACCTATCACCCCGGCTAGGGCTGCCCGAATAGCCCAACTAGCCGCTCTAGCCCCAACATCCCAACAGCCAACACAACACAAAATCAACCCTGGAGCCACTCTGCTAATCGCGTAGCGAATTTACAAACCAACAATTTCTAGGAAAAAAATAAAGTTTGGATACCCTTTACCATTTTTCTCCATTGCAGAGGTGCATTGATATAAGTTGGCTGTGGGCACTGAATAGTTAGTAAATACTAGGTATATTTACACACACATCTTCCATGTAAATTTTCATGTAAACTGCTGATATTACTGACTCTTTTCAGCATGCTTATATATTTAATTCATATGTTTATACTAGATGTTATCCAAATAAATATATTCCATTGATTACCATGAAACAGGTAGCCGCCCGGTACAGTGATTTAATGTATTAATTCTCTGTAAATGTCTTAATTAAATATCATTTATTTTATAAATTAATCCGAAATGAAATGTATGGACTTGCATTAACCTACAACCCCTCATAACGGAATAAATAAATAATACTTGTTATTATTATTTCTTAATTAAGACATACTTTGTAATCACTATTTAGTTTTCTTTTTACCGAGAAACTCCAAGTTTCGGAAATAGAAAATACACTTTTCAGAAGTCATAGAATTACTTTTCAACACCTACTGGTGTTTTTTCGAGATTTTTTGTTACAGCACTCAAAAGGGTTTGTAAGTTAACGTTCAAGTTCCACCATTTTGTGTTCAGAAGTCAGGATGGCATGTGTGAGAAGTTTGCGGGGATTAAGGGGTGAACAGCTGAAGGAATGGGAACTTTCTTGATGGATTAAAATAAAACAGAGGAGGAGAGATTGACTAGAGATAGAGACTTACCGTTTTTATCCACTTATAAACGTATAATTATAACTTTTTGCTGTGCTTAAAATGTACATTAACGTATGTACAGATTTACGAAATCTGCGAAAGCGGCCAAATAAATAATTAATGAACTAACACTTACATAGGTACTAAATTATTTGATTGACAAAGAAGTTGTTGAAAGTTCACTTCTAGAAAACATTACGTACAATCGTGAATTAAAAAGAAATAGTTTTAAGAAACGGAAAAAGGTTTTTTATTTTTGCGTAGTGGGATATATCGAAGTGGATGGTCATTTTATAGATTTGGAAGTAGTTGTTAAAACCACGATATTGGTGGATCAACTTTTGGAATGGAGGCAAAGTGGCAATATTCATCGCATTCGGTGCGTGTCTGTCCCTAAGGATGGGAAATATATCCTTAAGAACGAAGAAATTGGTGATAAAACGTACCTATTTATGAAAAATATACTAGTTTTATATCGCGGCTTTGCCCGAGTTTCTAGAAGAGTTAGGTAGTTTTTTTTAAAACATTAATTCCACACAGGAGGTATGTCATCTCTGGGGATGTTGCGTGGAGGGGCTTTTTGAGTGAACATGGATCTTGAAGAGATCCATATTGTGGGAGGGAGGAAACACATAGGCCGGCAAATTGTTCCACAGCCGAGCTGTCGAACTCAAGAACGAATCACGTTTGGCGTTTTTCCCGATTATACACCGGTACCGAAGGGATAAATGATGCCAGTTTTCACCATTCATTATATGCATCTTCCATTATAATACCGGTAGGACAAGGACAGCATACTTACCTAATGCCTATGCTCTAAATATTGCAATCCGCTGTTAAGTTGGGGAAATCTATCAAACGGACAGCCCGTTTCCTGACAGAGTCAAGTATTTTTTAGGTATTTTGGGGCTCCAGACTGCCAAATTTAACAGTGTTATCTACTTTTAAAGTATCTGTGGGCTCCATATAGTACACCCAGCTTTTGAGTCGCTAACTTGACTCTGGCTTCGATGGAGCCTCCGTGCCGGAGCAGGTCACTTAGAGTTACACCAAGCATATCAATGGAAGGCATGTTGAGAAGATTGCTTCCATTGAAGGAGACTAGATTGTCATTTTGATCCCTTTTAGATGTAATTAGACATGATAGGGTTTTCGGAACAGGTACCTACCATTTAAAACTTTTTCTTTTGAAACACATTTTCTGTTTTATTATAAAATTGAAAAAAAGTACTAAGAAATTTCGTACAAAAAGTATATTGAAATATCCTAATAAATCTAAAACAACGTAGAAAATTCAGTAATTTTACAGTCACCGGAAAGTGAAGTCGTATTAAACGTTGTACCACACTTGTTGATAGAACAAGGAGGAACATAAAATAAAATTTCACCCGATCAACACAATACACGCGGCAAGCTTACTCAATGCTATTTTTCACAAAGTTTCAGCCATAAATACGACGAAAAAAGTTTCGTATTTTACTAGAAATTTCAACTTGTAATTCCCAGGGGATTTCGAGCATTACATTTTCATATACACCGACACATCAGCCCCAATAAATAGAAAAATGAGGCAGAAGTCTGAAACAAAGGGTAACAGTGGGAAAAGCATCTGTTTTTCGTGGGAAAATGCTTTGATATGCATGCGAGTTTATAATGGCAGCTGATTTCCTACCATTATGAGTTTTTCATTGCTTTACTAGCAGATTTATGTACCGCCCTCGCGAATTCGCCAACGTGAAATATGACAAGAATGTGCTGTAGCTTTGAATAAACCGGGCCATACTCTCTGCGGCAACATACGAAAGAAGGATGAAAAAAAAAACGGATTTCTCCGAGGCTTTGTGTGAAATGACTGGAATTTGGAAGCACATTATAATCGTGTTGATCTTGGCAATTTGTTGTACTTGGACAAAGAAAAAGATAGGTGAATGTTAGAACAGGCAATATTTATATAATTGCTTTTAAAATTCAATACATATAAAACGTAACGCAAGAACAATATTTAACACACTTATAATATGACTATATACGAACTGTTCAAACGTATCAAGAATAAGCCAGTTGGCAATATTGCTTCTGATAAATTTAAAGCATTTACTTTTTTATTGTTTTGATTAAAAGATTGTTCAATTTAAAAACATACATTGACTGTGTTAGATACCTACGTAGGTGAAACTTCCTATTACGGGTCTGGAGTGCGAACTGAATTCATTTCAATCAACTCTGTATGTATCTCTAGATAAAAAAATTGTGTCCACTCTGACAAAAATCCTTTTAAGCACACAACATTTTTGAATTTCTAGTTCTACCTAAGTGCAGTAATGTGATTTTTTTTCCCGGTAATTCCGGTCACTGCTATACTAAATACAAATATTTTAAAGTCGAATAAAATACATTTTCAGCTGTTCTGTAAAGTTGTCAATATTGTGAATGATGTCCTATCCCTCTAAGTTAAATTTATTTTAAGCAGAATGCGGTATTTTCACAAACTATGATTACTGTTAAAATGTGTGCACGATTTGAAGTTTGTTTTTCTGATTCTGATCATTGTACTGGGAATGTGTAATTAAAATACTCTCATTAATAATTATTTATTTTAAAAACGATCTAATACCCCACATTCTGAAATGGTTCCAAATGGCTACAATGCCATTGACTGATAAGACGGCTGGCACCGACGTGTTTCCCGGCGTGACGTCAACCGCCATGTTCACGAATAAAAACAAACATTATGTCGTTTTGGCGGAAAATCGAAAATGGTACATTTTAAATCGTCGTAAAAAATTTATTCGTCAACGTAAAAAAAACCATATCAGTACCTACTTACTTCTTCGTTTTCTTCAGCTCTTATCAAAAACTTGTTTTGATGACATCTATAAGAATCTTGATCATCGAGCTCATCAGCATGAACTCATTTCTCCAATAGAAAAGTGATGGTGCAAGGTGCGTCACATCTCCGTCGTCTATTTCACATAACCATTTGTCTGAGACCTCCCCGTGATCTTCAAGGTAACTTATATTCCAGAGCACTCCTCGTGCGAAGGAACAAGTAGGGAAAAATGATAATGGTTTTTCCAATATGGCAATAGTCCCATTTTTGCAAATATAAAAAAGGAGATATTTCGTCGGCTTATGCGGGGCTAGGGCGGAACAATCGCTGGGCCGCCGAGGAGAGGTCCCTTGATGAGGTATTGCAGAAAGCAATACCTATAGTATAACCGTATTGAAAGGCAAACTATGTTCTTTTTGGATATATTGGAAGCAGTGTGAAAGTGGCTGCCAGCTTTTTATTATGTTCAACAGTTCATTATTATGTTATGTTTATTTTATAAAACACTCACTACGGCGAAATTGATTTTTGTAACATTTTAGAATATAACTAAAGAATTTAATAAATGCTCGAAAGATTTATTTAATAAAGACATAATGATTTACAAATCACTGAATACTTTATGACAACATTTATCCATGAATTACAATAGTTAATTAAAAAATCTAATAATTGGATGTCTTTGGAGCATAACTAATCAGGAAATTATCATATGAAACGACAGCACAGGGAATAAACACTCAGATTCAATATATTATAATAATATGCTAACTGCTCCTTTCCCCTGCAAAACTATTTACCGATCTGTATTTTTGTTAGTTTTTACTACGACTTTCAGAAAGATTCATTTTTCGCAAACCGGTTCAATTATTTTAACACTGGTTTGTTTACTCCTTATGTTGTGTTAGTTATTCAATTTTCAATGAAGATATATTCAAAAATTTCATTTTCACACACGCGCATGTTTAGTTGAAAAATGATGTATTTCTCCTAATAACTCAAGAAAAACCAAGGTTAGAAGAGAATATTAAATATGTCGTTCGATAAATCCAGCAACTTCGATGAATCATGTTTATTCACAGTAGACGTTGTCAACCCGTCCAGTTTATCAAGAAATTCTTACAATGGATTGAGGTATTCAATAGTGAACAATACCTCATATTTAAAAAATATCCATTGTCCACTTGGACCCAAGGCTGGTCGATCAATGGCTGCGCCAGCCCTTTGTGCGGCCTATTTGGAGCTTGACAGTTTATACAATTTTCTTACATGAAATTACACTTTTCTTCGAACTAGCCATATGTAATATAATTATTCAGTCTAAGATGAACCTACGGGATACTTTTGCGCAAATACAGAGAAAATATACAACTAAACAGAGGATTAAAAAACATTTATCTATTTGTATACGGAACTTGATAAAATTCGGATGAGATGAGATAAAAACAATCATATGAAAATAAAATACTTTGTACGATATATACAACTCGTAATCAATAATAATCGACATGTATCAAATCCAAAAGTTTCTTCGTCAGGTTAATGAAAATTAACCTATTTATTTATGAAAATTAACTTATCAATTTATGAACATTAACTTATTAATCTACTAAAATAAACTTATTAATTTAAGAAAATTAACTTATTAATTTTACGAAAATTAAGTTATTAATTTGTTAATTTTCATTATCCTGACGAATAAGCTATTGGCTTGGAAAAATGTAGATTATTTTTGATTTCAACAGGTGTTTGCACCAGATGCCGCAAATTAATTGACTATTAACTATTGAAAATGAAATAAAAATTATTTTGCCATTTCTCGAACAACAGATTTGAGATTCACAAAAATCAAAGGAAACGTTCCAACACAAAAAACTTCTTACGTAAATTAAAAATTTGGTGTACAGTCGACATAACTTAGGCTCTTTTTGGTAAGGTTTAGTTTACTATCTTTGAGTAAGCAGACCACGACACCGAAAATGAAACGTAAACATCGTAAGATAGTTGTATAATATTTTATAACTAGTTCATAGATACACAATTTAGGAAATAAATTAAATTGGAAACCCTTTTGACTGAGTTGCTAAATTTCCAACGAGAAAAGTTTTTCCTGAATTTTGATCCCTCGTATAAAATATAATAAGATCCAAATAGGTTTATAGTTCCCTACGGGGCTATGCGAGAAAAGCCGAGGCCAGCCTTCAAATTTCTATTGCATTTTCCTATAAATAATAATATATTCTCAGGAAAAGGGCGGACCTATCCATCTAAAGTAATAATAAAAAACTATTCACATTGATCCATCTTCTCTAGGATTTATATTTTTCTCATAATTTTATGCAAAATTCTCAGGTTTATATTTATAAAATATCTACAAATATTGCTTATCTCCCCATTTGAGTAAAATTTTCCCAGTGAGTAACAGGCACCTACATACTTTTTATAATTGAAAGATAAAAAAACTATTGTAAAACTAACAGCTTTTTAGCACAGTAATAATGTATTATAGATGGAAAGTAGTCACACAGTACTATAATAATTCGCGTTTAACGATCAATATTCTGTTAAGAAATCTATCTTTAGGATATTGATTTGTTAAATACGGTTTAATGATAAACCATTATGATGTATTGTTTCTGATGTTGAGTCTTATTAGTAGAACTTTTTTTCTGTGCTAACAAACATAACAGTAATAAATGTATTTTTTAAACACAAAATAGGTATAACATTATTTCTAAAAGTAGGATTTTATTCTTCTAATCTAAATCTTTATTTGTCTTCTCGGGTTCCATAATGTTTTAGTTAGAGGTATTCGAATACGTTTACGATACATTCTCGATGGAATGTATATTTTATTCACTGTTGTTTTTCATTTCTTCAAAAAGGAAACTTAATGAAGAAAGATCGCTAGATGAAAATATTATGTTTCAATTCAGGCTTTAATCGTTTTTACTCTTTAAAAGGGAGTCTGCGCGGTCTTTTCCATACAAATTTATATTTGAATTTGTGGCGACAACACTTTGTTTAAACAATTATTTTTTTAAACAAAAGGCTTAGCAAATATCTAATACAGATACTTAACACCGCACATTCTTAAAATATTGGCACAACTATAAAATTCAATTTTATAATATTTCAATTTTATTTTATTAATCTATTACGTATATAAATGTGGTTAAATATATAAAATTAAAAATGATTAAAAATAAATTGATGGATTTAAATTCAAATTACAAACAACCGATTTACGTAGGAACACTAATTTTTCATATGTAAATTAAAATTTCTATCCAAAAAACGCCTTTTTACGATAATTTTTTTTTTAAATTTTGTTTTTCATCGTATTATTGAAGTAGGTAGAGCAAGATTGTTTTTTTAATAATTACAATTAACACACAAAAAATGCCAAAGTTGTCTCTAAAATGAATCAAAATTGTTTTATTTAATGGCCAATATATAACTTAATTTAAAAAACATATAAATACAATAGCTCTTATTTGTAATAGATATATGTTATATCTTATGATTATAAAAATAATTACGTAGTTTCTTTGGGTATTTTGGCCTCAAATCCAAATTAAAGTTGTGTATGAAAATGACTGCGCAACTGTGTAACTTTGTTTCTTAATTTTATTTTGTATTTTTCCTACTTGATGTAAGAAAACATCTTGCATGCGTCTAAATGAAGTTTCATAAACCGCCTATTTATCAGCACATGGAAATAACACCAGCTTTAAACCATTCTTTACATTCTTCAGGGATGGGCTGGAGGTTTGGAACAGGCAGTTTGGGAATTGACTGATAAGATATTTGTAAAGCCATTTCAAGCAACATTTCAATCCTTAATCGCCGTCTTCCTACAGGGTGATACTGAGAGTATCGACCACTTTATCTTGCTTCCTTTGGAAGCCCTTTCCCGGTTCTACCTTTCGTTCTACTTTTGTGGACGTTTCTTATACTTTTTTTAAATGCTTATATTTTCGTACTTGCGTTGTGGGTTCCACGTGTATGCAGTCTCGGGGATGTATAAATTAAAAATGTATTAATAAAATATAAATATAGAGGGTGTGTGTTATGGATAATTTAAAGGTAAACATACACATAAAATCGCAAATCAATGACAACTTCATCGGTGAAATATGTATATTTTACTCAATGTAACCTCGAAAAGCAAATGTAAGCTTTTGTAAAGTTGCTCCCGTTTTATAAAATTCTTCGTTTCGTTTCTCACTCACAACCTACATTCCAATTTTATTCAAAGTCTCATGAAATACATGATGAAGCGAATGATTTAGTTTTCCTCAAAATAGCGGATGCATTTAAGTATCTTTAGATCTCTCTTTTGAATAAAATCAGGTTCTTCAAATTGTGAGGAGTCGAAGAAATAAGCCACTATGTTTTAATTGAGATAAACCCACACAGTGCATTGTATTATAAGTGATGAAGTAGGTTTATTGAATTTACACTGTTAAAATACCTTCTTCTGCTCCCAACTGTCAGGAGCCATTGAGACTATGGCATCTCCAATTGTTGTATGTTGTGGGGCTAAAGGTATAGGGGAGGGAGTGACGAGGAAGGTTGGGGAAGTACCTGGCTATTCAGAATTGGTCAACAAACACGGCTAAAGCCATTTGAAGTAACGTTTTGGCTCTGAATGGTTTTTTCAGCAGGGCGACCTTGAAAATATCTTCCGCTTTATATATTTGCGGAATGTAATTAAATTCACTGTATTATTTTTAATTCATAAATAATGAAATATCGCAAAATGTTCAAATAAATATTACTTGCGCACGCTAGGATTTAAACCCTTGACCTCCGGTTTCGTAGCTAACGATCACTACCACTCAACCGGGAACCGTAGAATTATGACTATATTCATACAATGGGCGCTTTTTCACGGCAACGGCATGCGGCGATTAATCTCTTTAAGAAGTGTGAGGGAGATATTAAATGATAACGATGATGAAACGTACATAGTTTTGTCTGTAGTTTGTCTCACTATTAGGTAATTAAATAAGAAGTGTTTTTTTTATGTAAGAAAGCGATGCTGCATTATTTTGATGAAGAAAGAACGTTATTTGCTTTGGGTGTACCGTTGCCGTGCTGGAGCCGTACGAATTTTAAAAGCGCTTGAACCTTTATTTTGTCTAGGATGAAAAGTCTTTTTCATTTTTTGTCATTTGCAGAAATTTTTCCACATTATAGAGCATATTTTATTCTTGATCACAACAGCAAAATTATTTGACATGTTTTGATGTATGCATTTTTTTGGAGGGCAGATCGTGGCCTATCATGGTTTATGTACCCAGTAAACTTATCGTTTTTTAAAATAAAATATGTTTATGAACCGTTTATTTGTCAAATAAAGCAGGATAAATATAAAAATAAAAATCTGAGTGGAAGTCGGTATTAAGAAAGGAGGAAAATTCCCCCGTTTGGATAAAAAACTATCCAGAGTTTCCCCAGAATGTCACTGAAACTGGAAAATATTGCCTCTCACTCATTAGAAGCAATATTTTCCAGTTTCAGTGACATTCTGGGGAAACTCTGGATAGTTTTTTATCCAAACGGGGGAATTTTCCTCCTCTCTTAATGTAGGTTTTTTTCTGCCAAAAAAATCCTCTAGATATATATATATATATATGTGAAAACATTGGTTTTTCCATATATTTACCAACACAAGTCTTTTTTCCCTAGGTCTATAAATACAATTCGGCGATTCATTATAATTCATTCCGTGGTTTGAATATAATTTTCGTAAGTTACAAAAAAATCGAAAATCACTTTCACAACAAGACATATTCCTTTTGATGTACTTGCAAACCTAGAAAATTCTAACAAACAAAATAAAAATACCTACAATTGTTATTAAATCATTTTAATAATATCTTAAAAAACGAAAAATCTATTGATTTTTACATTCCGTACAAAATTGACAGTTTTCTCGATTTTAAAAATTTCATCCATTATCATGTTTTTAAATTAAAATATTTTTCATAGAAAAAAATATTTTATATTGTTTTAATTATTATATAATATCGGTTATTACTGCAGCAATTGTAATTTCGTGAACGGAATAATGTTGAAATAGCGCCACTCGTGAGCGGAGTGATATGAAAATGGCTGCAATAAGTTTTAACGACAATTCACAGATGGCAGTGAGTGCTAGAAAAGACGACAAAACTAAAGCACTTTCACAAAGAATTTACACTAAATATCTAAGGGAGTAATCGTTTCAATTATATTATATAATTTATAACATAAGCAGAAAGTGATTGATAATATTTTTTTAATGTAGTATTTTTGGTAATAAAATAATAAATTGTTCATCAAACTAATACGTTATTATCATTAATTTCAATATTTGATTGACTAATCTTTTTGGACTATATATAAAGAAAACTCTCTTTTTGCTATTAGATTTGAAAAAAAGTTTTTGGGCCCATGACCTTCAGACAACACAATGATGATCAAAGACGGTTGGTGAAGTTTTTGGGCCCATGACCTCCAGTCAACACAATGATGATCAAAGACGGTTGGTGAAGTTTTTGGGCCCATGACCTTCAGTCAACACAATGATGATCAAAGACGGTTGGTGAAGTTTTTGGGACCATGACCTTCAGGCAACACAATGATGATCACAAACGGTTGGCGAATTTTTTGATGTTGGATATGAAAAATTTCTTGAAAGTTTCAAAAGTTTGTGGCATCTAGAGTGTAAACATATTTTAAATGGAATATATTTACAATTACGTGATGAACTTTATTTAAAGATAAATCAGTTCTTAATTTTTAGCAAATCAACAATGCAATTCTAAGAATATTTAACAGTAACCATATTATTGTGTTCTTTATCTGGATTTGAATACGTTTATTTACCTGTTAATTGGTTAAATATTATAAATATTTTCTTTTGAAATCTGTTATTTATGTTGAAAATTACATTCTTTCAGTTTTCACTTTCAATTAGTTTCAAGCGTCTTATAATTATTTATACGAAGGGAATAAAACGTAGAAATATTTTTTCACCCAGGCTGTTGAATATATTAAATTAATCAAAACTTGAAATGAACATTTTAAGCTCTGAATAAAAAAGTGTGTATCCATTAATTAGCGCAGCCGTTCGCATTTCAATCTCTATGCAAATAAATTAGCACAAAGCTCGCCAGCACTTTGTTTTAATTACCTCGAAAAGAGAGCAAGGGATATTTCGAAGAAACCACAATTAGGAGACTAATTTTTCCCGGGCCACTAAAACAGAATGACTGAAAGTTTTCTTCATACGCCCGCCGCGCCACGGGGAAACTTATGAAAGCAATTAGGCGAAAAGACAGCTCACTGAAACTGATAATTTTCTCAAATTTACTTTTCCATCCCGTCTCCCGCTTTCCGCTCGGCGATTATTCTCCCTTAGGGATTTGCCTGGGAGCTTGTATTAGTGTTAATAGCCTGTGTAATGATATGCCATCTAACTGAGCGATCGTCGAGGATTATGATAATATTCCTCTGTATTATTTCCACTGAAAGTCCGCGCCATTTGTACTCGCCGGAAATAAATAGGCTACATTTAAAATGGCGGAATGAACGTTGCGCCCGAAGGGTTGCACTGCGCCCGCCGTAATGGCGGAAAAATACTCAACCGTGTAATGTCATCTATTACAGTCATATGACATGTCATGGAATGGCGAATGGCGAATGGGGCCGCTACAATAATCACCCAACCAGTGAGCTGTAGGCAGCGGGCAATAGCCCCAGAAGCATAATTGAGCGCCGAGAAATGTGTACAGATGAAAACAACTATTATGTATGTTGCTTAGCGACAAGAAATGAGTGTATTACTTATCTGAGAGAGAGTATTACTTATCATGTTCATATTTCTGGAATGAGCACAATGAGCAGCCACAGGACTGGTAAATAACATTTTAAAATAGTACAAAAACAAACTGATCATAGACATGTCTTATGAAATATATATTTACTATCTTTTAAAACTACCTGTCTTCGAAAAAACTCTTATTTCCAAGAAGATATTAATACTAATCTTGAGCTGATTATATATAATATATATAAATATACCTATTTACTAAACTCGTATTTATCCAGATACGAAGTATTAATAAGTACGTAATGCTTAAAATATGACATATTTACAACGCAGGCGTACCGGTAGGTTTTGCAATGGAGGTAACGTGTGGTGAATCTTTTAAACAGTGCTTCCAACCAGTTAGGAAACGCGTAGAGTAGTTGTTGCCACGGGGACAGGGTCCCCTTACTGCAGGGCACCCGTGCTACTCGAGAAATCACTTCGCCACCTCTTGTACTAAAGACATGTGATTAGAGAATGGACCGACCGTTAGTGTTGTAAAAATTCTATTTAAAAATCTAAATACTTCATAAACAACTTTTCATCTGACTTGCGGAAATACGGTAAAGCTGTACAGTGTACAGTTTAATGATATTTTGTGCTCCTTTAAATTTGAATGCCGATGGAGTAAAAGTCTTTATTTTTTATGTGAATTTATCTAGAAAAATAAAATTACTGAAAAAAAATATTTTCTTTTTCTTAAATTTAAGCAAAGACTTAGACGGATGAATAATATTTTTAAGTGTTATTTTCTTTAAAAAAAATTAAGATTTAATTCTAGATTGCTTACCCACTTACAGGAAAAAAAACAGTAATCAAAACAACATATTACAAACTACAAAATTTGTAAAATAACACCGTAACTGTTGATAACCCAATCGTAGAAAAAACATATCAAATAGACATTCAAGTAAGGATTTATATTTTTCCTCTTGTAATATTTTAACACACTTAAAAAAAAATTGACATTGTTTATAATTCGTACACAAAACCATATACCATATGATCTTAGAAAGGGGTATCTTATGTCACATTATTTTCAACATTTGTAAAGAAAAATAAAATAATAATCTTTAACTTTAACTTGTCTATTTATTTGTTGCTAACTATATAATATGACAAACTTCTGGTTTTAATTTATTCTATACCTACAACTTACGGTATTATTCTTCAAACGTATTTCTAGAACCGATCATGTTTTTATCGACTAACTATGTGCTTGCTACCTGTATTTTATCGCTGTAGTACGAGATACGGGTACCTACTCCACTCCGAAATGCTTTGAAATTAAATTTAGCGAGGGCTTTAGAACCGCCAATGCTCGATTTATTCTGCAGTTACTATTGATGTTTGCAGATGGTATTAATTCCGGGTATAATGACTTGCCAACACTTACCTAGAGATTACGATCATCCTGAAAGTTATATAAAATCTATAGAAATGTCGTTCGGGTTTATAGTAATTGATAACAGCAGTTGATGACGTTGGCTTTTTTGTTGTTGATGGTAGTGAATACAAAAGTATGATTTTGCCTTAAATGGCTTTAAGCAATGACATTGGGTGACTTGATCTGTTTAGCCAGGTTTTCCCAACTGATCCCACTTTACATTATTTTGCCCCCCTCCTTTCGGAATTTATAATTTCACTCAGTCCGTGGACGAATTTTACTGGAATTAATGAACCGCTCTATAACTATTTTACTGGAATCAATAAACCGATCCATAACTATTTTACTGGAATTAATAAACCGATCTATAACTATTTTACTGGAATTAATGAATCACTCCATAACTATTTTACTGGAATGAATGAATCGCTCCATAACTATTTTACTGGAATGAATGAATCGCTCCATAACTATTTTACTGGAATAAATGAATCGCTCCATAACTGTTTTAGAGAGTTTGTTAAATTTGCAAAGAAATCTCAAAGCAAACTGAACTATTGAGCTTCCAAGTTTCATTTTATTTTTTTATAAGTCAATATTCAAAATACCATAAGTTAGCATTTGTTTGAAATATTTCTAAAAAGAAAATAAAACGATTTCGATAAGAGAGTATTGACACTCGTAGAACCACAGGTGACATTATAACACTTTGTTACTCTTGATCAATGCATTGATCGTCCCTTTAAATTTATTAGATTTTCGCCGAACAAAAGCAATTAATTGAATAATAAAAATTTACAACTCACACTTCATGAGGGCGTGGTTATTGCGTAATATTTTAAACGAACCGTACAGACCAAATTGTTATTTTTTCACCGTGATATACAGATTTTTCAGATTGGTTTTATCCAGTGATTTTTTTTTTGGTATTTTCCCTCGCTCATTACCCAAACGTAATTCAGGCGCCTTTTAATTTTCGCGTAAAAAAATATTCTGAAAAACAACACATGAATTTATTAAACGCGTGACTTTGCAATTCATTCGGTTTTCGTTGAAGTTAATCTGATGATGGTAGTCAAATAATTTCCCAAAATTCTGATTGTAGGTTTTTAAAAACAAATTCATTACCTTTTTAAATAAAAAAAATCAAATAAATATCTATGTATTTCTGCAAAGAATGCATTTTATGTTTGAATACCGCACAATAATACAAACTATTCCCAACCGTCTGGAGCCAGTGAGACTATGGATTCCTCGATTGGAATATGTTGTCAGGCTGAAGGTAGAGAGGAGGGGAAGGATATGGGGAAGTGAAGGTGGGGGAGTATCTGGCTATTCAGATCTGGTCACCAAACACAATCCAGTTCGAGCAACGTTTCAATTCTGAATGCTGGTCTTATTCCAGGACGATAGCTGGATTCCACTATGGAACGCGCCGCAAGTATACTATTTATTATTTAAAATGATTACATTTATGAAATAACACTATATAGCCAACAAAATTTTCTTAAGCTCGACGGGATTTGAACCCGTGACCTTCGATTTGCTAGTCGAGAGCCTTATCCCTTGACCACGGAGGCCATCTCCCCAATTAATACCAAAACAAGAGGTTTTTAATAAGGATTTTTACTCCAATTTTAGTAGGTATTTGATGTTCAATCTCATTAGTTTGCTCGCTAGCTAAGTAATAAAGAGATATAAGTGAAAATGTTAGCTTTCTTAGTACTTAAATACATATTGTCATATAACAGATTTTAGCCGCAAAAGATCCTACAGTTGCCAGCCTGAGAGCGGGAATTATTCAAATTAGTTGCTAGACCAAACGTAGTGAAGAACGCGCAATACATCCGCTACAGTTCCCCCACCCCCGGCGACCCTACGCCCCGTTGCCCCCGCTCGCGCGCCGACCTCTGACCAGGCTGGACGTGTGTTCGTTTCGGCTCCCGCGTTCCCAATTTGCACCGCTCCGTCGAAAGCAATAACGTACGGAAATGGCGCTTTGAACATCGACAGGCTGGCACCGTTTGTTTGAGACACGGCGCTCAGTCCTGCAAATCAACAGGATACCCGACAACACCATGCTGTGAGTCTCTTACATTTCCTATTACCCTTGAATGTGTCCGCTAATAACCTAAATTCATCCACGCTGCCTGCCGATCTAGAGAGAGTGAGCTGTTAATTATTTCCCAGAGAGAGATTAGGGAACCCTTGTTGATAATTCCAGTTTAGGATGTAATAACCTGTGTACTGTTGTTATTCACCCATGTAATGTCCTTTAGCCGCTCAAATACAATGCTAATTCATAAAAACCTAACCTCTTTCATTTGGGCATAACAATCGTATGGGAGTGTTTTGTATAGACGGTGGGATATGGATTCTCGAGCCACGCGCTGACCCCGAACCCTGACTATGAGAGAGACGTCTCATGCCCCGCTTCTGAGCTGGCCGAGGGTAAGTCAGGACCCCCCCAGGTCCGACGCGCGACACTGGCGACCAACATAGGGCAGAATTTTTTTTTTAAACATATCCTTCCCGACTGCACAGAATTGCCTTTACGATTGTCCCCAATTTGAAAACATGTACTATGCAATTTTGTGCCAAGAGCATTTTTGCCGCAAAAACTACGGTGGAAGTTTCTCGAATAAATAAGAAATGCACGCAATCCTGTCGTGACTTTGTTTGTTGCTAAGCGCATTTTGCCGCGAAAAATAACGGTAAGAATCTTCTCGAACGAATAAAAGAGACGCGCGAAATTCCCGCCAAATGCTGTGATAACGAAAGTTCGAACATAATGTTTTTGTTTTTTTTCAATAACATAGATTCTGTATTCTTTGTTTAACAAAACAAACCCACTGTTTTAATTTCGGCATAAATTGCACCGTAATAATAACAGTCAGGATTTAGAACTGTGAAGCCAATTTTTACACCGGAAGTGATTTTTTTTAAAAAAAGCACAATACACCCAACGGCCCATCGAAGCTGATTTCTAAAAAGTATATCAGCTACAACCTGTAAAACACAAGTAATTCTTTATCCCGATTAATTATATAGGTACGGTGTTTGTCCATATTCTTTTTTCAGCATTGACTGTTATAAAAGTGATTTTAAGTGAATTGTTTCAAATTAACTTCAGAAGTGCAGTGTTTTTTTGCAAAGAAGTGCTTCCTCGACGCAATAATAAGAACGTGTGTTCAATCTCACGATTTAGTGCCAGTAAATGAAGCAAATATAAAATCTTTCCATCAAAAGTGTTTTTTCGCTTCTAAAGTGCTGTTTTTTGTGCCTTTTTCGTGCCTTTCCTCGAGTGCAGTGAATATAAGTGCGAATAGTGCCCACAAAAATTAAATAATGCAAATCCTAAAGTGTCCCCTTGGCCAAATTTTCTTCAAAAAGACTTAGAAGAATTTCGGAGTTTTTTTTCCTTTTTTAAACCATTTTTAACAATGAATTCCAATCAAATGGCTACATCTTCGGACATGGGTGTCATTCCCAATGTACACAACTTATCCAAAGTGCACCTACAAGCCGTCTTAAAAGACAGAGGAATATCACCACTAAACAAATCAAAGTCAGCATTGAAAGCATACGCTTTGTTATTTAACAAGAAGTTCATCAGGAAAATAAACCTATCCGTTGCAAATGAAGTCAAGGCACCCAATACCCCAGCTTTGGAAATCCCCGTTTCTAACAAAGAAACCAGGACACATGTTACAGTAAAACAAGACAATGCACCCATCACGGCACAAGAAAAAACATACGATCTCACTCCTTGGAAGATCAAATATAACGGTGTTTCTGATGTACTGGATTTCATTGACCGAATCGAAGAAACGGCCTCAATTAAAAATGTTCCATTTGACGTGCTGCAGAAAAACTTTATAGAACTAATATCTCCAGAATTAATCCCGTGGCACCGAATACAAAAATCAAAATGCAAGGACTGGAATAAACTCAGATCAGCCCTGATCACTAGCTTCGGCAAATCAGAGGCCCAACACAGAATTAAATTATCGTTACTATCCATTAAACAATTAGTAAACGAAACTGTGGCAACATTCATAGAGAGGGCCGAATCCATCAACATCAAACTTTCCCACCCTGTCTCGGAAGCCGAATTATTACCAGTTATAACTGATGGCCTCCTACAAAGATATGAAAACATTATCACCTCACAGAAAATTGTGTCGTTGGCCCATTTAAACGAAGTTTGCCTCATTTTGGAATCCCACCAAGACAGGAAAAACAACAAAACCACCACGGACAACATCACTGTACCAAGCCGTCCTTCTGGATTAAAACCAGAATTTGACAACAAAAAAGTTTGCTCCTTTTGCAAAAAAGTAGGTCACCTAGCTACCACTTGTTTCAAGCAGGCCAAATTTCTGGAAGCTAAAGAACCCAGAACCTTAAAGAGACATCGCTCCAGGGATCGTTCTCCTCCACGCGACGAACTGCGTGAAATTTTCAAAAAATCAAGAAATAACATGGAAAGGTTGCAAGACCCTCACTTTGTTAAACCTCAAGTGGATTTCTCTAAACCCCCACCGAATTTTCATGCGAGAAAACCAAAAAACTAAATAATAACCTCTCAGGTATTCATTCTGTACCAAGGTCTAAGGAATGGACTGATTGGTTATCACACATTAAATATTTTAACCAGACCTTAAATGTTTCTTCGGTTTGTTGCAAACAAGCTAAAGATGGAAGACCTTATGCCCTTTTCTCCGTTAACAATGTCCCCTTCTCTGGACTACTAGATAGTGGTGCATCTGTTAGTTGCCTTGGCAACAATGCCCACCTGCCTTTTGTTAACAACGGTTTTAAAGTTTTTTCCAAACCTACACTCGTGACAACTGCGGACAATGCTCCCCAGACAGTCATCGGTACTCTGTCATTACCAATTAAATGTAACAATAACACAGTTACAATTAACTTTCTAATAGTACCCTCTATATCCCAGAATTTCATCCTTGGCGTTGACTTCTGGAAGGCTTTTAACGTTGCTCCACAAGTATTTAATACTCTTGGCCAAAAACCTCCGGTCGCTCAAGTTGGTGAGATTCGAACAATAATACCTCACGAAAACCTAAGCACTGACCAGGCTCTCCAATTAAAGGAAATGATCAACAAATTTGAATCAATATCTTTCGAAAAATGCGGACTGGGTTTAACTAATTTGGTAAAACACCACATTAAAACCAACGGCCCACCAATCAAGCAACGCTACTACAATTTAGCCCCCCAAAAATTGAAACTTTTAGAAAATGAACTTGATGAAATGTTAAAAATGGGAGTGGTAGTTCCCAGCAGAAGTGCTTGGACCAACCCAACCCTTTTGGTTTCAAAAAAAGACGGCTCTGCACGCTTTTGCCTCGACAGTAGACGATTGAACTCTTGCACTGAAGCCGACGCGTACCCACTGCCTTTCGTGCACGCAACTTTAGACAAATTACGCAACGCCAAATTCATTTCTTCCATTGATCTAAGCAAAGCTTTCTGGCAAATACCTTTAGATGCGGAATCCTGCGAAAAAACTGCTTTTGTTGTACCTGGTAGGGGAATGTTCCACTTTAAAAGGCTACCTTTTGGTCTAAAAAATAGCCCCGCCGAACTACAGAGGCTGATGGACAAACTATTCGGCCCTGAAGTTGACAACAACCTATTCTGCTACCTTGATGATCTCATCATCGTTAGTGACACCTTCGAAAAACACCTGTTAATGCTGAAAAAAGTTTTTCAACAACTCAAATTTGCTGGTTTAACCATCAATTTAAAGAAGTCCGAATTTTGTAAGTCTCGCCTGCGTTATTTGGGATTCATTGTCGACGAAAAAGGTCTGAGAACAGATCCTACTAAGGTGGAAGCAATGGCAAATTTCCCCCGACCCAAAAACGCGAAAGAAGTCAAAGGTTTCCTTGGACTTACAGGTTACTATAGGAGATTCATTAAAGACTTTTCCACTATTTCGGCCCCATTAAACAAAATTACTGGTATCCGTAAAGGTATCAGCAACTTTCGTTGGTCTACTGAAGCCGAAGAAGCTTTTACGACTTTAAAAAATGCTCTTCAAACAGCCCCTGTCCTGAATTGTCCTAATTTTGAACTACCTTTTACCCTCCACACGGATGCTTCTAACGTAGGGATCGGTGGAGTCCTAACTCAGGAATTCCCCGATGGCGAACACCCTGTAGCCTATTTTTCCCGCACCTTGAATAAACACGAGAAAAATTACGGAATCACCGAAAAAGAGTTACTGGCAGTATTGGATTCTGTTCACCATTTCCGCGGTTACATAGACGGTAGCAAATTTACTGTAGTCACAGACCATAGTAGTTTGAAATGGTTGATCTCTCTAAGTAATCCCTCCGGCAGACTCGCTCGCTGGGCTTCTCGTTTGTCCCAATACACTTTCGATGTCATCCACCGTAAAGGTGCGGACAATATTGTCCCGGATGCCCTGTCAAGAATTGAACTTGCCGCATTAAACATCGATACAATTGCCTCTACCCCATCCACAAAAGATGAATGGTATCTCAAAATCTATGAAGGGTGCAAAAACAATCAACAAAAGTTTCCCAATTTTATTATAAAAGAAGGACAACTATATCGCAATTGTAAGGCCCCACTGTCCATCCTCGAAGATTACTCTTGGAAACTCGTTGTGCCCCTCGAAAAGAGAAAACAAGTAATCATCAACAATCATAGTGCCCCCGACTCTATACACCCAGGAACCTTCAAGACGTATAAAAAGATTTCCTTGAAGTATTACTGGCCTGGTCTTTTCAAGCAAGTTCGCAACTACATCTCCAAATGTGAAACATGTAAAGCTTACAAACATAGTACGGCACCCCCTGCCGGCCTAATGGGAAAACCCAAACGTGCTGATAGACCCCTCCAATCGTTATCTATGGACCTCGTCGGACCTTTTCCCAGAAGTTATTCTGGACACATGCATATACTCAGCATTGTGGATATCTTTACCAAATTTTGTTGGATCTTCCCCTTAAAAAGAGCCAACGCTGCCGCCATTGTCAAACTTGTGGAAAAACACATTTTCATACCCTACGGAACACCCAAAACCGTAATAGTTGACAACGGAAAACAGTTTATAGCACAGGAATTTAAAGATTTCCTTGCTAAATACGGGATTAAAGATATTTATTATAATACCTTGTACACTCCCCAAAATAACACTGTCGAAAGGTATAACCAGACTATTAACACAGCTCTGGCCATTTTGGTTGACAAAGACCAACGTAATTGGTGTAAGAATTTAGATAAAATTCAAGCTGCCATGAATAACACTGTTAACCTAACCACTGGTTACACCCCCTTCTTTTTAAAACACGGTATGGAACAGGTGGTACATGGTTCATTGCACTGGAACACGAATTTCCCCACGTCAACCACCTCCACAAGCAATCCTGCCGTTGATTACGCTCATCGTTTGGAAGAACTTACTGCCATTTATAGTGAAGTTACTGATGCCCTATTGCTGGCCCACCAAAAAAGTGCGGACAGATATAACCTACGTAGGAAACACATCACTTTTAATGTAGGCGATGTTGTCTGGAGAAGGAATAACACCCTCTCTCAAGGAGCCCTGTACTTCTCTGCCAAGCTGGCACCCCGTTTTGTCAAGGCCAAGGTTGTAAGAAAAATATCGGACTTAGTTTACTACCTGTCCGACTCCTCTGGCAAACATACTGGTAATTACCATATTAAGGACATTGTAAAGTCTGGAAGTGAGGAGACAGTTGAAACTCCCCCACCACCCCAGCAACTTTAAACTAACCCACTGTGTATTATCACAAACTATTGTAAGCTATGAAGTCTTACCATAATTAGGCGTGTAAAGTGTCAACTACATGTCAACCTATTCGTCAAAAACGAGTTTAACCCACCTTTGTAAATGAATGTATATTAACATATTATGACCATGAAATATTATTCCTGTAATAACGTTCTTCCCCTCACGACAATCGTTTTCTCCCTTTTTACGTTTTATTTTCTCACCTGTTCTGAAACTGATCATTTTAGAATAGAGACACGTCTTCGAGTTACAATCGCCGGGAAGTCGCGAACCCGCTTTTGCTCCTCAACTTCTACACTATGCAATGTTTATGTCATGTCACCCCATTTTCGTTTCATTTTTGTTCCCTTCGTCGTGTTAGAAAGAACCACCCCACTTTTGTTTTTGTTCCTTGTAAAATAACGATTGGTAATCACTCATAAGAGTGCCATCCAAAAGAGTTCGGATTTTGTAAATTCCAAAGTGTTAAATACCGACCCTTTTTTTTTTTAAAAAAAAAAAGAAAACCTGTCAAGTACAGCCATTAATTCTTTCTTGTCCAATTCAACGTTACCTTGAGTATGTAAAACCCTATAGTGGTCTCAAAGGCAAGAACCAAGTAGCAATTAATCACATAATTGTCTTCTTTGTATGTATATAATTTTTTTTTTCATTTTTTTTCAATTTTTTCCTTTCAAAAATTGATGGCGTCCTACCCAAGCTCACATTTACCAAAAATAGGATTTTGACACATCCATTTTGGGAAATTGTATTTATAAAAGAAAACCAAATGTCGGTCCTATAAAACCACATACAAATAACTGGACTCGCTTCAACTAAAAGTATGTAAAACCCATTAAGGTCTTTTATTGTATGACGAGATCTCGATTTTCTTTTCTCTACTGTTACGTCACGTATGTCTCGTACCTCACGTTTCAACCCTACGGGACAGGTTAGTAAAACCTTACGGTTATCCTGATCTTCAAACGCAAATAATTATATCACAACGTAAATCAACAGGACTTTGTTCGATCATCGTTGCATAATATAAACACCCAACCTTTGTCTCACCATTTAACCAAGTGTTTGCAACCCAATTGCACGCTACAACGAACAGTATGTAAAGCCATTATGGGCCTGTTCCCACCCATCGCTCGATGTAAGTAGAAATACCTTCTACCATCATCTTGCACCTTGTAACACAATGAAGTAACATTAAAATTGTTTATCTTCTCTATTGTTCCATCGTACGCCCCTCCAGGCTACGGAGTTAGTCAATCTAACAAATCTTTGCAAACAGTATCAAATGATACTGCTAGCTTTTGTTGAATTATATTTAAATGTAAAAAATTGTCACGCGATAGGAGAGATCCTTACAAAATCCACCACTACACGAGAAGTTCGTTACAATTACTTAATACTTATAACCATGTGTTATAATTTGGTCGTGTGACATTAATTTGCCATGAGTACCGCCTTTGTGTATAATTTGGTCGTGTGACATTAATTTGCCATGAGTACCGCCTTTGTGTATAATTTGGTCGTGTGACATTAATTTGCCATGAGTACCGCCTTTGTGTATAATTTGGTCGTGTGACATTAATTTGCCATGAGTACCGCCCTTTGTGAATAATTTGGTCGTGTGACATTAATTTGCCATGAGTACCGCCCTTTGTGTATAATTTGGTCGTGTGTCATTAACATGTCATGAGAACCGCTTTTGTGTATAATTGTGTACAACCCTGTACACGAGACGTGGAGACGTAATAATAATACTTACCGTGATTCGTGTGAACGACATAATATCGACATCGTCATCTCCTTTAAGGAACTGTTTTTACACTCCTTGACTTCTGTCTATAATTGAGTTGTACCTTGCATATACTGCATACTTGTACACTATACGTGAAGACGTTACAATACTCACCATGAATCGTGCGAACGAAATAATATCAAACCTTTATATGTGAACTACGTAAGTATTTCACAGAAGCCTCTTTGTTCAACGCCAATGCCCGTGGACTTCCTGTTTTTGCTGCTTTCCAAAAAGAAAAGAAGCCCAGGAATATCTACTATCCCAAAAGGACTAGTTTTCAGCTTCACTGTCAATTATGGGGCATAGTGCCGCAGGAGTTAATCGATGGGCACAAAACCACTAAACTCGTCATCTGGGAAACGAATAAGAAGAATCCCAGGTTTGTGAAATTGGAACTAGGGTCTGTCTTTTCTCACAATCATGTAGAAGTTTAAAACGACCCCTAATCTTTTGCCAAATACACGCAAAAGATTAGCCTCTTTAGTACAATGTGTATTCAAATGCGGTTTAAAAATTAATCCACTTTATTAAAATGTAAAGAGTCAGGAAATCTGCTGGTTGAATATGTTTCACTCTCACATAGAGGTTGAATTGGAAATTAGTCCAGTCTCTAGCAATTTCGTAACTCAATTCCCGTCCTTTTTCCCCCCTCCCCACCCCATGCCCTCAGGCAATATGTATGAAGTGAAAAATCTGTTGTCGACCATATTTCGCCCTCATTTCGAGTTCGAATCGGTAATTGTTCCGGTCACCAACAGGCTTCCTACCTCACCTTTCACGTATGTTGTCATTTTTTTTTCTCTCCTCAACGAAACACATTCATGAATTTTGAATATGTATGATACGCACTTGGCGTATCGTCTGTCTTTTCTGACAACCTTTATTCATGAATTAGTTTCCCTGCTGTTGCCGTGACTCGTTCACGAATTTTTTGTCTTGTTCTTTGAAATCCTACGAAAATGTTACCACCTGTATGTTAACATAGGCCAAAGAAGGCCGGTTGTTTTTCAACCAAGACAGTTTGTCATTCGGCAAACACCAAGTCATCCTAATAAAGGATAATGTTTATGTAATCAAAACTAGTTAGGAACCTCTCTCTACCTCTCTCTCACACTCTTCGTCACTCTCCGGACCGGCAGCTAAACCTCGTTTGTTTATTTTTCTGGACACATTTTGTTTCTCTCCAAACTTTTCTTCATTGGTCCCTAGGCAGGTAAACTTCAAGAAATTTGCTTTAATAATAATTCCCCCCGGATTTAAAAAGAAGCCCAGGCGGATGTCATCTCCGGCAGCCAAGCTGAGCCTCACCTCCTAGCAGCCTGCGCTGTGGTTACAAAGGTCCCTCGACTACTACTCGCTACACACTTGTTCCATCTTGTTCCTGAAAGCTCAGACAATACTAATCATATGTATGACGTTTGTCTCACCACTGCAAGCCGAGTTGTCCCACTATACTTTATGACACTCTGAACTACCTTTCGGACACGCTAGTCCCGGAGTTCAAATTTCTTGCCCTCAATGCCAATGCCAGTTATACCGTCTCTTGCTCTGTCATGCAGTGACACATACCAGGTCATGGGTGAAGCATAACTACCCTTTGCCCCTCCAGTAAACACAAACTGCGCATCTCTAAAAAGTTATCCTGAGCTACATTATGCTCCGATAACCAACACATACGATCCGTGCCCACCATAATAGCACATAGGACTCGTACTGGCATAACTACGGAACCTGGACTACTCTCTCCAATGACCACTGTAACCATAGCCGCAGCCCCGCAAACCACAGCCCCACTTCGCAAACATCAACGCCCACAACGAAGCAAAGTGTTTTTTTTTCCGAGGCCTAAGTGTACTCCTGAGTGTTATCTCAATGGGTCAGATTACAGTGATAATGTAATCTTTTAGAGTCAGTGAAATCCCGTTTCCTTCGCAACTCTTCGAAACCAAAAAACCAACGCAACGCAAACTTAGCTTCCAGACCAATGAAACCCTAGAATCACACCTTAACATTCCGTCTTTTGTTTTGTTTTTCAATTGTATAATGTTGTCTATTGTTTTTTCAATTGCATAACCATGCCCTTTTGTTTTTCAATTGTATAATGTTGTCTATTGTTTTTTCAATTGCATAACCATGCCCTTTTGTTTTTCAATTGCATAACCATGCCCTTTTGTCTTTCAATTGCATAATTTTGTCTTTTGTCTTTCAATTGCATAACCATGTCTATTGTTTTCAAATTGCATAATTTTACTTGTTGTTTCCACACCTGCTCTCTCCCCAAAATTTATTTGCTCCAAACATGCTATGTACCCTTCCTCATTTCTCCCCACAAATATTGTTACCTAGCCTATGGCATAAGCTAGTCATTATGTTTTAGCTAGGCATCTCTCTGGCCATCCAAGTCTCTCAAACTAAGGGCAACTCTTGTTTTGTCAAAAAAACCCCAAGGGAGGCACATAGAGGATCTTTTAACCCTGATGCTCCATTACCACGTCGCCTTTTTTACGAGCGCGGGGGGAGGTGTCATATAACAGATTTTAGCCGCAAAAGATCCTACAGTTGCCAGCCTGAGAGCGGGAATTATTCAAATTAGTTGCTAGACCAAACGTAGTGAAGAACGCGCAATACATCCGCTACAGTTCCCCCACCCCCGGCGACCCTACGCCCCGTTGCCCCCGCTCGCGCGCCGACCTCTGACCAGGCTGGACGTGTGTTCGTTTCGGCTCCCGCGTTCCCAATTTGCACCGCTCCGTCGAAAGCAATAACGTACGGAAATGGCGCTTTGAACATCGACAGGCTGGCACCGTTTGTTTGAGACACGGCGCTCAGTCCTGCAAATCAACAGGATACCCGACAACACCATGCTGTGAGTCTCTTACATTTCCTATTACCCTTGAATGTGTCCGCTAATAACCTAAATTCATCCACGCTGCCTGCCGATCTAGAGAGAGTGAGCTGTTAATTATTTCCCAGAGAGAGATTAGGGAACCCTTGTTGATAATTCCAGTTTAGGATGTAATAACCTGTGTACTGTTGTTATTCACCCATGTAATGTCCTTTAGCCGCTCAAATACAATGCTAATTCATAAAAACCTAACCTCTTTCATTTGGGCATAACAATCGTATGGGAGTGTTTTGTATAGACGGTGGGATATGGATTCTCGAGCCACGCGCTGACCCCGAACCCTGACTATGAGAGAGACGTCTCATGCCCCGCTTCTGAGCTGGCCGAGGGTAAGTCAGGACCCCCCCAGGTCCGACGCGCGACAATATGTAACGTTTTAATAAAATATGAAATCATTATATCTGTTTCTTGGTTTATGGCACAGATTTCCCGATAAATGCGGAAATAAAAAAAAAATAAGTTATATATATTTCATCTCTACTTTATTTTTTTCGCTATTATATACGCATAAAAGAAAATATAAATTAACATTTTTAAAATATTTCCAAAAAAATAAAACTCACTACTCTCAAAAAGAAGCAGTGTCCACTCTCTTATATTAACTAGTTCGCATTTTAATCTCTGGGCAACCATTAGCCACCTGGCGGTATATTAACAGGGTGGCCCACGAGACCTAAATTAATGACGGGTGTCAGGCCGATGGGGAGGGACACCCTGGTGGTTGTGGTCCGATTTACTCCTAACACTTGATACAACCTTTCAGTGTGGGTCTATTATTAGTTGGAGTAGTTACTCATTAAAACGACGTGGATTTACGTATTAAGAATGGTTCATTTTGCACTTTTTATTAACTTTAGACATGTGATATACATGATTAAATTAATATGTTATTTTATTTATTTATTTATTTAAGGAGAAAACACAGATACAGACAGTAATAAAAAGATAATGTTGTAAAACAATAACTTGAGAATTCACCTGCATGCTAACTATTTCTCACAGATTGACTGGTATATAATAATTTTTAATACTTTTTAACATGTAAATAAGGAAAAAGTATAAAAGAAAATTATTTTGTAGATAGATAATGCTCAGTGTCAAATGAAAGTGTACAAATATTTAAAAAAATTTAAATTTAAATTCAAATATTTTTTTATACAAGTTTAGAGATAAATCATAAAAAGTACTTAAAGAGTATATATAGTGAATGAAGTAAGTACACATTTTCTTAAGAAGTCCACATGTTCTTAAGAATATTCTTTCAAAGAATTTCTGATGCAATTTATTGTTGATGTATTTACTCTACGAAACGTAGCTAGTGACCTTGGAACTGATATTTGAGTAATTAGAGATGAAACTGCATCGGGACGACTTGATTGATTAATGTTAATTTATTCACTGGATAGTCTGAATTCTTGAAAAATCAGTGTAAATTTTGAAATTGCAAATAAATTATTTACTGTAAAAATATTAAATATTAAATGTAAGTACTTTATCGCTTGTCTGAATTTTTCACACAATCAGTTCTAATTTTGAAGGTAACACTTAAATTAGCCAACACAAGTTCCAGAGTTTATTTAAGCAGTGTTATAGAAGACAGAGACACAACCAAAATCAGATCTTTTACCCCTTATTTTATATGATAAGAAAGTACATTTACATATATATTAAAAATAAGTGAGAGAAGTTTTTTTTTTTCAAGTTATTATTTTAATGGAGTTCCACCACGAATTGTCAGTATCAAAAATTACCCTGTTAATTTAACAGATGATAAGTAGGTGACTTCATATTTTAAGAACGTTATTGAGCACGAAAAGTATACGTATTGGTTAGAAAATTTCAATAAATTAATGATCCGAGTTACTAGAAAAGGGTATCTTTAAAGGCACCAAAAAATTGAACGTAAACACGATTATCCCTTAAATGTGTTTGTCTTGAATTTATTTGTGTGTGTACTTAAGCGCACCCCAAAAAGAGTTTCGGGCACGCTTCGATAAGGGTTAAGTTCACAGATGGTGTTGTGAAGTTTTTTTTTTGATTTATCTAAAAAACAAAAACGGCGTGGTAGAAAATATAAAAAAAACATCATAAATGTTTGCGTTTCATCTGCTGATGTTTAGGGGGTGAAGGGTAATGAGTATTATTATTATATAAGATAGAATAAGATAATGCGTTATTTTTCTATGTTATAAATTTTGTATAAATGTTGTAATCTAAAAAAATATAACATATTTTGGCTTAAGACTTATAGTAGATTGTTGCTTGTTTGGCGATCATTTTAGGATTTACTTTAAAGTAATATGGTAAAAAAAATCTTTCTACAAAACAAAAATCAAAACATGATAAAGTTTTGTTTTTAAAAATAATTACTGTCATCAAATTCCAGTGCCCGAAATAGTTACTACAGCAACCAAAGGTGTTTCTTAACTTATTGAGAAATCAGTGTTTTCCAAATTAAAAAAAGAAGATATTTATAGAAACGTTTTGTTAGTGGTGCTTTTTGGGGAGGGTATTTGCAAAAAAAAAATTATCATACATTCAAATAAACAATTGTCATCTGTACAAGTAAACATGAACGAGTTGTGTGGCGTCTCTTTGTTCAGAATGTTTTTTGAAATATTTTGGTTTGATGAACTAATTTTCTTATTATTTTCAATATTTTTGAGTATCGATTCTCCAATCCAGGCCGCTCGCAATCGCCGTCGAAAGTACATAAATTGGTCGACATTCTTATTCTTGAGACTCGTCGAAGGTCGACGAGACGTCAAAAGTCATTCCACTCGAACAACGAGTGTTCGAGTGAAATGACTTCGTCGAGAAACGAGGCCCAGGTGATTTCAAGTAGGAGTGAAATTATTTGCACTTTTTTTTATGTGTTCATCTAAGTAATTAGTATAGCGTTTAATGCTGAATAATGCAATTGCTTTTTTAAACCTTTCAAATCAGTTATAATGTTCCATTGATTCCAGGCAAATAAATAATATACGGCAGTTCGCATGATCGAGATTATTATTTCAAAAGTGTTGGAATAATTCCACCCACCAATTTCCCTTGGAATTTTCACTTAAGGCCAGTTGTTTCACAGAATTTGAACAATGCATCAAATTTCAAAGTAAGTTCCGGTGGAAGTTATTTTAGTTTTGTTGTTTTATCGTTATGGGTTAGTCACTTCACAGAACTGAAATAATATCAGAACTAGAATTGAACTTACACAGAGCTTGACGATTGACTATTAAAGTTGATGAATTGTTCAAATTCTGTAAAACAATTCATTCTTACTCTGTGTCGCCTTTTCCTATGCAATGAAGTTTGAAATAAGGGGATATTCATAAAAAACGTCTGTATCTTTATTAAAAAATTGCCTTATAACTAGAAGACCCATAACTTTGAAACTTCTTCCCACATTAATATTTTCGAAAATCTAACTAATTTGGATACAATAACAAAGCTAACGATGATACGCGCAATGGAAAGACCACATAATTGGTGATGTAATTGAAACAACGTTTGGATCGAACTTAAGATAATACCTAAAGATTGACCTTAAATCATTACTAAGAAAAGCATGATATCTGTAATACGTACTTCAAGAGCGTAATAAAATTACCAAGCCAAACAAAACAAACACGGAAAAACCCTCTCTTAGCAATACAAATTGTGACAGAGTACAAAATTTAATTAAAATTATATCTTATATTATAATCTTTAAATGCAACTTTAGCGTTTTCCGAGAGATTTTTGCATTATTTCAAACGAGTAGTGTTTAATTAAATATTTTCACATTTTTCGCCTAATTTTTTTTTTTTTTAATATTAGCGTGCTCCCTCTAACAAATGTATTTACAAATCTCCCTTTCGAACCATTTTTGATCGCTTTCTACGGGGCCTCCAAAAAAAATGATTATCGTTTACAACAGTACCTAGTAGTCCAGTAAATTTTAATGTTCCTATCGTTTTTTTTATTAAATTTAAGGCTCGAATCAATAAAGGATTCAAAACTTTGTTTAAAAAAAAGCATAATAAATCAATTAAACATTGGAATCCCTAATCCAATATTCGCCTGAAATATTTGCGTTCCAACTGCCTTTTCGGGGAGTCCGTTATCTTTTTTATAAACTTGCGGAATACATAAACAATAATATTAGGGCTCCTCGAGGAATAAATAAATCTAGATTTGGTACGTTAGGGGTTTCCCCGGGCGCGCTTCATTTTGAAAATACGCCCAGTCATAAACCAGCAACACAGAACAGTGAAGTTCGCTCCATTTGGCTGGGCGAAGAATTATGCCGATTCCGCGGGCACACGTGGTTCACGTTATTCACGTTATTTAACAACATGAAATGTGACAGTTCGTTGAGAACTGGGTTCGATTATTTACTAACAAACCATCAAACAATTTCTTCATTTGGTAGGTATACAATTATTGTTCATCAGTTTCATTATTTAGTTATAATTCATCAGTTTCATTGTTTAATTATAATTCATCAGTTTCATTGCTTTATTATAATTCATCAGTTTCATTGCTTTATTATAATTCATCAGTTTCATTGATTAATTATAATTCATCAGTTTAATTGTTTAATTATAATTCATCAGTCTCATCACTTAATTAAACAAGAAAAATTAAGTAATTTTTAAATGTTCTTTAGTTTCGTTTCCATACGTTGAAGAATAAAGTTGTTATTGAAAATTCGATGATTTTGGAGTGTACCCAAGAGGACATAAATATTTCATTTTGAAAGTTCATATTTTATATATTTATTTGGATGGCTTCGTTAAATGGGTAAAATACATCCTGTTGTTGATAGGTGTTTTAATATAGTATGTTTCGTACATTTGTTAGCATTATATTCTTCTTCAATTATGTATTGCATTCATGGGACCTTAAAAAAATTTCAAGAAAAAGTTGTTCCAAACGAATATATACATATATATTTTTTAATGATAAACAAATGTTTATAAGACAAGGTTTTATGCATAGCACAAAGGATAACAAATTATTATAAGCAATAATTTGTTAAAGTAATTATGTTTGACAGTAGTTTGACCATGCTCATCCGCTTATTCAATATATGATTTACAACCGTATGAAATTTGAGTGGAATTGGCGTGAGTTTTATAATAACTTATAGAATGAAATTAAGATTGGTGTTACTTTATAAGGCCAAGTATCGTAGCAGATTCCCGAGTTTAGTGGTTGGCTCTCAGAGATGATATTGCAATCTCCAAATGGGATTGTGAAGAAGACATCTTGTCACCGCTACAGGGTAGTGTACGGTGTTGTCAAGGAACCTCTATCCTCGTTTCGCAAAATTATTATCCATTAACTGATTGTTTTCCGTGACAATGGAATAGACGGAGGAAGGCATTACTTAGCGGGATTAGACCACCTCAACCGACCAAACTTATATAATATCCTCATCAAATTAAAAACGGATACATTGAAAATACTGAAAGCTTGACTGCTGGAAAAGAAAGAAATTGATCACAAGTGACGCATAGAGACGAGAAAGCTCTTAAAACGAGTGGTTTTGTTTATAAATAAAACGAATGTTACTTTATTTTGTTTTGTTTTCTGAAAAAAACCTTTCGATATATAGAGGGAGGAGGCTGCTTTTATTTTTTGATCGTCCGAGGAATGTATATTTTGTAAAAAAAAGAGTTAATTGTTATTTCACTAAGTAATTTCTTACTGATAATTGTAATAATGATATTAGAGTTGTTTTATTATTTACATTCACTTTAGACGTACTGACTTCTAAAGTCATATAAAATTATTGCTTTTATTATAATAATTTTATTTTTGTATTCCTCATTGTTGTTTTTCAGAAAATAATCACATCACGTTTCATTGCGGTTTGAGAATGGCAATGATTATAAGAAAAAAAAAAAAATTTATAATTAAAAAACAACAGAAAAGCGCATTTATTATTTTTAATACTTTTAAATACAAAATAACATAGTGTAATCATATTATTGTTAGAATAAAAATAACTTTGGATCGGGTAAGGCAATTAGGTTGAGTTAATATGGCTTAAAATATTATTAAGTATATTTGCGGCACGTTTCTGAGTGGAAGATACCCTCAGTATCACCCTGGTGTAAGACCACCATTCAGAATTAAAACGTTGCCTTCCTCTTCCTATCTCCTTCCCCTCTCCTCTACCTTTAGCCCCACAACATACTTTAATTGGGGATGCCATAGACTCACTAGCTCCAGGTGGTGGGTAACAGCTTGGACTCTTACGCGGTTTCTCGTTATAAAAGGGCTGTCTATAATACCATTGACAATTTAAAACACGGAAGTCAAGTTGGAAATAAGTCCTATATCTGAGAGTTTTAGTAATTTAAATTCTTTCATAAATTAATCATAATTTATGGTTTCAAAAGGTGGACCGAGTTTTGTTAAAAAAAATTTCATTGGAATCGGATTGGATTGTGATGTGAGGGGACCACATTTTTTTTATAATTATTATTTTTTACTCCATTATTTTCAAAGACAAAACCACCAAAAAAATAAAATACTTTATAATGCAAGATGGAAAAAGATTAGGAATAAAAACACAAATTTTAAATTGTATTTGTAAAAAGTAAGTAAGATTAAGAAAGGGACGCTAAGATGTTTATTTAGGGCATGTAGAGCGGATGAACGAAGAAAGGAGTGTACAGAGAATACATGACGCAACTGTGAATGGTAGCGGGTACTTGAAAAGGGTCATGTCAAGAGTCAGAGTAATAGAAGAATATGTATGAGGCGAATTATGAATGTGGATGAGGCAAGAAGTGTACGCCAAGACCGAGTTGTCGGGCAGTCGGTCCTCTCTGCATACTCCTTTAGGGAAACGGCGTGATGGTTAGTTATTTATATTGTGCTAGCTTCTGAAGCACTACTGAAAATAGAAACCTCAGTAATTATCACCTAGATATAAAATGCATATTCAAGCAAAGATATGCATTGCAAAACCTTGTGCATAGTGACCTATGTATTATTATTGATATTTTGGACCAAAATATAATGGTGACTTAAAGTATAGTGATGGTGTTTCTTAATCCTCCTCAGTAGGGAGTTCTGTGCTGAGGAGAACTAGAATATAATGGTGAATTAAAGTATAGTGATGGTGTTTCTTAGTCCTCCTCAGTAGGGAGTTCTGTGCTGAGGAGGACTACAATATAATGGTGAATTAAAGTATAGTGATGGTGTTTCTTAATCCTCCTCAGTAGGGAGTTCTGTGCTGAGGAGAACTACAATATAATGGTGAATTAAAGTATAGTGATGGTGTTTCTTAGTCCTATTCAGTAGGGAGTTCTGTGCTGAGGAGGACTACAATATAATGGTGAATTAAAGTATAGTGATGGTGTTTCTTAGTCCTATTCAGTAGGGAGTTCTGTGCTGAGGAGGACTACAATATAATGGTGAATTAAAGTATAGTGATGGTGTTTCTTAGTCCTATTCAGTAGGGAGTTCTGTGCTGAGGAGGACTACAATATAATGGTGAATTAAAGTATAGTGATGGTGTTTCTTAGTCCTATTCAGTAGGGAGTTCTGTGCTGAGGAGGACTACAATATAATGGTGAATTAAAGTATAGTGATGGTTTTTCTTAGTCCTTCTCAGTAGGGAGTTCTGTGCTGAGGAGGACTACAATATAATGGTGAATTAAAGTATAGTGATGGTGTTTCTTAATCCTCCTCAGTAGGGAGTTCTGTGCTGAGGAGAACTAGAATATAATGGTGAATTAAAGTATAGTGATGGTGTTTCTTAGTCCTCCTCAGTAGGGAGTTCTGTGCTGAGGAGGACTACAATATAATGGTGAATTAAAGTATAGTGATGGTTTTTCTTAGTCCTTCTCAGTAGGGAGTTCTGTGCTGAGGAGGACTACAATATAATGGTGAATTAAAGTATAGTGATGGTGTTTCTTAATCCTCCTCAGTAGGGAGTTCTGTGCTGAGGAGAACTAGAATATAATGGTGAATTAAAGTATAGTGATGGTGTTTCTTAGTCCTCCTCAGTAGGGAGTTCTGTGCTGAGGAGGACTACAATATAATGGTGAATTAAAGTATAGTGATGGTTTTTCTTAGTCCTTCTCAGTAGGGAGTTCTGTGCTGAGGAGGACTACAATATAATGGTGAATTAAAGTATAGTGATGGTGTTTCTTAATCCTCCTCAGTAGGGAGTTCTGTGCTGAGGAGAACTAGAATATAATGGTGAATTAAAGTATAGTGATGGTGTTTCTTAGTCCTCCTCAGTAGGGAGTTCTGTGCTGAGGAGGACTACAATATAATGGTGAATTAAAGTATAGTGATGGTTTTTCTTAGTCCTTCTCAGTAGGGAGTTCTGTGCTGAGGAGAACTAGAATATAATGGTGAATTAAAGTATAGTGATGGTGTTTCTTAGTCCTCCTCAGTAGGGAGTTCTGTGCTGAGGAGGACTACAATATAATGGGGAATTAAAGTATAGTGATGATTTTTCTTAGTCCTCCTCACTAGGGAGTCCTGTGCCGAGGTGTTGTGAAGTTTTGTTGCAAAATATATTAAGCTTCTTTGTCCGATTGTGGTTTTGTAACTTGGAATGTTTTATGTCATTTTGATTCGATCAGGGGGCCTACTCTGTATTTTTTGGGTTGACAAACCGGTAAGTTCGTGGTTTAACCTTTCCTTGCCGGTGGTGTCAAATTAGTGAACATCGTCTTTGATTACTAAAATGTCTCTTCTTAATATACTAAACAACGGAGTTCATATTTTGGTTAATACGGGTTTGTGATGTGGCTACACTGGCCGCACGTACGTTTTGAAAGATACCGTGTAGGCCGATTGGGTACGCAGTCTAGTAGAGGATTCCGTATTTTTGAATAGGTTCATTAATATATTTTTGGCTTGTATTTGTTGTATAATATAATGGTGTATGTCAAAACTATTGAACATTTCAATCGAAGACGTTCTTATGGGTTACACTCAGTATGGTATTTATGATTCCTTTTGAATAGTATTCAGGTTATACCTGTAACGTGTTCTATTACACATTATAATGAACTGTACATAAAATTTATTTAAAAAACGACAGTAAAAAGCTCATTGGTTCTGAATAAATCACGGGAAAAGTGGAATGAAGGAAACAGCCTACCTGGAATTCCATTGAATCCGGGCAATAGGGCTCTCGATGCACTTGCACTGTTCGGGTAAAATTTCCTCCACAACGAGATAAACGAGAAACGAGAGAATTTTAATATTTATCACAGAGCATGTGAATAATACAACGACGATACTAAGATTGCACCTTCTTGTTATACGACACGAATTCGAATGACTTGCGACAATTTACAGTACAACATAAATCTTCATAAATCTCCAATGTGGGTAAGGCTGATTAGGGAAGGAGATGGATAGTTTATGATGGGAAAAATGGTAGGTATTATCCAAAAAACTGTTTCAACACTAAACAATACCCATACATTGATGTAGCAGATCCCCATCTGATAATACAATATAATACATATTCGATTCGAGAATGACATAATGAACTGTAGACTTTTTACATATCCTTTTTACCAACAACATTATTAGATTTTTAAAGAAATATATAAGGCTTGTGGTTTTTTCCGTAATACCTTTGATTTGTAGACCCCGTTTAAAATCTTCATCTATTACTTCTCCGCGATATTGTATACTTTATGATTTTTCTATAACTGGAGACAGTGAACATTATTTGAATGGCATTTGTGTAATTTTATTTCTGGTGATCTTACTTGCTGGCCTTTTGAGTTCATTGAAAATGTTATATATTTAGTTTTGCTTATTGATAAGGGTAAACGAGTTAATTTTTGGCCAATTTTGAAGTTTAGTCCTTTTTTTTTATAGTGAATACCTCACAAGAGTCCCAACTGTTCCTGTCTGGAGCCAGTGAGACTATGGCATCCCCAATTGGGGGATGTTGTGAGGCTGAAGGTAAGTGGGGAAGGGAAAGAGGAAGGTGGGGAAGTACCTGGCTATTCAGATCTAGTCACTAAACACGGCTAAAGCCATTTGGAGCAACGTTTCAATTCTGAATGGTGGTCTTACACCAGGGCGATACTGGTAGTATCTTCCACTCTGGAACGTGCCGCAAATATACTATATATTATTTTAATTAATTAATTGTGAAATAACACAAATTAATCAAATAATATTTATTTGCGCACGCCGGGTTCGAACCCGCGACCTTCGGAATGGCAGTCCAATGCGTTACCACTGGACTATGCCGGCCGTCCTTGTTCAGCCACATAAAATACTTCCGTCCAGTTTTCTTCTTAAAAGAATATTACTGTATAATCAGCAAAACTGATTATGTTTCATTTAATGGTAATGGTAGTGATAATATTTATGTAAATAATAAATAGAATTGGTCGCAGTACACTTGCTTGAGGGACGCCATAATTTAAGCACCCGCGTACCCAATTTGTACGGATTTATAACAAATTTGTCGTTAACTCTTTTACGTTTTTAAGTTATAAAAAAAAATATATATTATTTTTGAAGATCATCTCTATAAATTCGTTTGCCGAAACGTTAATTATATGAAATACCATAGAAAAAAATCGCAAAGTAAGCTCCAAAAATATTAAAAGACTTTTTTTCTCTTCTTTAATATGTTATAGGCACGAAAAAATTCATAGTGTATTTTTAAATGCAATTAAAGTATTTATTTGGAGATTTTTACTCTATTTCAAACGAGTCATGTTTTTTTTAAATATTTTTACAAGTTTCGCTTAGTTATTATCTTTTTTTTTAAATATTGGCGCACTAAATATTCGTATTTACATATCTCCATTTCAAACCATCTTTGAACGCTTACTACGGGGCCTTAATGAATCACACCAATAAATCACACTAGACAAGCGAAAAATTTGGTTTCGAAATAATTTTAATAATTAATAATCCTTTATACGAAATGTATCTTTGCTTGGTTTGAATTATTGACAGATATGAATCTTTTAAAAATCGACATTATGTATTATAAACACGAAAAAAATAAAATGATTCGACCAACGATTTTAAATGGTTTACACTTCATCACGAGTATTGTTAATGCGGAGTGGGGAGACGGTTTTCCCGCCAGATTGAAAAAAAACACTAAATTTATATTATTTAAGCCGAATGTAAGATATATTATAGAATAGAGTTCTTACTCACGTAAATCTTATTAAATAGTTTTCTTTAAAAAATCTGCAAAAACATAGTATTTACATTACATTATGTACGTATATACATATTTAAACTATCAGGTTTCCATTTCTTCGTTTCCACACTATTATTAATTATTGAAACATTAAACGTATCATTTAAAGGTCCGTGGCTCAGGATGGAAAATACGTCACGAGCTTAAAAAGTAGAAATCACCGTTTGTGTATTTTGACTGCTTAAGAAAAGAACTTTCATTTTACATACCGCTGAGATCCGTTGAAAATTCTTCCTCTTTCCAATAAACGACGTTGGTACAAAACGGAAATCTGAGTTACATTGGAGCCCTGAGTAGCAGGACTGTATCACAAATAAAGTCAAGAGCCACCACCGTATATGTTATCATATTATTGTCCTTTCTCTCTCCTACCTCCCCACTTCTTGCAACATCGCAAATATCTCATAAAAATACGGGAATGTCATAGTCCTATGGGGCTGAGCAAAGAGTGCGGTAGTCAAATAAACAAATCAATATTGATTTATTTTACAAATGGCTATATCTGCAATTTTTTATGTGAATATCGCACAAGTCACAACTACTGCCAACCAACAAAGGAATTCCAAGCCTAAAATTAATACACGTCAAAAATTTGCGTTGGACTCTTTCTTAAATGAATTAAATAAGGAAATAATAAGTAAGTATGTGATGAAAGGATAAAGTAGAATATATGACGTGGAGGTGAACGGTATAAGAAGTCGAAGACATCCAAGGAAGACAAGGCGCGATCAAGTAGAACAAATATGTATAAGAAGAAATTTATTCAATAATGAACAATAATTTTATTTCCACCTTAAAACTACACCCAATTTTCAGGTACACCAGAATTCACAACCTCAAACTTTCCAAATCATTCATAACCCCGAGCAACGCCGGATACACGTCAGCTGGTATAATCCGATAGTATTATTACGCCAGCGTCTGGACGATCTAGGCCCTCTGATTGGTCGAATTAAAATTGTCTGTTTCGGGTAAATTCAGCTAACTTGAAAATTAAGACACGATTTCATACTAAAATAGGATCGCCTCATAATAATACGAGATTTCTTCAAAAGCATCGTTTCTGCTCATATAATTTTTGGATAATATCGAAGAGAATATGTTTTAGAAAGTTCATAATCCATTGGATTAATTACATTACAATGAAAATTATCCACAGTTACGTGATTATGTTTGACGTTTATAAAAAATCACGCGTTCCTTATTCAATATGGCCGATACGCGCGGCTATAGATGGCCGACAGAGCGCACATCTGGCGGTTTTAAAACGAACCAAATGAATGGCGCGAATATTTAAATATGCAGCTCACAGTATTTGACTACTTACGATTAACAAGCATTTAATAAGAAGATTTCTTCTGGAAGCTTATCACTTTGTAATGGCATTTTTCATTATTATTTATATTTTTTTTGCTTATTAATTATATCTGATTTTATATTGACATGTAAAACGTCAGTTGAATAGTACCAGAATTGTTTTTATATATAATTTTAGAAGTATCGTTATCCACAAGCAGAATTCTACGCCATTGTTTATTTTTATCTTTAGAAAGACCGTTTGAAGAGAATATGTTTAATTTTTTTATTTAGTATTTCAACTATCAATTTATTAGAATAACCGTTATTAAATGCTATTTGTCTTATGAATATATTGTTTTATGGTTATATTCTATTTGTTTTTTTCAGGTCTTAAAATACTTCACTATAAATAATTTTGAAATTTTAGAAATGAATAAAAGCAGATATAATTAACAAGAATTTTTTTATAAACTCTCTTTTAAATATTTTCCCACTTAACTGGTCTTTCCCGTCTAACGATATTGTAATTCCTAATTATTATAAACCCAGCCTACTCTTACCCCTCCCCCTCCTTCCACTTCTTCTTTCCCAATTGCAATCTATATTTAATTTTTGACTTCGGTGTATACACAATAAAATGTAAACATTATATTTATTTATTTATTGGACAATTTGCATAGCGCCGCTTTTGTGAGATATCACCTCAGGGGCGCTATATTGTAATAATCTACCTGTATATATAGATTTTTACTCTCCTGATGAAGGTGTATATATAATCTTACTTTAAGCTTTATTAGATACAGTAACAGTTGTAGGTAAAGAATTACCAAATGATTACCGAAAATGATTACGCTCCTTTTATTCATAAACACGGGTACAATTAATCAATATGTAATAATCTATTATTTAAGTCAACTTTGTTATAACTATCTTTAATTGTGACAAACTAAACGATATTGATTAAACTTATAGACATTGACGGTTGTAACACACATTTAAGCACTGCAAGTCTCCTATGAGCTAATTATATTAGGTACGATAACAGTTAATATCAGTTGTAGACATGTAGTCAATAATAGTGTTTCATTTGAAATAATCCATCACAAATTTCATTTATTCAAACAACTGTCATTCTTATTATGCGTAAATTTAGCATGTTATTATTAATTAACTCCTTCCTGTTCCGTGTTTTAACAATATATATACTCACCCTCTCTCTGTGAATGTCCTAATATCTATCTATTAAATGTAACTGTTGTTAATATCACTTAAAATGGGCGAAGCCCAACTAAGAGCCGCCCGCAGGGCCTAGCAGTTAAAAACCCGCAGAGCGGGTTTTTAACTGCTAGTATAATATAAATATGCTAGTGACATAAATGTTTAATTAACCCGCTGGCAAACTGCTTTCGAGTGCGCAGTGAACGGGTACGCAGTATATGATACTCACGCACATGACGCGCCAATCGATCGTGGATTGTGGTCATGTTGTGATGGTGGATGGTGTTTATGTTTGGTCGGACGGCTGATTCGGATATGGATGTATCGGAGTGCAAACAGGTCGGGGCAGAGGCCAGGGGCCAGGGGCCAGGGGCTTATCTCGCTGGAACACTCCGAGGCTGGCGGCCAGAGGCAGGGACAGCGCAACGAGGCACATCACTTTTAAAATGTTTATTTTCATTAATTTAATAAGTTAAAAGAAACATTATAAATATTATATCATTTACTTAATATAATTAATAGGGTATGCTAACTGTTTTCTTATTCTCGAAATAAATTACGATATTTATGGTATTTTCATTTTATTTTAATTTTTTCGAATAAATTTTCGATAACGATTTAAAATGTTCCATTTTAGATTTGGCGCCTAAACGACCTTTTGTTTTATTCGTGGATTCGTCAGCGTTATGCCGTGCAAGGCTGGTGACAGCAGTCTTACCAGACATTCGCTTATTCTATGTTCTATAATGTGCGGAAGTGGAACATGTCGCTTCTGTTGTGATGGAGCAGTTAGCCAGCCGAGGAATTGAACATACGATGCCTGGGTGGGACCCAAACGCGATTTCAACTCAGCCACCGACCGGTCACGAATTCACAACTGTAATTTTATCTGTAAGCGAGTTAAAACCGGAGTTATTGTTATGGAACTTTCGAGATGTAAAAAGGAACACTTTACCGGCGGAACATTCGTTGTCATTAAAATATCACAGCGAGAAAATTGTATGATGGGAAATATTATTTAAAGTGAAATAATGATGCTTTTAGTGAACGTATACTGATGGATGTCCAGTCAGAGGCTGAGTGGGTAAATGCGTCGGTTTCCTACTCAGGGGCTGTGGGTACAATTCCTCCGATGGCCAGTCATCCATCGTTGCACAAGCAAAATTTTCCGTTTATAGCAATGTTAGAACGAATACGATGATGAAATATACTTTTTTTTGGTCCAAATATTAAAGTATTATTATGGAAATAAAATGTAACTAAAAACATAAATAATACAATACATTTCCGACTACTGTGGGACGAGCATAAGCCTAGTATGGCAGTTGAGAGAAAAAAATGTTATATCTTAAAAAATATATATTATTGATTTTAATAATGGTTAATATTAATAATTAATGATGGATTAATTTTATTTTTAATAATTGAACAAGTACATCCTATTGACAAACTGCTTAATTGTAGAACGGGAAAATACTTTAAAGAACTATTTAAAAACAAAAATAAATGTAGGTAATACCTTACAAAATGGTGGATATATTATTAGAATAAAAAATACTACAAAATATTGATACTGTGACCTTGCTAATCTTGATTATCTTCTTTCCCGTCTCACTACCTCCAGTCTAACTAACTAATCCATATCGGTGATACCATAGTCCCATCGGATTGGAAAAGTTTTTGGCTTGTTTTGGCTTATCACAAAATAAATAAATAATTATTTGTCAATACATATTGCTTTCTACTGCTGTGGATTATTTTTCACATTATAAACATAACAATGAACACCCTGCTCAAATCGATGTTTATATTTATATATATAATGTTTAGTGGTACCCAGGAATTGAACTCGCAACCTGAAATGTGCTGGAATACCACAAAGCATGAACGCCATATCTTATTCAGCGAATTTAAAATAAAATTACTTAATATGGTATACATTGTTTCGGTAATATGAAAGTCCATTAACAAAAAAAAATCTGGAAAACAATGTGACGTTAGATGAAGAACGTACGGCTAAATAAACTTAGAAAGAAAGGATTTAAAAAAAAATAAAAATTATATTAACTCCACACAGGAGGCCCTGAAGAAAATAATTTCCCTCAGGGCCTATGTCATCTTTGGGGATGCTGTGTGGAGGGTCTTTTTGTGGAGAGGAAGGAGTGAACATGGGTCTTGAAGAGTCCCATGTTGTAGGAGGGAGGAAACACAGAGGCCGGCAGTTCGTTCCACAGCCGAGCTGTTGAACTTAAGAACGAATCGTAGAAGCGACCCGTTCTCATGTGACAAATGTCAACTGTGTACAAATGTTGGGCGCGCGTTTGGCGTGTATCCCGACTACGCACCGGTGCCGAAGGGATCAATGACGCTAGTTCCTCAGAGCATCTTCCATTGTAATACCGATAGAACAAGGACAGCATACCTACCTGACGCCTGTGCTCTAAAGATTGCAGTCCGTTTGTTAAGATTGGGGAATCTATCAAACGGACCGCCCGTTTTTGCACAGGTTCAAGAGTTTTTTTTCAGGTATTTAGGGGCTCCGGACCAGAGATGGCTGCCAAATTCGACAGTAGGGCGCACTTGCGATTTGTACAGGGTCAGCAGTTGTGTACTATTAAAGTATTTGCGGGCCCTGTACAGTACGCCCAGCTTCTGAGAGGCCAACTTTACTCTGGCTTCGATGGAGCCCCCGTACCCGAGCTGGTCACTTATAGTTATACCAAGCATATCAATGGAAGGCCTGTTCGAAAGATTGCTTCCGTTAAAGGAGACTAGATTATCATTTGGATCCCTTTTAGACGTAATCAGACAGGATTGGGTCTTTGAAACATTAATTGATAAGTTTTAGTGATAGTTCGACTTCATTGCTACGACCGACTGCCTCGAAAGTAAAATAAACTTCGATCGAATCCCACCTATGATAGAATAGGTACAGGGGCCAAAATACACGAAAAACACAAGGATATTCAAAAGCTTTGTTTTATTCATAATAATATTACGACATACAGTATTTAGAGTATAAGGAATAAAGAATTATCGGTACTACTTACTTCCGACCCCAATATAACACATCAGCTTTATCACAATATTTAAGTTATTTTCACATTTGCCCGCGGAAAAAAAAACGTTTGGTATCGCGAAAACTTATGGAGATATAACAGGAATAAGCTAGGTAACATCGATTGCCATCTTGGGTACGAAGGTATACAACGCTTTATCTGCCATTAAAATTAGCGTTTACAATGAAAAGCATTCATGCTTCACGTGCTATGTTTCATTAATTGGTTGCCGGCTGCGGGTTGCGGGCCGCGCAATAAGCCCACATGAATCAGACCTCTATTTGAGCAGCAAAATGGCCACCGCATAGTTCGCTTTCAAACACACATTATCCTAGAATTTTAACCAATAACGAATCAGCCTAATGCCAGAATTATTACTTACCTTTCCTGGCTTTTCAGATGAGAACGTGGCTGTGATTATTGAAAAAAACAGCGGATTTAATTCCGTAAAAAATTGTAATTATCATTACCATTAAATCATTCCACGGGGTTCCCACGATGCACGAACAGACGTAATCGTGTATTTTTTCATATAGTTTCGTTATTGCTCAGGGCAGTAGTAATTTATAACGATTCATTATCTTTTATTGTGTCCTTTATAATTTTATAATGTGACGACTTGGTGAGTTCTAAGCTACTTTCAGTGTTCCGGTTTTGATAATATTATGACCTTTTGTGTTTCCTAGAACACCGGTATTTTCCTTCTTCCTCTCTCTCCAAGCGAGCACACAAACAGCATTTCAAGAAATTGTGTTTTCTTACATAGAGTTTAAATAATAAAATAATATTAAACAATACGATAACTAAAAAAAGGAATTTTTTATCACGTTTGTTTCCATTTCAACTTTTATTAACTTTGAAATTGGTTAAAATAGCTATAATTGCATACACAGTACACACATCAAACCCTCAGAACAATTAAATGGTGAGATTCGACAAAGCATTGATAAATAATAGGTTATATACACATTGCTTTCATACTGCTAATGAATTGTTAACTACGGGAGGTTTCTAAAGCATTTTCCATGAACTGTAATACATCAGGACAAAACCCAACATTAATATGGATATGACAGGTCCGATAGCGAAAAGTTGTAACAGACAATATTTTTCTACAATAACTGCTCGTGAAAACCCCGGAACATTCTTATAGCCCAGCTACACTACTCGCGAAGTTGATCGAAGTTGACCGAATACGATAGTGTGGGCACGAACTTCGCTTCGCTTCGGGCAACTTCGCTTCGCTTCGCCCGACTTCCGATTGTTGTCGGTAAATGCGCCCGAGTCAAAGGACTCGAAGCGTCACGGCATAAATAAACCAATCACTGACTGGTTGGACTGAGTTACTCGCGAAGTTGCACGAGTGTGTGGGCACGCACTTCGAACTTCGGCTAACTTCGTCGAGGACTTCGTCGAAGCGTCGAAGCGAGTAGTGTAGCTGACACTTTAGAGATTTCAGTTGAGTAAAGTTTACAATATGTGGACGTCATGGGATTAAAGAAATACCAATAGGAATAAATAAGTTTATTACAAATATTAGTGCGTCATTGTAGTTAAGAAATATCCACAAGTAGATGGTTGGTTGGTAAACAAACTACCAACTGCATATCTACATATTATATAAAATCAATATATATTCAATAACCTTCATACCGACTTTATGAAGTCATGATATTCCATGAAACAAAATCTTTTATCACCTGGGAAATACTACACATGTTTCTTTAACAACAAATAATAATGCGGAACAGAGTTAAAGACTGCTCCCAACTGCTCCGGGAGGAGTAGTTGGGAGTCTGGAGGAGTCTCCTCCCTCACGTTGTAAGGCTGGAGGTAGTGGGGGAGGAAGCTAATCGGATGGAGAAGGGTGAGGGAGTACGTAGCTATTCAGATCTGGTCACTAAACACGGCTAAAGCAATTTCAACGTTTTAATTATGAATAGTGGTCTTACATCATGATGAAATCTTTCATTATGGAACGTGCCGCAAGTATACTATATATTATTTTAAAATAATAAATTATGACACGATACAAACACATCCGATAAAATCTACTTGCGCACGCCGGGATTTGAACCTGATCACCTTAGGATTGGTCGTGTTACATCCTAAACGTGTTTCTTTACCGTCATCGTCTAGGTTAATCCGTTTGTAAGATAATGTTTTCATAAAACAACCTGCCTAAGCTTGGCGTGTACAATACACTGCTCTGAAGATTTTAGAAAAAATGTGTCCTAACTAAATTTTTTCATAATCAGACTAACTTACAGATAATTTTATTTTATGACGTATAATATTATTTCATATTAGCAAAATCTCAATAATACTGAAATGATTGTTACTGCCCTTAGCAGTACTCCCACGACAAACAATACTTACTTGAAATGCTAACACTTCATAACGGAAACGAATGCGAAGATTACACTTTAACGCATTGAAATGGAGCACTTTGCATTTCATAAAAACTTCATTTGGCATTTGGTGTTTGCCCTTTAGCAAGAGTCAGAAAGAACGGACCTGCGCCTTGTGTTTAAGCAACCAATTTGTAAAATCGTCACACAATCCCGAAACGGTTTGGCAGAGTAATAGACGAGAAATATCGGAACGTTTACGACTGAAATATTCGGCTCTTTGCATATTGGAAAACGCTCAAAGGAAATATATTTCATGGCTTTATGAAATAAGTTCCAATGTTATTTGCACAAACCGTTATTATTTAATAAGTACCGATGATTAGCGAATTCTGTCTAAGATTAATCAATCAAATAATTATTACACAATATCGATTCCTTGTCGCCTTGGTTTGGGCACGTATAGCAAATGAGCGAAGAAAGAGAAAGTGTAAAGAGAATATATGACGCAAATGTGAAAGGTCCGAGGAAAACATGGCACATGAGTCAGATACTTTTGTCAGGCCGTGTCAAGAGGCAAGGGGTGTGTGCCAAGACCGAGATTTTTTGTAGGTCCGTCTTCTCTGCCTACCTCTGCCGGGAAATGGTTAACAATGGTTAGTTAGATAGATTCCTTGTCACTAAAATAACATAGAAGTAGGTTTGGTTTAACAAAAATAACGATGTTCTGGTAAATGCTGCTAATCCCTCCTCACAACCGCAGTATTCCTGGCTACTTTTCCTTCTCTTTGTACTACTTATTATCCCCAACAACCGCAGTATTATCGGCCACTATTCTTGTACTATCACCACAACTAAGATACTATTTCTTTAGTTAAGTGGGAAATATACCCTTGTTCCGACGAAAGAAGGGTTCTTTTCTAAAACCTGTCGATTTAAATTAATCAGTAAAACAAAGTTTCGTTTTTTTGCTGTATATGTACTTATGGCAAACCACAATGTAGCTTCTTTATTGAATATGTGAGGAAATAAATATTATATCATTGTAGAATGTACATATATATATACAATTTTTTAATTTTTTACGAATTTATGTCCGGGTTAAATCTTCTCCACAGGAAAACTAAACCCTTCCACACACTTTTCCACAAATGATCATTTAGTCAATCCATATTATGTAAGTGCATTATATAAGCAAAATATATACAAAAAAATACAAGAACAACACGTCAACTCACCAGAGATCAAATGGGAAAATAATTCACCGACTCGAGATATTTTCATATCAGAGAGTTCGGCTCGGTAGAACTCCTAACTGGACCTATAAATCTTACTGATCCCTCAAAATATTTAAAAAATCTTTCGTAATCCTACATGTATTGAAAATTTTGAATGAGAGAGCTAGGTATAATGCCAGTAATCAAAATAACATATGGTAATATTTTTTTAGTCTGAGAATGCCAAATTCTTTTAATCTCATATCCTAATTCAGTTTACTTTCTTATTTTTTCAGAAACAGATGTTTGAATATTACAGGAATTTGGAATAGCGACATCATCGATATAAGTTATTTTTTTAAATTTTGTCATGTAAAACTATATCGGGTCTATTATGACTAATCGTTCGGTCTGTTGGTATAGTTTTATCACAATATGTTTTATAAAATTTATTCGTTATATACATATATTATTATATTTTTTTTCTCATTAACTCCACATATGAGGCCCTGTAGAAAATAATTTCTCTCAAGGTCTCTGTCATCTCCGGGGATGCTTTGTGGAAGGTCTTTTAAAGTAGAAGAGGGATTGAAAACGGGTCTTAAACAGACTCATGTTGTAGGAGGGAGGAAACACATAGGCCGACAAATCGTTCCACAGCCAATATCAACAACTCTCAATGAAAATATAAGAAATAAAGACACCGAAATTGAATAGGTAACAGTCGCAATTCGAATTTAATTCTCTATAAACATCGCCGAACGCTTAAAAATACAAGATTTTTTACCCTCAACACTAAACGATAATAAATATGTAAAAAATATATATTGAAAATATGTATTTTAGGAACCGAAACATTAACTTAAAACAGTGTTTAGTGAAAAAGCTTGGTTTTATTTAAACTAGTCCCAGCGAGAGACCGTACGTGACGTTATCGTTCTAGTATCTTCAGTCATTTTGGTTTCCAAACAAACCGTGGAAGAAGGAAGAGGTCGAACATCGATGACATCCATACGAGCTCTCGCTAGGACTAGTTTATTTAACAATAACTTAAACTAAATACTGTCACCTGCCTTAAGGCCGATTGAATTAAGTCACAATGCGCAGCTACAGTAGGTATGAGTACCAACGTTGTTCAATTTTAAAAATAGTACTGGCACGTTTAATACTTCTGCACTGCACGTCAGATTAAACTAATCTCTAGGGGAAAAAATTGTACGTGTTGCCGATGATAACAATCTATTATTGATCGTCTTCTTAAGGAAGGATGACGACTTGGGGTAATCCCGAGCAATTGTTTAATGATGGCACTGTAATCCATCCGGCTGAAAGATCATCATAGTGAAGTTGAATTGATTTTGTTAAAAACTTTGACGTGGAAAAGTAAAATTAATTAATGTTGTTCCACAATTTACAAAGTTTATTTTGGGCACTTTCCAGAGTGATACGAGCGAAATGGCAAGTGATACAGGGAAACAATAAGCGAGTGATACAGGAAAAAACTGAGATACTCTTAGTTTCGCCCTGGTGAAAGAGACCGGCGATCGGAATTGATACAGCTTTAGCTGAGTTTGATGATCTTATCTGAAAAGCCATGTATTTCCACATCTTCCACTTTCACATTACCTTTCCCTCTCCACTACCTTTATCCTCATACCAACTACGATAGTCTCACCGGCTCCAGAAGATTGGGAACAATTGGGACTCTTGCCTTTTCACAAGTGAAATTCACTTATGGATTGTATAAAAAACGCATATAACTCAAAGGCTTATCAATATTTTGAGTAGAGAAACACCACGATAATCATTCACTTTAAATATGAATTTTCCTGAAGTACATTACAAGAAACAGATGATCAATATGTAGCGCGTACTAAAAAGTGTCTTCTGGGGATAGATGTATTATATTTAGATGAGACATGAAGCGAAAAAATAGGTTCCACTTTTTTACCTACAAATGACTTCGCTCTAATTATCGAATCCGGTCTACGCTCACCGCTTATCGCGTTCTAATAGTAGAACATGTTTCAACGAGATATTAGTACGTAATGGCGCCTTTAATTGTTTGTACCTATGCCTCTGGGTGATAATATCACATATAAAATAAATACGGCGCATTACACAAGAGTATTCGACTAAAACGTAATGTTTTCTTCCAATCATTATGTCAAAATACACTATTTAATAAATCTATATACCTATATAGCAAAGATGGATAACAAAATTGAAAAATAAACAATCACTTTAGAGGAAACTACAAGCCAACAATGTGTATATTATTGGTATACCTTATTTCGTAGGTAATAGGCATTAAAATCGCTTGACAAACGGAGTCTGGAAACGTTCGATTTTAAGCACAAACCAGGTTTTTATTTATTTTGTAAATAATTTTATAAGGAAGCAAAAAAGTTAATCAAGTGAAACTGTCACAGATAATCTTAGCTTATAATACTGTATTTTTTAAAAGTTGTTTCCTTTATGCGTTCATACATTTATATTGAAAATAAATATTTTTTAGTAGTTTACATTTATATTTTTTATTTAGTAATTTATTTATTTTGTTTGTATTCTACTCAAGCGAAACAATAGAAAAACTTTCAATTTATCTAAATCATATTTTTTGGTATAAATAATGTACACAAATTAGTTATAAAGATTAATCAAAATAGCGATTTGGCATTAAGCTTCGCCTTAACTTGTTTTTTTATATTTATATACGCGTTGAGTAAAGATAAATAGTTTTTAAAATGACGCCATCGAAATAAAGTTCGTGACTCTTTTATAATACTTACCTGTATTTATTACTATTCAATACACCAGCTGCTAATGATGTTCCGGCTAACACTCACGTAGATAGGTATGGTAACTAATATAACACTCCAGTAATTACATCAATTCATTATTAACATTGCGTGAGAATGTGCACCCGGAAGTTAGTCAGTTTAAAAAAAATCAATAAATCTGATTTGATACATTTTATTTTACTTCCACAAGTCATATTATAAAATCTTTGAAAACGACGAATATAAGTCATTAACCATCAGTTGGATGGGTAAATATATGTTTTTGAACCATAACTTTTAAATTGATTCATTTGTTATAAACTGATCACTGTCAAAGATTTAAATATTTTTTTTGCTACATTTTTTCTTGGTAACTTTTGCGGGTATTTTATGCGCCATATTAGGCAAGATTTTCTTGTCTTCAGTGAATAACTTTGCTAGTAGGTATCACATTGAGGCCCCGTAGTAAGCGTTCGAAGATGGTTCGAAAGGGAGATATGTAAATATGAATGTTAGAGTGAGCGCTATAAACTTAAACGATAAATAGTTATTTTTGTTGTTTGTTTTTGGGGTGTTATGCCGTGTTGCGCTAACTCCTTCTTTAGCCGACGTTAAAAACTTACCTGATAAATAGTTAAGCTAAAATAGTAAAAATATTTAATAAAACTCATTTCAAATAGAGCAAACTTCTCTAGATAAATGCTTAAGTTGCATTTAAAGATATATCTGAATTTTTACATACCGATAACATATTAAAAAACAGAATAAAACGTGTTTTTAATGATTTTCAGACCAAACTTTGCGATTTTTTTATATCGAGGGAATTTCATATAATTACCGTTAGAGACATATTTTTTTTTAATTTCATCAATTTTTTTTTATTTAATTTATTTTATTTATTTATTTAACGCCCAGAAGGCTTTTACATGGTTGGTAGTATAATTTTAATTTGACAGATACTTTGAAACATAAAAAATAAGGATAAAATTACATTTGATAAAAGCTATGCAACAAGTCATACAAACACAAGAAACAAAAACAGAAAATTACAGCTATTTGTAGGCTTACATGATGTGTTTAGGAGTATTGTTGAAATAAATGTTTTAAATGATCCACAAAACTTGCCAAGTTGGTATTGAATATGTCAACATCACCCAAGTAATGATTTCCCATGGTGTGAAGTCGTTGTATAGGAGAGTGGGCAATGTAGTTACGCTTATGTGTGCTGCTGTAGAATATTGTATTTTGTCGTGTTGTTACTGTGGGTGTATGTATGTTTATAAGTTGCAGGAGTTCACAACAGTCGAATTTAGAGTTAAGTATTTTGAATAAGAACGTTAATTCATTTATTTTACGTCTATCTTCTAATGTATGTATTTTTAGAGTATTTAGTAAGAAATTGTATTTTAAGTCTTCGACAGGGATATTTAATTTAAAATTTATAAAACGTAGAATTTTTTTTTGTATTCGCTCAATGTTGTTAATGTGAATTTTGTAAGATGGAGACCAAACTATGATTATTATAATTATAATTATCTTTAAAAATGATTTTTTCAAGATTCAAACTTCAAGTGTCAAAGAGAAATATGTTATAAATCCGTAAAAATTCGGAATGCGGGGGCTTAATGTACCAATAAAAAATGTTTATTATGTAATTAGATTCGCCAGATCCATGGCATAAAATCTTCTGGCCGAACATCGTCCATTTCATTTAAAACAGATACAAACACGTTGAGACGATGAAAAACCGGTTTTAATTTCAAGTTCATCTACCTTGATAAGATGAAAACGAAGAATTCATTAATGTACTCGTATAAAGCATAAAGTTCCTACAAAATAATCTCACTGCAACTTTTTTCTCTCATCATAGATACAATACGATGGTGAACAGAGAAACACTTGATAGTAGTTTAAAGAATGAATTTACAAAAAGTTGATTAGTCAAGCGATGTTTTTGACGAACGATACAGGGTGATGATTTTTTTGCGAATATGCTCGTAATGTTATCGTTGCCTTTTGAAAATATGTGGATCCATCATTTAAGTAGTTCATATAAAATAAATGTATGCGTGCAATGTGTTTTTAGGTACTTGTGTGTTTTATGTCCGTCTGTGAGACAGCTATCGTTACTGTTGGAATCTGGCCACAGGGTCACAAACGTTATCTAGTTTAATGGCTTTTCTGTGATAGGAGCACTAACATTAAGCATCAACCATAAGTACATACTGACAAATCTCTGAGAAATAGTTGGGATGCAGGCGAATTCATCAGAAAATGTTTTTAAATTTATTTTTTCATGTTAATTACTGTCTGTATCTTTGTTTTCTCCTTAAAAAGGAAAAAAAATGAAGACGAAAAGAAACTTTCCAAGCCTGCCACTTCTTCTACTAACACAACCTTTTGTTGTCCAGTTTTAGACACTGGAATTTTTCAAATATCTTCAGATCGATTCTCACCGACCGAAGCTGACTTTTCTTTAAAAGATGTCAGCCCATTTCATCTGTGGGCGACCTCAGGTTCTATCCACTAATCAAAAACGCAACATGACAATGACAAATTCAAGTACATTCGTTAGTCGTCCACATGCCCGTCGTAGTCTCACACGAGTGTGGAGAATATACACGGAGAAAAAATACAAACATTTAATATTTTAATTTATGCAGAATTTCTTCAAATTATTCGTAATCCGGTTAAAAACGGGATTTAAGCCCCTTAACGAATGATTTGATAGATTTCTTTCTCAGAACACGTGTTCATAAATTATTTTCGCAAATTATGTTTTCGCATTTCGTCATTGTATATTATCAAGGCAAATGCAGGTGCATGAACACTAGTTCCGATATATTACGAACTTAATAAAAGTTTATCATTATTAGAAATTTGAAGAGTTTTTTAAATAAATTAGGAATACCTACTCAATTTTCTCAGTGTAATAGTAATGTCGGGTATCAGCATCATGTTTCTAATTCCCTAATTCCTAACAAGCATCAATTTAAGATGGCATTTAAAGTGAAAAACAGTTACGCCAGTGCTTTAAATAACTTGAATTTAAATACATAATTTACATTGATGTAGTTTTTGCAATTCTCGGATGCGTAAGTGCAGTTTTTGGTAGCACATGATCTTAAATTACGTGTTGTTTATATTTAATGCAATATTACTGGACAGTTTCTCTAGTAAATAAAGCCTTTCCCCTTTATTAATTAGCGAATTGTATTTGGTTGTAATTAATTGGTTGTTTAATTGTAATTGTAACCTAGACTTTGTAGATTTTTGAATATTTTATATACCTTTGATAGTTGCTGTAACCAGTTTTGGAGTTTTGTGTCTCCTTGTATTACCTGTCTTCTAAACCAACATGAGCGTTCTGAAGATTATAAAAATGTCTCCCATAGTGTAAATAATAATAGAAAAATCTTATTGGTTTCCTAAACTGCCCATACTAAACCTGCATGTATTTTTATCACTAATGCCCACGTCAGATAGTATAGTTTATGGTGAGTTATGTCGATCTCGTAGATGAAAGTATACTATGCATATAATTGTGTTTTCTATAATTATAAGGCATTTACCATTGTTATTAACAATAATACTAATTATTATTGGAAGCGTGACTCTTATGCCCGTGGGGAAAATGCACTCCGAGAGCTCATTTAAAACAGACACAGGGTCCAAACAAAAACATATATTTATATGTTGAATTCGAGTTATGATTTGGAGTATTTCATCCATTTAATTACCCATCAATAACTGGAACCTTGGTAAAAGTACCAAAAAATCGATTGTGCTTATAAATTTGATAATTTTAAAAATTCTACTGAACTGAAGCAAAGATTAATCAGAAATTTGTGTCATTATTAGCCAAACAATAATATTCTTTTTCCAGATAGTCAAATATTTTTAACAGGAAGCAACATTTTCAGCATGAGAAGTATGAGCGCTTACTATTAAATTCTCGATTTGCGAAAAGAATGATAAAATGAAAGAATGACCATCATTTTTTTTTTCAATGTGAAAATATCAATGTTGAACATCGGACAAGGCCGAGTAGGTAGTATATGAAAATTATATAATAAAAAGTAATATTTTGCAGAAGTATGTCTGTCTGCATGAATGTTTTCCGAAATTGTTAAAAAATATTTCAATGTCAATCTGTTCGAATTTTTTGCTGTTACAATGGTACGTACCTTAATGAACAGAATCACGCTGTATGAATCTACCAGACGGAGGTAGGTATATAGAAATATCAACCGGATGATTTCGTTCAGCGTCAGTAGTTTGCTCAAACGGGTATCTTCTCGTTGTGTTGTAGAGGATTGTGCTAAATCAAGTGTTTATAAGATGAATTTAGTACTTTTGCTATCTGTGACAGTGGGATTGTTTTCGTTGCAATGTTTGTGTCATACTGTGCGGATGACAGCGCTGCGTCCTAGAGGATTCCGCGCTTGCCTCGTAGCCGAAAAAGGGATAGAATCATTTTCGTTTTACGCCTATACTTCGCCCAGGAAGAATCGAAGGAGAATTGAAGGGAATGCGACCAGCCCCGTGGATGGATTATGGTGCTACACAAAAAATGACATCACTCTAAAAATTAATGACGAAATAGTATTCTGGTACAGAGTAGTTCAAAATGGTGAGCAGTATCAAACTGAGAGTGAGGCGAAAAAATTACAAGGTAATAAGTTCCATTAATTTTCTAGAGTTATTAAAGTTATACTGTCAGGTGTAGCGTAATGCTAATATATTTAACAAATTATGAAAGTAATCTGAATTTGAATTATTTTTGTTTTCCATATAAAGCTATCGCATCATGACGATTCTGTTAACGAATAATAAGGTCACGAACTCATATCTCAACGAAAACAAAAACGATTACAATGCGGCTAATGCATTGTTTCTTAAAATGTTTTGTTAGGTTTTTTAGCTTTGACTACCCTCTTTTTTACTTTCCATATTTTTTTGTCTTACGTTAGAATCTTTTTTGACTTGTTTACAGTTAATCAGAAAATTAATCTAAATTAGTTTAATCTTAATAATCAATATGATGTTTGTTTACAACAGTTCTCCTGATCTCTTTATCACGGAGTCAATATAGATAAATAATAAAAAACAATGTTTATTAGCGTTTTTTGTAAATATTATTAATATACTGCCCTGATAACTTTTAGTTTAAGGTTTCCTCGCATGTAGAATAATATTTTAATATTTTTTCCAGCTTCTGATTTCGTGGATGAATCTGGCTTATACAGATCGACATTAACAACAACTTCTGTACCAAGTCCTCCGCAAAAACTCACGACAGAATCATCTCATCCCCTTCAAAGTCAAGATCATGGCAAAATAACACAACAAGAACAAATTGATAACCAAGAACTTGAATTCATATACTTCCAACCAGTTACACCAAGGAGTGTATTAAAAAATCCAACTATCCCACAACAACCAGCAGCTGAACTTAGCACTAGTGATCTGCAAGCAGCATCTGAGATCTTCGATAACCCCCCATTGATACCTAATCACAATAACTTTAAAAATCCCGGCTACGCTCAAACACATACCAAATTGGAACCTCAAGAACACAGTGAAGCCGATTATGCAGCAAGTGTTCACATCGAGAATACGGAAAAAACTGGACACACTGATGATCAGTTAATTATTTCTCCTCCAGAAACGGTCTTTACTCTACAAAAAAAAGACGATAAAATTCTCGCAGAAGGAAATGATGGTTTTGATTATGTAGCAAAGGGAGACTCAATAAATATCAACATAATAATTAATCGTGAAACATCGCCTTGCAATACATTTGGTGTGCCTAAAAATGATACCAAGTCAAGAATACCAGGTTCAGAGGAAGATGTCACTTCTTCTCACAAAAATAAAACGAAATCGTGCGAAATGTTACTTTTGCGTGAAAAGAAGTTAAGCGAAGCAGTTAGAGGCAGCTATCAAGAATGTGTTCTGAAGTTTAATACTGTAGAAAATGATCTAATTGATTCCAAAAAAGAGGCAAAGGTACTAAGTGCTTTGTTAAAAGAAACACTAGAAATGATAAATTATTTGAAAGTCAATTCGACAAACAAGTTAATTTTAAAGAGTTCGATTGTGCTCACAGATTATAAACAAACACTTGGTGACGTTATTGACCTTCTTTTAGATGTGAAACCAGAACAATACAATATCGTGAAAAGTGAACTTGAAGGCGAAACAATTGTCAAATTCGAAGTAAGCGCCTACAACGAAAAACTATTATTATTTTTGAATGGTCGCATCAAACTACCGGGTACAAACTTCAAGCTTATTGATCACGATGCACTTGTTCAGCACCAAAAGCAAGTTGAAAACAAGCAAGTTGAAAAATGATGGGAATTAAATATAAATAAATGATTTTTTTATAAAAAAATTGTATAGTTCTTAAAAATATATTTATTTGTAGCCAACTAAATTATTTATGGTAGTATCTACGACAAGGTTACGATTAGATGATCTATTTTCTGTAAACTTCTAGAATGTTTACCAACTTTCCGTTAAATATTGCGTTCATTTAGCGAACGAACTTTGAATTTTATGATGAGCGATCCGACGTAAATAAATACCACAATCATACATAATATGTTTTCAAAGATAATGCAAATAATTAAGATGATTTTTAATGTCTTTGAATAAAATTTACTTATTTAAACACGAAACAAAATATATTTAAACCACTGGAAACATCGTATTTTTAAAAGCAAATAGTGTCCAAAACCACCATTACATACAAGTTAAACACGTTAATTTAAATTTACAAACTCAATATTTGCGCGAGAAAATGGCAGTCAATGAATGGTGTTAACTTTCTAATTGTACAGGACTGAAAATTAAATCTAGTGGATTCAAAAAACGGGATTTTTCTGTTAATATTGATAATATATTTTGGAATATAATGAGAATATACCAAATGAATTATTATATTTCTATCCAGCTGGCAGGATATTCCAATTGAAATATAACAGCCAAATATTATTAATTGATGATATTACATTATAACACGAAGAAAAGTCCCATTTTGCCTTTTATAAATGTACCTACCTAGACAGTTTTCACCCTTTTGATAAGTGAACGCTGAAATACCTTATTATAAATAATATTTGAAATCCAAATTACAAACATTCATGTTTTTTTTTAATGTTGTTGGGTTTATTTTTTTTGGTTTTTTCGTGGTTCTGGTAGAATTATTTCCAACGACTTGCATATTTTAATATTGTATAAAGATCATAATTTTAAACAACATCAGAATAGGATTGTCATTATTAGTGTTCTAAATTTTTAGGAGGTATATAGGATTTGACGTAATTGACGGTCACGTTAAAGGTACTCATTATTTATTTATAAATAATTTTTCAATGCTGCATTTTAATTTAAAGTATCTTATATATATAATACAAATATTATTTCACAATATTATAATTCAATTTATATATTTTGTTCTTATAAAATATCTTTTAAAACTTAATGGTTTTTTTGGTTTGTTGGAGGATTGAAACTCCGACAATTATTTCGTATATCAACTGGTGTAATTCATCCGATTTCAGAGAAATGCATGTGGGCACGTAATTGCCACCAAAATAGAATGCATTGTCATCTTATCATACATCGCTGAGTCGATGAGCTCGATCAGATGTCGGTAAGTGGGTTAATTTGTTTTTTCAAGATTTGCAAGTGAAATTCAAATAGATATGTTCAATAAAATCAGATTATTTGTTAAATAGATCTGCTGTGTAATTATTACTACGCGTAATAACTATTTTTCCTTCTGAAGGAAAGTGAAAATAATGTTAATGCCTTCAGAAGGCGAAACAGCTATCACGCGAAATTATAATAATAATTACACAGTAGAAATGAACAGCTTAAGAAATATTCAACTGTTTCTTTTGTCACAAATTGAATAATAATATTATTGAATATATGAAAGTGCTCATTGTTTAAAAGAAGCTGAATATGATAATTTATCAGCCTTTATTAATTAAGAGCTACAAATTAATAATAATACCATCATATTATTTTTGCCGATATCACCCTGTATGTGAAAAGGGTGTAAAAAAATTTTATGTACCTACATAATAAATAATCAGGCTATTCCAAATTGCACAAATCTTAACTGTTCGAAATTTCTAGCTTGTTAATTAATCTTATCTGGCAGCGATTTTCATCATGAGGAATATCAATTTCACCGACAAGGCAAAACATCATAACTTGATTTGTTCCACATTTTGAAGGTAAAATATTTTAAAATCCTGTTTATTATACCTTTATTGTACCGTTTTACATTGGGCCAGTCTTTAAATTTGTTTGTGCGTTCCATTTCCGTCACAAAATGTGGCCGTTTTGGTTAAGATTATTTTTTCAAATTTGAATTCGTGGGGGCTTATTTGGACTTTATTATTAGTTTTTTTCAAAATATTCTGTTTCCTAATAAGAAGAAACGTTGAAAAAATAATTGTCACTGGAATTTTGGCACGTTTCTTTGGTCAAATTGTTTAATTTCTTACTTGGTTTATAATTAAGCAAGTAGGTATTTAAATACCTAACTAAATACCTTATAATTCCAGATGAAATTTTGTAAATAATTTATTATATAAGAGAAAATTAGAAACATACCCTTTTGGACGCGTGTCTATTTTTTACCAAACTGCTAGTTATGGATTGTTCAAAAATACATTCGTTGGTTCTACACATGATCTGCTTCCATGACAACTTTATTTAAAGATGGTAATATCTAATATTAAGGAATCTCACGCAATTGGTTAGCGGTCCATTTAATCCACGCCTGTTCCGCACGGAATATTTACGACAAACTTCCAGATTTCAGAAAACAGGATATTCACTCAACTGAAAGGCGTCTTCCACTTAAAACTGGACATACTTTGAAGGAATCCTCTCACCTCTCACCCTTTACCCATCCTAAAATAGTTCACTGCTTTTTGTTCTTTACAGAGCCTGTGTCAGGACGTTAATAAATGTATTATTTTATGTTAATACGGCAAAGAGTCTCACCCGCCTGGAGCCATTAAATGTATTCCCAATTGGAGTACGTTGTAAGGTAGTGGAAAGAGAAAGAAAAGGGTGGGAGAAGTACCTGGCTATTCAGATCTGGTCACCAAATAGCCATTTCAAGCAACATTTCAATTTTGAATGGTAGTCTTACAACTGTGCGATACTGAGAGTGTCTTCCATATTGGAACGTGCCGCAAAATTTACCTTATATTATTTTAAATAATTAAATTCTGAAATAACACAAATAAATCGAATAAAATTTACTTGCGCACGCCGGGAATGGAACCTATGACCTCCGGACTGCTAGTCGAGAGCCTTGCCACTCGACCATGGAGGCGGTCATAATATATATAGTATGTTGTTATTTTATTGTTTTATTTATAAATCTACACAAACAAATCGAAATATCAAATTCTGTACATTGCAAGATTTTTAAACTTTCTTTGGGTACAAGTACAAATCAAAAACGAAAAAAAAAGTTTTTAATTAATAGTAGAAAGCATTCAAAGCGTTATATTTCAATGTCAATATTGCCTTACGATTTCATAAGCTGAGAGTTAATTGGTGAAGGTGTTAATTCCTCAATACACCTTGACATGGAAACTTTTGCAGTCGGTAGTTCAGATTTTTTGGTATAAAAATGTGGTTTTAAAAAAATATATATTTTGACTGTCAGTTCCGACTTTCGAGGTCTGAAAATTTTTCTGCGTCAAGCTATAGGTACACACCTTTAAGTCTAAGCGCCAAAGATAGCTTGTCCATTTCTTTTTCTTATATGTTCTTTATTTTTTATAAATTGTTTTTAAAAACCCTTTTCCACGGATAATACTTTATTATCCCTACTCAACCTGCCTCATCCGACTGACTTGTCAGGTTTCTTACTCGTTTAACAACTTTTATCGATATTTTTATTCTTTTCACCAGATAAAAAAAATCCAATCAATAAAGACAGAAGCTATATAAATATAGTACCTTTCTGTTCATTTTCGCAATAAATCATGTATTGCATATTATATTGGTTCCTCACTCATGCATTAATATATTATATTGGTTCCTCAATCAGAGGCTTGCATTCCATATAGGCATTTAAGAACTAGAAAATTTATTAGGTTGGATATGATTTGAGATTTTCACGGCCAAAAGTATCGTGGTGATTTATTTTTGGGGTATTATGCCGTGTTGCGCTACATGGTTTTTTAGCCAACATTTCGGACAGCATTACAGTGTCCGTCATCAGGGCAGGTGTGTTATGATATATATATATATATATATATATTACATTACATCCACTTTTTGCAAATTTTACCTCATATGGGTGTTCAAAATATTGCCTGGCTATTATAGACTTAGAGGCCTTGTTTTTTTTCGGTAGGGAATAATTTGTTCATTAAAAAACCTACTAAAACTGCATGTTTATCATCCTTATTTTCAGCACCATCAGCTCACCACCAGCCAAATTACGGCCATATACTACATACGTAGCTGCGCCTTATCTTTGGAAAGTCCTCCGCATTCGCTTGCGAAATAAGGGAAATCGCAAAAAAACCTCATTCAGGAGGAGGCGGCCGTCTATAATTTTGAAGCCTCTGTAGTTTTGTGTGGTCGGAGTGTGAAATGGTTCCCCACACATGAGTAGCATATTACGGTACCGGGCAAATAGGCGAGTACCAGGACTTTAGTTCTGGGATGTAGCAGACTTTTTCTGCAGAAAGTAGATTTTATTGCGCCGATCGCCTTTCGTGTTATTGAGTCCATAGTCAGGCCCAGATATGGGACTTCATCTTTCCATTCAATGATATGTCCTTCCATTTAGATGTTGAAGTTAGGTGTTTTTGTATGTTTCCTCGTGTGCATTATGGCTTCGATTTCAGCGTCGTTCAGCTTGAGGTGCCATTTCTTTTAATACTCTACAAGCGCACCGAGCGCCCTCAGTACTTATATTGCTGCCATGTTTTGTTTAAGCGAGGAAACGTAAAGTTTTACGTCATCTGCATAAAAATATAGGTTGCATCTCTCGTCTCAAGGGATGTCATGGGAGATAATGATGAAGAGAATGGGTCCAAGTAGACTTTCTTGTGGCACGCCTTTTGGAATCTCACGTATTGACGATAGCACGTTTCTGATGGAGACTCTGAAGGATTTATTCTTGAGGTATTTCTGATCCATTCTCGTCAGGTATCGAATCGTGCAGCTCGTATCGAATTTCTTAAAGAAGTCCAGGACATCGATTCTGGACGAAGTCATTCCACTCGTTGTTGGAGTGGAATATGGGCGTATGTAAGTATGTACCTTCGACGAGACTCAGGAATAAGATATTTGAGCAATGTTTGTATTTTTGACAGCAATTGCGGGTGGCTTGGATTGGAGAATCGATACCTTAGCGCGCTGCTGCGGTGAGGCGGTACTCGTTGAATTTTTTTTCTATGAATTCTTCTATCTGGTGAGTTGGTGGGTGGTGAAATGCCTCTTTCTGAAGCCTAACTGATCGTCTGGAAAAGTTTTATTGTTTTCGTGGTGTGGTGGGATAAGCATGTTAAGTATAATCTGCTCAAACTACTTACTCGGAGCAGATAGTAGACTGATGGGTCGGTAGTTTGTCGGCTGCGGTCTATCTTTGTTTGGCTTTGAAAAGGGAAACACAGTCTACATCTTGGGGAAGTGCCCGGGTATAAGACAGGCATTGAACAATTTTGTAGTATATATCATGGCTTTTGAGGTAGATGATTGAGCTGAATGTTGTGTATTTGATCGCTTTCCGGCGCTTTTTTCGTTTTTAATCGCTTGATTATGACAGCAATCTCTGCCTGCTCTGCTTGGCTCAGTTCACGTAGAGAATCAGCTACGATTTGTTCAGTTTCCGGGTCGCATGTACCTTCCGTGGCTGCATAGGCTCTCTCGAATCCGTTGACGAGCGTGTCTGCTTTTTTTTGTAGAGACAGCACCATTCCTGTGCCGTCTAACTTCACAAATGGGAGAATCGTATGATCTTTGTGTCTCAGCGCGCTTGCCATTTTCCATATGTAATTGTCTTTTGGGGTGAGCGATGTAACTTTTATCGCCCAAAGTTCGGGTCTGCAATCTGTATTAGATTTTTGATTTCCCTCTGCATTCAGCTGTAGGAAGTCTTAATATATTGTCACGCGTGCAATGGTACATGCGTCGCAGGCGATTTTATCCTTGATGAGCGATAAAACGTACTCGGGAAGCTTAATTGTGTATGAGTGTACTTCTTTGAGAGGCATGAATGTGTCTTGAGCATTTAAAATTATTTCCGTAAGAGTGCTTGTGGCCTCGTCCCCAATGTGAGATGTATGCGTTCGTTAATTTCCTTGTTGAATCCTTCCCAGTAAGCATACTTACAATTGCGCTGTTTTCTGAGGTTCCTTGAAATCGAGCCTCCTATAGTGAAACTCGCGGGAAGGTGGTACGATGGCAGCTCTTCTAGCATGCACAGTGGCCAGATTAATTCACTTGATTGAATGTTTATTTAAACTTTGAACCATCAGCTTTAAACTTTAAGCTTTGAACTGTTAGCTTGAGATTTAAGCTTTTGTTTTGAGACAGAAGCTTTTAGCTCACGAAAGCTCATAAAATACCATTATGGGTTTATTAAAGGTTTTTATGTTGGTACCTCCTTTTATTTAAGTAAAATAATTTTTCGGTCTCCATGGTCGAGCGGTAGAACTAGCAAGCTGGAGGTTGCAGGTTCAAATCCCGGGGTGCGCAAGTAAACTTTATTTGATGAATTTGTGTTATTCACAATTTAATTATTCAAAATAGTATAAAGTATATTTGCGGCACGTTCCAGAGTGGAAGATACTCTCAGTATTGCCCTGGTGTAAGAACACCATTCAGAATTGAAACGTTGCTTGAAATGGCTTTAGCCGTGCTTGGTGACTCTTATCTACTCCCCCATCTTCTTCTACCCCATCTTCTCCCCCTCCTTACTACTTTCAGCCTCAAAACATACCTCAATTGAAGATACCATAGTCTCAATGGCGCCAGATGGTTGGGAGCAGTTGGGACTCTTGGGTGGTATTAACACGATAAAATCATCATGTTAGTTCGTCAGTTGATACATAGGCTGCGTTATTTCTAACTCTGCATATTTCAGTTTGTTTATACATTTTTATTACAAGTTAAGTACGAAAAGTTAAGTTCGCGGATAGTGTTTTGCGAGGGCTTCCGCCCCATAATATTTTTTTCCGGTTCTCTACCGACAAGCTATAAAAAAAAACAATTTAAAAAGTCTCACAAGTGAAACACGCACGTCAAACGTCAAACGCTATCTTGTACACTATTATATTAAAAAAAACCACTATTTTGTGCAGTGTAAAAGAACTAAACCATCCTATCCGCTCTTACCGTTTTAACGGTGTATAAATAACATTATTTAAGTGCAATATTGTGTTATAAAAATATATATTTACAAATGCCACAATAATTTATTTTGAAATAGCGTAATAATTACAAGTTCGCTAAAACCAACACCGAAGAATATAAAAGCGAAATTCGCCACTCCGTATAAGAGTCACATAGCAACGTGGGTTAATGCATCATTGCCGATACTGTACTCGCCAGCGCTCGGAGTTCGATCCTTACACCGGCGAATTTTTTTTTTTTTATAAACTTACACCATCAGCTTGCCTGCCAACAGGCGTCTGTATCAGTTATCAAAGGTGCTGCGGAGTTTGCCAACCAACAGGCGCTAAAAAATTAAACATCCCGGGTCAATAAATTATTTTATATAAATATGTCTTGTAAACATTGTAAGAGTGAAATACTCTCCGGTGATGGCATTAAATGCTCTACATGTCTGCTTAACTACCATTTCTTCTGTGTGAACATGAAAGAAACAAACTTTAGGAAGATGGGTGCTAAGCGTGATACCTGGACCTGTATTGACTGCAAAGATGATCTGAAAGTCAACCAATCTTCGAGCGGTAACAGAGTGTCTACTGCTTCTCCTGCGTGCGGTATGAAGTCGCCTCAGAACCCGGATGTCGAGCAGATAATGCTGATAGTTCGACGATGTATTGCATCGGAGTTCGAATCTTTTCACGACAAACTCAACATTCTACCGGAGTTAAAAAAGTCCGTCAACTTCATCTCCGCTGAATACGAGGACCTAAAAAAAATGCTCTCGGAATCACTAGCCACCATCAAAAGCTTACAAGCCGAAAATACGAGGCTTAACACAGAAATGCGTAATCTTAACACGCGCGTGTCCCAAATGGAACAGATGGCCAGAGAAACCAATGTAGAGATTCAGTGTGTTCCTGAAAATAGATCTGAGAACTTAGTATCCATCATCAAACAACTTGGAAGCGTAATTTCCCGTCCCATTGCTGAATCTGAAATACTTCACTTACACCGGGTCCCCAAGGTCCATCCTGAATCCAGCCGACCCAAGTCAATAATAGTGAAGCTGCCAAGCGTGATGGTAAAGAATGAAGTGCTGGCTGCAGTTGCCAACTTCAATAAAAATAACAAGACGAACAAACTAAATTCTACACACATAGGCATCGATGGCACTAAATCACCAATTTACATCAGTGAACATCTCTCTCCCGCAAATAAGGCCCTGTATGCAGCTACTAGGATGAAAGCCAAAGAAACTCATCATAAATTCGTATGGATCCGAAATGGACGGATCTTTGTACGAAAAAATGAAAACTCTGCTCACGTACTGTTGATCCGCGATCATGACTCCTTGGTTTCTCTCACCTAAATTTCTCAATTTAATTTATCTGTAGAATGTATAATCTGTCAAAATCTTAACAAAACAAAATGGAACTGAATTTTTTTTATCAAAACGTTAGAGGAGTCAAAACTAAAACAAATGACATAAAAAATGAAATTTCAATCAACAATTACGATATAATCTGCTTCACTGAAACATGGTTAAATTCATCAATATTTAGTAATGAATTGTTTGACGAGCGTTACCTAGTTTTTCGAAGAGATCGCGAATCCACTAGTTCAGCATCCAGAGAAGGCGGTGGAGTTTTAGCAGCAGTCGATAAAAAAATAATAACAACAAGCAAATCATCTTGGGAAAGTGATGGTGAAGATTTATGGTTATCGATAAAAACGCACGAATATTCTAACTCACTTATCTACATTTGTGTATTATATATTCCTCCCAATTTATCTGTTGATGATTACTGTAATAGAATCAAGAATATTCAGGATATTTATCTACAACATAGTAATCCGAAATCTAAATTTATATTTATCGGCGACTTTAATTTACCTGAGATTAAATGGACACCTGACATAGCATATAACAACAAAACACTAGCTCCGTCCAACTACACTAGTCATAAAGCTCACTGTGTTGTCAACTTGGCCTCAATGTGTAACCTTCACCAATTCAATTATATTCTTAATGGAAATTCTAATATTCTTGACCTACTTTTTTGTGATGAAACTAATATTAAACACTCTAGAACAACAGGGTTATCAAAAGTCGACAATCATCATCCCCCTTTCGAAATGATTTTAAAACTTGAAAAACTGAAATACATAAAAGATAATCATTGCCCTATTAAATACAATTTTAAGAAAGGAAATTATGAAGCTTGTCGTCTAGATTTGTCAAATGTTAATTGGATCTCACTTTTCAGTAACTCGAATGTCAACAATAAGGTACAATTATTCTACGATACTTTGTGGGATATTATTGATAAATATATTCCGAAAAAAAAACACAAATAAGAAATCACTACCCCAAATGGTTTAGTCAGTCTCTTATTAAGCTCCTCAAAGAGAAAAATAAAGTAAGACTGCGGGCCAATAAATAAAAAAATCCACTAGACTATGCTGAGTTTGGTATTCTAAGAAAAAGATCGAAAAAAATGCAAAAAGAATGCTATTTATCATATATAAATTCTGTTGAACAAGGCATAAAAGTAAATGTAAAAGCTTTCTGGGCATACTCAAAATCGTTGCGTACTACCAATTGCATTCCTAAATTAATGCACCTGGATTCTATATCTGCAGATAACGGAAAACATATTGCCAATCTTTTCTCTAATTATTTCGCATCCGTTTATACTCAATCTAATCCCTTGTTATATACTGCCATACCAAAAGTTTCACAAAATAACCAATTTAATCTTGGAAAAATCAATGTTAGCAAGGAAACCATTAAATCTTGTTTAGAAAAAATCGATACATCCAAAGGCCCAGGACCTGATAAAATACCTCCCTTGTTTGTAAGATGTTGTTCCAGCGCGTTGATTAACCCACTTCTTTTAATATATAATGAATCATTATCTTCAGGAACTTTCCCAGATTTGTGGAAAAATGCACATATTGTTCCAATACATAAATCTGGCGATAAATCTTTTGTGAAAAATTACCGACCAATCAGCATTTTATCTTGTTTTGCGAAAGTCTTTGAATCTATAATTTATATTTCTGTATTTTCACACTTTAAACCCCAATTATGCATTAATCAACATGGGTTTGTTCCCAACAGATCTATAAATTCAAATCTTCTTGACTTTTGTGATTATGTTTGTAATGCTTTTAATGAAAGAACTCAAGTAGATGCCATTTACACAGATTTTCAAAAGGCATTTGATAAAGTTAACCATTCTATTCTACTACAGAAGCTTGATCGAATAGGTATTCACGGTGATCTTTTTAGATGGCTGTAGTCTTACTTAGAAAATAGAACACAATTAGTACTTATTAATGGGTACGAATCACCTCCCATAATTGTAACATCAGGCGTACCCCAGGGGTCCAATCTTGGCCCTCTGCTTTTCTTAATCTTTATTAACGACCTTGGCCCCATGTTACGCTGTGATTTTATTTATTTATTTTATTTATTTATTGGTAAAGGTAAGAGACAAACAGCTTATACATAAAAAATAAATATAAATATATACATGTTAAATACAGTCAAGCCAAAAAAGTCTCCTATATTAAAATTAGTTGGAGATGGAGTTTTATTGTATAAAAAAATATATATATATTTTAGGTGAGGAGGGGAGGAATAGGAATTTAGGATGAGGATAGGAGATGCTCTGGATACATTCCATACTATTGTATTAATTTTCGATCGTACGAGTTACTTCTAATCGATATTTGTGAAGTGTATTGCTAAAAATGTCTATGTTTTGAAATTTAGTATTATATTGGGCACATATACGTGGAATTGGTGAATTTTTTCTAAAGTTAGTTCTACATGTAGGTAAATGAAACAAATGGGATTGCCGTGTTGATCTTGTTGGAATATGAATATTTATTAAATTCATTAGCTCTGGTGAGTCGAGGCCATTGTTAAGAATTTTAAATAATAAGATTTGGTCAAAAATCAAACGTCGCGTATGAAGTGAGTTGAAGTTGTGGTAATTAATAGAATCGGCGTAATTTGAGAAATGTAAGTTTTTTTTATAATTAATGTGTTTAAAATTTTTTTTTTGAATTCTTTCGATTCTTTCAATGTGAGCTTGGTAAAAAGGAGTCCAGATCGGTGTGCAGTGTTCTAGGTGGGGACGGATGAACGCTGTGTAAAGGGAATATAGAGTCTTAAGGTTGCGGAAAGGTTTCGTTAAACGTATTATAAATCCTAGCATTTTGTTGGCTTTGTTGATGATTGCATCAGTGTGTTGAATGAAGTTTAATTTCACATCCAGTATTACCCCAAGGTCTCTGATAAAATCTACTTCTTTGATTTGTGTCCCGTTTAATGTATAATCAAAGGAAATTTTATTGTTGTTACGTGTAAATGATAATTTATTGCACTTTGAGGTATTTACTACAAGTTTATTTGATTCACAGTAGTTAAAAAGACGATTGAGATCCTCTTGAAGTTTAATGCAATCTTCGATTGATTTGATAACTAAGTAGATTTTTTTATCGTCTGCATATGCTAGGTAATTGGCGTGTAAAAAACATTTGTGAATATCATAAATATATACATTAAATAATATTGGCCCTAAATGAGAACCTTGAGGTACACCGGAGGGCACGGAAAAGAAACTGGACTTAGTTCCCGCAACTGATACACATTGAAGTCTGCTCTGAAGGTATGAAGTGAGCCACCGAAGTAAGTCACCATTGATGCCTATTTGACTTAATTTTTTAATTAAAATGAAATGGTTTACTTTATCGAAGGCCTTAGAGTAATCAGTGTAGATTACATCTACTTGGTTTCTATTGTCCATATTGCTCGTTAAATATTCCGTGAAATTTACCAAATTTGTTAGTACCGATCTTTTTTGTAGAAATCCGTGTTGTTGGTTTTGTATATTGCGAACAATTGTTGTATAAATTTGATCGTAGACAATTTTTTCAAAGAGTTTAATAAATACAGTTAAAATTGAGATTGGGCGGTGGTTTACAATGTTGCTTTTAGAACCTGTTTTATGAATAGGGATTATAGTTGCTTCTTTAAACTTTGTAGGAAATTTTCCTGCTTTTAGTGACATTCTAAATATATTAGTTAGGGGGTATGAAAGATTTTTTGCACATTTTGAAACAAAGAATGGCGATATACCATCACTGCCAGCACCCTTACTAATGTCTAAATTCTTCAGGTATTTATTGATCAAAAAATTGTTTATTTGTACGTACCCAATCGGGTTATGATTATTCATATAGGTAAAACTATCGACTATACTGGGATCATTCGTGTCCTTATCATTAACATAGGTGGACTGAAAGTGTTTAGAGAATAGTTGACACACTTGTTGAGCACCGGTGCCTGACTCATCTTTAAGGTGCATGATTTGTGGGATGCCATTTGTTTTACTTTTGCTTTTAGCATAGTTCCAAAGTTGTTTATTATTTATAAGAATATTAGATTCAACTGAACTTATGTACTGAATAAAGCAATGCTTCTGTAAGTTTTTTTGTTGGGTACGTTTGATTGAAAACTCTATGTAGTCTACTGGATTATTATTGGATTTCCATTTTTTATGGAGTTTTTGTTTATCTTTAATGATTTTAATTAGAGAAGCTGAATACCAGTTTGGAAATTTTCTCTTTTTGATGATACGTTTAAGGACAAACCGGTTGATGGTACTGTTTAAAATGTTGTAGAAAGAATCGACTACTACGTCAATATCCAAGTTTTCCTGAGTAAATGACCAGTCTGTCATTGACAGATGTTGGTTGATTAACTCGTAATTGGCTTTTGTAAACTGATAAATTTCTTTAGGTGGGACGTGAATAATAGGAAGTATATCGATTTTGAGCATAATTTTGAGTGATGGGTGGTGCGAGTCTTCGCTGACAAGAGGATCGCATGCACGAGATACTTGGCATTCCTCATTACAGATAACTAAATCCAGGATTCTGTTATTTGCATTTTTTATGTAATTATATTGTTTTAATTCAGAATAATGGATTGTGTCAGCAAGTGTTATGTATATCATTGTTATGTATATTCCATGTTACGGTGGGCATATTAAAATCTCCAATTACAAGTAAAATGTCATCGGGATGTTGATCTTTTACGTTAGCAAGTAAGCAAAGGAATGAATTGAGTGCAGTTTCATACCCTTGTCCCTGTGGGAGATAAACACAGGCTACATGGATAGTACGTTTGGAGGTATAGTTAGAAGGAGGAATAGTTACCCAGATACATTCAGCATTGCAGACCAATTCTTCGCGAGGATAAGCGTTAAGATTGTTATGTGTTATGATCATCACTCCACCACCTCGACGAGAATCTTCTTGGTTGTTTATGCTATTAATTGTAATGTTATTTGATCTATCCCGTCTGAAAACGCTGTAAAATTCTGTTGGTGCCAGTTCCGGATCTAAAATAGAATTAATTAGCCAAGTTTCAGAAATACCGAATATGTAACAATCGTCATTCAATAAAATATTATTGTGAAATATGTCTGTTTTAGTGCGTAGTCCTCTACAGTTTTGATACATAATAGTAATCATCGTGAGTTATGTAAGTTTTTCTATAAGTGTAAATAATTTTGGTAAAGATAAGAGATAAAAAAAAATAATCATAATAAATGCAGAGTTTTATGAAGGACGCGCATGATGTTATACTATACTGGTGAAATAGTGAAATATAAATGTGAGCAGCAAGTACGGAGAGCATGTTAGGAAAGAGGGGGGGATTGAGAGTGGAATGGGGGAATGGTGTAAGGTTGTGGATAAATAATACGTCGATTACTCGACGAATTATAGAATTACAAAACATATGATTATAAACAATATAAGAAGATAACAATATATAAGGAAATAGAAAAAACTTGCCTATTTGCCGATGATCTCAAGATTTACCGCAAAATTTCCACTGATTCTGATCATGTTAAGCTTCAAGAAGACCTTTACACTCTAAATAGCTGGTGCATTCAAAATGATATGTTTTTAAATATTGAAAAATGCTACATTATTACTTTTACTCGTAACAGAAAACGAAAGGATTTTGAATATTCCATTAATAATGTACGATTAAATGCAGTCACCACTATAAGAGATCTAGGAATCACTCTTGATTCAAAGTTTATGTTCGATGTACACATAAATGATATTATAAGTAAATCAATGAAAATGATTGGATTCATTCATAGAATATCGAAACCATTTAAATACCCCCAATCCATTATAACATTATACAACTCGTTGGTCAGAAGCAAATTGGAATATGGGAGTGTTATCTGGAACCCACATTATATAAAATATTCTAAAACTGTTGAATCTGTGCAAAAAAAAATCCTAAGACTGTTATCATTTAAACTTGGATTAAATGCCTCACTCAAATCTTATGAAGAACGACTACTAAACTTCAAATTTACAACATTGGAAAAAAGAAGACAATTTGCGGACTTAATATGTTTATATAAAATTATTCATGATAAACTTCTTACCACTAATTGTCTGAGCAATATTCATATTAAAGTCCCTAATAGACATAATTTAAGGAGCCAAAATATATTCCATATTGAAACATTTAATAACAATATTGCATATTTCAATCCACTATCTAGAATGTGTCGTCTGTACAATACAGTTGAATGCGACCTTATAGATATATTCGCAAACAGTCTCGCATATTTTAAAAAACAAATTAACAATCTTCTACCATGATATGTTATGGAGAACAGTTAAGAGATATAATTACTTTATTATTTTCTTTCTTATCCTTTCTCTGCACATTTACTATATTTTATATTTAATATTCATGTTTTATATTTCTTTTTAATTATTATTATATATGTATTTTTTTTTCTTTCACTTCTAGCATCTCAGCCTAATATCAACTAAACCTTGTTTACGCATGCTGTGAACATTTTTAATTGGGGTGTTAATATCTGTACACATTCCCACCCAAATAATATAAATGTAATAATTGTTAACACTCTGTAAATGTTTCAAACAATAAATAAAAAAGGGTGGGAAAAGGGGAAGGGGGGTGAATTTTTGAATTCTCATGTAAAAATTGACCTTCCTCTCGATTTGAAGGTCAAGGTTGCAAAATATCATCAAACTTGGAATAAAACTGTATATTTGTTTACAAATCAAATTTACGCAGCCTAGCGGCCCCCCACTACATTAGCCATGAGTTGTTCATGAGCTAGCCGCACAATTAAGCTAGCACTTTTGATGAGGCGTATTCCTACGACTCCCGGATCTGGACTTGGACTTGAATATTTAGTTACACCTGTAGTTATATTTCGTATTCTAAATATTAAATAATAACTACTGAATTTGGCTGAAGCGGTTTATTATAACACACCCAAAAAATAAATAAACGTAGAAAATACTGTTATGATTGCTCAAAGCAGCTAGCAATCTTACTACGCATAATTATGGATATATCGTGCACGTGGCTGGATATAGGGTCACACACTAATAGCATGTCAACACACAGATACATACGCGGACGTTTGCGATATCACTACATGGTACGGCCTACGCGTACTAACGACCAATCAAATATCCGAATGAAGAAACGTGACCTTATAAGGAGCGATGCGACCCCCTTCCACTCGCCTCGAGTAGCAAACGGAGAAGTGCTTGCCGGCCGACCCACGCATCAGTCATCGACGGACCCGGTTGAGATCAACACCATGGAATTTGTTCCCAGTTCGCGGGTTGCCGCCAATTCCCCGGCTCCTTACGTTTTATAACTGTGCCGCATCTCCAAGTCCAAGTTCACAACTTCAGGACTATCACCAGCCAACCACAGCGCCATTACAATGTACAATGGGGTCATATCTCCACCGTCCACGCCAGGCTGCGGCAGTGAACTAGTAGACCCCTGCCTCAGTCCTGAGCGCCCGCCCTCGCTGCCAGCATCCTACCACTGCCTGATGCCAGCTACCGCCCATGCCGTCCGCTCAGCTCAGCCTGATCGTGAAGAGCCCCTTGGCAAACCGATCAGTGCATCTGCCTACCGCCCATGCTGTCCAATACTCAGTCTCTGCATCCGCTTGCCGCCACGCCGTCAGCAGTTCCTCGTAGGCGCCCGCCTACCGCCCGCCCTCGCTGCGCGGTGAGCTGTAGCTCCCGCCCTCGTCCGCAAGAGCCTAGGCCCCTCGCCTATGGCATCCTCCGTTAATTCGCACGCGAGCTACTAATGTACTTAATTCTATCAGAGCCTTTAGATTCCGTAGATTGCCCTAGTAAAATATAGGCCTTAAATTGCCATGTATCTATTATAGAACTGTCTGACCTTCCGTATCATGTGATAATAAACTTGTCATCCCAGATAACCTGTTTCATTGGAAATTGTTCTAATACCCACCCCCTGCTTAGAGGGAGTTTTATCCTCTGCCGGCCTTGGTAGCCTTTCTGTAATATACATATAGGTATGTATATAACACAATAACACGATAACATGATAACTTTAACTGTCCTAAGTTAACAATACATCAGAATGTTTTACGAAAGGAAGGTTCGAGAATGTTCTGAAGTGCGTCACGTAGGCAAATAATCCGATCTCGATGTCAAGGTTGCTGGTACTGTACTCCAATTTCCTTCCCGCTGTCGCTTATACAGGTGAAAAATAAAACGTTCTCGAACATTCCAGTTGCTACAGTAACAAATATTAAAAAATATAATAAAATCCAAGAAGCTTCTTTGGCAAAGGCCGAAACTTCTAGAATCTAGAACGACGTCCGACTCAAGTAGTGGCGCACCACTACACACCTACTAATTACCTAGCGTCTTATTTATTTCGTGTTATGAGGCGGTGTACCGGTACCAAGAGCCGTACGATCATTCATACGCTGGGAGCTGGTAACAGTATCGGGGGAGCCGTACCGGCGGAGCCATACTTGTGGGAGTCGTACCGGGGAGTCGTAGTGTGCGAGCACAGTATTCTTATTACTCATACGCTCTGAGCTCACGGCTCCCGTCCAATTGAGTCGACTCTTTTAGCCGTACGAAAATATTGAGCTGGTACCGTGGCTCCCGTTCTTAATAAAATGAGTCATGACCCATCGTCATGGGCACTCTTCTTTACATTAATTTTAAAATAAATATAGATTTAATATAATCATGCTGTATATATGAACAATAAAGTCTGTCCAAGTCTGAAATGTGTATGTCTCTAAAAATAAGTTTAAAATGATAATAATAATATTACTGTACGTTTCATCGAATCGAACATAAACATATTAGTATTTATCTTGTCAGTTAGTAATTGTCACTCCAGTCGAGAATTTCGTTGCTGCGAAGAACATCATTCTTATTTTTTCAAAGTGATAAAATACCAACTTTAAATATGAATATTTGGCTTTTAATGTCTTTTACGATTGTACTGTTCTCAAGTCAATGTTTCTGTTATAGTGAATTGCGTATAACGGCTGTGTTGCCTCGCGGGTTCCGTGCTTGTATCGCTTCCAAAAAGGGAATGGAATTATTTCAATTTCACGCTTATACTACTTCTACGAAGGAGCTATCGAAAGTATTGGAAGGGACTGTAACTAAACCTTCTGATGGGTTATGGTGCTATAGAGACAATAACATTGTTCTTCATTTCCGAGATGAAATTGTATACAGATACAAAGTTTTACAGTTCGGACAGATGCTAAGTGGCAACGGAATAATAATATTGCAAGGTAAAATTTTGCTTTTATTTTATTTATTTCTTAGATGACCTCTCGGGGCCTGTTTAATCGCGGTAACCTCAATATCGGGATTGTTGTGCGATAACAATTTCGGAAGGGGGAATGAATTATGTATTTTAAAACAATATTTTTTATTTCGTTTATTTTTTCTAATTAAGTACATTTAATATGAATAATTTGTTCATGTTACAGTATCTTTATTTTACAGCTGCTGATTTTGTAGACGAATCTGGCGACCATACAAGTATATCGACTTCTCCCTTTCCCAGCTACACAGTAGAATCCACGACAGAATCAGTGAGTTTATTTAAACGAATTAAAGATTGGTGGCTTAAGCCGAGAGGACAAAAGCAATCAGAATTGGTTGGTTTTAAAAATAGGACAGTTGTTTCCTTTCCTATGTATCCTGTTGCATCAGCAGAACAAGGCCACCCAAATAATGGCGAGTCGCGATTGATCAGTATTGCGACCCCTACCAGTACTGAAAAGGCAAAAGAACCCGGAGATCTCCATATTTTTTCTCAAAAGGATATCGACTATGGTGCCTCTTCTACTTTCGACTTGGGCACTCGGTCTGGTGTCAAATTTGAAACTCAAGAAAATAGTAAAAATAATGAGATGGAACCGAAATCTCCACAAACACATACAGTCAACGAGTATGTTAGGAGTTCTGAAAGTAAATTGAATGCAAATAAAGGGATTGGTGGTGATAAGAATAACATCACTGGTGGAAATACTGAAATTCTCCAAATTTTTTCAATAGGCGTGCCAGAAAAAAATGTAAGCAAATCTCATAATGCAAGAGGAATGGCTCACGATACTCATATTGTTCCCCAACAGCCACCGAGCAAAGTTGACCTTACCTCTATTGAACAGCAAGCAGTATCTGAAATCTTCAATATCGCCCCAAAGTTACATGTTAAAGACGGTGTTAATAACAGACGGCCGCATACATTGAATGTCAATTTTGAAGATAAAATACACAGTGAAGATGAGCATCAAAAACAAATTTATCAGCCATTTTATGCAGCAAATGTTCGCATCGACAAAAAGGAAAAAAATGAAAATAATGACAATATAACATTGATTGTATCTCCTGCACCAATAGATGCTACTCTGAAGCTAAAAGATGACAGAATTCCACCAAAAGGGTTTGATGAATATGATTATACAGTAAATCGAGACATAATAAATATCAATGTAGTAATTAATAGTAAGGCAACAGATTGCAATACCAGCACACTGTTTGATCTTCCAAATGAAGAGACCAAGCCAAGAGTGCTAATTCCAGATAAAGGTATCGCTTCTTCACGTAAAACAAAATCGTGCGAAGCTTTACTCTATATAGAAAAGAAATTAAGTGAAGGAATTAAGAGCAGCTATCAAGATTGTGTTTTTAACGATAATGTTATACAAAACGATCTAACTGATTCCAAAAAAGAATCAAAGATACTCATTGCTTTGTTGAAAGAAACATTATTAATGATAAATTATTTAAAAGTAAATTCGACAAACAAGTTAGTATTAAAGAGTTCTATTCCGATTATTGATTATAAACAAGTCCTTCGTGAAGTTATCCAAGTACTTTTAGATGTGGAACCAAGTCAATATAATATCATTCAATGGGAACTTGAAAGCTATAATATTGTGAAATTTGAATTAGGCGCCTATAGCGAAAAACTACTTTTATTTTTGAACGGTCGTATCAAACTGCAGGGTTCAAACTTTCAACTTATTGATTACGACGCATGACAATATAATGCTTAAAAAATTCCCAAAAAACTTTTTTTTTTACCGATACCGTTCTCCCGGTATTGTCTCTAACCGTGCGGGCGGGTTCTAAGTGCCCGTGAAAACCATTTTAGGTTTAAACACATAATAAACTTGATATCATTTGAAGGTAGTCTTTCAATGCACCTACCCCACAATACACAGTTTATGCAAAGATGCAAATCTACAAATCTACAAAGTCCGAGTTACGAACTATAAATTTATTTAATTTAGTTTTTGGTCTTAAGCGTTGGGAGACGAATATATCGAAATATGAATTTAAATAACAATTTTATCCCAATGGACGAATATATCGAAATATGAATTTAAATAACAATTTTATCCCAATGGTCGAGTGGTTAGAGATGTTATGCAGATAAGACAGAGATCGTGGGTTCGTTTCCTAGTTGAGATCGTTATCTTTTTATTTTATGTGTCTTGTTTTGTTTCATGTTTCCTTTAGATTTGTTAGTATTATACTCTTCTTTAATGACATATTACATTGATGGTATGAACTTCAAAAGTAAAAGAATATTTGTTCTTCCTCAGCACAGGTTCTCCTAGTGAGGTGTTCACGAAACATACAATATTACTCACATACAGTATCACCTTCTCAAACCTACCTTACACACAACATATTATAGTTATAAGTTTGAAATGTATCATATATAAATATAAATAATTATGTGAAACTGTAAATTATATATAGAAATAAATAATAAAAAAATTAAAATTAAATATTTATTTAGACTTAAAAAAAGTTAACAGGTACCCCATATAAATAAAAATCGGATAAGTTTATCCGAGACAGGTTACATACCAATTATTTAGAACTTTGTAATCATTCAAAATGATAGCTGGCAAAAGTATTGGAAAAGATAGTATTGTTTTTTCTGAAAATGAAATATCAGATCGACAAATGTGATGTATTATAATTAGGTCCCAATGGTCAAGTGGTTAAAGACGTTGTAACGGTAAGACTATGTCTTTAACCACTGGGATGGGTTCGATTCCTAGTTGAGACCGTTATTTTATTATTTTCTGTGTAATGTTCTTTTTTATGTTTCGTTTAGATTTGTTATTATTATCTTATTCTTCTTCAATAATAATATTAACTTTTTACACAAAATTTTCACTCTACTCAATGAAGATTAATAAATAGACTATCTTTTATTCATCTTTTTTTAGATCTTAGTCGATTTCAAATCATTTACTCATCGAATTCCGTTGAAAGGTTGTGTTTATAAGTGGTTTGTAGAGAAAACAACGCTCATTGGTAATAAACCCTGTCAAATATCTTGTGAAATAAAATATGGTGGCGCATGGTGGCTGGTAGGACTGATTATATAAACTGATTTAAAAGTGAGGTTATTTTTTTAAAGTAATTTATTTTACTCCGAATATTTTTTTATCGGAAACCGTACAAGAGTCCCAACTGAGACTATAAAATCCCCAGTTGGGGTATGTTGTGTGGCTGACGGTAATGGGGAGGGGAAGGAGATGAGGAAAGGAATGTTAAGAAGTACGTGGCTAATCAGATCTGGTCACCAAACATGACCAAAGTCATTTCAAGCAACGTTTCAATTCTGGTTAGTTTCAATGTTGGTTTTAAACCAGGTCGATACTGAGAGTATCTTCCACTCTGCAATGTGCCGCAAATATACTGTATTTCTTAGTATTTTATAGTATTTTGTGAAAAAAAACAAAAATTAATCAAAAAAAATACTTTGCTTGATGGGATATGAACCCGCGATCTTCAACTGGCTAGTCGTGAGCCTTGCCCCTCAGCCACAGAAGTATACAAATTATTTGAGAACTGAAATAAAGTAGCTAACATAAAACCTTTAATAAACCTATCACGGTATTTTATGAGTTGATGAATTTGAAAGGAACCAGTAGAAAGCCTTGAAATTAATTGTTCCACCATTAATCTTCGGTCAGACACCTGGGAAGCACTTAACATAACCTTGAAATCAAATTAAAACTAATTACTTACAACTTAGTCGAAGTTTTCGAACTCTCGGTTAACTTTTAAGAGCAAATAACTTCCAGAGGAAGAAGTGCTTGCCGCACGTGATGAGCTAGAATTTAACTTGTAATCTAAAGAAGCTAATTTTCTTTTGCTGATCTTTTGAATTTGATGTATAGGAAATGGTATGTGGGATATATGGACCACCGACACCGCCCGAAGCCAGCAAATCCTTTGAATTAGGTATCAGCATCCCCTATGACTCCCAGAATGCGATCAGCTGCCGTTTTGCACGTGTTCCGAATACAAAATGGCTCCTGGGAGAATTGGGCGGGAAAGGATAAAGAAAAGAAAGCAAACAGGTTACAAAATTTAATTACGTTCCATGGACATAGGAGAAGATATCCTTTGTTCCGGTCATTCCACATTCCGCCGGCGTTAAACAAGTGAGAAATATAATGTTTATGTGAATTGGATATCAATAAAAGAAGGGATGGATGTCGGGGGTTACCAATCGTATTGCCAAGATTTGGAAAGGATTATTGTCGAATTTCTGTGCTACTTGCTCTGGCGTGATCCACTTTCTAATCATTGGGAGAATTGTTATTGATCAAGAAGTAATTACTATGTTAATACATAAAATGTTAGCTTTTTACTTGCTTATAGTATTGGAGTTCGTCAAATTAGTATTATATTTTAATTTTTCAATTACCAACTAAAAAAACTAATACTTTTTACAAAAACAGGTTTAGCGTTTACTTATAATAATTTTGCGCAGAGTGTTTGAATTTTATTATCCGGGAAAGCAGCTTCTAACTTTATCAGAATGTGAAATATGTAATATGTTCGGTAGAATGTGTACTTTTTGTGTTCTCATAGAGTTAACTTGACATTAAAGCGATCAAAATCGACGTGTAACATTCGGTATCGGTCAAAATCACGCACTTAAAACTGAAGATTCTTCATAATTGCTTATGCTTCAAAATGTTAAGATGAATTGTTTGCGCCAGTACATACGGTATTTGAGTATGAATAAATAGTGTTGTCCGTATAAATTTTTAATTTATTTATTACTGTTCATCAAAGTTTACAAATGTCTAATTTATTATTAATTACAAACATATACTTTTATCATTCATTACATTTTCTTTCTAAACATATGGCACATTCAATCCAGCATGAATTGGTATATTTGGTATTGGTGATTTTATAATTTTCTTTGAAAAGTATTTTTTTAATAGGTTGTTTACTATTTATGTGTCAATCTTGTCATATTCAAGGTCAGCATTTTGTATCACTGTTAGTCAATATGATTATTTGCTCTATTTTGCAGAATTTGAAATTTATTTTTTGTTTTCTGTCATTACATAAGAAAATAATTGTTGAACAGTAGTTAAAATGTGGAGCAATAAGGGAGTTGTATCACTATTGATTGTGGTTTTCCTGGATTTTTTTTACGAATTCATCCCAAAAAGATACCTTCGTTCCAATTTATACGTATATATTTACATGATATATTTATACAAATATAGTTTATGTATTTTTAGCCATTTTAATGTATTATCCAGTAGTAAACATTTATTATATATCAGAGTATCATCGGCAAATAGTAAAATTTTGGATTATAAAAATATTTTTACCATATCATTATTCTAGACTATGAATAATAGAGATCCTAGGACTGATCCCTGTGGTACTCCTAATTTATTTCCCATATGTAGGTTTTAAAAATTAATTATTTATTTAAGTTACTTGTTTACGGGTTTTCAAATACTTTTCAATTATTTTAATGGATACAGCTGAGAAAACAATTTATTTGAGCTTTCTTATCAGTATTTCTCTATCTATAGTTTCAAACGCCCTTTAAAAATCAAAAAATATAGCTAATATGATTATTTTATTATTTATCCTTTACTTTCATTCGGCGACCATTATATTTAATGCTGTTTCACAAGAGTTATTAGACCTGATCCAAATTGCTCTTGGTATACAACATTGTGTTTATCTGAGTATTGCAAAATGTGTTCCTTATTATTTTTTGTATTATCACTTCAAGTATGTGTTCATATTTATGGTCGAATTCTCCTCATAAATAATGTTTTACAGTATAGGTTCAATTAAAGAAAAATCATCTCTCATTAAACTAATATTTAATCTTTCTGAACTGTTCTGTGATTTAATTTTTATTTAAGATGCTAAACAAATATTCTGCATTTATTTTTCTGATGACTGATAATTCTTTTGTGTCATAATTATCATTTGCGAGATTCAATTGTTCCCAGAAATGCAAACAAAAACAATATTCTATCGGTAAATCTATCCATTCCAAAGTCATCTACGAACGACTAGTTTATGCCTAATTTTTCCAAAATGCGTGATTCATTTTATTTTATTTTGTGAAATTTAGGCTAAATATTAAAATATTTTTCCAATCATAATCTTAAACTCTTAATTTGCCACATCTTTATCTAAAAAGGTGTTTGCAAGTAGTAGATTTTGAACTTTTTAAATAAAAAAAGTTTATAAAAGTGCTCGATTACAGCAAAGGTTGAGATGTGTAATACACGTGGTATTTCATTAAAACATCTATAATATTTCTTAGAGTTCAAATTTTCAAACCAAAACACATGATTTCGCATTTTTAGTAATTTTTCATTACAAAATCTTAGTAAAAAATCAAGTTCTAATGGCGTGCGGGTATCTTCGCTAACCTTCTTGCAAAGTTGAATAATTTGTGAAGATTGGAAAATAACAGATACACGAAGATACCTCCTGTACACGAAGACACCGTTTGTTTTGCGTGTAGGTATTGCTTTCAACTTTATTTCATTAACACACTAGCTGAAGAATAGAACATTGGTCATAATTTAACATTGTGAAACATAATTAAATTATAGGAAAATAACGAACTTCCATGGCAGATCATTAAACTCCGTGACAATAGCTTCGGATGTCATATGTTAAAAACTCAGTATTTTTCAAATAAAAAAGGAGAATAAAGCTATTAAAGTTAGTAATTAGTTTTTTTAGTACGACTGCATTAATAATCGTATACCAATATCACACTCGTATGCGACGGATTCAACAGCTAGGAAACAAATACTCCGATGTTGTTGATATATTTAGTACATCAATTTCATTATATAAGCATACCGTATTGAAGTTTTTTTTCATCAAGTAGGGTAATATTTTGATAAAGCTATTTAAATTGACAGTATTATAGTATTTTGCACGTAAACAATATTTTGTCGGCTGAAAGAAAAAAAAAATTGGATTTTTATATTTATATTTTGCACCTACGTACTGTGTGGATCAAATTCAACAATATTTTTTTATATGTGTTTTAAACAGTCATTTCCTGCACTATTTACGAGTATAATTTCTTATATATTGTTATATATGTATGTAAAAGCCTTAATAGGCGTGAAATTAAATAAATATCTAAAATTTTAGAGACTACACTATGTCAATGTTATGTTTAATTACATTAAATTCTGTGCAGAGGTTTTAAACATTTCACTGAAATATTAGACTTATATGTGATATTCCTTCCTGTTTCACCCAGATTTTATATACAAAACGAGAAAAGATAGTGTTACAAAGACATATAATGTAAAAGCCCGACTGGGCGATAAACGAAATAAAATAAAATAAATAATTAAAAAAATAAGAAATTGTTAGTTAAAAAATCTTGTATTTCATTATAAATACATTTGGTAGGAACATTTACCCTTCGTATTTATTAATTTTGTAGAAGATCTAACTTGAAAACAATGAGTAATTAAAATTATTATAAACCTGTCGCGCCGGCCTTATATTTCATTTTGACATTTGAGCGACTCGGCTGGGGAAGTTATAATTAACTGTTTTCAATTTTCGGTGGAAATTAATTTTCTCTTCGATGATTCAAATTTGTTTCTAAGTTAATGTCCATTTGATTGTATTTTATTGTCAACAATATTATTTAAAGCAATGACGGCATTCTGAAGATCATTGTCAATACACTTTGCAATAAACGGTTCCCTTCAACTCACAGTGGCAATGGCATAAATTTACAGATTTTACATTACATTTATTCATTTCTAAATCTGAACGGTTGCTTTTTCGAAGGTAGAATTATTTTAATGGTATCAATTACGTAAGTGAAAAGTATAAAGCTTGTTGAAAAAAATTGAATAGATCTATTTGCTCAATGGGTTAAATTAATTTCAATAAAAATAGGTTAATTTTTAAGTGGTACATTTAATGGCAATTACATTTTAAAATAAGTGCATAAGTAATTATTTTTTACGTTATCTAATAAGGGAATGTACTCGTACTTAGATTGATAATCTTCATTACGGTCAGGGGTACCCAAAATCACAAAAACTAATATCTTCCACGTGTAATTACAAAAAGAAAACTCCTTCTTATGGTATTTTTTTTCAAATTGCTTCAAATCCCGGCGTGAGAAAATAAGTATTATTTCACAATTTAAATGTACACAAATAAGTATTATTTGATTAATTTGTATTATTTCACAATTTTAATCTACACTAATGAATATTATGGGATTAATTTGTATTATTTCACAATTTTAATCTACACTAATGAGTATTATGGGATTAATTTGTATTATTTCACAATTTTAATCTACACTAATGAGTATTATGGGATTAATTTGTATTATTTCACAATTTTAATCTACACTAATGAGTATTATGGGATTAATTTATATTATTTCAGAATTTACTAATTAAAAATAATTTGAGGTATATTTGCGGCACATCCGGAGTGAAAGATATTTTCAGTATCGCCCCGGTGTAAGACCACCAGATTGTGACTAGATATGAACAGCCCGGTACTTTCACACCTTTCTATTCCCCATCTCCAAACCCATGCCACAGTCTCACTGACTTCAGACGGAGCAGTTGGGACTCTTGTGCGGTATTCACATCAAAAACCTTATTCCTTCCCAGAACTTCCTCTCCTTCCTTTCCTTAAAAAGATCCTTCATACAGCATCATTAAAGATGACAGTGGTCTCGAGGGAAATTATTCCTCAGCGTCTCCTTTGTGGAATTAATGTAAAAAATGTTTTAAATTTACATAAAATATCACATTTCTCTTAGGTAAAGCAAGAATTCCAAACACCATAATATAATGTACCTATTCTATGGTCGGATGGAATATCTTTCAAGTATCGGCCCCCCTTTTATGCTGACATTCAATAAAAAAAGAATATTTGTTCCAACGTGACGTTTACCACAGAGCGTATTACGTACATACTCAATGTCCACATTTTGCGTTCATTGCACAACATTAAACAGTCGTCCTCATTTAAATTGAGATTGAAAATATTAGCAAGCAATTAATAATAATAATTACAAACAATTTAAGAACCAACCATATGAATTTTAATACATTTCTGCATCGTAAACCAGTGTTTATAAAATCATTTTTTTAATAAAATTATCCTTGTTGTTTTATCTTGGGTTTTCAGAATGGCGACTGATAATAATTTATCCTCAATACATTTCTTAATATAATAATGTCAACTGATAAAATAAAAATAATAATAATTTACTGAAATATTATAAGTGTTCTTGTTAAGTTTTAAATCAACGAGCAAAATATTCCATCTATGGATGCTTGGAGTTAAGTATACCAAAAATTATTTCGTTCTTTAGACACTCGCACGAATTTAGTTTTGTAATGCTCTTCACACCTCTACCAAGGCTTAGAAGGAGCTGAGGCGAAGATTACACCTAACACCTTATTAGGTTTTTACTAGGGCCAGGAGCCGTTTGGCTCAGCTCTGGCCCTTCCCGACTTGAAATGGGCTGACAAACTAAAGAGAAGAGTCAGCTTAGAAATGGGTGAGAGCTGCCTATAATTGACCGATCAGTGCCCAAAGGATCCAAATCGTTAAATTCTCACCTAGGTGATGCTGATTCAATCATCTACTACATAAGAAATCTTCCATCATTGCGCAAGAAACATTTTCCGCTAATAATGGCGGTAGTTAAAAATAATACAGAAACTGCCAGGTTTGCCAATGCTTAGAAATATTTATCTTTCTTTACAGAAGAAAAAAAAACAATACAGAATATTTATAAATAACTGCACACATTTGCGGGATGCCCATCTTTAATGTTAATGAAAGAGTAGTGTTAATTTATATGTTTTTATTTTTATTTAACACCACACAGGAGGCTCTGAGAAAAATAATTTCTTTCAGGGCCTATGTCATCTTTAATAATGCTGTACGGAGGTCTTTTTTAGAAGAGGAAGAAGGTAAATTGTTCCACTACCTAGATGTTGAACTCAAGAACGAGTCGTAGAAACGACCCGCTCTCAACTGACAAGTGAAAACCGTGTGTACATGTTGGACGCCCGTTTTGCGTGTTTCTCGACTACGCAGTTCCACACTCACCTGATTTCCACCTGACGCCTGACATCGTGCTCTAAATATTGCAAGAAGACATACGTTTGGCTTGACATTGTTCGTCAAATATCTAATTTAAACTATGTAAAACTATCAAATTAATGTCACATCTCCACGCTCATGAGCTAATTTTCAGGTTTTTAGATATTTGAAGTTCATGTGCAACCATGTGCAGGGGAAACAATTTGTCCCAGCGTTTATCTGTTGCGTATCTAATTCATTGACACTATTTTGAATTCAGTCTGACTTTGACTAGAGACTCCCTGGATGCAATTTGACTCTGCACAACATGACAAGTTCATCGGAAGTTAGTCCCTAGGCAGCCTATTATCTAGAGACCGCGGGGCTCGAAGTCCTTATTGTCTGGGGCGGCCCCCGCCTCGGGACCAGTGGCCGCCCACCGGCCCTTCTGTTTTAATACCCCCAGAGAATGTATTTATCGCCGCCCCCCCAAATTAGCTACGTGAGCGGAAAGTTCGCCGCCCTATCCTACACCCATCACCCGTCACCCAGCCACCTTCTCACCTCCCCTCTCCCCTCCCCGCACCCACAGCTGGTGGGTGCTAGTTTTTAGAGACTTTAAAAAAAAATTTACCAACTTTTTTGGAAGAATTTGCCACATGAAAAAGTCTACCTTATTCTTCTATGTAATACAATTCCTCGGTTTAACCACATATGACGAGTTAAAGATAATTCTGGTTATATAATATATCCGAATGCTCCAAGGTTAGACAAATAGAACATATTTTTAGCTTACTATTTCATTGATTGGAATAACAAAGCGTTGAATATCAGAACATTTATAACGAATTTGAGATATTTAAGTAAACATAGCCGTCAAGGTGCACCTGACAGATGTGAAACATAGAAATTGATTTTTATTGAAGTGAAAATCAAAGTACAAAAATCTTCATTATTAAATAAAATATACAAAAAGAAATTTATTACAAATTAAAATATCACCATCGCGAAACTTTGTGAAAATGGAAGCAAATATACCGCACAGAGTTTTGGCGGCCGGGGGGAAATAGATGAGCAGTCAAAAGGCTGGCGAGAATGAAGCGCCGTCCCGTCTTCCCACGTTTGTTACACAACAGTCGGCTATACCCCCCTAGGCGAGTCAAATACGTTTCATGTAAAAAAAAAATGAATCTTGCAACAGAGCGTCCGCTATTATATTTATAAAATATAACTTATTATCAATGTTTAGAAAATTAAACTGAAAAAAAACTACCTTCTAAGTTGTACCTACATATATAGGTACCCAAAAAGAGAAAGAAGACATACGTTACTATTTTACTAATATTTCAAAATTTTAATTCCTTCTACTTCCATCCAACAAAGTGATCAATTCTATAATATTTATACGGTATATAGTATTATTGCATAAGTGAGGGGTGATACATTGGCATGATCATTTGGGTTCCTATTCATGTTTATAAATTTTATTTTTTTAAATTTTTTTGTTTGTTTTTTTTACATAAACTCCACACAGGAGCCCCGAAGAAAATAATTTCCCCCATAGCCTATGGCATCTTTGGAAAAGCAGTGTGGTGGGTCTTTTTTAAGAATATAAAGGAAAGGAAGTTCTAGGAAGGAAACAGCTATGAAGGGTGGGTAGGAATCTCCAAGTAATGAACGTATGAATCCATTTTTCCCTCTGCGGTGAAGGGCAATGGGCCGATAGAGTCCTGGTCGATAGGTCAAAGGGTCTCCCTCAGCCAGTGTCTCTTGATCCAGCCTGTCACGCATTATAAGAACAGACTCATCCACCGCCAGAACTTAAATATACCTCAACATAACCTGGGCACCCCTGCTAAGTCATCAAACGAAGCAAACCACTTTGGATGATTTGGTACGGCAGAGGTGTTGGTTATCTCATGAATGGTTCCCGGGGCGGCAGTACCCATACCCGCATCCCAGTTGCTTAATTTTTTATTATGTTTATATATTCTTAAATTGTTTTATTTTTTAAGTATTTAAAATAGTTCAGTGATTCAAACAACTTTTAAAAATACCTGTATTGTAAATGCCCACCAGTGTAGTAAATAAATTAAAAAAATAAATTTATTGGGAAGTAGGTTGTTGTATCTTCCACGATTTATTAACGTTTTTTACAGCAAATCATATTTTGAACAATAACAACCAAAATATAAGAATATTTGGGTTGTAAACGGTACAAAAAATATTTTAGCCATCGCTAAGTTGTTTTCATAAAACGGTAGTTCAATCAAAACTAAGTAAGTATCATATTTTGTGGAATAAAATGTCCTTACCAAAGAAATCGTGATAACTATTTTAGGTATTAGGAGCGCAGGTGTGCTGGGGGAGGGAGGGGGGTGGCTGACGGGAGGCAGGGTTGTCGGGAGGGAAGATGAATTCTTCTCGCGAACCGGACGCCCTGGGACTGCCAATGGACCAATAATGGAGGAGAGATTACAGCAGCTGATTCATACCCTGTGATCAATTCCATCCTAATTTTCACTTTAAATTGAGCGAGCCTTCATTATTTGAGAGCAATGTTGATTACTTCAGTTGATGTTTTCTGTCTCTAAGGAAATGATGGCGAAATTTAATTTTCGAGGAACTGCCAGAAGGAGAATATTACTTTTTCATTGTATATTTTTGAATATTAATATCTTTCAGAATTTATATCGAGTAGCTCATTTTTAACAAGGATTCAACATTTTTAACAAAATATACACACACTTTTGAATATCTTTTATTTATTTATAAGACTTGTTTTTATTTGGAAAAACTTAAGCTTACATGTGTTCGTTATGTTTTCCTGGGAAATATTTTTAAATAAAAAACACTCAATACTAGTAAAAACAGACATATTTTTTTAGATTTTGTGTGATTTTCCATTATATCACATTTGAATGCGATATAATGGAAAATCAAAATAAAGCACAGTAAAGCAGAAGTATGTTTAAACAAGGTCAAACAATGGCTAAACAACAATCTCCTCACCTCAACCCACATAAAACCAAATTCATCCGTTTCAATGCAACACAAGCAGGAAAACTAAAAGAATTACACAACATCATTAAACACCACTGTAGCGACCGAACCACTTGTAATTGTACTATCTTAGAATGTATCGATAGCATCAAATACCTAGGAGTTATCATAGACTATACTCTGAGATGGGGCGAACATATAGACGAAACTTCCACAAAGATCAGAAAACTAACTCATCTATTCACGTCTGTTAGAAATATTCTTTGCGTAAAAGATCTTAAACAAATGTACCATGCCTTGAGTAACTCATTGCTGGAATATGAATCCTTGGGATGGGGAGGATGTTCCAAAACATTACTTGACCCTCTAGCAAAAGCACAAAAATCACTTCTAAGGGTCATTATTAAGAAACCATTTAGGTATCCCAGTGATCTTTTATTTGAAGAGGTACGAGTTCTTGATGTGCGGCAACTGTATATAAGAAAAAATATTTTACATACACAAAAACATCGACACCACTATTCATCCATTGATCATCTCCACAACACCCGTCATGCAAGGAAGAATCTAGTAGTTCCACCCACTACAAATACATCACATGCACAAAGAAAATACTCCTACTTAGGGCCTAAAGTGTTCAACCTCATTTCCGATGCATGAAAATTGAAAAGTGCTAGCTTGTTGCGAAAATCGGTTAGCAATTTGCTTCTGGACATGGGGAGAGTCGAGAGCGAACTCATGCTAACACAAACTCACATATCTAATATGAACTAATAAGTATTTAATTAAAAGAAATATTTTTTTTTTTACTACTTATTTAAGTTATAATATTATGTTAAATTTTATTTTTTTCTTTCAAGAGGCTATTTTATACTTAAGAGAGATAAGGATCTAAAGTCACTTTTTATTTCAAGTTTAAAAATGGTTATTTCTGTTCCTAATAACTTGATCTTCATTGTTGTTATTATTTAAATTTACGATTTTTTTGCGCGGTTTTATTTCGATTACTGTATAATAATGACTAACCATTTAATAAATAAAGATTAGAAATTATAAAAATTGGAAATTCATATGTCACACGGCATATATTCTGGTCTAGTAATGTGTAATTTCTATCACCCAAGAAATTCTAAAAATATAGAACTATAGGATTCATATGTCTTATACTGATTTATAAATGTGGAAATTCTAATTATACAATTGTAAATGTTCTTAAAAATGCCCTGGAAAGAATCTCAGACTAGTGATGTCCCGAAAGAAATCATTCATCTGTTCTGAATGCAATTACTAATGTTATCCAAATTGACCCTGGTAATAAATTACATCTTTGCTATTCTTTCAATGATAAAGAAATCATCCTGTCACTTCGAATGCAATCAACAATGTTCTCAAAATTTGTTTTGACAGCATCGCCATTCCATTGTAAGAATATTATGTACTAAATACACAATTTGGCCGTCCTAAAACGGGAATCCTTCCCAGTTGGACAGACAAAGGTTCATTTTGTTTTTTATATATAAAATAAATAAATGGGCGACTCTCACAAACCGCGGAGCTACCAAAACAACTACGGTGCATAATAGTCGAAATGACTTAAAAATTGCCTTTTAGGCTGTTAACAAGAGCCAAATGCCTTAATTTGTTGAAAACGAAAAACTTATTATTTAATCAATTTTATTTGCACTTTTTTTCTTATATAAAACAAGGAATCTACTTTAATAAGAAAATACATTATTATCTTAAACGTTTAAAAGGGAACATGCATATGCCGAATTATTTATGTGCATAAATTACAAGTAAATGAATTTGAAAAAAGAAAAGACAGACATTTTCACGTTACGAATAACCTGAGAAAAATTTACATTCTTCCTCCTCCAATCATTACAAATAAGTACGGACAGAGAACGCTGCAACACAATAGACCTAAGATATAATTAATGAAAAAATTTAACTTTGAAATGTGTTGAAAAAATGGTTATCCGAAAGAGAGGCATTCATAATGTGTCTGGTAATCTGATTGATGACTGAATGGAAGCTTTGAAATGTATGACTGAGTAATTATACAATTTAATATCTAGTTAAGATGAGATATTATAGGTAACTATAAAAACATAAATAGTTTACAATAGTTTAACATAAATAGTAGGCTGACAAGAAATAAGTTTGGCTTAGCAGAACCTTGTTGCGTAAATATTTATAAATAGAAATAAACGTAAATGTTGGCTTTTGTAATAATGATAGTTGACTTCGTTAGTATAGGATGATCCCGCTACACCTAGATGCTAACCCAACGCTTTGAACCTGGCTGCATGCATAATATCATATAAACAAATCAAAAATATGCCTGCGTTATTTGGTCTCCATTCTATGATGTTCACATTAATCATATCGAATCCGTACAGCCTAGCTTCTTAAAATAAATTACTTGGATGCTAGGGCTAGAAAGAGGCGATTACTCGTACGATGAACTTGAATTAAAATTAAATGTTCATTTTTCAGGAAAAAATAGGAAAGACTTTGATCTCATCTGCCTTTTCAAAATTATTAACAGTATAATCGACTCACCTACTTCGTTGCGACTAATCCCTTTCAGTATTCCTTCTTGTAGACTCAGAAAACGTAATTTTCTTTTCCTCAATCAACAGTCCACAAATTATGGATCCAATTCAAGTCAGGATCCTGAATTTTTTGGTGCTAGTCTCAATGATTTTTGTCATTGCAAGTAATATTTTGTATTGATGTGGCAGAAGTTGCGAACTCCATAAAAACCTTGTTCCTGTCTTGACTTGAGATTATATTTATTCTTTTTGTGTATTTTTTTTGTCATAGCTGTAAGTTTTTAATTTTCCCATATTGTAACATTTCTCTTTGTATTAAAATTGTGTATAGGTGATGTGTTGTAATTGGACTAGGTACGTTAGTTAATAAAAAAATAAATTTGATAACGTCAAATTAAACATTGCTATTATTTGCTTACATAAAAACAAATACGAAATTCTTCCATACCATATATTATAATAAAACAAATATGAATATTCCATACCACTTAACACTGAACAGATAATTACCAGAAGTGTGATCTATTACGTTTTTAAAAAGAAAACAACTGATGTTGTCAATTTACATAAAACCTGTCGATTCCCGGCCAGAGATAACCAATGAAATTAATTTTCAGATAAAGAAATAATTTAGGTGTTTTGAAATGTTTGATCATTTCTTTAGAAAAAAAACAGCGAATTTCTGATATTTTACGGACAAGCCCACACTCAATACGTTTCTATGCGTGTGTGTCTTCAGTGGTCCATACAATAATGCATTTTTATTCAACTCAAACTACAGAATCTTTTGATAAAATGTTATTAATAATGCTTTTTTATTTTTTTATTATTTAATATATAGTTAATACATATCAAACAAGTCCTGCTAAGCTAATTGAATTGGCTTGTCAACAGGTGCTCAAAGTTTAACTACATATACATTTTTAAAAGTTATAATTTACATCTTATATCTACAAAATCAACAATTTTTTCATACAATTTTTCATACATATAAATATTTTTTTTCCGATAGCCAATTTTTCACCATAATTTCGGTTGTGGTATGTCTGTTACTCCGGTTCGATGAACTCTAGAAATTAGAATTCAAAATTGGAATTGCCTGTTGGAATAATTATTCAGACAGGCGAAAAATTAGATACGGAAATTAATTTATTCATAATTCTGTATTTGAAATGTGTGTATCTCTTTTAAAATTTTTGATGGCAGTCGTAATTATTCAAGTATACTAATGGTGTTCATTTGAAAGCCAAATTTCTGACTGTCTCTAAAATTTGTTTATGAAGGGCAATGATCCTGAGGCAAATATTTTTGTGACATACTTTCAGCTTCACAAATCCCATTACTGTAATATTCCTAATTTTTGACCAATTTTCGCTAGTAAATAAAAATATGTGCTAGAGTATACCCGCTATTTTCGTCCTCGTCTGTCCGTGCGTGACTGCAGCTAATTTGATGCGCATTTTCCACAAGCCGATGCGCTACGATGAATAGGATTTAATAAAAAAATTGAATTCCGCGGTCCATTGATTTTCAATTTGTCCCTCACACCGACGAGCGCCCAAGTTTTACACTGTTCAAACTACTGCATTTTTGAACATTGGAATAAAAAAACTCGTTCTGGTGAAAGACACCCATTCAGATTTGAAAGGTTGCATGATATGGTTTTAGCCGTATTTGATGACCTGATCTTAATAATACGTACTTTTTCACCTTCCTTACTACCTGTTTCATCTCTCGTAACATATCTCAATTGAGAATACCATAATCCCAGTGGCTTCAGAAGGTTAAGAGTAGTTGGGACTCAGTTGTGCGGTATTCACATAAATTAAGTCTTGGCCAGCAGATATAGGACATATTCACATGTTTCGTTTGAGAGCCATTAATATTGCCTTCAGTGATTAAATATAAAAAAATAGGTTTTACTCGTTAAGTTATTCCACTATAAAAATATTCAACAAAGTCTTGTAGAAAAGTCAAAAGACGTCGCAAATAAAATGTATGTATATATATTTTTTGTCTGCTATCTTTATGTATGATTGCAAGATTTTAGTCAAACTAAATGAAATCTAGATAGTGTTGTGGCGAGAGAATAATCCAGATTGTCTCGCTAATAGTAAACAACACGACCTACCTATCTACTTGCGAGTTACTACCGAGAACTACCTACTCGCGACGTCTAGAGCTACCTACGACAATACGTTGCGAGTTGGTCTGGCACATTACGCCAACTCCCGTACATCACCGCCTACAAGGTCCACCGCACCTTCGGCTTCGGAACTGGAGTACCTGAAGACCCATGTTCTTCGCCAGTTCCTGACCGTCAACGAGTCCGGTCACCAGCAGCGGCGTCGACTCACTGACCCGTGTTTGACCTGCACATCATCGCCTGCATTCGGAGTGTACAACATCAGTCCTAAGTCATCTCTCATAACGGCTACCTGACTCACCAAATAAACACTGTGACATTCACGACCTCTTTCATTTGGTACCTCCTCACCTGATCCCCAAAGTGTTTTTGAAAAAAATTTACGCGTATATATATATATATATAATCGACTAAAATTTTGCAATCATAAATAAATATGGCAGACAAAAAATTTGCGTCACTTCAATGAAGATAATCTTGGCAGCTCTCAGTCGAAGTATATATACAGTTGTAAAAAGTTGATATGGTTTATAGCTCAGTGGTCAGAGCACTTCCACGATAAGAAAGAGGTTCTGGGTTCGATTCCTGCTGAATCTTTTACTGTATTTTACGTTTCACATCTTTCGTTTGACAGTCGTTAATATTGTCTTCAATGATTAAGGCGATGCCAAACGTAGTAATGCAAAATCATGTGTTTTTGGTTTGAAAATTTGGTCGCCTAGAAATGTTTCAGATGCTTTAATTAAATACTGCGAGTAGAATACATCTTGGCCTTTGAAATAATAGAGCATTTTTTAGATACGTCTTTTTACAAGCCCAGAAAAAAATAATGTATAAGGCCTATGAAAACTGCTCTAAAGTTCAAAATCTCCTACTTACGAACCCATTTTTGTTTATGATTGTATTGCATAATGTGAAAAAATTAAGTTATTTATAAAATGATCGAAAAAAATTAAATATTTATGCCTGAACATCCACAAAATAAAATGGCACTTTTATAAAGGCACTTTTTGGCCATGTTTTTTTCTTGCATAAATCAAAACATGCGGATGGTGTTAAGCGGGAATTTAAACCTTATCGCCATCTAGGTAAGAGTTGTTATTGATAACGGCTCAATTTAAAATATTACACGACGTATTGCATCGCCTTAAATAAAATATGTAAAAGTTGCTCATTGGAGGAACGCGTTTACTACCTGGTTTGGAGTTTTTTTTTTAACATGCATATTATTATTGTTTATGGCGAGGAAATGCTATTTTTGTTTTACATTATAATACTGTATGACATGTAAACATTGTATATTTATTGTAAAATATACAAATAGTAAATAATAAAAACTAAAAAAATGATCTGTAGATATTTAAACATCTTAGTTGAAAATCTTTCACATCTCGCTATACAGAGTGTCCTGGGTAAAATGCGTAACTTCGGGAGGTGATTCTACACGATAGTAGATAAATAACTTTTTGAAATTTTCATCTTTATTTTTCCGTAGAAACAGTTCAACTTTTTTTCCTAAAGAGTACCTTAATAAATTGGAATTTAGAAAAAAGTTATTTATTTTTTGTACTTGTACTGTAATATAGAATCACCCTCTGAAGTTAGCGCACTTTACCCCCGGACACCATGAATTATACAACAGTGTTCAGGCATTATATGAGATCATATAACAAAATAAAACACTTCATGAAAATAGTAAAAGCAATAACCTGTTATCGATGAACAGAATATTTTGTATCGTTATTTGTCTGTGTATTCAGTATATTCACGTTCCCCACGAACAGATTCAAAGCTATTTATTGAAGGTCTATTACAGTAAACAACATTAAAACATGCGGAAGTTGTGTTATTTAATGATAAAACTGCCAATCGTTGGACGTAGAGCATAGAAAAAGTAAGGCGTTACTAACACATTTGCACCGAGAAATTTGACATGGGAACGTAGCGTGGATGAAATACCATTCCTTTCAAGAAAAGTCACGCTGGGGTTAAGATTTCCAGAAAATTATTTTCTGAAAATTGAATATATATTATACCAAAATATTAAATATTTGGATAAAGATAAACTTTGTTTCGTCGAAGGGAAAAATGTACGCAATCAACTTACACATTTTAATGATCCTTAAAAGATCCTCATAAATCATATTAATGTAACGTAAAATCATAAGTAAATACAATCAGATGGTAATAGTAGTAAGGCCAAATGAGTTGCAGTACGAGTTAGTTGGTCACATGATAAGATATTGTTATAAGCAATAGCTAGTTAGAGGATTATGAAAGAATACATAAAATAAAATATATCCTTAAACGTTTCATGAAACTTCGTAGATAATATCCATTTGCGATCTTAATGCTGGAAATAAACGTAAAATAAAATAAAAATCGTTTCAGCATCGTATATTTTAAAGGGTTCCTATACATTATGAAATCTCTATATATTGAAAGAAAATCCTCCTACAATGAAAACTGATGAGGCGATAAACATAAGAAGGGATCCTTTTGAAGACTTACGGGGCAAAACTACAACACAACAATCCGCAGCCCCTCGGCGACCGACCCGCCTGACAATAGGGCGAGAACAGGAGAGTGCTGAGAGTGACGGCGCTGTCAGGTGGGATTGTGTGATTCAACCCTCAGATCCAGCGCGTGATTCATTGAAACTTCAGATGCGAGCTGAAGTAATCGCCGGCGAAATGGAAAAATAATGAATTGAGCATTTACAGTACTCGATATTAAAAAAAAACACACACAAATGGACTAAACACAACCGCGGAAGTAGTAATTGTTTTCACAAGAAAAATGTCTGTTGCTGACAATGGAAGGTGTTCCCGGTGTGTTGTGATTACTTTAAAAGAATAAAATATACTTTTCTTAAAGTATAAAATTTAATAGTACCCTGGAAAATCCACCAAACTTTGACAAGTAAAACAACGATGTTGTGTAAAACATTTTAAATCTTATTTATCTTAACTTACTGTTTTCATTAATACATCGTGCGCATATTTTATAAATATACTTTGAACGATGACGAGTATAGCGAAGGTAATAAACTGGCAACGAATTAGAGATTGTTGTCCCAAAAATCACTCAAGTGTTATAGTTTAGTTTTAGTATTGGAAACATTCGAGATAAGTAGTTTCTATTGAATAATATCTTCGAGACGGTTCTCCGAAGGGGGGTATCTACAGTTTAGTCCCTTATATAAGGAGTTGGGGGTGGGTGGGTCATTTGTGAACCCTTGTCTTCGGGGTGAAATAATATTTTCTGTGATTATTAAAATGTTTTCGATTTCGGTTTTAAGTCTTAGCTACAAAATCTCAGAGGCATACAGAGGGTGAGTCATAATTCTCCCTGTCGAGGGATTGAACGGAATAGAAACAGATGGCGTCCAATTTCGATTCGAGAGCAGCTTCATGAGGTAGCGGAAGAAGATATAGTATAGTACGATCATTTTGAAGAGATTCTTGCTTGTGTAGGGGTATCGTCGTATTACTGTATCGTTGGACTACTGCGGGGTAAGAGGTGACTTCGCTCGAGTGTTCCAAACTGCTTCGAACCAATTTGAGCCACTATTGGTGTGTGAAAATACATTCAAAAGTGCGCTCTTTAAAATGATTTGAACCCTTAAAATTTACAATTCTTGTTAATGACAAAAAGCTTCGTTATAATACCTGTGTGTATTAAATTTAATATCGTTTGAAATAATTGTTTTTGGAAGTTTGTTTTCAATTTCAACGCATTTAGGTGAAAAAGGTATTAAGTATTTCAAAGGAAGGTGTAAGGCTGTGTGAATTATCTGTGATTTTTTCCTCATTAATTTCAATTCGTATTCAGCTTTGATGAATATATTTCCATTAAATTACCATCTCTCGGAGCTAGATCACAAGAATGTCTAGAAATGACTTCCTTTGTTAAATCATTTGAGTTTTTAATACGATTTGTCAGACATTTGTCGGAAATAACCTCGAACTTTGAGTGGAATAATAATATTAGAATAATATATTATTACTTCCTGTTGGCGGCATTTATTTTTAATCGGGAGATATTTTCAATTTGTATTGATATTTCAGGCGACTAATTATTGCTTATAATTATTTGTTATCTTTTATGCTACGCATAAAACCTTGTCTTATAAAATTACTTTATCATTAAAAAATAAAAATAAAAGAACATTGAACTAAAGACGATCCTTGGAAACGTAAACATTGTATATAAAGTAGTAAGCACCATTGTTGAGATTAGATTACTTGTTGTTTTATTTTCTACAATCATATTGTTTAAAGCCACAACTACTCTAGCTAGAATAGATATAGAGAAACAACAGCATGAACATATGTTTTATTGGAAAGAATTAGAACGAAGTCCAAGGAACGAATCGTTTTGAAAGCAGGTAAAGCCGCCTTCAGACGAGAGACTTCTATTGCGGCGACGTCGGCGACGGCGAAGTCTCCATAGTGTCGCGTCTGCGCACACCTTAGTGTATTCAAGTTTTTAAGAATTTATTTGACGACGAACTTGGAAGAATAATATTAATGAATAATGCTGTAGAATGTAATTTAATAGCTTAGTATATTTATAAATGTTCCAAACCATAAATAAACATTTCTTATAATAAATACGTCGCCATATATTTTAACGACTTCTTTTTTTACAAATGGGTACTTTCGTTTCGTGGTGGAAATTAAATTTTGCATTGACGTTAAATACAGACTGAAATAGTTATGCAACAACATGACTATTCAGGAGTAATCGAGAAATTTGGCTGACACAAATTAATAAATGATCTAATAATCATTTGTCTATGATTAGTAACGAGACATGAAGAGCTAGGTAATAATAAACCCCCCCCAATCTCTTCAATTTTCCCCCTACACACAAACATCCTATGCTTCTCCAATTCACCTAGAATACGAGGGTGCCCTGTGTTAACTGGCTCTCTAGTAATCACGATTTTTTTAAATATTATTCTAGTGACCCAGTAATTTTAGTTAAACTAGCGCAGAGTGTGAAAAATCACGGGAAATCATAATTGTAGTATTTGTGAACCTTATTAAAAATTTCCATTTTAACAACAAATAATGTCAATTTTCTTTAAAAGAGAAATAATTATAATTTTTTTTGACAAATGATAAATTAGAGAGATCTAATAAATGAAATTATATGCTTAAAAAGAGATAAAATACAATCTGTAAATTATGCGACATGCAGTGTTTTTGTTATAAATATTGTCCTCTGCATGTTAAGTCGTATCTTCTACAAGCTTAAAATTGTGTGAAAAAACAGTGTGTTCTTCTAAATTGAATTTCCTTGTAAATTTATCAAAAATATAAACAAAACAAACACACACAAATAAATAATCATTAATTAATACATTCATTTTGGTATCTGTGTGTTGTGTGATATGATTTATACTTATCAGTTCCAATTTTGAAAATTAAAAGGTCATTGAACTAGAAAAAAATTTACGCAGGAATACATATTTAAATTTATGTACCCTTCTTTTGATACATATAGTATGCAATGTTATACCATCAGACGACAGTATTTGGTATTTAATTTTGTGGTGTAAATGAAGGAGATTTTAACGAATTCCGCTATAAATCTGGTGCTGACTAAAGACAAATTTCCATGAAAGTCTCTAGGGAAATTTCATCTGAATTTGAAATTATTTCACTGCATATTTAAGGCTTACTTACATGGTCCTAGAACCAAGGAGGGGGTACAAAACCCGCGTTCCTAAACTTTCATACATTTCTACACATTAGTGGAATTTTTCCAAATACATCCAAGGTGTTTTTCCGCATTGACGTGTGCAGGACTACGTGGAGGAGAAATCCACAGGTATTCTCACTTATCTAAAGCTCGCTTCAAAAAAGTATCATTTACTAACGAAACAATCGATTCAAGTAGGTACTTATGACTTTTAACATTTCAGCGCCGAAAACGTGCCTAACAGTTTGCACACGGTTAACAAACGACGCCCGTGAACGGGTTGTTTATACGTTTAATTCGTGTTTGCTGTAGATTTAAGATAGAAGTGTCGATTTTTATATTTCTTCCTTCCTACAACTCATAAACTCCATCCTCTCTTCAAAACCTTTATCAGTATGTAAATGCGACTAGTTTCCAGTAAAAGTCACAAAAGAATTGAACTTAAAAAAGTAACTTATGTATAATACTAGTGGTTTAAACATAATCTTAAAAAAGAGATGTGATATAAAAAAGTTAAAATGCGCATTAAATGGGAGGCTTCTGATTTCGATATACAAATATATATCAACAATACAAATCTATCTTAGCGCGAGACATTTCAAGTTCTTGCTGTATTTTTACACCAACAAATACGTGTTTACGGAGAAATTAGAATATTGTAGTTCAGTGGTAAAACACCAGTAAAGTGGTGAACACGATCCGGAGCAGCGCCCGGGAGCGTTAGGGCGAGGGAGGCCTTTAAATTCCAGCTCGAAATGGCCACTTTGCATTTCGGGACATATAAATGTCAACGACAGAATAACCATTTAAATACAAATGTCCATATTGGGAAACTCGACAAGAAATACTTGGCGATTGTAGAGATTTCAAATAAACGCGAGATCGCCTTGTGGCGCAGACGTTCAACGATCGATTTAATTGTTTAAAAAAAAATTTATTTATTTAGATTTTAGTATTGCAGAGTTCATTTGCTTGTAATATAACACGGTTACGATTTAGTAAAAGTTTCGAAAAGTTCTTCGTATTGCCAGAAATACATAATTTTATGTAATTAAACTAATTCACCGTGGGAATTGATCCCGACATTTATCAAAAATTTGAAAATGTTCTTTTTGATTACATTGGAAAAAAGTCTACCCAAACCGAATAGAAATTCATAAAAATTAGCAGAGTTGTAGAGTTAATAAGAAGTTTGGCCGTAGGGAGAGAAAGAAACGAGTAACAAGAACGTAAAGGAACTTAAAGCAAGGACTAAAAGAGAAAAACTCTATGTGACCATCCATTTTAGAGAGAGAAGAACAAGCTGTTTGCCATTTGTTGGCTGGTTGAACGGTAAGTGTAAATAATTTAATTTAAACCTTAGTTTTACAACTTGAAAACCACGATATTTTGATAATCAATCGGCCTATTTAACTCAGATTTGTTATTTACTTCAGTAATTTTTTTGTTAATGCTGATTGGGTAAGTATATATAAAGTTTTTTTTTAATTTTTAATTCAGATAAAAATGAAGGGTAAAAAATGAAGAAAAAATTACAAAATGATTGCATAACTCATAAGTATTAAGAATATTTTTTTTTCAGATACACACAACTTTCGGAAAACTAGTTGCCAATAAGGGGTGTATTCTACGCAGCGTTGTATTGAAATATACGAAACTATAAATATGACAAATATGACAAATTTTTATCTAAAAAATTGTAAAAAAAACATTCGAATGGGTTTGAAGTTATAAAATCGTAAAAATCATCTCCAAAATAGCGTCCTAGACAATATCTCCTTAAGCACGGCTGACTTGCAAACAAATATGCGGAGGTAACTTTGTAGTTCAATGATATTAAACCACTAAAAAAAGCTAGCTTTAGGTATCGCTGAGCGATATATACGCTTGACGGTGTTGTTGACACGCCCGCGCCAGGTTGAAGCTTATTATAACATTGATGAGAAAGGCCAAACATTGTAATAATTTTTTTATATATTTTTTAAAATTCTTTATTTAATATTAAATTTACAATTACATGTTATAACATAACATTAAGTTTGTTTTCTTTTTAATACATTACAGTACATCGTGATACACCTTTTTTTAGAGCAAATGCTCGTGTTAAAAAGGCGGAGAAACGCGTGTAAATAATAATTTAACATATTTTTTCAGAGAGAAAGATCATGAAAAGAATTTTTATTTTTTTTACATACTATATATATATATATATATATATATATATATATATATATATGTGTAGAATAATGTTCTCGGTTTACCCGCGTAAAGTAGTCCTTAAAAGGACTTTTTAATTTCTGACGTTTCGGACAGATCTCACTGTCCATCTTCAGAGGCCTTATGTCCTGAATTTCGTCTCAAACTGAACGCTTTCGCGTGTCTGTCTTTCTACCGTCAAATCACTATCAACACGCATACTTCGTCCTAGACATAAGAATTGATAAGCACCCACTTGTATCTTGACTTCTGGACCGAACAGACACGCGAAAGCGTTCAGTTTGAGACGAAATTCAGGACATAAGGCCTCTGAAGATGGACAGTGAGATCTGTCCGAAACGTCAGAAATTAAAAAGTCCTTTTAAGGACTACTTTACGCGGGTAAACCGAGAACATTATTCTACATCTTACACCCGTGAAAACCTTAACCATAACATATATATAACAAAATTATATCAAATAGAAAGAGAAAAGGATGTAAAAGAAGGAAAGAGATAAGAATAAGAAATAAGAGAAGAGGATTTCAATATAATAATAATTGAGAGATTATATTGTATTTTTAAGTATAAACGATTTTAATATGCTATTGATATAGTGTTTTTATTGAGCTTTTGAATTTTTTATAATTCGTTTCCAATCTTAAGTTAAGAGGTAATTGGTTAAACCATTTGACACCAAAATATTTATAAAATTGTTGGGCTGTGGTGGTGTTACAGCGCGGGATAGTTATAGAGCCAAGAATACTTTGTCTATTGCTGTTTGAAAAAGTTATTAAGTTGTCATTGTTGAAACAATCTTTATGTATTTGAAAAAGAGTTATTTTTTTATAAATAATATGAAGTGAAGGGACTTTAAATTCTTGAAATAATCTAATTGTGGGGTAATCATACGGTTTTTTAAAAATTATTTTTATTAATATTCTTTGGATGATTTCTAAAGGTAAGAAAGAAGTTTTGAATGCTCCACCCCAACCAACATAGATTAGCACCTACTTCTGATTTGTTTTATCCTCTTTCGTCTTCACTGTATCTTTAAGTACACTTCATGTAGTATAATTTCTTTTCAGGAAACTGTTTCCATGTCAAATGTAACATTATGATGTAACAACTATTAACCTATTATGTATACATTACTGCCGCCATGGATGAAACCACAGTATCCTCCTCGAGTACCTCAAGGACGGTGGTGTGTTTTTACTTATGACCTCATAATAACACTTTCCCAATACATGCGAACATCTCAGCACATCCTTGATAAGTCAAAACTTTTGTAAACGGTGTATAAAAAATAATAGAAATAAATAAATAAAAATTTCAAAATATAACAATCCTAAGTATACGTGGAACACACGAATGAAATAATATTTCTGTATTTTCCATCAAACTAAATGTTCTAATTAGAGAAGCTCGCATCAAAACTCCTGAAACTAAAACCGCGAGTTTTGAAAAAAGGACATAAAAAGTAACATCAGCAAAGCGCCGACCTTCGTACGTTTTTGTTCCCTTAACTCGTAAATGACACATTGTATCATTACCGCTGTAAGCTGGAGGGAGACATCATTTTCTATTCCAGCGTAGTTCGTTAATTTCCTAGTTAGAGGGAGATAAAGTGTTTAAATACCACACTGGTGTACCACATATTCGTCCTCAAAGTTGCAAAACGTAAACTTTTACGCTTCATAAAATTTAACTGCAAGCCGTTTGTTACCTGAAGTACCCACCTACTCGTGGCAGGAAACTTTAATACACGAACAAAGTTCGAAACGATTCCATAAAAAGTGACGCTAAAATGAACGTAGCGCCTAGTTGGTAGTTAGAAGACATCTTTTCCTAGGATATAAATTTTAAAATTGAAGTTAGCTAGAGCGGGTGTATCGTTCTCAGACGTGGGGTACCGGTGACCTGCGACTGACAAAATAATTTTATTAACTGGGTAATAAAATTACCTTTATTACGTGGTATTTAAATGTTTTTTAATACCTTTATTGTTATTTTTTAATGTTACATGATTACAATGAAGTCCCGTTAAACCGCTAGATAGAAATTTGTCAACGGGTTCTTAATAAAAATTTACATATATTTTTATTTTGGGAATTCTACATAACACATGACATTATTACTGTAAAGTATTCTCAAAAGACCTTAAAAATAAATACAAATTAGGAATAAATGAGATGAACCGCGAGAATTCGAACATTTTCTCACTCACGCATAATATCCTTTTCTACAACGGAGGATATTGTAGATCTTATAATGTGCATGCGGCTCACAGTTCACCAATCGGTGGCTTGCCCTTCCGCTATTTACCGAATGATATACTACGGATGGCCTATGTAAGCAAGTGCAGGGCTTTGAACCAAGCTGAGATCCTTAGATGGCCATAGGCACAGGACCCGATACTGGTAGCTAGGTGTATCGTCCCTTTTAATAAGTATGAAGAGTGCCTTGAGGAATTCATTATCTTTCGAAAATTGTCGGAAATAGCGCTCCTGCGTCATTTTATGCAAAGTTTGTAATATAAAAATGTTTGAAAAACGACAAAAAATGAATATAAAATCAGAAAAAAAATTAAAAGCGCTTACAGGGAAAATCTTACTCAAATCAAAGGTTACGACAAAAAATCTTTTCCACATATCCTTTTTTCAGCATGCATATCCTTCTAAAAATTCTTTAAATTTTTTTCCTGAGATGGGTAAATTTTAGGTTAGACATTGTATTATAAGGTTCTTTGACCGTATTTATTTTGATATCTGGGAATAAGTCCATCTCGTTCAGGGGATTTAGCACAGAGAAATCGATAACTTTAGAATGTCGGATCGATAAGCGTAAACTATAAATGATTTTATACTGATCCATAAACCCCCATGTCAATACGATATTAAAAAAATCCATCATCTGGTCATGGTGAGCTTGCAAAGTTCATGAGCACGGTCAAAATATGATTCCGACAGGCGGTAGATAAAATCTGCTGCTTTTGGCGAGGCCTCCAAGGTGTCGAATAAGCTATCTATACTTTTTGGATAATGTCGTTCGTTATGCAAAATAACTGGCTAAAAATGAATGAAGGTTAATTAACCAAGTTCTTAAGTTAAACTAAATATTATACAAGATCCACGGACGATCGAAACGCGATTATTTGATTCTGTTCCAACTTGAAAAAATAAAAATTGTTATTCATAACTGAGGACCTCATCAACTAATAACTCCCTTTTTAGTGTCAAAAAGTACATGTGGGCTGTCAATTTATGTTGAAGTTATTATTACATTCGACATTGTCAATTTATTAGTATTTTTTTTACTTTTACGTAGCCGTCTGACGTTTATTCATATACAAGCTGCTAGTATTGCATTACCGGTATCGGTTGGCGTATCAATAGTTCGACCAAGCTAGCTAAATCGCTACAAAATCTTCAGTATATCCATCTATCGATCCAATATTGTAAAATTATTGATATATACAGTCAACAGTAGAGTAATTTGACATTCTGAATCATCAATCGTCATACATTTATTTAAAATTATTAAAAATTTGGGAATTTGAATTGAAATACTAACCTAAATATGAATTGGCGGTCCGTATTTACTTTTTGCCGTTAAAAAGGGAGTCAATTAGTTAATAAGGCCTTTATTCACTTGGTAAAGTAACACTCAATAGTCTTTCTGTATACTAAATAAATATATTGAAGGTGATAGATGTGTGAAAAGTAGTTACTTTAAAAGATGGTTATTTTTTCGGATTTTTTATACTTACCTTAATTTTCATATCTTATTCTTAAAATATGTTGAACAACTGCATTTTTTCATGCGAATTCCACATAAGAATCCCAACTGTCTGGAGCCAGTAAGACTATGGCATCCCCAATGGGGTGTGTTGTGAGACGGAAGGAAGTGGAGAGAGGAAGGAGATAGGGAATATGAATTTGAGGAAGTACCTGGCTATTCAGATATGGTCACCAAACACGGCCAAAGCCATTTCAAGAGACGTTTCAATTCTTAATGGTGGTCTTACACAGGGGCGATACTAAGAGTATCTTCCAGCAAGGTCTTATTTAGTTATTCTTGATCAAAAAAAGAGCACAAGAGCTATATTATTTTCCAGCTACAGCATAAATTATGATCGTGTTCAATGAGGCAATTTATTTGTGATGTTTCCAATACCGGCATGGCCACATTTCAAACGTGTTTTTGTTGAAAGACGGGTAAATATTTGGCTCCAAAGTTAGCAACGCCAATATTTGCCTTTACTTTCACCATCAGCAATTAATTTACCACCGAGTATCATCATGAACACGGTGACCTAAAAAAACTTTCCAATTTAAGCGGAATACCTACCGACGGATCAGAATCAACCCACACCCGGGCCCAGACTGGGAAATATACTATAACCAACCTATCAAAGTATCGGTGGAGGGTAGAGAGTAGAGATAGGGCAAACATATTAGCCGGCGTGTGTCCGGGGCACACCTCTTAGGTAAACCTGTTAACCTAAAGTTAATCAAAATTACATGGTACAATTCAGAGGTTATAAAGTTAGGTAAATCTAATTATTGAAGACAATATTAGCGATTCTCAAACGAAAAATGGAAACAGAAAAAAACATAAAAAGATACGGTTGCATCAAAGACTTGAACCCAGGACCCTCGCCTTGCCGGGGCGCCGCTCTACCAACTGAGCTAATGGGACCCTATCTCTTTCGGTCATATTTAATTGTATCATAATTCGAATAAGAACTGCTAATATGATTTAAGATTTTCACGGCCAAAAGTATTTTTGTTATTTGTTTTTGGGGTGTTATGCCGTGTTGCGCTAACTCCTTCTTTAGCCAACGTTTCGGACAACATTGCAGTGTCCATCATCAGGGCAGATGTGTTATTTGAGGTTTGTGTAAAAATGTGAGCTTATGTATGAGGTTGTGATACCGTGTTGCCAGCTCCAACCCTCTGAGCTAACATTAACGTATCATTTTTTTTTTTTTTTTTTTTATATATTTTTTTTTATTTAAAGTGGTTTTCTTCGTTTAGCTCTGGTGTATCCGTCAATTACCGGATACCAAGAACTATTGAGCTTAGCTCCATCGTCTCTATTAATGTTTACGGGATTTTTATGAATTTCAATGGCTTCCGTAATCAGCCGTGCTGTATATGTGAAGAACATAAAATCGGAGCGGAACTTACGAAGCTGACCGATGCACTGGAGCGTAACGGTTACCCAGCAAGTCAGACAAGGCAAATCATAAGAGCCAAATCTGCACCAAACGAAGACAGAATTGAACAAGAGTCGAAAGGCTGTGCCTTCCTGCCTTATGTGCACAATGTAACAGACAGAATTGCCAGGCTATTGAGAAAGGAAAGTATCAAGACTGTCTTCGGAACAACAACAAAGATACAGGACTTACTGAGGTCTGCAAAGACTAAGTTTCCTCTGGAAACAGATGGAGTGTATAAACTCAGCTGTTCCGGATGTGACAAGGTCTATGTAGGCCAGACAGAGCGGACTATCTCCAAAAGGATTTCAGAACACTTCAGAGCTTGCAAACTCGGCCACCCTGACAAATCGGCAATTGCCGAGCATTTGATTGACACTGGGCATTACTTTGGATTTGTTCCTGAAATCCTGGGGAGACCCAAAACTTATAGAGCACGGCTGATTACGGAAGCCATTGAAATTCATAAAAATCCCGTAAACATTAATAGAGACGATGGAGCTAAGCTCAATAGTTCTTGGTATCCGGTAATTGACGGATACACCAGAGCTAAACGAAGAAAACCACTTTAAATAAAAAAAATATATAAAAAAAAAAAAAATGATACGTTAATGTTAGCTCAGAGGGTTGGAGCTGGCAACACGGTATCACAACCTCATACATAAGCTCACATTTTTACACAAACCTCAAATAACACATCTGCCCTGATGATGGACACTGCAATGTTGTCCGAAACGTTGGCTAAAGAAGGAGTTAGCGCAACACGGCATAACACCCCAAAAACAAATAACAAAAAAAAAAAAAGAACTGCTAACGTTATTATATATATATATTTACAGGGTTTTCCTATAAGAGGTGTTATTTTGATATTCAATCGTAAAAGATCAATGGTTTCGTTGCTTTTGTGAAACGTAGCGCCGTTTTGTTGAAAGTAAACGTTGTCCAGATTAATACCATCCAACTCCGGCCATAAAAAATAATTAATCTTCTCTCGATAACGCAATCCATTCACCGTAACTGTTGCTCCAGCCTCATTTTTGAAAAAGTAAGGTCCAATGACTCCGCTGGACCATAAACCGCACCAAACAGTCACACGTTGAGGATAGAGAGGCTTTTCAATAATAACTCTTGGGTTTTCCGAGCCCCAGATGCGACAATTTTGCTTTTTGACGAAGCCACCGAGGTGGAAATGGGCCTCATCACTCAAGATAATTTGCATTTGATTCACTAAAGTTAATTTTAATAATTTCAATGCGTTGTTGAAGCGTGTATCGTTTCATTTTTATTAATGGCGTAGTTTCTACTTGTCAAATGTCAAAAAATGGCAGTTTCAAAAGTAACATCTACCGAAATAGCGGGCCATTCAAAATAACACCACTTATTGGAAAACCCTGTATATACATATATATTTACTGATTTTATATATACATAGTTCGAGTTGAATCTGGTGATCATCCATAAAGATAGTAGCCAATTTGGAGTTAGGGTGTTGTTCTTGTCTTGGATGCAATGATGTTTAATTTTTTTTATATATTTGGTGGGCGTAAGTGTTGTCCCGGATGCGGCCGGGAAGTGTCGATGTCGCCTGAGCGTGCGGCGGATACTGCGCGCTAATTGGCGCGCGGGAGTTGGGCCACCCCTTACCGCCGGCTCGGGTGACGCCGGGTGACGCCCGCACCATGGCACCGGAAGCGAGGAACCCCAACAGTTGTGTGATCATTTTAACAGGCTTTATCGGACAGTAAAAAGCTTCCGACTAAATGATAAGTGTTTGGAAGCGTTGATAAAATACTGTGTTTAAATTTTAGCGACGATTAAAGTATTTATGAATTCCCTTGCAAAATTACTATGAGGTCGTGTTGACATCCTAATATCGTTATTGAATTGATTATTTGAGACTGAATTATGATATTGGAAGTAATATTGTTGAGAAGAAAAAAAATGGGTAGGTTTTTACCAATGTACGAGTGTAAGGGTTTTCATACTTCAAAGGGTTTCTTTGTAATCGTTTCTGCAGATGGAGATATTACACATTGGGCGAAGTTATACTTTGACGGTATTCAAATAGACATATTGAAACCAAATAGAAATGGATGGATGTCGAATGGCAGGGAGGAATATATAGCTTTCATAAAAAAATAGTACACTGTGATCTAAATTTCCCAAATCTACACTTCTAGAAAAGTCATTATAATTCAGGGAGTCAAGCAGATCGATTTTTTGAAAGGAAACGGAGAAACGTCCAATTTTAATTCGGACCAATGATTTTTTTAGTTGTGTGAATTGACGGAACTGACGCTGTATCGATAGAATTGTCCTTTGAGTCTCGGAATATTATTGGGATACGACTAATTTGATAGCAGAGCTCTAAACGGTTGGATGCTTCAGATCTATGTTTATTCTTGTTGAGTCCTTGCTTCATTACTAAGGATCGTGACCCCCGTTCAGGGGCGCGCTACCAACGAAAGTACGTAAGGAATGCCTACCTTTCTTTACTCGAATAAAATTACGATTTTATAACATTACTATCGGACCGCAAAGCTTCGCTATTACTTATGTCTTTTTCGGGAGTCTCTGGCATATTCTTTCACAACACAATTTTTGCTTAAAAAACTACATTACATCGACTTTCATTCGACACCGTATTTCATTCCGGTGCAGAGATATTGCGTTAAGTAATCCTCGGGAATCCACTTCTTCTACCATTCAAAACACGCTCTAAACATTTCAGCGATATAAGTTGAATACTTTTAGAATTTACGTAGACTAAATTCTTATATATTAAGAAGATTACTAGATCGATCAATTTACACTTTCAAAAATACGCGCCAAGTTTTAACTAAATATTCGCACCGACCACAGCTTTTTTTTTTAAATATTTAAAAAAAAAAAAGTCTTACATAAATAAGTCTTACAAAACTGGTAATAAGTTAGTTTGATTGTGAGAAATCTTTCTTTTATTTACTTTCTTATATTTGTACAGTATGTATTATCAGTGAATTTTAGTTCTTAACGATAATATTTTACTTGATACATATTGTAAAATGATATTAAAATTAGATTTTATTGTTTTAACCATTTTCTACGGCATGTAAAAATGCATATTGCATAATATTTAAAAACTATAATTACAAAGAATTTTTTTTTCATGTTCTACAGAGGTAGAGTATAAAGTGTATATCTTACATTTGTTTTTATTTTCGAAATAAATGTCTCTTTTTACGGCTTCATGAAATGCATTAAAAATTTCAGAAATGTTACTCGTCTTTTTTTATCTCAGGAAATATTTTGTGATTTATTAATAATAAACGTTCGTGCTTCATAGGTTTTATAAAATATATTTAATATTATAAGGTATCAAAGGCAAACACAAAATATGCAAAATGGACGCACACGTCATATTCTAATGTTTTTTTCCTTTAACATAAAAAATGAACATATTTGCACGACGCTCATATTGCTCATTCAAGGAATGAGTCGCTTGTGTCAATGTCGAAAAAGGCCAAGCCTTTCGATACAAATCACAAATTTTGTAGCAATCAGTGCCATCTGTTGGTAGATACTTCTATTATTTAAAATACCTTTACCAACGAAAATCAATTAATTTCACTAATAACAATAATTATCAAGAAATGTTTGCTTTATTTCAAGCAAATGCAAGGTCATAAATTATGTAAATTTTATATGTCCAGTAATTGGTTTGTAGCACGCATATATAATAATAATAACTAGCAGTTAAAAACCCGCTCCGCGGGTTTTTGCTGCTAGGCCCTGCGGGCGGCACTTGGTTGGGCTGCGCCCAGTTTAAGTGATACTAACAACAGTTACATTTAATAGATAGATATTAGGTCATTCACAGAGAGAGGGTGAGTATATATTGTTAAAACACGGAACAGGAAGGAGTTAATGAATAATAACATGCTCAATTTAGGCATAATAAGAATGACAGTTGTTTGAATAAATGAAATTTTACGTAGGTATTTGTGATGGATTATTTCAAATGAAACACTATTATTGACTACATGTCTACAACTGATATTAACTGTTATGGTACCTAATATAATTTGCTCATAGGAAGTCTCCTAGTGCTTAAATATGTGTTACAACCGTCAATGTCTATAAGTTGAATCAATATCGTATAGTTTGTCACAACAATTAAAGATAGTTATAACAAAGTTGACTGAAATAATAGATTATTACATATTGATTAATTGTACCCGTGTTTATGGATAATAGGAGGGTAATTGTGCGATGAGATTAGCAGTCGGTTAAATTAAAAGGTGTGAATTTTACTCCAACTGGTGGTAATTCTGTACCTAAAACTGTTACTGTATCTAATAAAGTTTAAAGTTAGATTATATATACACCTTCATCAGGAGAGTAAAAATCTATATATAAAGGTAGATTATTACAATATAGCGCCCCTGAGGTGATATCTCACAAAATGCAAATTGCAAATTGCTATGTAAATTGTCCAATTAATAAATAAATATAATGTTTACATTTTATTATGTACGTATGCATTGATATAAAATGGAAATAGATAAAATGATGTTATCCGATTAAACTTTATTTTATTAAAAAACAAATAACTTTTTTAACTTCACTTTATTATATACAACCAATACATGTTTCTTGAACGAAGTATACACCGAAGTCAAAAATTAAATATAGATTACAATTGGAAAGTAGAAGTGGAAGGAGGGGGGAGGGGTAAGAGTAGGCTGGGTTTATAAGAATTAGGAATTACAATATGAAAGACCAGTTAAGTGGGAAAATATTTAAATGACAGTTTAGAAAAAAAATTTCTTGTTAATTACATCTACTTTTATAACCATGTTCTCTTATTTCTAAAAATTCGAAATTATTTATTTGTGATGCTTTATATCCTGTGTGAAGTATTTTAAGATCTGAAAAAAAATTGCATATAACCATAAAACAATATATTCATAAGACAAATAACATTTAATAACGGTTATTCTATTAAATTGATGGTTGAAATACTAAATAAAATAATTAAACATATTATCTTCAAACTGTATTTTTACCCTATTTCTTAAGATATAAATAAACAATGGCGTAGAATTCTGTTTGTGGATAACGACACTTCTAAAATTATATATATAAACATTCCCGGTACTATTCAACCGGCGTTTTACACTAATAACAGAATGAATAAATATATTCTTAATAATAAAGATGGAGAAAATCAAACAAAAAAATCAGGAGTTTATAAACTCAATTGGGCTGGATTGTAATTTATTTTACAAAGGTAGAACCAATAGAAACTTTGAAGTCAGAACTAAAAAACATCTCAGGGTTCTAAATGGAAATAGTGAATCTGAGTTTGCAAATCATCTTTTGAATCACACTTTCGATAAAAATTCAGGTCTTAAAATACTTCACTCAGTATTAAAGCATCGCAAATAAATAATTTTGAAATTTTAGAAATTAGAAAACATGTCAATATAAAATCAGATATAATTAATAAGCAAAAAAAATTATAAATAATAATGAAAAATGCCATTGCAAAGTTGAAATAAACTTCCAGAAGAAATCTTATTATTAAACGCTTGATGTTCAAGTAATTTTGCATATTTAAATATACGCGCCAGTCTTGATTCTTTCTTACACCGCCAGAGGTGCGCTCTGTCGGCCACCTATTGCGTATCGGGTATCGGCCATATTGAATTAACGCGTGCTTTTTTCGTCAAACGTCAAACGTCAAACGTAATCACGTAATTGTGGATAATTTTCACTGTAATGTAATTAATCCAATGGATTATTAACTTTCTAAGACATATTTTCTTCGATATTATCCAAAAATTGTATGAACAGAAACAATATTTTTTAAGAAATATCGTATTACATGTGGCGATTCCATTTCAGTATGAAATCGTGTCTTAATTTTTAATGTCTTATTTAAACACAATTTGAATTTGACCAATCACAGGGCCTACATCGTCCAGACGCAAGCGTATTAATACTATCAGATGTTCATTTCACCTGGACAGATCGGTGTGTGTGTGCCTGCCATAAAAGTTTACATTTAAGTTAATACATAAAAAAATCAATATAGAAATAAATAAAAAATGAATAAATTGATGAACACTAACTAACTAACTTACCATCACGCCGTTTCCCCGCAGGGGTAGGCAGAGAGGACGGACCGCCAAACAACTCGGTCTTGGCACACACTTCTTGCCTCATTCACATTCATACATCGTCTCATACATACTCTTCTATTATTCTGTATTCTATTATTGATGAACACATTAGGACTTTATGGTGGCTTGAGTGAAATTCTCCATCTCTGGTGTAGAGGCGCTCCCTGCCACTAGGCAACGGCCTGGACAAGAGTGTTGTACGATCTCTGGTAGCGCTGACTCGTCCCAGCTATTCTGTGGCGCACAAAGCAGCAAACCCATGCACCCTTCCTTCGGTGAACATCTGTGAGGCGCTGCATCGCCAGGGGAGGCCAAATAGGGCTCTGTATGCGTAGCTGTACTTTATTTGGAGTGTGTTCATGGCGCCTTGTGTGTATGTCGTCCATAGCTCACTAGTGTAAAAGCTTATACAGTATGTTTGGATAAGTTGCTTCTTTACCGGAGGACTGCACTTGTTGAATCTTCTGGCAAGTACGTTAGCTCGTACACTCAGTACTCTTCTTTGGCGTTCTATGTCATTTTTATCATTTAGGTCATCGGTGATGACATGCCTCAAATATTTGATTTCGCTGCAGATTTTCAGGTTGGCCCCGCCGAGACGTATGGGTGGAATGACAATGGGACCAGTATTTGCTTTAAATATCAGCAGGAATGACTTTTTAGCATTGTACATCAGCCCGTGAATATCAACGTAAGCTTCGCATATTGCCAGAAGTTTTCTCATTGCTCTTACCGATGGAGCTAGTATGACCATGTTGTCTGCATATCTAATATTGTTCATACATACCCCGGCAATATGGCATCTGATTCTTGTTGTATTTAGTTCTTTACTAAGTTCATCCATATACACTTTGAAAAGCACTTTATATTCATGTGCAGTTATTTGGATAGGTTATTCTAACCAACATCGCCTTAAGCCAGACATTTGGTCATTTTTATTGAAAACTTACGACGTCATTTTGAAAATAGCAATTAATATTGTTTTTCAAGTAGCCTGCCATTATTGTGAGCCCCCAACTGGCCCTATATTAATTGCCCTGACGAATTAAACTTCTCCACTCCTGGCGGTCTTGTGAACTCAATTATTTTAATGCATCCGTGATCTTTCTCTGCTTCTTCTGCCGTCCACTTTGCCAGTGACCGAGATACCGGCAAAAAATAAATAATTTTATTTTACTCAGAAGCATTACGTATTTGGATATTTGTAAATTAATGTATTTTGACTCCAAAGATACAACGAAATAACGAAAGTCAATAAAAGTGAGAGTTTTTTAGCTCGTTCGACGAAACAAAAAAGGTTCTTGATTAAAAAATAATATTTAACCCAGATCAGTCACACATCTGCCTTTCTGTATGCTCAAAAATGTTGGACGCAGGTGGGCTTTAGGTAAAAACACCACTTATTATTCTAAAACACTTTCTCCCCTTTGAGTCATATGGGTTCAAATATCAGCGAGGGTGTAGTATTTGCAGTTGTCTTAAACCAGAAATCAGAATCGGGATATTGTTCGAAAGAGCTTTAGCTATGTTTAGGACTAGACAGAATATTATCTTCCCCTCTCCACTTCCTGCCATGATATCATACTTCTTCTGGCTCAAAGCAGTTGAGACCGTACTGTCATGACCACACAGTTAAAACAAATAAATAATACATTTAATACCAATAAGTAGGTAGATACTTTAATTTTAAAATATCTGATAAATCATTATGGCGTACAAAAAGTAGTATAATAAAATGCGAAAATAAATTCTAGAACCTCCATCATTAATAATTATCCGATACATAACTTACGTCACTTGCTTTGTAAAATGTAGGTCCCAGAAGCCGATCACTCAATTGGCATTACAAGGGTCATGCATTGATAATTCGGTCATCCGTCTCACGTTTAGTGTTCAGTACGTCTAAAGCTTGTATTATTGAATACAACCTGTGAGCCTTTACCTTGTTTTTCCCTTTGTCTGAGCGATGTCACTTTGAAATTCCGATAATCAATCAACTCGGAAGTTTCATCTATAAAAGTATCGCGAAAATAATGGAAAATTACAAAACGTAAGAGCACCTGCGACAAATAATATGGTTTCAAGACTGAAATGCCTTTATTATTTACGCATAATAACATTATTTGTTCTTTTAAAAAAGTATTTGAAAGTGTAAAATTGTAATAAAATGAATAGATAGTAAAGTGAAGATACTTTGCAGATTTGGAAAGCAGAAGTGGAAATTTGTTTGGCGAATCTTGATTAAATGATAGTTCTTCAACATTTTTTAATAAATTATCAGAAGAAATCAGAAGCATTAATGATAAAAAACAAATTTGGAACTATATAAAAAAATATTTTAGGGATATCACTAACAAAAAAACTGATCACCTAGTTTCACTTGAAAATCTCACAATTTATCCTAAAATACTCTTAATTATCCTCAATATCATTTTTTTTCTTCTTTCCAAATACAAAAATTTGTATGGTTTTTAATTTCGTAATTATTTTTTACTTTGTAACCAAGTTATATTATTTTTTCGCAAATGTACACTCCTCTTCCATCCACAAGCAAACGATTTTAATGGAAGTGTAGTATAAATTAAAACAGTATTAATTTATCCTTTTTTCTGTAAAATGAAGATACTTTGCAGATTTAGAAAGCTAAGGGCATCTTGATTAAGTGAAAGTTCTTGAACGTTAATTTACAGTTTTTACCGTAAAATGAAGAAAGCTAAGTGTAAATTTGCTTGACAAACTTAATTAAATAATGGTTCTCCAACGATTCCGAAATTGATCGTCTTCAGAAAACTAACATATTATTGTACGTCAATCGCAAAATTCCACTACAGAGCCAATCATATTTATTTTATGTTTGAAAATTTATTGATATAATAAAATTCTCATCAAAGGATAATCGTGATTGTATTTTTGCGGTTACTTCAGGGGTCGGATTTTTGAGGAAATAAAATCAAGAAAGCAGTATAAAAGGCTCGGAAAGGATATCCATATCCGATAGAATAATATCGTAAACCAAAAAAGTCAGTGTAAACATTTCACAAATAACTTTTCAAAGTCACATTCGGTCAAGAAGAATATCGTCCTTCAATAAGGTTACCTAAAAAAATATCTAGGGACTTTTTTCGCGTTTCCGTAATATCCATTGCTGTCTTGGTACTACTTTCTTTTCAGAAGCAGTATTTGATGAAATTGCGGTATGATACTTTCCAGAAAGATGTCGTTGTATTTTTGTGTATACCTTTTACATCAGTCAGTAACTCAGTTACCTAACGCCTCTAGCATATTTTTTTCTTAAGAAAGCCACTCCATTTTTTTAAACTTTATTTTCATTTGTGTTTCCCAGATAGAAGGTCTCAACGTTTTCAAACCGCGTTTAAAGCAGATTAAAACATTATATCCAATCCTTATGAGAAACGGTATGAAAAGGGCCCCGCAGCCGTTCCTCTTAATAGTTTATGAGATATTAAATAAGAATTGAAATTTTGTTTGGCTTTGTCTTGTCCATTAAGTTAAGAATAAGAAAAACCAACAAATTACTTTATTGTTTTTGAACTGTAATAATTATTTTTAACTTGATGGCAAACTCGTGATTTTTAAACATTTGTTTTTTTTCCTTATCGTGTTATTTATTTCTATTTTAATATCTTATTTTAAATTAATTGTTCTTTTCCACTAAGGTAAGAATAAAGAAAAGAAGTAAATTTTTCTTTATTATTTTCAAACTGTGAGAATTATTTTTAAATTAATGGTAAGCTTGACCATGTTATTTGTTTCTATTTTAGCATTTTATTTTTAATTAATTATTCTGAAGAAACATGTTTAATGGAAAGAGCTGCTAAAAAACGTAATATCAAACAATCTCAATCAGTATTGTGAACCAATCAAAGATTTTTTCCGACAAATTAGGTTCTAATCTTCTTTCATAATCATTTGCACAAGACTATTTTTATTTTTGCACGATACACTGACATCAGGAATCCTCAAAATTCTAAAGAAAACTTGTAATTTTGCAAGGTTTTGCTTTTTTCTGTTGAGATGAAATTCGTTTTTCGAATGTAAACATACAGATGTTATTTATCCTTTAAAACAGTTTTAAACTAATTTGTATTGAAAAAAAAAGAATTTTTCTGAAACACAAAACACATAAACAATAAAAAATCATATCACAAGTATTTGAAACCACCGCAGGTACTCGCAAAATGATTTAAGAATAACTGTCTCCCTTTATTTACTTTCAATTTGTCTCTAAGATTTGGATATGGTTCTACCCTCCCTATCACTCTGACGGGGACGTGTCCTCGGTCCCGCTCTGTCCTCACAAAGGATCTGACTTTTTCCATTTCCCTCCGTATAACCGTATTAAAATTTGATTTTCTTTTTATGTCTTTACAGACATAACCTGAGAGTAGCGTGTTCCACAGGAAGTATCCCCATTCCGTCCTGCCAAGAAGATAATATTTTGATAAGCTTACATGTATTTTTTCAAAGTTTGATAAAATAGTAGATCCATACATCAAATAAAGTGGGTTTGCGTTAACGCATTTAAAATATTGAACTGCTTTTTTTTCAAACATCCGTCAAATAAAATACATTTTAGATAAATAATATCTTCTTGGAAAATAAATCACATTTTTTGAATTTTAATCCCACTATGTTCGAATATCAACTATATTTAACACATGCAGAGATTTTTTTTCCTTATATTTTTTCTTTAAAGTCTTTAATTCTTACGAATTGCAATTTTTTAAATTATTCCTGCCTAGGTATATTTGTTAATCATTTGGGAAGATGTATGTCAGCACAATAAAAAAGAAAATATGTCACTTATGGACTTGTTAGATCGGAGAGCAGAACGCAAAGTCGCTCGAACAAATTGCCAGGTTTTTCGCCCCAATGATAAAATCCCCACATAAAGGGTGCCTTAGAAAGCCTGATAAGAATAACTACGATACTTTTGCCTTTCAGGTGTGTTTCATTCAAGGGGCACAAAAGAGGTCCCTGTGAAGCAAAATTTATAAATCTTTTCCATTAATACTGCGTACAGCCTTAAGTAATATCATTTCTTCTGAAAACAGTTTCTTTTGAGCCGCCTGATGTACGACTGGCCCCGGCCACCTCTCCGCCTCTCCGCCTCTCCGCCTCAACGCCTCTCCGTGAGAGAAAACACCTGCTCGTGGCGACAAAGCCTTAGCTTTTATTAATAGGCTTCTTTTAAATCTATATCCCCAACTCCTATTGAAGGTCCTGCGGTCACGTCGCTGCCAGGGAGATTATCTCAAAACGAATTAACAAAAACAGTTTTTTTCTAAATGTATTTTTAGGTGATGCTATAAAACATTTAACAAAAAGTTGTTGAACATTTAATTTTAACTAATAAACCATTAAGCAGGTGGAAAATATAGTTAAGATTTTTAATGAACAAAAGTTATAAAATAAACAACAAAAAAAATCACTCAGTAATTGAACTGTTCGTCTTTTTATCTTGTGGTGGTGACGTTTCGTTATTCATTACGAGGTTCGTTTTATCTCTATTTAATTTTATTAAATTTCTCACAAATGGATTGGTTTAGTATCTCAAAATACTAATTTCGGTTTTCCTGCGTGAAATTATTAACGTCCAATGAACTCAAATTTCAAAATTGAAACAGAATGTGTGAATTTAGACTTGCTCTGCCACTGAGATAATTCAACCCTATCGTTCTCGGTCGTATTTAATCTTATTGTATCTTTCTCGACTAAGAACTACCAACAATATCTTCGTTTTCTTTAAACATATTTTATTGGCTGCTGTTTATGAATGTATAATCGCAAGATTATTTCCGAACTAAATGCAAATCAGATAGTGCCTTTTATGTACATTGCCCCACACACGAGGAATAATCTCAATGAAAATAATGTCCCTCAGGGCCTATGTTGTCTTTTGAGATGCTGTGTGGAGGGTCTTTCTTAAGGAAATGAATTTCTGTGAAGGTAAAAGGTATGAGGGTTGGGTAGGAATCTAGGGATCAGTTTGTCCTGGAATGACCTGGATCACTTTGTTACGGATATATTATAAATATATCCCCCCCACAACGGCGCATGGCGATGGGTCGATATACCAGTTGGAGAAGTCAAAGGGTCTCTCCAAGCCAGCCTCTCTCGATCTGGCACGCCACGCAGCCGCTGGTCAAGCGAATCCTGAACTCACCTCACCCAATGAACCCAGACACCCCTGCTAAATCACAAAACGTAGCGAACTATTTTGGTGACCTATGGTTACCTTCATTTATCCAACAAATGGTTCCCGGAGTGGCGGTACCGAAACCCGCTTCCCAAATTGATAATATCTTGTATTTTTTTTACGTGCGACAACTATTGAATTTTTTACAAGCTTAACATATGTTCTATTTATTTTTGGAATAACTCAATGAGTAACACCGTTATGAGTAAATGGGTTACTGTAAACGTTAAAATTAAATCCCTGGCAAGGCTGAGGTCATGGGTTCGATTCCTAGATGCGAACGAATATTTTTCTGATTTTTATGTATCAATTTTAGTTTGAGAGTCGCTAATATTTGCATCAATGATTAAATAATATAATTTGAGGTGTTACTCATTAAGTTATATAAAAAAATCATATACTATTATTACAGGAGGAGACAATGAATGAATGAACTTGGGAAAACTAGTAACCGCATCGTGTAAAGCAGAATAAACAATGGATCATTGCGGATGTTCTGTAGTAAATTTCACATGCACCCGGAACATCGGTCACCATAATAATAATAATTGGATGACTTGTATAGCGCCGTTTTTGTGCAAAATCACCTCAAGGGCACTGTACAAATTTATAATACATTTCTACAGTGATCTATGTTATTACTAACTATTTATGAAGATAATATACAGTACAATACTTACCTGGTAGGTCACTTGAGATTAACACTTAATTAACATTATCTTTATTAGCGAAATTTAGATACAGGATTTAGAACATAGTTGGAAAATTGAATATAACTGGACTTTCTCTCAGGAATGGTGTATTTGATTTAAGGGTATGACAGCCTAAAAAGGTAAGTTTTTAGTTTAGACCTGAATTCAGTTGGACTTGTTATGGATCTTAGTTCCGGAGAGAGTTTATTCCAAGCCTTCGGCCCAGATACTCCGAAAGCGCGATCACCAAACTTAGTATTTGGCTTGCGCTTAGGTTATATCAGTCTGCCTTCAGCTGATGATGTTGCTGATCTAAGAGTTGACTGCCTCAGATCAGTTTTTTCCGGGACGCATAGTTCAGAGATGTAGGGTGGGGCCATTTTATTGATGGATTTAAACACCATCCAGCACAGTTTGTACTGGATTCTTTCAGGTCACTTGAGCCAGTGAAGGTTACGAAGGTGTTTTGAAATGTGTGAATATTATGAATCTCTGGTTATGAGCCGCGCTGCTGCATTAAACACCATAGCTCTCCATCAGCGACCAGTGACCATAGCGTAAGACTCACAGGAGTAGATGAGCATCCTTTATCAGGATAAATAAGGGTAATTGTTAAACTTTATCTTGAACATCGAAGGAACGACTGATTAGTTTAATTTCAAGAAGAAAAGCGAATGCAAGGTTGCCGTCTGCGGTGTTAACTCACTGAACATCATCCCCACAGAGGTAAGCAGAACGGATGAAATGCCATACAACCTGTCTTGATATACCCTCCCTTATTCACCCCCATTTATATTTTTTCTCTACATAAATATTCTTCTCTTATACCGAGCTTGACATGACTCGACTCAAGAATATGATTCGCTTGAACTTGTCATGTCTTCCTTTTGCAGTGTTAAATCCTGTATTGTGGATATTGTAAGCTGGCCCACCCTGCCCCACTATTGGGGGTGGGTGGAGCAGGCGAAGTTACGAAACTGAAGGCAGACATCTAAGAATGACGCGAGATGAAACACGCTATTCCCTTTTGACGCCTGACTTGTATGGGGCCAAAGAGCGCCATTTCATAAAGGCGAAATCCGAAAAGATGAGTAATACATTAAAAAGGTACATTTATCATCCGAAAGAGAAAAAGCCCCGCATTGTTGTAGGCTAATAGCTTTTTTATGCGCTACAGAGGTAAGAAGTCGGAGAAATGATAAATCATTTCGTAAGGTGGCGTTTTACAAAGATCCCGGCTGTCTATGGGAAGCTTAAAATATTTTTCAATTGTATGAAAGGAAGAATGACAAACATTTCTCTTTCGCGAAACGTAAACATTTATTTTAAACAATTTTCAGTGTGTTTTCTCAAACGGATGTTTTCTTTGCACTTTATTGGAGACATTTTTGGAAATGTACAAATGGATGCTTAGAATTCCTGCAACCAAACAAGTATTGTTTGGTTAACATACAAAAAAATTTAAATAAAAAAGTATTTTTGGATTTAAAAAAATACCAAAGTATAAAAATAAATAATACGTTCGTAAATAGTATTTTTAATCGATTTTGGATCACTTAATAAAACATAAACAGAAAACATTGTGGAATGTGTTATAATTTAAAAAAAAATCCCGGGTTGATAACCCGACAATTTTTGTTATTTGTTTTTGGGGTGTTATGCCGTGTTGCGCTAAGTCCTTCTTTATCCCAACAATGTTTAAAAACCTTCTACAGCCATTCAAGTAAACGGAAAATGGTGCCTGTGTCGTGATGGAGGACTTAGCCATCCGAATAATTGAAATCCCGACGCCGACGCCTGGTGGGAAACTACAACAATAACCGGTCAAAATTAATCGCACAGATTCGGACTTAAGTCCAATTTCTTTTTTCAAAAAAAATACCATGTAATTAATGGGTTTATGTTACACGATGGACGATTTTTCATAACCATAAATATCATTTGCGTCCATAAATATCTGGAGGCTTATCTGGAAACGTGGTTATAAATAATTATATCACCGCACAGTATCGTGTTCCTTTATTTATTACAGTCAGTGCTTTTAAATGAAGACCATTGTTATAGACTTATTATATATCGTTACCTACTTAACTATCATCATTTCTGTCATACAGAAATGGCTGACGTTTTGAATGAGAGAATAAATTCTTTTACTAAAACTGACCGTCTATTTTCTCTCCAATCTCAAAATTAAGGAAATCGAAAAAAAATCTTTATTCATATCAAAGCAGTATTAAAATCTTTTTCATATTTTAATAACTTGTTCAAATGGCACAGATCGAACGTTTCACATTTTCCTTTGCCGAACCTTCAATACATAATACGGCGGATTCCCATAAAAAGTTGACATGTGTACGGCGATATATTCCGAATGCAAATTGAAAGCGATTCAATAAACCCGGGAAATTTATTGGCCGCAGTGAAAATTGACTTTGAATTTCTTTTTGCGATCCTCCCTCCCCGCCTTGAAAAATGATCACCATTTCTCACAAACGGATATATAAAAAATTCTTCAATTCTTATTTACTGTTAAGCTGAAATGATGTCCTTTGAAATATTTTAAACAACTTTATTTTTTTTTTAAATGGGCGAAAAAACTACCAAAACTCATTCAATTTAACATTTGGGAGATCGTATGACATACACATTTTCTACGTTCCATACACGAAGCGTACTTTAATAAAATAAAAATGAACATAATCATTTTTTATATTTAAAAAGATAATCATTTCCGGAGTACGAATAATCTGACAATATTTGTAAATCTTTCACCTCCTTCGCGGTAGGTGGAAAAACGTTTCGTGATGGAGGACCAGCGGAAGAATTCAACTTACCACGCCTGAGTGAACCAGACGGAATGCCGACTCATTGAACTGATGAAAAAACTGTCGGTTTTCCTTCTACTCATATGTTTCAGTGTTTTCAATTGCATCTAGTAATCAAATAATTTGCTTTTTTATAGAAGCTTTTGATAAGGAATTTAATGTATATAAAAAAGTTTTTATAATAATTTCGGTTGTTGGTGCATGGGTAATGTGAAATATTACTGCGTAATGTGTAAAAATATTCAGGATCAATGATTTTTTTGATAATAAGTATTTCAATCACACCAGAAAAGCGACGAAGTAGATACCTAAAATTGTATTAATCAATAATTCTTTATTAAGAATATGTATTTGTTTTGTTTAAATGTTTGACAGATACTTATATGAATTAATAAAATAAAGATAGGTTATTAACACATCTTTATATTTCATTCGTACACACATACCGTTTAAAATGACATTTTGTTGTTCGATTAGTTTTAAAGTTAACTAACATTTTTTTTCCTGCGAAAAAAATTAGAAACAAAATAAAACTTATTGTTTTGATTTCTACTTTAAAAAAAAATCGTGTCTCTTCTACACTTTACCAGATTGTACATTCTTATTTTCTGTTGTTGTTTAATTGATTAGTACTATACATAATTAATTATTGAATGCATTTACTTATTTACTTTTTTCAGGTGTTATTGTTTAAAACCAATAACAACCACAATACTTATTTGGCCTATTTGTATTAGTTTTATTATAGGTACCTACCTATGCGATGTTATTCTTTATGTACTACATCTTTCTTTATATTTTTATGTTGTGACATTTATATACTGTACTAAATAATGAAGAAATTCACATAGAAACCCAATAGGGCGTTAGTAAATAAATATTTTTATTAAGACTTTTTCTTATTTTTTTAACAGTAACTCAAAAAAGGAGGTTTTACTGTGTAAAATAATTTCTCTCAGGGCCTATGTCATCTTTTGGAAGGCTGTGTGAAGGGTTTTTTTAATGAAAGGAAGGAGAGGAAGTTCTGGGAAGGAAAAAGGAACGAAGAGTGGATGGGAATCTGGGAGTCAGTGTGTCCAGGAGTGAGATGAACTGTTTAAATTCGTTCCTCTTTTTGTAGTGCAAGGCGATGGGTCGAGAGAGTCCTGTTGGAGAGGTAAAAAGATCTCCCTCAACCAATCTCTCCAAATCCGGCTCACTACATGGTAGGTGGGCAGACGCATACGCCACCAAGACCTAGACAATCTTCACCCCAAGAATCCGGGCACTCCTGCTAAGTCACCAAACGTAGCTAACCACTTGGAGTGACCCATAACAGAGGTGTTAATTATCCAATAATTGGTCCCCGAGGCAGCGGTACCTATAGCCGCCTCCCATATTGGAATACATTATAAATACTTTTAGCAACACAAATCTTACAATATTATAATGTTGCTAGAATTTTCACGGGTCTGCCCTAGGTAATTAATAATGAAACGACATATGACATGGGGCCCGTGAAAGCCTTATTCTTGTGTTGAATTCATGTTATAATGTTATCATCGGTTAACGTTTATTTAATTTTTGTTTGTCACCGCTTTATTCACGACTGTGTAATTTTTCTGTTTCAATGTTTCGTGTTGTTTTCTACATCGCGTTATATTATTTTGTTATTATTAAACAAAAGTAAAACATAACAACGTTTGAAATTATATCTAAAATACTTAGCCAATCTTTACAGTGCAATGTATGTTAAAAATGAGCTCAAGAGCTCTCGAACTCTAATTCCTCAGCAGTGACTGAACTCTAAATATCCACAAGGTAGTTGTAAGACCTTGAATGTGCAGAAACGGGAATTTCGTTTAATTTACATTGAAAGTTAAAATTGAAGGACTTTTGTATATTTATTTTGATGGATTTGTTAGATGGGTAAAATGATGTTTTTCGCCATTACTATAATATTATATTTTTTTTAATATAGCAAGCTATAATGAGTAGTGCAGAAACAAGCGGATATTTAGAGCACAACCGTCAGGTGGGAATATTGTTCTTTTTCTACAGGTATTTCAATGGAAGATGCTCCGAGGTACTAGCGGCATTGATACATTCAACACCGGTGCACAGTCGAGAAATGAAACAATATTTATAATTGGTTGACATTATTTATTATATAAGAACGGATCGACCTACACGGTTAACATTTGTCACATGAGAACGGATCGTTTGTACGACTCGTTCTTGAGTTCACCAGCCTTCCTATCCTCAAAAAGACCCTCCCTAACATCCTCAAAAATGACATAGGCCCTAAGTGAAATTATTTTCACCAGGGCTTCTTAGGTATATCTAGTCGGGGATTTTTTTCTTCGACGCTTCTCGGAGCGGTGCGCGGTGGCCAGTTAGGGTAGCTGGTACTAGTACGGGTAGCATATAGCTGTACTGCGCGTAGGTACCAGTGCGGCTCCTTGCTAGTTTTTAGGTCCGGAGCTCATTAAGCTGATGGCCCGGGGCGGCGGTCATGTTACTTTTTTATCTGCGGAAAATTTCATCATAACCCGCGGGTTGACAGGCAGCGGATATAAGTCAGCCATGGGAGCGTAATGCCACGGAGGTAGCTTCAAATAAATGATTTGATATTTATCCATTCATAAAACTAAAGAGCAAACCATTACTTTAAAAACTAAAAAAAAATAATGTGTGACTATTAAAATTATTAATTTAATACTATAACGACGGGGTAGTGCTCATATTGACGGCCATATAAAATAAATAAAACAATATTTAATGAAATTGCTTACGTTATTTCCTTAAGTATATATTTGGTATAATTTGATCTAAAAAAACATAAACGAAACAAATATTCAGCGACTTGAAAGAGATCAATCAACGTACACAACTAGTTCGAATGATACGCGATACCAAATGAAAGAGACAGAAAGTTTAGTACTATCATTTTGCAAGATGGAATGGGTATATTGTAAAGTTGGAGGAAAATTTTTAAAAACAAACTTATTTTAGTCACATCATCACATAAATCATTATTTTTTCAAAAAGTAAATAATAAAAGTAATTGTTTTTTCACCATAAATCAAGAATCGTGAAAAATAAAAGAAAAATCAAATGATAATATCGTCACATTAGATAGGACAGCCGTCAGAATGCCGGCTACTGTCTTTCTAACGTTAATGCTTAATAATTTTCATCCGATTCGTATCCATAAAATAAATATAGCATAAGAGCAAATGAAACAGCTAAAGGTCGCATTGGGTCCGTTAATTTTATTTTAAATTCATATTTTTGATAATTTGCTAGCACAATCGTTCTGAGTTTATCACTTTTAGAATGACAACGTTTTCAACTGGTTGACATTATGAAATTAATGTACAACATTTGTAATATCTATTACTAAGGTAGGTACTTACGTAATATTTTGAACAAAGTATTCGTTTGAATAAACAACATTTTTTAACTTAGATAATTAAGTACTTAAATATTAATTTTAAAGTAGTTAGTAGTTTAAAACAATTTTTTTTTTAAGTTTAAAAATTACATAATTTTCAACATCAAAACTTCAAATTACTCATGCATCAAACATAACTCAACTTGTTTATTGGAATAGTCTTAATTCTCAACAAGAAATTAATTATTGCACTTAATTTGTTTTCTTTCACTATATCATAGATAGATATATATAGATATCGTTTGTCTGAATTCTTCACACCACAGATTCCAAAATTGAAAATGACAATTAAATTAAAACCAATTTGAGTTCATTGAATCTGATTTGACGCAAGTGAAACTGCCATTTAATACATGGACAACCAAAATTAGTATTTTTGACAATTTCGGTTTGTGAGTACGTGCAATTATATAATAGTATTCATATAAAGACTTCACTTCAAATCAGCGACCTCACTTTTCAGAAAAAATAATCAAAATGAAGCAGTCACAAATTAAAGAATGACTAGCCTGATCCAACTTCTTCAATCATCTCGAATTCAGCTATTTTTCCTCCAGCAGACATAAAAAGCTCCCCCGATGGTATTTTCCGGTCAAGTCGCCCGCGCCGGGAGTGACGACAGAGTGGGGGTATCAAATTTAGTTTTGCGGTAGTTTCGCCATATTACGGAGATGAAATCTTTCAAAGCACCTATTTATAAGCAAGACCGAGAATTCCCTTGAAATTGGGTTTCTTTTTATTAGACATAGGTAAACTGTGTATGTGTCTTTAATGGCAATATGTGAACAAACATGCAATCCAAAAGTTTTTGATTTGTAATTTCAAAATGAGAAGATTTTTTTTATTTCTTTTGCTGAGCGATAAATATTGAACGCACATTTAGGTAGCTGCTCAACTATATATATAAACTTATATTTCTACTTGCGTTTAATCACTAATAGTAATTTGCTTGCTTAATACTTTTTAGTGTTGCTATATTTTCTTGGGAGGCAAACACTTTATGACTGAAACGTATAAATTACAAAAAAATGCCATAAGTAACTGTGTTTTGCACCGCAAGTAATTGAATCAAGTTTGGGTTCGCTCTAATTTTTATCATGATTGTGATGATACTCTGTGAAAACAGTAAATTTTTTTTTCGTTCATAATCCTCCTAATTTAAGTGTTTAAATCGTGTCGAAAAATAGGTTTTCGAAATATTTGGGAAAGGCGATGAAATAATTATAAATAAATCATATACCTACTATTATTAACTACCATAATATTGTAGCAATTATTCTACAACTTCGCCATACTACGAGCCTGTGAGACGAAATCAAAATTTTGGAAACATAAACTCCGAAGTTGTAGATATATTTAAGTCAACAGTATTCCAATATAAGTTCGATTTAATACATTTCACGACATCAAATAGAACTGTTTCATTTGGTGAAATGTAAACCATTATAAACCAAGCATAAGAAAGACTCTGGATGTAAAAAATATAGTTGATCGATTTATTGTATCTAATGACCAAATTTATTTTTTGTAGGTACTTAGGTATTAAATTTCTGTATTATTTTAACTGTATTCAGTAAAAGCCTTTCAGGCGTTTAATAAATAAATAATTATATAATCTTGTAAGTGTTAAAAAAATGGTTCTTTAAAGATCCATCTCAAATAAAGAAATAAAAAAATACTCCCTCCTTCATCTTCTGTATTACTAGTATTTTCCCACAGTATTGTTTCAAACAAATGGCCGAGTATACAGGTGTCATTATTTAAAACGTTATTTTTCTCAACAACGCATTGTGTGAAATATTGGCGAGAGTCTTGCAGAATAATTATCCTGTTGACAAAATGTAACAGAACCTCCCCCCCTTCACACCCGCAGAAGCTAATGTTACCCCGACTACCCCCGGCCCTCCCGCCACCGCGGGGTTGACTCCTGAGTTATTACGCCCTCTCGGGTAATGCGCGAAGAAGGGTGCCGAGTGCAACTTTCCAAGTGGAGGAAAAAATGCAGCCAGTACTTGAGGAAAACTTGTGTATTTAATCTTTTCACGAAATAAGAATTTTACGATTGTTTACGAAACTTTTACTTCATTCTTGTTTCTAAATTATGATTAAAAGATTTAATAACTTTTACTACTTATTTGATTATAAAAGTTTTGATGTTTTTTTTATCATTTCAGCATGCTAAAATTTTGGTTTTTTATAGAAGATATTTTTTAATAAGACTTTCGGCGAATTAGAAGGCTGGACCTGATTCGTGAAGCTTCTGTAAATGTATTTTGTCCCACAAATGAATGAACAAAATATTTTCCTCCAACGTCAATTTTTTTTTTACTATTGTATTAGAAAAATAGGACTCTTTGAATCGATATTTAATTCAACCGGCATTTTGAAACGGTTTTAACATGAAATTATTGCTATTTACGTATATCTTCAACAAACGTAGCATGTATTGTGGTTTTGATTTTTATTTTGTTCCGCTTTTAGACAACAAATAGAGTCATACAATAATATTATATGTAATAGTTTTTAGTACCACAATGCTTTCATAGTCGAAGCTATTTGTCTATTCCGGTAGGTGTCGTTGTATTGTTTTATTTTCCACTCCACGACAGCCCCGCTCTGTTTTAACTGTTTTAATATTCACATCGCATGATATTTGCCCGTGACTGTACACAATATACCAAACAGTGTTCACCTATAATATAGCTATCTTGGTGTGCATATATTCGAATATCACTCTCTCTGGGAATACAACGTAATAATTTGAATATACGTGAGGTGATCATGTGAGAATAATACCAAACACATGAGAAAACGTTATTATCAAATTTACCATTTTACCATTTTTGAGAGATAAATTAAAAAAAAATCATTGTTGGGCTTATAAATATTAACATACGAGTACATTTCAACAAAAATATGTCATAGCACACGAGTATATTTCAATAGAAAGATGGCATAGCACAAGAGTGCATTTAAATAGAAAGGTGGTATAACACACGAGTACATTTCATTAGAAGGATAGCATAGCACACGAGTACATTTCAATATAAAGATGGCATAACACATGAGTACATTTCAATAGAAAGGTGGTATAACACACGAGTACATTTCATTAGAAGGATAGCATAGCACACGAGTACATTTCAATATAAAGATGGCATAACACATGAGTACATTTCAATAGAAAGGTGGTATAACACACGAGTACATTTCATTAGAAATATGGCATAGCACACGAGTACATTTCAATAAAAAGTTGTCAGGAATTTATTCTATGTTTATTATAATCTTTTTAAGTCGCGTTTAAGATAACTATTTTGTAGTAGGCAAATTTCAAATTAACGTGAAAACATCTGGAAAAAAGTAATTGCAAATAACCAAATTAAAATGATTTATATCCTGCTCATTTTGCAAGACGTAATATTTCATCATTTTATTATTACAGTGGGAGATAAGAGGCTTAATCGTCTACGTAATGTGTAATAATTAATGAATATTACGGTAATAATATGTTAGATACTTAGCACGATAAAGCCTCGTCAGCACGTTGAAACACTTCCCCGAACTATGAATTCGCCGTGATTTTATAATGTGTGCGGTACCCGAAAGGACCTGCCTGGATGGAAATACTAATTGCGAAGTTAAATCGAACCTCCGCTGGATCCAGTTTAAATACGCAAGTAAGGAATATTGATACTTTGTGCACATATCCATTACCTTTGAGTCATCTCTACGGAGTATGCTGTCAGTTCATTAAATTCGAATAGTGGAATACTATCGGAATAAACCGGCTTTCCGGGGACCACACATTTAAGCGGCTTAAGTTAAATGATTATTAGAATTTTGCAACTTGTTCTCATTAATCTCTTTCATAATATTTTAGGTTGGTTATCATCAATATAATCTTCACATCGAGTCCTGCGCCCCGTCGTACCCTTAAGACAACAAGGTTTTCTCGGCCATTTGTATGAAACTGAGATATTGTGGTTAGAAGTTTGAATCCCAAATAAAATGATAAAAAATACATTTATGAAAAATTGAATGTGAAGAACGTTTTTTAATTGAACTGTATTTTTATTTCAAATATTCTAGGATGCCAGAAAATTTAGCTACATGCATGTTTTTTAGGAACAATGTTCATAAACATTAAAGACGGGTTGTTTCAGAGAATTTTAATAATTCATCAAATTTCATGTTTGATTTTCAAGTTCTCTCAAGGTTCAATTTTTTTTTATTATTTTAGTTTGGTGAAACATCTGGCCAATAATGATAAAATAACAGAACTTGAATAGAACCTTTAGAGAAATTAAAACAGACTTTGAAATTTGATGAAATTTTCAAATTCTTTGAAACAACATGTATTATGATAATTCGACTATAATTATGACCATATGTTCACTTTTTCATAAATGGCTTTTAATCAAATTATTTTATTAATTTCACGAATTTGGCAGATGGAACCTTGTTGTCCCAAGTGAGTGAGTTCGAAATACAACGCCTATGTAACCATGCTGCGGATAAAACTGTCTTACCCGTAAATTTAAAAATAAAACCCTGTTGTTTTAATAACAAATACATTTATTTTTTTAAATTAAAATAATATGCTCGATAATTGCAAAATGGACCGTTGTTCTTAAAAATAAATATGAGTGTTTCAAATAAAACATTTTTACATGTTTATCTGGGAACATTTTTAAATTTACAGGTTTTTAAATTTTGCACAAAATGTCAGATGGAACCTTGTTGTTCCAAGGGAACACTGTAACACTTGAGTTAGATAAAGTAATTAATGTGATTAGTTTTTCCAACATTAGCACGCATTATTTATTTAAAGAAAGACAAACATTTCCGAGTTCCGAATAACCAGAAAATATTTTAAAATCTGCTACCACCACAGAAGGCAGAGAAAGTTGTTTGTATTGTGATGGAGTAATTGGCCAGCTTAGGAATTGAACTCACGTTGCCTGGATGGAACCCAAACATGATGCCAAATAAGCTGAATTATACTTTTAATGTAAAAAAGCCTTCTTAATTCAGCAGTAATGAGAAACTCGTTCAAGTAATTTTCATGTTTTAAACTAATATTACGTATTAGTGTTTTTTAACTTTTAAAATATTTGTTTAGTGTAGATGATCAGGTAGCTCCAATTATAATTCAGTGATTACAGAGTATTTAATAGATGACAGTTAGTGGGTGAGAGAGGCTGAACTACCTACGTTCCTACATTATATATTGTCTCTCAATGTTGCAAGAGTTACATCTACTACTATATCGAATCCTCCCCTACTCAAATTAGAGGTATCTAAACTTATCTACATACACAATAAATAATATTTTAACAATAATTAAAGAAATAAAATTAATAATCACCCTGTAATTTCCTTAACCTTGAGGAGGGTAATTATTTTGTTGGTATATATGACAAGACCCTTTTGCCCTGCGTATTGTCTAGCGAACCCTTCACACAGCATCCCAAAAGATGACATAGGCCTTTAAAAAAAAATTCTCTCAGGGCATACTGTATGAGAAATTATAAAAAAAACGTTTTGGAAAATAATATAGCACAATAAAGTAAAACTAAACATCTAATTATGCTCATATTATTTTTAACAGCATATCAATAAAAATTTTAAACCTATATCAAATATTGAATATATGTATTTCATACGCTGTTTCACGTACATTGAACCATTATGTGGTGCCTGGTTTATGGTTACCCTTAATATATACGGAATAATGTTCTTGCTTATTCCTGCAGACCGCCCATGTTAGCTTTTCAATCCATCTGCAACGAGACAGGGTAAACACACGCTCCCGGATACGTGGGACACTTTACCGGATAGACGTACACATGATAAAAACAATAAGAATAAATGCACTTCGCCTGATTAATGCACTAACTCCCACGATGTTTAGGACAATTTGTAACTTGTTTACCGAAATGGATAAAATGATTTACCTTTCCCGATTAAATGAAAAATTGTGTTAAAACTATTGCTGTAATAACATAATAATAGTTATGTACAAATATATTGTTTCATAATATGTTTTGTTCTATTGTACTGCAGCTAATAAAAGTTTAATAATAAATCATATCCTAACCTAACCCAGTTTATTTTATGACACTTATCTTGAAGAATTCCGTGTGTGCACAATTCTATTAAATTGATACGATGGATTTATCGACGCTAATAATAATTTGAGAAAAAATAAGAAATACACAGTGTTAGGAAATGAGATTAAAAGAATTTGGCATTCTCAGACTATAAAAAATATTACCATTTGTTATTTCAAAATTTAGGCGTATTAGTTATGTCAAGGAATTTATATATAAGAATACAAAAATCAATCATTTTAAATACATGTAAGATAACGAAAGATTTTTTAAATATTTGTATTGAGGGATCAGTAGGATTTATGATATTTATTATTTACCCTGTGATATGAAAATATCTGGAATCGGTGAATTATTTTCACATTTGATTTCTGGTGGGTTGACGGGTTGTTCTTGTATTTTTTTGTCTTTATTATGCTTATATAATGCACAAGCATTATGTGGATTGACTAGATGATCATTTGTGGAAAAGTGTGTGGAAGGGTTTGGTTTTTTCCGTGGGGAAGATTTAACCCGAACCTAAAGTCGAAAAAAAATGCTTATAAGAATACCATTTCAATTTCACATACATATTTTAAGACAAGACAATATCCTGAATAAAAGCCAGAATCTTAACGACGTAAGTGAAGCAGCCGTGCATAAAAATATGCAACACGCGGCCCTGGCGTATTGGACAGATCTGCGGTTGAATTTTCCATATAAAATCTCTATAATAAAGTGGGAATCTTAACGACATCAGTGATGAAATAAAATAAAAATAATATTCGGCGCACGGCCCGGCGTAATGGACGCACCTACGGATGACTTTGTCTTAGGGGGCCTAGAAAGTTAATCTTTCCGTGGGGTTATTTTTATTACTTCTGATGAACGTATAATTAAAGTAACAAATATTTCTAGATGGATCCCCGGGAAATTACTAATTCATCGTCTTGAAAAATAAAATCTTGCGCTTACGGCTAATTTTATAGTTGAAAAACGTTTTATAAATTTTTCAAACTGTTTTTCATAGAATATTTTAATGGTAATGTCCTGTTTTTATTAATTTTATATATAAATAATTTACATCCGTAGGTATCCCCTTAGAAACATTTGAGATTGGAGAAAATATGCCCGTCGATCAAACCCCCGTTATCAGAGTCTTATGTTGCCTAGCTGAACTCATCTGCGTTGCCCGAGTTTGTCAGAATCAGATGTAGACAACTAATTTTCCTCTTATTTTGAACGTCAAGTGTGCAAAATTTCATCAAGCAGCATTAAAATTCTACTTCAATGAGTTAAAAAAGGGGATGTAGTAGTTTCTCAAAATCTCATAATTTCGACAATCTTGGAATAAAACTATAGATTCATATTAAAACATATTAGATATATCACTAAATTTAATTTATATCTTTCATTCATAATATGGGAAAGACATACATAGATAGGTTACTCAGGACAGTGGCAATTTTACACACCTTTGAAAAGTAATATAAAGTTAAATAGGTTATGTTAGGATAGGTTATTGCACAGTTTTTTCATCACTTTTTATGACTTTATATTACTTTGTGTGTGTTGAATTGCCACTTTTCTGAGTTGACATGGAACCGCAAAAAATCCTATTTGATTGCCAAAATTGTAACCAGTTTTTTTCTAGCTCTCAAATGAGTTGTTAATTTATATAATTTTGTAAAAATAATTCACTAGCGACTCCCTCACAATTCCAGTACAGTGTAGGACAAAGTTTAAAAATGTATGTGTGACAAAACAGTCTCTTTGTTGGACGAGAAAGTAATAAAAGTGCACTGAGCGCAGAACCGGTGCAGCGGTATTAACAAGGATAACGGCCCATTTGCCAGGCCCATCTGCGTGTGACTGGCATCTGAATGCAAGCAGCGCAGCCACGGGACTGGGACTGAGAGACAGACATATTGGAACATTTTTGTGCACTGGCCACAGCAACGGATTACTTCTGTATTGTGCTGCGCTCCGGTGAAATGGTTTCTACATTCGTAATTAATTAGACAATTAAGTTGTGTTAGTTTTTCTAGGAGTTCTCTGATTAAGTCTTGTAGGTACATCATGTTGGTAGAAACATGTTTAAAATGTTTTGGGAAATTGCATATGAGTAGTATTCTCGAAAAATCAGGTTTTTGGCACGTTTATTAACTTTATTTATTCTGATTTTAATAACTTTTATGTATTGTACTTATAAAAAATGTATCTAGCCTGATGAACGTTTTAAAATAACATTCTCATACTAGACTTGATTTTGTACCTAAGTACAGAACATTTCCAAACTGTAAGTATGTATGCAGTGCTGATGATTGCATTATTGTTAGAAAATATGTTTGGTGTCATTTATTGCATTTTTTATGAAGGAAGTTGAAAATTATTATCGAAGGTAACAGTTACCCGACGGTGTGCAGTGAATGTAAATTCATAATCCACATTTATTTAATAATCTTCTGAATATATAAAAATTCAGCCTGCGTATGTAAGTGCTCGCAAAAATCGAAAAGTAGTCGACCGATATCGCTGAAAATTTCAAAGTTTGTTATTATTTGTGCCAGAACTGTTTAGAGAGTGGTTAGGATGGTAGAAGTCAGGCAATATGTTTGCACCGGAATGAGTCGAATTAAAGTTGATGTAATGTAGTTTTTTAAAAGTAACTTTGTAATATACAGTAGCGAATGGTGAAGGAAGTCGGGGGCGCCCGAGAAAGATATTAGCAATAGCGAAGCATTGCGTGGTCCACTAATTGGTTATAAAGGCAAACAAACTTTCTCATAAACGTAGCAAATACACTTCAGTGACGTAAAAAATGCTGTAAATTACATATTGTTTTAACAGAATCCACGAACTGTCGGTTATTGTACTGTTTAATATATATTTCAATGAAACCTTAGATAGGTACGGAAACTATTCTTGAAACACAAATAGCAATGCTTTGTTGTTGTTCCACTAAAATGATTCTCGCAACGTACACCTTTGTTGTTGTTACCCCTAAAATCATTCTCGCAACGTACAATTTTCTTGGTAAAACAAAATTTTTTTACTGGCACTCTTTATAATTTTACAATCTTTCATATATTTTCAGTGATAAGTATCTGAGCAAAAGATTTACCGCTTTTAAAATATTTTCGTTTTCCCATAAGAACGGTCGCCCGTAAACAACCAAAAGATAATATAGACAGTGTGAATAAACATTCAAAATGATTATTCTCAAAGTGAATTCCAAAAGATGTCCCGTCGTCCAAGGATCTCTTTGCACTATAAATATTTAATTTTAATATATCGAGAAGGAGCACTTGTTTGTTTGGTGGGTCTGGCAAAGGACTTTACAACCAAACCAATATTTTTCGTGAAATTTGTTTATTTTCAATTTATTTTGCCGCAATATGCCCCGTGTACTCCGCGGACTATCTACTCTTGGAAAAGAGCCCAGACAGGGCACGTGACGTCATTATCCAGGGCGGAGTCAGGATGTAATACAATATTGTATTTAGGTTCTGGGTTGGTACCTACTGGGTAGTGGGTAGGAACTAGGTACCTCCTTCATTCCGTAGTATGCAGTGGAATATTGTTTTGCTTACTCGTACATATACATAAAACATATAGTGGTAACAGACGCTACTATGTTCTGAATTTTATTAAATTTCAGTCATTGATAAAGATACTACTTACACAATGTATGATTAAAGATTCCCACTGTCAAATGTAATAATTATTGGTTATAATTTTGTGAAGTTCTGTTACTTTCACTTTCAAATGAAATGATTATTAAATAATAATTGTAACTTTTTTGTTTCTTTTACTACTCTTTATTTCAAAATATTTTTACATTTAGCCAAACACTCAAAGAGATAAGAAGTACATACGATATTTTGTAAATAATATACAACAGAGTTTTATTTTTTATTTAAAGGTTTCGACACAATTTCATCAGGAGAAGGTTTGTCAAATTGAAACGCTGTAATATTTTTATAGACAACGTTTCCGTTGCAAGGTTTCAATTCGAAAAAATCTGTCTTTTTGTAGCCGAAGTTTTTGGACATGACAATTCCTAAGGAGGAACTGTATTTTGATGGCTTTTTACAACGATGTCTTATTAATCCTGGGTTATCAAATGCACAATTAAGTCTATGAGTATCTTCACTTGGATTTAAGTCATAAAATGTATCTCTTTGTTCCTCGATCACTTTGAATTCATCATTGCTTTTTGATATATATTCTGAAATGGATACTCCTTGATGCAATGGAATAATGTAATCAATATTTTGATCACGTTTAATTAAGGCATCTGAGAAATCAATTTCAACATCACAATCATCATTTTTAACAATAGGTTCAGTATTTTTTCCGCCATTGATGTTTTGAACATTTTTAAGCTTCGTATTTGTATATTTCGACTCCTTTATTTTGGAAATAATCACCTTGATATTGTTTGATATTTCTATTCTATCTACCTCTTTTTTTTCATTTAGCGTTTTGACGGAAGTACGTTCTGACAGATGTTTATCAATAGTTGACATCAATGACGGTGGATTTGAATAATGCTGATTGGAACAATACACCACTTTATTGATTTTTACATGTGATTTAGTTGACAGCACAATATTATTTGTTTTAACACCGTTGTTATTAGCACTTTTAATTGTATACATATTGAAAAACAACAAAATTATTTATGTTTTGAATAAATATATTTGAATTTAAACGAATTTGCTTGACGTTATTTATGTTATTTTTAATTAAAAAAAAAAACAAAGATAAATAAGTAAAGTTGATCTTATTATTGCCATATATAAGAGGTACAAATAATAATGATTTAGTTCCAACTTAGTACTATTATTTAGCATTTTAAATTTAAACAGGCATCCAAAGCACTTTATCTTCATCAAGAATATAGTTTTAATTTTTTTTTACCGATTTTTGTTTTTTTTTATTAATACATTAGAAGTATTTTTTTTATTAAATATGATTTAGTAACGTGAGCCTCATTGGGTGCTTTACCTGTACAGAAACCCCCATTTTCAATTTGACAAATTATACATGTAAATAAAAATGTGTTGAAATTGTCTTTATTAAACGAATTTAAATGAAATATTATGGAAAAAAGTAAGGTAGTAAAAATAAAATAATTAAGGCAGTTATAAAAAGCAAGCAATATATTTTTTTAATTATTGAAGACAATATTATCGATGCCGGGGCACTGGCAATGGTCCTGGGTTCAATTCATAGATGTGATCGTATCTTTTACTGATTTTCCTGTTTCAAATTTTTATTTAGGAATCACTAATATTTTTGTGATTTGTTTTTGGGGTGTTATGCCGTGTTGCGCTAACTCCTTCTTTAGCCAACGTTTCGGACAGCATTGCAGTGTCCATCATCAGGGCAGATGTGTTATTTTCAAATAACACATCTGCCCTGATGATGGACACTGCAATATTGTCCGAAACGTTGGCTAAAGAAGGAGTTAGCGCAACACGGCATAACACCCCAAAAACAAATAACAAAAATACTTTTGGCCGTGAAAACCTTAAATCATAATCGCTAATATTGTTTTCAATAATTAAATATTACAATTTGAGGTTCTCCTCATTAAATTATTGTAAAAATATACATATATATGTTTTTAAGATAATTTTTTTTTATTGTTGTTTTTTTTTTGTTCTTTAATCCATATCTTAATTTTGTTTGTGAAATGTTTTTTGTTTTCCTCGTTTTTTGTGTCAAGTGTAATATTGTTGAATGCTGTCATTGGCCTGGTATTTGTGGTGTCTTTGTATGAAGCTTGTGTTTATCGACAGAGTTTTTTTTATGTTTGGATGTTATGATTAGACACTCCTCTAACTGGTCTATTAATGTTAGTTTGTGTTTGTTGAAATTTAGTTATTTGGTCAAAATTTTTCGTTAATAGTATTTTTATGTATATTTGGGGTGAGTAGTACGTCAAACATGTATTTGGTCACTGTCATTCAGTGCTTTTTGAGTATTAATTCAATTTGTATTTGTTTATTATTTTTTGTTTTTTACAATAAATATACAGTGTTTACAAGTCATACTGTTTTAATTTATACTACACTTCCATTAAAAGCATTTGCTTGTGGATAGAAGAGGAGTGTACATTTGCGAAAAAATAATATAACTAGGTTACAATGTAAAAAAAATTACAAAATTAAAATCAATACAAATTATTGTATTTGGAAGGAAGAAAAAATATATATTATGGAGGATAAATAGAGTATAGTAGGATAATTTGTGAGATTTTCAAGTGAAACTAGGGGAATCAGTTTTTTTGTTAACGATTTCCCTAAAATATTGTTTTATATAGTTCAATATTTATTTTTTATCATTAATGCTTCTAATTTCTTCTGGTAATTTATTAAATAAATGTTTTCCTTGGTGGGTATAATGGTACTGGGCAAAAGAAGTGTGTAGTTTAGGGCACGCAAATATATATTTAAGTCTGGGTCTGTGTGCGTATTTATCTTTTTCTTTTATTATTTGAAAAAATGAATTTTTCATAGATAAGTGTTTAAATGTAGGAACTTTGAATTCTTCGAATACGCGTTCAGTGTGGAAGTCTGGAGGTTTTTTAGTATTATTTTTATTATGAATTTTTGAACAATTTTTATGGGGGTCAGGCTAGTTTAGTAAGCTGCTCCCCAACTGATAATGGCATATTGCAGAACAGACTATACTAATGTATAATATATTGAGTATAGATTTTTCATTGATAAGAAATTTCTGATTCGTAAGAATATATAAATTAATTTCCTAATTTTCTTTATTGTATGGAAGATGTGATATTTCCATTTTAGGTTTTTATCAATGATTATTCCTAGATATGTCATTTTATCGGCTGTTTTCAGAAATGAGCATTTTTGTCGACAGAGGTTAGCGTCATTTTGTGTGAGAGAATGATCATGTAGGATTATTTAAAGATTTGGAGGTATACTGTTGGCAGCCTTGTATGGCCGGTTAAGGTATGGGCTGTAGGAAAGAATTTATTAATCGTCTTGAAGAAGCCCGGATTACATGAAGGAGGAAAACAGTATTTTGTATGTATTTTGAATTATCGAATATATTAAATATATTGAAATATAAGAATAATATATTACAATTTTTTTGTACATTCATACTTTTAAATATCAATATTAAATATATTGACATTAAAAAAGGATTTTATTACATTTCTAAACCATCAAAGACAGAGTTATTAGCATCTTTAATATATTTTTAATGTATGAGCAAAATAAGCAGTAAGGTCTTACGTGGGATATCTAATTTAATTTTTTTCTTCGACTTATAATTATACTATAATTTGCTTATGTAAAATAAAGAATATAATTTCACATAAAATCTATTAAAATGTATTAGAGAAATCCAAGGAGAACAAATCATCCCGCTAGGAGGCGCTAGTGTATCATGTTGCCATCAGAATGTATGAAACGTCAGAAGCCTGAAGTATTATTAATATTCAAGTGAATTTGATTATACCGTATTGTATAATGGATTGGCAAAGCGCATAGTATTGTTAGTATTTGTTTTAGTTTTAATATTTCAAAACAAACATCTAATCACATGTGTAATGTTTAATCATGATATGGCCAATAAGCAAAACATGTGTTTCGTAAAAAAAAGTTCGGCCGCCGAATGACAGGTCTAGGGGTACCCTTCGCGTAAGGCTAAAAATTTTGGCGCGCAATCGAAAATCTAAGGATTCCATCTGTCATCGAGAGAACCGGAATCGCTTCATAAGAATAAACCGAGAAAAATCGTTAATTTGAATGTAAGGACGATTTTAGTGTCGTTAAGTAGAACGAGAATCGCCCTCCTGGCGTCGCGTACCGTGACGGTCCCGGGACATTGACTAAATAATGTCTCAATTTTATCCTGACACTCGATGCCGTAAATTTCAAGTGTCGCGAGCATGCGAAAGCTTTTTTCACCGCCAGCCTGATTGGAAAAACCTCCTCGGCTTGAAGACTGATTTAAGTAATTTTCTATGTTCGATGCACAGAGTTAACAGCAGACTAGACAATCATTTTTTACAATTATTTTGGTGAAAAAATAACAAATTAAAATGTAATTTGTGGATTTGATGAACAATACAATATATATTTTCGTAGAAAGCAGTTACTTTGTAGTTTGACAAGTTAATTTTAGTGAAACCGGTCGGTCGGTAGTTTTTCAAAATAAGAAAAACAAATAAATTGTTAGTACACTGTGTTTATATAATATTATGATGTACTTAATATCATTGTATACTGCCGCCATGAGTGGAACAACAGTGACCTGCTTGAGAATCTTGAATAATGACATTTCACCTCAGTGCGTGTTCTCCTCCTGTCTTGGAGTGAATTTTTGAAAACTTCTGACATTTCTAGACGTCTATACGTTCTGTGTTAAAATAAAAATACTTCCGAGGCCTGAAGCAAAATGCGCACAGGTGAGGTTGATAAGTTGTCTGTCAATCGGAGGTTTCAGTTTAATCCTGGTAGCGGAGCGGAAATTTAATTATTTTATATCTGCATAAAAAAACCTTCCCTTACTTAAAAAATCACGACAAACTCAATTACAAGATGTTCTACAAATTTTTATCCCATGAAAAAATAATGTAGGTTACTACCATTTTTAAGGTGTGGAAAAAATTTATCTTAATTTTCAAGTGTACGAAATTTCATCCAGCTTGGAATAAAACTACAGGTTTATATAAAAATCAAAGCCCGCCTTGTGTCCACCCGCTATCGCCATGTGTTTGCCCTGTATCCGCCACAGACACTTTTCTATCTCCTATAACGGCATTTATGCCAGCCTTCCAAAATATCAAATTGAAAAACTTCAATCAGTGTATAATGCAGCAGCACGGCTCATAACCGGGGTTTCTAAATATTCGCACATTTGAGAACACCTTCGTTACCTTCACTGGGTCAAGTGCCCTGAAAGAATCCAGTACAAATTGTGCTCGATGTTATTTAAATCCATAAATATAATGGGCCCACCCTATCTCTGAACTATGCGTCCCGGAAAACATTGGTCTGAGGCAGTCAACTCTGAGATCAGCAACATCATCAGCTGTAGGCAGACTGATGGAACCTAAGCGCAAGCCAAATACTAAGTTTGGTTATCGCGCTTACGGAGCATCTGTGCCGAAGGCTTGGAATAAACTTCCTCAGGAACTAAGATCCATAACAAGCCCTACAGAATTCAGGTTTAAACTAACAACACCCTTAAATTAAATATACCATTCCTGAGAGAATGTCCAGTTATATCCAATTTTCCAATTATGTCCTAAAACCTGTATCTAAATTTCGCTAATAGACAATCAGTTAATGTTAATTAAGTGTTAATCTCAAGTGACCTACCAGATAAGTATTGTACTGTATATTATCTCCGTATGTAGTTAGTAATAACATAGATCATTGTAGAAATTTATTACATATTTGTACAGCGCCCTTCAGGTTATTTTACACAAAAACGGCGCTATACAAATCATCCAAATATTATTATATATAAATAAAGAAGATTGTCTTTGATGGTCACCGGATGGGTGGCGTATGTTTGAGATTTATACAAATCTACAGTTTTATTCAAAACAAGAGGAAGGTCACTGTCTAAGTTTGATTTCGAAAAACTCTTTGAAAAATCCAGACAACGCCGGAGACTTTAGCTAGTATTTATGTAATAGATAGAAGAAGATTAGATATAGGAGATAGATTATAGACTTCAAAACAGAATACAGAAGATATCACTTATTTGACCAACATTGTAATTTTTATATTAGCAAATTCCACCTTCAACTTATTTTTGTTGTTGTTATAATAATGTATGTACTGAATAAAATGTGGTAAAATGGAGAAATTTTTGTCACAGTATCTACTATTTTGTCTTACCTCGTATTTTTAAGAATTATTGTGATTCCTTTATTATTTCGCATACAACAACAACAAAAGATCATGTTTTCGAATCATCTAATAAGAATGATTACTCCCATCGCGTAATGTTCTTTGATTTTGAATTTTAGTTTGTAGTTTGTTGTTTATATCTGTCGTAAAAGACATCGCAAGAGTAATGGTACCTATATAATGTTTGATTGTACAATTGATTATGTGAAGCAATTAAAAATAAATAAATGACGCACTCCGCGACTTCTGAGTTCGTAAAGGTCATGTAATGAAAGCAACCGAACCGCTGTAACAACCTGTGTGTATTGCGTGTGCTCTTCAAACACATCAAAATGTTCAAAACAACCGTACGAGTTTATTTTAATGATTGCATTGGTTAATTACTAGTCCCTGTGAATCAATCTCCGAACTATCTTGGAAATAACGCCCAAAGTGATTACATCTTTCTCAGGATCCGATACCAGTTTTTCTTGCAAGAAATAAATTTAAATAATTTTACTATGTACGTGCATCCACTGTTGCTCACTCTTGCCCGTGATGTCATTAGAGAGAAATTATTTAAATAGCAGAGCATTTTATTAGGACCCATTCCAGTTATTTTTGCAGTCCGTTTAGTGTTCGTTAAATTCACGGCGAGAATTATGGATATATTGCTTTCAGGCAATTAACGTAGACTCTCTTCCTGAAGATTTTTTTTTGTAATTAGTCATTTTATTCTATACTAATTTCATTTTACTGTTCATCGAGATAGAAAAGTTTTTTTTGAAGATTCCTAACTGCTCCCAACCATACGGAGCCATTGAGCCTATGGCATCCTAAATTAGGGTATATTGTGGAGCTGAAGTTAGTGAGGATGGAAATGAGGAAGAGGAAGGTGGGAAAGTAAGTGGCTATTCAGATCTGGTCACTAAACGCGGCCAAAAGCATTTCAAGCGACGTTTCAATTCAGAATGGTAATCTTATACCAGGGCGATACTGAGAGTATCTGTCACTCTGGATCGTGCCGCAAATATACAATGTATTATTTCAAATGAATAAATCGTCAAATGACACTTATAAATTTTACTTCCGCACGCCAGGATTTGAGCCCGCGACCTTCGGCTTGCTAGTCGAGAGCCTCAACCCTTGACCACGATTGCCAAATAACAAGGATTTTCTGATATGTGGCGTGCAAATAATTACATATTATTAAAATAGAAAATAAAACATTTTTTAACTTATTTCCACTTGTTTATTTTACCAGTTACCGGTTTCGTCCTATTATGGACATCTTCAGGCTGGCAATTGAAATTCTTTTGTTACAGAATTTTTACAAAATTAGGTACACAATGTCAAGGTAGGTACATATATTTGGGTTATTAAATTACAATTATAATTTAATAACCCAAATATATGTACCTACCTTGACATTGTGTACCTAATTTTGTAAAAATTCTGTAACAAAAGAATTTCAATTGCCAGCCTGAAGATGTCCATAATAGGACGAAACCGGTAACTGGTAAAATAAACAAGTGGAAATAAGTTGAAAAATAAGTTAAAAAATGTTTTATTTTCAATTTTAATAATATATAATTCCACCAAGTATAAAAGTGTAATAAATAAACTCATAATTACATATTAATTTTACGAAGATTTCGAGACCAAATACATACGATTTTTAATGAATTTCACCACAAAATCCCACACTGGTCTACGCAATATTGTACATGTTTAAAAATACCCATATATTTAGGTCTTAAAAGTTTTGCGCAATCAATGTTTTTAATAAATTTAAATAAATTCATTTTAACGTCAATTAAAATCAATTAAATGCTAGTTTGGTGCATTGATCAACTAGAATTATGGGATTTGTCGACTCGTTAATTTAATATTGAGCTTTAATTTGTGAAGGAAAAAAATCAGTTGTTTATTAGAATGAACAAGTACTGTGTAATGTAATTAATTTAGATTTAATTTATGTAAAAACCTTTTATTTATATGTGAATGTTTTTAATAGAATTAATAAATTCGGCGTATTTAATCGTTATATGTATACATCATAAGCCTTATTAATGAGCGTGTTTTAAATTTTACACAACCGATGAACAACCATTTACCATACAATAATGATTGTTTATCAGTTGTGTAAAATTAAAAATAGGTTATTGGTAGGCAGGTATATATACTGTCTATAAGTAGTAATTGTAAGATTTCAAAACAGATACGGTATGAATATTGGTTGGCATGCCTTTGTCATTTACGAATTGAATGACGTTGACGTAAATAGTGAAATTACTTGCAGTCGAATTGTTGTCAATTTATTTCTTGCGAACGGCCTTTTGATCCAAATACAACACATTTTGATATGTTGGTGTAATTTACCTGTTCTACGGATCTTCTTCACCTTTGTAGATGTGCTTACCAAAATCAAGACAACACAGAGTTTTATGAAGAAAATTAGCACTTCGTGAAAAAAAGATTTCCCTGCTTTAGCAAAATGAGCAGTGTAAAATAGAAATTGCTCCTTTTTGATAAGTTTTCACAGTTTATTCGACTCATATTGTGCGTTGTATCCGTTGAATATTCCTTCTTACAAGTTGTGTACTCAAGAACTCGCTCCTTTGCAAGAAGCATGTCAGAAATTTCATATAATCACACCATAAAACAATGCATGTCATACGTCATACATTTCACGTCAAGGGAAATTCCTTCCATTTAAACCTTATTCTGATTCCTTTAGGTATAATATTATATGAACACCCAGTCTTCGTTAGTGAAATCCAATTAGCAATTAGTTATTAAAATCATAACTGACTTCAAAGGATGGAATTGGTGCCTGCTCACAAACTTATTAATTAGGTGTCGATGAAATTATTAATTGAAATTACATTTTAGAAGAGTAAATGCAAGTAAGTGTCGGAATATCCTGGAAAAAATTGGTAAAACCAAGTGGTTTATAATATTATGAGTGTTTTCACAAACTATGATTACCATTTAAAATGTGGGGAATATTTAAAGCGAAGCTTAATGCCAAATCACTAATTTGATTAATCTTTATGACGAATTGGTATATATTATGTATATTAAAAAATATGCTTTAGATAAATTGAAGATTTTCCTATCGCTTCGCTTGATTAGAATAAAAATAAAATAAAAAAAATTACTCAATAAAAATTATGAATGCAAACTACTAAAAAAAAATTTTTTCAATAGAAATGTATGAACGATGAACGCATAAAAGAAACAACTTAAAAAAATACAGTATTATATCTAAGATTATCTGTGACAGTTTCACTTGATTAACTTTTTTGCTTTCTTATAAAATTATTTACAAAATAAATAAAAAACAGTTTTTTGCTTGAAATCGAACGTTTCTAGACTCCGTTTGTTAAGCGATTTTAATGCCTATTACCTACAATATAAGGTATACCAAGAATATACACATTTTTGGCTTGTAGCTTCCTCTTAAAGATTATATTTATGATTTGCACTAAACTTGTGTAATGTCATTACTTCAATTCATTATTATTGATTTTAAATAACGGTCCCTACTGGATAATACGTCATTATGACGTATAAGACGCTACTGGTTGGCAAGATGGCTGTCTCCGGTGATTGTCACCGATGGCTGTTGGTCGGTGTGACACCAATCACGCCATATTCACTAACGTTCGTTTTTACGAACATGAGATTTTGGCGGCAATTAAAAAAAAGCAAATTTTCAATCGCTATACAAATTTATTCGTCAACATAAAAATAAAATAAAAAGCCTTCATCATCGTAATAGGATAATAAAAAAACACTGAAAATACCCTTTCAGACCCTGGGAAGTTGTCTTAATGCGTGAAATAACCATTATGTACTGTAAATACCTGAACATATGGATGTATTTAAATTAATAATTGTCTCCGTTTAAAAATACTTAAATGATTTGCGATATCTCTTTTTTAGCATATTATATCTTATGGCCAAAACCTTCCACAAAACCAATAAATCCGAAATAAACCAGTAAAAGAACCACTAAGGATATTGATTTTTATTGATGATTGTTTTTCCTGTAAAAATAACTAGCGGATTCAAATTTATAATTGAAAGTCATCATGTGTTGAAAGCTATGTGAAAGAATTTATTAAAAGGACATGATTATAAAATCCTGACGCACGATGATTAACAGCACCCAGCAAAATTGAAATGTTGATTTATAAAACAAACACCTGCGCATTCAATGCACATACGACTGAAGCTTTAAAATGTTTGCTTTCACAAAAGTCCATCAAACTAATAATTTTAAATCCCCCCTGGTTATAAATCAAATCCTTTTCAGCAGTTAAATGAGCAAACCTTGGTTACGTTTATTACTTTTGTATGTCCAATATTACAGTGAAAATGAATTAATTTCCGCTTTGCCGGATATGTATTTTCATTCATTTCCGGAGCTTTGTTCGAAATTAAATTTGAATTGTGACATTCAATCAATAATCCAGATTGTATAGAAACAAGGTAAGGTTTAAAACCACATTATTAATAGCTAATAAATTGAAAATATCTGTCTACCTTCTGTATTGACATACTATATAAAGCAGTTTCCCGGTCGGTGCGGGCTTGTTTTATAAACAAATCTACAGTTTTAATCCGAGACCTTAAGATGACCTTTAAAATTTTCCCACGCTTAAAACAGAACATTAATACTTTTTGATGAAATTTTGCACAAATGAACTGTAATTCGTATTCAGGGAATAATCACTACACTTTTTGCCTATTTTGCTTATTGTAAATATAATATTGTGAAATGGCCACGCAGAGTCAAAATAACAGAAGGGTATGTATGAGACGATGTATGAATGCGAATAAATCAAACAGTGTGTGCTAATACAGAGATGTTTGGGGGTCAGTTCTCTCTGCCTACCCTTGCGGAAAAATGGCGTAATACTTATATTATTATCTTTTTGCTGTTTCCAAGAAATAATGCATAAAAGTTTTATCACTGTTTTCGTTCTTGGAATAAGTTTCGGAGAACAATTTATGATTTATTTGGTTGCTATCCTTTGTGAAACGAGCATGTTTTCTGTTTCGGCATTTTGCTTCATTCACGTTCATACATAATCGTCCGATAAAATTACTTGATATATTTGATAGTGCCATGTCTTCCTCGGCAGTTCCCGACTTACTACCGCGTCATACATTCTTCTGACACTATTTTTTTTGTTCAATCGCTCTTATGCCCAAATTACCTAGGAGTCCCGTCGACTTTATACATTATGCCTAAATCTATTTTTTTTTGGATTTTAACATTTTTAATGGTTTGATGGCACGTATGCCTCACAGATCTCATTTCACCTGCTCCAAGTATTTATAAGTACCCCTAAAATCCGTTTAAAAAAAATGCAATTAAAAATGGACCAAAAAGAATTAATCTATGCACAGATTGTTTGGAACGTTAACAGTAGAATAAAATTAAAAAAAAACATCGGGTACAATGTTCGACCCACAGCAAAGAGTTCGAAATTTGAACATGTTGCAACTGAAGCACAATAGAGACGGCGCGGTGTTCCATTTATGTTCCCAATCATTTCTTTCCAGGTTTTAATCTTGTGCCGTCTCCAGAGACCGGTGATAAGTGGAAGTGTATCATATTGTTCCTGTTAAGAATATTGATTTAATTCGACCCCGTATCTCATTTCAGTGTTGAATTAATTTATAAAAAAAGACAAATACAAACATAAAAAAGATTACATTGACCTTTCAAAATATTTGCGGTGCAAGCAAAGAAACTTGCTTTCAGAACGGTGGCGGGTAACGCGTAACGTGTGACGCGCAGGTAGAGTATGACCTTTGTGCCTAGGCGAAGACAAAGCATCGTTCACAACGTAGATTAGTCGCCTCAACGTGATAACATAAACAAGCGTAATGACATTGACATATCCCGAGCTTATATTTCTGTTATGTTTTGTATGTTATTTATGTTACGTCTCCATTGAAATAGTAAGCCAGAGGAGTGGAGCGGAATTTTTTTCAACTACATTTTTATAATTGAAATATTATGAAATGTTAGATAATTATCTAACCGTCCGAAATGAACCTACCACATAAATGAAAACCCCCTTCTACTACAATATTAATGTCAAGTTGGTAATATCCCGAGATAAGCTCATGCGGAAATGTCAAGTTGGTAATATCCCGAGATCAGCTCATGCGGAAATGTCAAGTTGGTAATATCCCGAGATAAGCTCATGCGGAAATGTCAAGTTGGTAATATCCCGAGATAAGCTCATGCGGAAATGTCAAGTTGGTAATATCCCGAGATAAGCTCATGCGGAAATGTCAAGTTGGTAATATCCTGAGATCAGCTCATGCGCAAAATAATATTTTGATACATAGGTGTGTATTAAAAAGCCAGCAAACGACAATTTTTTATTTGTCTTTGTATTATAAAACAATAACAGAGCGTGGTTTAATGTTAAAAAAATGTTTTAACCAAACAATATGACAGCAAAAACCTAATGGTTAATAACGCAATTGTATCTTTTATTTATTAATGACAATAGTGTGGTTATTTTATTTGTATATAGTGGTCCAGATGTTTACCCATGAGTCAGGATTCTGTTTCAATTAATAATTATATAGTGCTGAGGAACTGCAAAAGAATATTATTAATCTTTTTTATCAAAAGAAGCAAAAACTTGGGATTGTGCAATTATAATATTAATTTAAAAAACACGCCATTAAATATATATATATATATATATATATATATATAATAATAGGTAATAATAAATATTAATGTTTTTTATAGATTGCTCATATCTCCTGGAATTCTACAAGTTGTTACCGAACAACTACAGCCAAGGCGGCTCCATTATCTGCCACGTATCCTACATATCAGAACGGACGTACTAGCTCAGCATAGCATGACACGAGGTATGGCGCTGTTAAATAACGTTTTTAAGTTTGTTGGTGTTTTTAACAGTAGCTTTGAAGTATTCAATGGACACGTCAATGCCACACGTTACCCGATAGAATATTTTACATGTGTATTGTAAATGGACACACAATCTGTCATGCGCATTTTTTTTTACATATTATACGTTAATGTACTTCGTCGTGGTTTGTACATATAAACAGATATAAAATAAGCCGTGAGGAGGCTTGAGTTACGAGTTTGAACTCGGTCGACTGTTTATAATACATTCCAATCAATAAAGTGGTGAATTACAAAGTGTGTTTTTCATTTAATATAAATTATGAATTTATTTAACTATTCAAAAACTACTTAAAGTAATAAATTAAAAATACGTAAACATCTGTAGTAAAATACAAATTATGCCAACAACCTTGTCTGTTTTACATCACTGGTTATTTATGTTTTACGTCGCCTCAGCTCGTCCCCAAGTAATATTGTTCCCAAATCTCTTTATTATTACGCACTGCGGTTATGAAGCAAATGTCCCCATCCGCACGGGCGGAACACCGCACGAACATGTCACCATCACCAGTTAGGTATCATCCACCAGTCCCCAGTCCCCATGTAGCGTTAATAAAAACACATTGTTTCACTGGGAAATTCACAAGTTGTTAAGCGTTGATTGGTTTCTCGATTGGGGTTATAAAATATATTTTTTAATCAAACTTATTCTTTAAAAATAAAGTTTGCTTTCGATATTGCAAACTAATTATTTATTACAAAACTTTGAATATTTTTCTTAGCACAATATTATACAACACGACTCACTGTGCTGCGGTCCCGTACAAGGCATGAGTCCGATAAAAAAAGAATGGGAAAGTGGCAGAAATTCATTTTACATTTATATAGGTTGGCTGACATCTGCATGGCGCTCTTTTGCCAAATAATCCCCGAAATATGAATCTCAGAAATAACCTCACATAGGTAACGATGAAATGTAAATTATGTTTTCTGGTTGACCCTTCCCTACTTTCAATACATTTGTTCAGTTTACAATGTTTTCTGTGAATTGCAAATGCGCTACTTAATCTTATTTTAAGTTATTTCGTAAAGACAAATACGGTTTTAGGAACTAAATGAAATTGTCTTTAATAATAATATTCTAATATCAAACGTCATAGATATTGTCAAAAACGTTAATCACATTTTTACTTAATTTTTTACTCCAATCGTAGAAAAATTGAGAGACCTCGATATATCGAAAACACATTCGTTTTGTTTGGGGAATTTTTAAGAAAACTATACCTTCACTTTTATCTCGTCGTATATAACAAAAAATAAGAAATACTTAGTTAAACCGATTGTTACCGTAACGGCAGGAAATATGAATTGATTTCGGCCACTTTTAGGATTTTGTTAATAACACACAGGATAAATATTTGAGGCAAACTGGAAAGAATATATGATAGTTAGGTACGTATTTCCGCATGATAGAAAAAAAATACTTTTATGAAATATGGATGCCCGGTCATATATGACTCTAAAACGCTGGAGATATTCCCGCGATATTGATTTTAGCGTATTTGTAAAAAGCAATAACTTTGTGGAATGCCTTAAATTACAATATAGACATGCATTTGTTTTGATCACTTTAATTTTTATTATACCCAACCGGTTTCGGATGGACCCTTCCTTCGTCAGAAGAATATTAAAACAATCTTAAAATACACAATAGTGACGGATTGTGTATTGTGTAAATTTCTTGGTGTTGGAGGGGGGGGGGGGGATGAACAAAATAGATCAGGGGATTTCTTGGTAGAACAGAGCGGTTTCTAGAAATATGTCTAGAATAGGACTAAAATATATATTTATTTGATTATTCAATAAAGTAGAGTTTTAATTCTTGGATTTTCTCATTTCAAGTGCTTCTATGATATCAAATTTTCATCCTTTATTATCACGATGAAGAATTTTAACCCCTGCGTCCTTATTAAAAGTATGATCAGTGAAAATGAGATGATTGGTAAATCTGAAAAATTATTGTTATTTAAACATCTTAAATGTTTTGTTAATCTAATATTTAAATGTCTGAACCCATGTAGAACGGTGGACAATCGTGCAAGAACTAAATGGCTCTATGTTCTCTATTTTTGGTGTTTTATAGTTATTAGTATACTAATACTTTTTTCAATACAAATTTTGTCTTGTATTATATTAATAATCACCACAATATATGTATTACTGTTTTTTGCAACAAACAATTAATGGTAAAATGCAAGTTATTTCTGTCTGGTTTTCATTTTAAAAGAATTTTTATTTTTCCCACCAATATTGAGTCCTTTTTGTTGTTATTTTTCTTATACTCCTGTTCTATCCTTAAAAAATTAGTTGCCTATAAAACCAATATGGTTTTGGTAAAAAAGAATAAAAAAAGTACTTAAATCACCAAAAATTTTAATTACTGAAAAGCGGGTAGTTAGGTCATAATTTATAAGTAAAATAGCACAGACCCGTGTAAAATCACGGGATAATATGAATTACAAATCCAATCATATTTTTAAAATGCCACTAACATAATCTTTAATAATATAATCGGCTCCAATTTCTAAAATTTGAGTTCATCGTACCAAAGTTACACGGACAGATTCACAATGGAAATAGTATTTTTGATGCTACGTTTCTTCTATGATGAGCTTGAAACCTATATGAAATAGCATTTGAAGAGATTATCACCAACATCTGGTATACCCACATGTATATTATTACATTTGCCTTTTTTCCGTTTATCACCCTGCATATTCCGTCGTCCATCCACAAATCGTATTACGTAAATTGAAATTACATCGTCGCCATCAAAAGTAAGTCAATTATAAATCATAGGAGTTCGCATAATTATGCTTGAAGCGTTTAATAATATGCACATTTGCCTCTAGTTGCGTTGCAGCGAATTAGTGTAAATTGGCGCGAGGATACGGTGCGCTTGCGCCGTGCTGGCAAACATCTGTCAGATGGCCGCCATTTTGCGGTCAGCGCAATATGACAAAGGTTGAGTGGACATTGCGGCTAGGAAATTTTCAACATCCCGTCATTTAGCCTTGAAACCATCACGAACCGCCCTCCGATGTGTGGCCGTCGGACACGGACGGTCCTGCCAGATTAATTGGCGCTGTTTTTCGGCCTCCCCTGTTTTTTAAACGAATGCAAATTAAGCGGAGTGCCGCGCGGCTATCAAAACAGCCGAATCAAACTGCATTTAATTATTTCGGAATGATTGCCGCTTTTTTGCTGCTGAAATTTGATACTGATACTATGATTTGCGTTTTGGGATGCAAATGACATAACAGAAATAATATGCAATTAGTACCTACGTCGTTTGCAAATGCGTATATTGGGTTGGTAAATCTACGGTTGATGGTTTATCGTCCCAACTGCTGACTAGGCCGATTCTGAGGGTTTGATGAAAAAAAAAGAAAGCGCCCCTAGTATAATACTGAAGACATATTATTTTTAATGAATTATAAGTAAAATTACACAGTTTAAGATTTAACGGCGCTCTCTGGGATTCGAACACGTGACCTACGGATCGTAGTCGAGGACCTTATAAGTAAAGTGTGGTTTTATTCGGCAACTAGTTAAGTGGAAGCTATCCGTCTGAATCTGCCTTGCATTAAGACATCTGCCCTGACGATGGACACTTACGCTGCCCGAAAAGTTAACGGAAAACAATGAGTACCTACCTACTACGTTTTCATTAAAAAAATTTAAAAATGTGACTGCATGACCATTTTCTAATAAAATATGATTTATTCAGAATTTTAATGTTTTAATTTTTTTATCAGAAATTGATTTAAAATTGGTTCGCTGTTTTTGAATGTATACCAATATGAATGACTGGTTTTGAAAACCGATGAGACTCTTTTAGAATTTAATAATAAAAACGGTCGAATGCAAATACGAAAAATTTGATTTCAAAGATTGAAGTTTTTTTTTTCTCCTACCTATTGTTTTTTTCTTTCAAATTGTAGAAAAACTACTTTATATGAAACTGAAAACAGTTTAACTACACAGAAGTTGAATAAAACTTATCATCACTTCACTTTTTTCGTTTCATATAAAAATAATGAATTAAAAATCCATCAACTTTGGCCAATCTTTTGCAAGCGTGTAAAGTTTTACGGTCGATGATTTTTTGGAAAATACTATAATTATTTCTAAGCGTATGGTAAGTTTTAAGATGCAAATACAAAGCTTGGTATTACTTCTTTATAAGACTGCTTAAATCATATATCTGAAAGATAACAACAGAAAAAGTTAAAGTGATCGAACCGTAAATTGCTGAAGTTACTAAATCCAATATCGCGCATCGACTGTGCCCAGTTCTTATTCAAATAAGCAACAAACAAGCAAGCCAAGAAAGTTAGCCCTATTGCGGACTTTACAGCAGACAGGCGCAAAACACTGAATGTCAAGAAAGTTAGCCCTATTGCGGACTTTACAGCAGACAGGCGCAAAACACTGAATGTCAAGAAAGTTAGCCCTATTGCGGACTTTACAGCAGACAGGCGCAAAACACTGAATGTCAAGAATTTAATAATCAGTCACCAAAAGTCATACCTCTAACTTCAATATGAGTGAGTGCCGTGCCTGCCCAGAAAACATTCTCTCCGACGATTCTATGTTCGTTTGCTCAAAGTGCAAAGGGACATATCACCTCCACTGTGGTGGCGTGACCGAGAACACATACCGCCGCCTCACCAAAGAACGACGCGCTCAGCAAAAATGCAAGTAGTGCATCAATTCGATGACGGGCAGTGATGGCAAACCATTAGAAGTAGTAGCCAATAAACAAAACAAGGATACCATCAAGAACTCGACCGATTTGAGTGTGTACAATTCAAACGACCTCCTTCAATCTCAAAACGCTATTATTAAACAAAATAATAAAATTCTAGAAACGATATCGAATATGAGTAAGCAATATGAAGATATACTCATAAGAGTTCATAATTTAGAAGAAAAAAATGAAGAGCTAAAAAATAAAAACACTAAACTTGAAACCCGAATTGAATTTTTGGAAGTGCAAATGGATAGTATGGACCGTGCAAATAGGTAAAAAATAGTGTAACTATATTATCTGTATACCGATCACCGAGTGCGTCTAATATAACACTATTCTTAAACTCACTTAATCAATCCTTATCGTGTATGAGTGATCGTGAAAATGTTCTAATTATTGGTGACCTTAATATTAATATCATAAATATAATGCATCTCCAAGCAAATAACTACATGAACTTACTAACTCTACAAGGTTTTATTCCAGCTATTACGACCCCCACTCGGGTATCAGAATTATGCGTCAGTTGCATTGATCATGTTTTTGCTAAATGTAAATTGAATACCAAATCTCTCATATACAAATGCACGGTTACAAACCACTATGCAACTATCACCTCCCTTTCACATGTTATTAAAAAATTACTTGCTTCTAAAATACCCACGAAGAAAATCTGCTATGACACTTTATTCAAACTGGTTTCCAAGGAAAACTGGTCAAATTTCTATAAACTCACCGACCCAAACATGGCGTGCGAATTTCTTATCGACACCATACATAACCATTTGAAAAGTTCCACATCCAACACTAACGACAAACAAAGTAGTCGCAAAATTAAACTTAAGCCTTGGATAACAAATGGCATCCTACACTGTATTCACAAGCGTAATAATTTTCACATATTTTGTACAAACAACCCCAATAATCACGAATCTCTCCTATTTTACAAACGATACAGAAATGCTTGTAAAAAAATAATCTGCAGAGCTAGCGACAAATATTATAGGAAACAGATCAAGGAAGCTGCCAATGATAATAAACAAATCTGGAATATTGTCAAAGAGATTTGCTATACCAACAAAACTACCGCACCTATAAATAAAATAACCATTGCACACCAAACACTAGATGTAACAAATCATTTAAAAAAAATCGCATATCATTTCAATAAATTCTTCTCCACAGTCGGATCAGACTAAGAAAATAATATTTTAGATAAAAACGGAAATACAGAATATAAACTTGTTAATAATATATCGATTGATAATCTTTGTTATGATCCATTCAATCTCACTCCTACCACAGAACGAGAAATCACTGAAATTATTTCTTCACTCAAAAACACACATTCAACTGGAATCGACAATATATTTACTAAATTGATCAAACACCTCAAACGAATCATCACTAAGCCCCTTGAACACATTATAAATCTAAGCTTTCAAACTGGCCTCTTCCCAAATTCTTTAAAATACTCAACAATTATTCCTATCAATAAATTAGGGGACAGATCATCAGTGACTAACTATAGACTAATATCCTTGCTGAGTCCGATATCAAAAATAATTGAAAAAACGGTAAAACGAAGGCTATACAAATTTCTTGAAGACAGTGACATTCTGTCCGCAAAGGTCGTAGTGCCGCAGATGCAATTGCAAATTTTACAAAAGTAGTCTCTGATAACCTTGATAAAGGCCGCAAGCCTTTTGCTGTTTTCTTGGATCTAGCCAAAGCCTTTGATACTGTTTTTCACCACATACTTTTGAAGAAACTCCTTCAGGTAGGAATAAAAGGTACTCCCCTTAAATGGTTTGAGAACTATCTAACAAATAGGTCGCAATCGTCTCTTATAAATTCTGCTAAAGAATATAGAAGTACAAGTTTACCAATCACGTACGGTGTGCCTCAAGGCAGTGTATTAGGCCCTCTTTCTAATATATATAAATACTTTATGTAACTTGGCAATTGATGGAACTATAATATCTTTTGCTGATGATACAGTAATCATCTTTGAAGCTGAAAATTGATACTCAAGTATGGAAAAAGCAAATAAGGGCCTAAATAAAGTAAAACATTGGTTAGACGACAACCTTCTGACTCTTAATATTGACAAAACAAAATACTTACTTTTTTCCATACGCAAAGTCACTCCTCCTCAAAACTGTCCTAATCTTATCATTCACTCATGCCCACAGAACCATATTACCCCTACGCCTCCCCTCAATAATTGCTCATGTACCAACCTAAAAAAAACCGACCAAATTAAATATCTAGGGGTTGTTATAGATGATCAACTGCGTTGGCAGGATAACAAAAAGTCCCCGCAAAGTGTGCTATTTATTTCGCTCTCTCAGATCAATCCTAAACCTTCAAACAATGAGATGCAAATATTGTGCACTTTTCCAATCAATAGCTACATACGGTATCGTGGGATGGGGAGGCTGTGCAGCTTCAATTATTTATGATATTATCTTAATTGATGATCTTAATTCAAAAGCTGCTACTAAGGATTATATTAAAATGTCACCCATCTCTCCCATCAGACCCACTTTTTAAAAAATTCGCAATCCTAGACATTAGACAATTATGACAATTCTCATACACATAAAGAAAATGATTTATCACTCAAAACTCAAAAAAATATTTGCACCCGCTATGATGAATAGCACCAAAAATGTAAAATTCCTCCAACAAAAACAGCCTTCGCCCAGCGACAGTTCTCTTATATAGCGTCTAAAATGTTCAACTTACTGAGTATTGATATTAAGATATCAAAAACTGATGATCTTTATGCCATTAATGTACAGAACTGGTTATTTGCTCAGGAAAGGAAATATAATAAAGAATGCCTTACATCTTAAACCTGTTCTTATTTTTTCATATTTCTCGAGTAAAAATTTTATCTCTAAATTAACTTTCAACCAAAACTTTATATTACGCTGATTAACATTATGTATTATTTTTATTTGTATCTTACTTTATTTTTATTTTCATTTTAAAAAAATTCACCTACATCAACTCTTTTCCTGTATATGATAATCTACTTAATATAATATATTCAGAATTGGTTATTTATGAAGGGAAGGAACTATTTTTAAAAGAGCCTGACATCATTAAATTAATTTTCTTTATTATTCTTTTTTTTCATTTAAATTCAGTTTAAAATAATTAATTAATTTATCTTTACTTTCATTACATCATCAAGTAAAGTCATTTGTTTATTTGCCCATTTGTATTTATATTTATTTTATCTCATTAAAATCATCAGTTTGCAATACGGTTGGTTTATTCTTGTGAAATGTACTTAACTAGAAAACCAGTTTTATTATTACCTATTTTACAAATACATTGCATTTCACAAAATAATTTATTAACAAAGAACATGTATTACATTTATATAATTATACACAAATTTCGACTACCATAATACGGACATGTGTCTAGTGTGGTAGTCGAAAACTACGTAAAAAACTGTATAAAAATATATTTTACGAATAAAGGAAAGAAAAAAAAATTCAAAAGGAAATGAAACAACTATATTATTAGCCTGTCTCAGTTTAGTATCGAAATTATCCTGTTAATACAAAAAACAAGTTTTTTATGACGTCACGCGTGTGTTGTGCATGTACATTGGAAAATTTTAATTTTTCTACAATTGATGTGATGCCATTAATTATTTCGTTCATTAAAACTAATATATTGAAGTAAATAATTTGTTTTAATTACAAGATATTTAAGACAACTAGTTCAAAATTTCATAGATTTTGGTATTTATATTTTTCTTCAGTATAATTGTCAGAGCTCTATTTTGTATTATTGTTATTTGTTTCATTTTTTCATCATTGGCTAAGAATAGAGTGTTGCTACAGTAATTAACGCGTTGCAGACATTTTTATGATATTATGATCATTATTACTATTATTATCATCGGTCTTTTGATCTTTTTATCTTTGATTTTCGTTTAATTTTGTGTTATTCAACAATGTAAGTATTCCCAAAATGTTATCTACATACCTACCATGTCCCTTTTATAGAACATTCAAATAAATATCAAGGAAAGTACTGAATGTAGATTTGATTTTTACAATAAATTTCCATATTGGAAACGTGTTTCGTCTGAAATATTTGTAGTCCCCGACTAGAGATACAATTTCACTGTGAAATTCCAATATCCATAGAACCAAGGTGATATAATATTTCATGCATTGTACCGCGAGGAGACGATTCCGCTCTGGAGACAATTTCAATGGTGTTGTGTTCCCACTCCCATATTAAAATATCTACGGTTTACCCCGAACCTCTTTTTATCAGCGAAAATAAAATATTATGTAGGTACCGTGTAAATTTTCGTATTCACACAATGACGCTGATATCAAGGAAATTTTGCATGAGAACCGTAAAACTACAATGTTTATTACAAAAACGGAAGATGTATTATGCATCTTTGCGGGGAGACGAATTTTGATATTCAGTTTTCAGAACATAAGATTAAAATTTTTTTAAATTGTGCGATTTGGTCACATTTCACGACATTTTAAATCACCCCTAACTTGTACAATTGGGTCATATTTTAAATCTCCCGTAAATTGTGCGATTGGGTCACATTTCACGATATTTTAAATCTCCCTTGAATTGCACGATTGGGTCAAATATCACGATATTTTAAATCTCCCTTAAATTGTGCGATTGGGTCATACTTCACAGTATTTTAAATTTCCCTTAAATTGTGCGATTGAGTCATATTTCACGATATTTTAAATCTCCATTTAATTTTGCGATTGGGTCATATTTTATGATATTTAAAATCTCCCTTAAAACTCATCCCGCATTATTAATTTGTTCATTCAAAATATAAACGGCGCATAAAAAGTCATAGTGATTGGGTATTATGTCGTGTTGCGCTACCTTCTTCTTTAAATAAAGTTTCGGATAGCATTACAGCGTTCATCATTAGGGCAGATGGTGAAGTGTGTACTTATGTATGTAGATGCGGTACCGTGTTGCCAATCTTTTAATGGTTAATATCAAGCATGATTTTAAATGTATTTAGCATGTTTTTATGTATATTTTTTTATATATATATACATAGTTTATAATTATCATATGAATAAAAAAAATAATACCGCATTGAAAATATAACTAATAATTATGACAAAACACTTGTAAGAATCATTAACTTCCTTCAAGAGTAATTGGGCGCGACTAACCTTTTTTACAATAAATCTAAGTATATCTTTTGGATATTTTTGTGCTTTTTTCTATATCACTGGAGAAAACAGAATAAAAAACATTAAAGGGAATCGAGAAACACACAATTTCACATTATTTTGGCTATCAACATTTTAGCACAAAAAATTGGTATCGGAGCAACAATTTCGTTTACAGATTGAAGTGGGTAATTAAAAATAACCGCTTTCAGTTCGTTTACATTTTAGGTAAGCATTGTTAGCAATGTTAGCACGCTACATTTAAATAAATATTAAGCTCTATTCACCACGAGTAAGTGTTCATAATTAAAACGTGTAGCAATTCCAATATAAATGGGGCCCATTATCTTTTATACCTTAACAACGTTGCCGTTTGAGTATTTCAGGCAGCATTTATCAACTGTCGGTTTATTCAAAGTTAACCCCTTGACTATACGAGGGACAGACAGTTTAGAAAGCTTTACCTATCATCGGGATGCTTCAGATGCCGCAAAATGGCTTCATACAATGTTGTTAAATAAAGATGATGCAAGAGAGGTAATGTTGTTGAAAAATTGACCTTTACTGTAATACTAGCACGGAAAAATTTTTTGACACAAATGTTCCAATTTTTATAATGAAAGTGATTTTCTGTTAAAATATTATATTATAGATTGATCATTGCTTGTTTTAATTCTCGATACAATTAGTGTCAATTTTGATAATGACACTTAAATTCAAAACAAATTCGCTTTCATTAATCCAAAGTTATACCACAGACAGACAAACGAAATAAGTGTTTTAAATTTCATTTTTCACAAGGAAGATAGGAAAATTCCTCAATCTCAAAATATCATCAAATTTTTATCAGAGAGCTAAAAGTGATAACTCTCAAATAAAAAAAACATACTTACAAATTTCTTTTAACGAAAAATGGAATTACCGAAAAAGCTCGAACGTTGATGTAGAGTTTTTTGATTGTTTATAAAATATACTTTATTCACTATTGTCTTTTTTCATTGTAAAATTGATAAAAATCATTTACATGAACATAAAGAGATAAACACAAATTAAATAGTAATAACTGTAATTTTAATCAATTTTCCACTCTCCGTTCACTAGATCCCCCAGTCAGCCTGTAAAATTACCGGAGGTCTTCAAATAAGGGTGTTATCTAAAAAGTTTACCATGTCCGTTGAAATGTTTCCAGAATTTTAATATACGCAAACTGAAACTCCTCTAAGGGTGTTTATTTTAGACTACCCCGGAGTTTCAAATATGTACTTTCAGTTGAGAATAGTTTGATCTCAAATTTTAACAAAATTAAATTAAATTTATTACACCCCAGACTCATACAACTGTAAAAATCCTATATTTGTAAATAGGCTACAAGAAACAAAAAGGTTGTCGTTATATGGGGAAAATTTTTGACAACTTTCAGAATTTTGGGGACTGTTTCATTGATAAATAATAGATATATATTCAAAATCTTACAAACCACATTTGTGAAGACGGTTTAAACTAAAGATAGGAAAAAACTGGATGTGATTTTGCATTGATGGTGAAGAAAAAATCATTAAGATTGTTTTATTATTTTTTCATCATGTGCTTAATGATCACCTAAATCAGGTTTCGGAGATCGGTCGTTTGAAAACTGACATAAAAAAATATGACTAAATTAATTTAATTCAATTGCTAGATTCCATCCATAGTAGTGTGGGCTACTACAATATTGCAAAAATGTCTTTTAAAATACGTACAATGACAAAAAACTCCAAGTTATCATTTTTAGGTTCCACAAGCGATTAAAAATGATCTAAAAAAGATTTTTGAGATTTATTCCCAAGATTTAATATACGAGATTTATAATCACAATATTTACAATGAAAATTTATTTACAATCAAAAACAGTAACAACATAAATAATTGAAGTCATAATTATTAGAGAAAGCACAAATAAAATAAATATATGTGACTAATTAATTATTCCGGCATGAAATAACGAATTTTTTTCAATTTTCGGCGTCTTTTTCCCTTGTTTTATGGTGGTAATAATACAGCCTTTCCTGTTTCTTCTTTACACATTATTTCTAAGACGCTTCAGTCACAGACTTCACACAACATTCAACAAATTGTGTATAGCAAATAAACCTGTCAAATTTGATGAAAATGGAAATGATTTCTGATGTTAGGCATTTCTCTAGTTCTTCTTTCGTTATATATTTCAAAATTGGAGGATATGTGATTGTCATACATTACCAAGATACTCGTATTATAGAAATGTGTGTCTCGCTTCCAATAAACGCCACATCCAGAGCTCTTTAGTTGTAGGAGATCATCGGTTATCATTGTAAATGGTACATTTTCAAGATGAGCGTATTAAGCATTTTGCTTTATCCTAGGATTAATTACTATTATTAATTTGTCGTTAAGATAGCTAACATAGTTTATCATTTAAAAATATGCCTTGTTCCATCATTGCACAACTCATGCAGTTTTAAATAAAACAACTTAGGACCGTATGCCCTAATGATAAACGTGGTTAATTTTACCAAATTTTCTTTATGCTTCCAATACAAAATCCTAGGATACGACTCACTGGAGTAAACCATATGTGACACCACTCATGGACTCCTGGGTGTAAAATAAGATCAGGATAACAACGTCCGCTGGAAACTGTTTTAAAATAATCAAGCAAGTATTTTTGATTGGTGCTTTAATCAGAGTACAGGACGTCGGTCGAGTACATCACATATATTTTTGAAACATCTTATACCGGCAAAATATGACAACTATGAAGAGCCGAAACAGCACGACTTTCGGTGGTTGTACTATCCAACTTAATAATCAAATGTAGAAGCAGCTTATTGCAATGAACAAGACAGAACAGCCACTGTACTGGACGATTAAAATATTTCTCCATCACTTGAATCACACCACCAATGTTGTCCCGTGTTAACCGTTACACCCAATTATTTTTAAATGGTTAATTAAATTTCTTGACGAGCGAAATATTATATTATTGCCTAGGTAATTTTAATGGCAGAACCTGAACGAAGGGTAACATGCATCAAAACAATGAAAACTTGGTTCCACGATTAACGAGAGATGCGATTTTTTCAACCAACGTGCTTTTGTAATATTTGTTTAGATCTGGTACATATACTAGGCAGTCTGTTTTTGTCTACCACTTTATTCGTATTAATCTTCGTGATTACATTAAAATCATAAGACTCAATCCGATATAAAGAACCTGTTACAGATCTTGGGGAGAAATATAAAACACCGAAATTTGCTGATCGTTAGAGAGGCAGAATATTAGTAGCCTTGGTTTAAAAAAACGTAGTTATATCTACCAAAACTATAGATTTTGTTAAACCAGATCTCATAAATAAACATTATCACACTGTTTTCCAAATATTTTATAAAGAGACTGACAAAATTCAGAAGACCTCCAGAGCCCAAAGAATTATATTTTTTTTTTCATACAATTTTTGATGTTTTAGATATAAACACAACTTTTCGTTACTAGCACTAAATGGAATTCGAAAGAAAACAAATCGACCACCCTAATACACAGTGCAAAAATGCAGAAAATAATTTTAGTATGTTATTTACATTATAAAACTTACACATGATGACTTTTAAGCTGCCGTGCCAAAAAATGTCCACTGTTCACTAACATAAAATAATTCAATAAGTTATATGATAAATATTTAACGAAATCTAGTAAAGCAGCTCCTGGGTTGTTTCCAGAACCAAGCAAGTGAGAAAAGTTTCAAGTGCCTGTTTAAAGTTGTTTAATGTTGAATGCTTGCGGTGTTAAGATGTTAACATTTCACACATCCTGCACACTTTTGAGCTTTCATCTTCCAGAGATAGAGCTTTCGACTGGAAACGTTACCCGAAATGATGGCGCCCGGGAGAGTAGCTGCTAAATTTAAAATTTCAACGAAAGATTACATTTTATGACCATGTCGTTATTAATACGATTTCTCGGGCTAAATGGACACGATTATACTATTGGAAACATACTCACGAATTTTTATTATTATATTTTATTTTTGAAATACTTGGCATTTTAATTGATTTTTGCAAGGCATTGATACCATATTAGGCAACTGTCTGTTTCATGGCGACCAACATATTTTATTTTATTTTTTGTATAAAGTGTAAAAAATATAATGTTAGAATTTGGGCCTTACTAATAAACGTATTTCAAACCCAACACAACCGATAGCCAACCCTTAATGCAGAGTAATGGTTGTTTCTCAGCTGCATAAAATCTAAAATACGCCAATTAGCAGTGGCGGTTAGTGACTTTTTGGTGTCTGGGATGCTAATATTGCAAAAATGGCATTGTTGACGTTGTCATAGCTGAAAACGATTGTTTTTTCGAAAATTTTATTTTGTTGTATAAAGATTTTCAGGAAATTCAGTTCAGCCTTCGAAAAAAAATTAACTTTTCGAAGAAAAATAAAAAAAAATGGTTTTCAGCTACATCAACGTCAATTATGTAATTTTTTCTAATGTTAGCACTCTAGTAAACCCAAAAGTCACGAGCCGCCACTGCCCATTATTAAGGGGGTAAAAATATAACCATTATTTATTTATTTCACGCCTATTAAGGCTTTTATCAAAATAGGCAAAATGTCACTGAACTTGATCCACACAGCATGCAGGCACGAAACATAAAAAATCCAAAATATAGTTTTTCTTTCAGTCGACAAAATTATTATGTGTTAGTCAAATTAAATACCTTTATTAAAATATTCCACTATTTGATGAAAAAAAAAAAGTAAGGTATGCTTATATATTGAAATTGATGTTCTAAATATATCAATAGAATCGTAGTATTTATTTCCTAGCTGTTGAATCCGTCGCATAGGAGTGTAGTATTGGGACATTGATGTAGAATTGCTACAATAATACGGTAGGTACTATCTTATAACTGACCTGATTGGAGGATGAAAAGAGATTACATATAATAAATCAGAGGTATCAAGCATTGAATTAATGATTTTATACAAACAGGTTAAATCGGAAACATTTCTACTGTCAGATAATTTTATTAAATTTAATGAACAAAGTACGTTATCGTAATTTAGGCATTCTCTAAAAATGCCCAATTTAAAATTTACATGGGTATCTTAAAAAATATTTTTGATTTTTTCAATTGCATGTGAATGAACTTCATAGTTTGGGGACCAAACCGTGGAATTGTATTCCATATGAATAGTCTTGAATGGACGTACTCTGTTCAAAACTACAGGGGTAAAATACTACCTATTAATTAAATAGAATTTTTTTTTTTTAAGTTTTCCTTTTTTGGAAAACAATGCTCAAAATATGATTATAAAACAAACCAAATGAAACATAAGAATTTATAAAGATAATAGGTGCATGTGATAATTAGATAATTAGTAATCATGCTGGAAGAGATGAATGCAATAAATATGTAAAAACGGACCATTAGCAATTTATTCCAAGATTTAAATAGTATTGAGATAAATGCATCAAGTAGGTATTGCAAGTAAGCCTCGATTGAAAATATAACAACGAATAATGTTGCTAGTAAGGGATATTTGTATGAATAAAAAGAGATTGCTTTTGTAGTGAGAATATTGAACAGTAAAGAATAAAGTTATACATTGTCACAGTAATTGTGATAAACCAGTGAAATATATTAAATATAGTATAAATACATTATTTTAAGTACATAAGTATTATATAGTTCCGTAGAATATATGTAGTTGATATAATTAAACTAAAAAAAAATCCACGAATATTTGTTAGGAGTGTTTTCCAGTATGTAAAAAAAGAGAAAATAGATGATAAGATTTATTAAAATTAAAATGATTATTTAATATGATGAGATGATAACATCATTTTATTGTTTCAATTTATATATTTATTTCTATTCTCGTAAATATATTTTACAGATGATTACAGTTTACGAAGATAATAAGTTCCAGTTATACAAAAATGCAAATTATCAGATACCGTATGAAAATAGGTTAGTAGTAGTGTTTTGTTCAAATAAATAACAACACCTCACTAAGAGAACCTGTGCTAAGGTGTTTGCATGTTTTAGACAATGATTTATTTCTCCGTCATAAGTAAAAACACAATATCCTATTTGAGACTCTTAAGGAGGACATTGTAGTTCCACCCTTGCCGGCAGTATTGTATTTTAGGTTTGTAGCAGGTAAAGTAGGGACATCATAATATTACACAGACATACAATGAGGTAGTACAAAATAATGAAAATAAGTACAATGTAGTGAAAAGTTTTGTTATAAATATTTTTTGTAACCTTATACAAGGCTTGGAGGTAGTGGTATAATGAAAACCCGTATTGGTGAGATAATTTGTGATTCTAAGACTGGAACTGGACAGAACATGGTCAAGAAAGGAGAAGTCAGGAAATAACTATTCAGTTCATAGGATTCATAACTACCCGGAGCCAATAGCACTATGGCATTCCTAATTTAGGAAACGCTGTGAACCAGAAAGAATATATCAAAGAGAAGTGTACGGGAAGCCGGATGATTGTACCTGGTTTTATTCAACTGAGTACTAACAAGATGTCGATTCAAAAATGTGTTATTTACGAAAAAAAAAGACTCTTTATGGTGAAAATATTCACTATTAATTTAAACATGTGAATAAAATGTTCGCATTTTTACCACGTCAGTTTCACTAGACTCGCGTTGAGTTTTGAACTCACTCTCTGTGTCTAGAGTCAAGAACATTGCCCCTTTGCCACATATGGTAATTTTTTCCATTAAACGCATGTTTACCCACTTGTTAAGAAAATCTGCGGCATGTCACCATTGACTTTCGTGTTAAGTTCATATTAAGTGTTGCGCGTTGTGTTGTTACCAAGCGGTAGTTCCTCCGCCAACGAGGCGTCCAACGCCTTGTCGCGGCGCTCACTTCCGGCCCTGGCCGCCGCAACCTGCGCCAGCCGCCTTCGCTTCCTCCACAACCTCCACTACCTCACTGCCTTCCTACCCTCCTACCTCACTACCTTCCCACCTTCCTACCTCACTGGCTTCGTCGGCCGCGAAACCTTCGACAAAACTCAACCCTCCTCCCTTACCCGATACGCCTTTTGTGTGTATGTTTCCGTAATTAGAACGCAGGTGCTTCCGATGAAATATAATACATCAGGGGAGTGATAAATATTCATAGCTTAGTGGCTCAAGTTCGGTAGCGAGTTTGAAAATTTAAGTCAGATTTAAAGAAGAAACGCTTACTAGAAAGACCCATACTTTCAAAGCTATAAATTCTTATCAGAATAAATTTCCAATCGACCAAATTGTTGCGTTACAAACACCCCACATTTTCGAGCAAAGCCATGTGATAAAGTTACTTGAAATTACACCATTATTATATATATAATACATTATATTTTATTATACTAACGATTCAAAAGGTACATACATTTAGCTTCGATAAAAAAACACAACAAAGCATTCCCGAAGTATTGCATTTATATGCAAAGTCCGGATCGGAAAAGCCCTTTTCTTGTGAAGCCAGGACGTTAGAAGTACTCCTTTATAGAGACTGGTCATAGCGGATGTTTATGGAGCAGAAGGCTCGGGAAATATATTAACATAACAATATAGAATACTCGATATACAAAGCCTACTCGAATAGACAAGTTACTTGTGTATTCTAATATATTCAAAACGTTCTAAAGTGTTAAGCGAGTCTGAAAGGATTTTTTTTCAATCTTCGATGAGTTTTCAAAGCACCCTTTTCAGTTATGTTTAATGGATAAGGAAAGTTACCCTCGGAGAAAATCATATTTTCATCTTCTATCCATTCAAAATTTTATTGTATCTTTTTAAGGTAAACTACGAAATTTACATACAGGCGTTGTCTGGAAATATTTAAAGCCAAGAAACGTGAGAAATGTGATATCGAATACGAAAATGTTAATTTTAAATGATCTTGATTCCTCGGGGGATAAAAGCTTTCTTGTGTTCCGTTAAAAGGTTAAATAACAGGATGTTTTTCATATAAAAAGAATAAATTTGTTTACGCACTCTGCTGTTTGATGAACATAGCTCTTTAGATGGTAAGTTCAAATGTTGTGCTGGAAATTACAAATAAATTGAACGGTTTCGTTTTTTTACGTTTATTTTTGAATCTTGAAAGCGTAATGGATTTTATAAATAATAATCACAAACAGCCTTTAGACCTCCGGTCTACTTCAGAACATTTTCGTTAACATATTTTGTCATGATAAATTCATTGCCTACAGCATCCTTAGCAAACAAAAAAATAATTTATGATTTTATTACGTTACACAGAAGAGAAGTATCGATTTATTTCAAAATACGAATAAAATTAAAGAGTAATATTATTTTTATGAATTTCCAAAATTATTCGGTACCAGCAAATTCCGTATAAAGTTATCCTTGTATGTGAATTAATAAAACTGATACATCACGTGGAAGTGGAAATATATAATTTTTACTTGAGATGTGAATCATAATAACGGCTTAACACCTGTTTCTACTATTTTGGTACGAAAAAACCAATGGTAAGTAGGAAAAAGGTTTTTCTTCACATCCGTTTTATTTTTAATATAAATATTATTTTTAGGAAGTTTACTGGTAAGTACCAGATTAAGGGTTTAATTTCCCTTAATCAGTAGTGATATTCCACTACCTACAACTTCTGACAGACTACTGTTACATACTACTCTTAGAGCCTGAGTCTCACACACTCACTGTCCGAGAATCACTCCCATACTCACTAACTGCCGCAGCTGAAGTTTACTGGTAGGTACCAGATTTAGGGTCTAATTTACCTTAATCGGTAGTGGTATTCTGTCTACCACTTCTGACTGACTACTCTCCGAGACTGACCTTAAAAGTTGACCTTACTAAAGCTATTTTCTCCCACTCTTCTTGGCGTGTCGAATACATTTTTTTTAGCCTAACAGTAATTTGAAAGGGACGTGGCATGTGCAAAAGAAATATATTTACAGTATCTTAGGAATGCATTTTGCAATTTGCAATCTCTTATTCAATTATGGGTTTTATTTGTCAGAGGCATCCTTGCAATTATTACACCCCAGTGGGCAATAAAGTCAGAACTTCTCTTTATAGCTGAGTGTAATAATTTTTTTGTGATTTCATATTAAACAAACTATTCAAGGGCTTCAGATAGCAGGTACTTAAAAGTATTGGTCAATGCAAACGAACCATTATTATATTTACAGAGAAATAATTTTTTATCCTATAAGGACATTGTGATTATGAAATACCAGACTGTTAGATGTTTTTAATTTGGATTTTAAAATGCAGATGTGGGAAAGAAATATTATGTTGTGATAATGTTAATATTAAAAATGGTGGGAAAATTTTTCCTATGTCTAAATTATTTGCAATGGGTACTGTCGCATTCATACTGGAATGAACAACACCAGTTAAAATATTAAGTGGAAAGGTTTTATTACTTTTTTAATATAATAAGAATAAGACTTCCCGATTTGGCGGCTTTGTATTTGAATACAAATCACTGTTTTGGGTCAAAACTGGTCTACAAAATAAGAGAAAGGTCACTCTCTATTTGAGGTTTTCAAAATCATCCTCATTCTACAACTTAAAGAAGAATTTTGATACTTCTAGATGAAATTTTGCATAGGTACTTGACGTTCAAATAATAGAAATGTTACTGCTACATCTGATTTCAAAAAACTATTAATAACAAACTTGTATTGCTATGGAGCGATTGAAACGTCGCAAAAATTCTGCCTGTCTCAAGCATAAACTTTTATTATGTCAAATCTTGTTCTGACCTGGTTTTAGTATTTGATTAATTTTGACATGTTCATATCGATTCTTGGTGGAGCATTCTCGTCTTCTTCTTCCTTTCATGTGCCCGTAATACATTCTCTTGATAAAGCGTAACTTTTAACTATTCATTAATCTTACATCGGTCTAGCATTATTTTTGGAAAACTTTAACTACATAATTTAATTTTTATCCTTCCTGAGCCAGTTCCATACCTCACTCTCTTGTGTAAGAGACTTATTGGGGACTTTTAGATTCATCTCCTTATTACTCAATAATAAAATATCTAGATTATATATACGATAAGTGATGAAAATTTGTCACTCAACCTAAAATCTCATCGGATTAAAAAGCTAAACAGCATTTTCCAAGTGGAGTCGAAATAATTTAATCGCAAGGCAGCATCTTGCTTAAAGTTTCGCAATTTCCCCTTCAAGCAAAATGATCGTTTGACTGGAGCTATAGAGCTAAGAAGCGCCTCAACTCGGAGCTGATGTGTGCAATTTAAATAGTAACTTTTAATTATACACTATACTGGTAAATTATATCGCCGGTGTATCTACTGGTAAAGTTCACGGAATTGGAAGTCTAATGCAAAGCCTAATAGCCGCAAACTTTCATCGTGATGGCGCTAACGCTGGCACCTGTATTGCGTTACTTTCATTAAGTTGGAGCTATGAGTTGCTCTCGTTGAGTATATATTTTTATAAAATAGTAGCAGGAATTAATCCGTAAAACTTTCATCCAGCCTTTCGGCAAACAAACACACGACAAACTGGATTTTTTTTAGGTAATTAAATTTATTTAAGGTTATTCTCGTAGAAGACAAACATTTCCCTAATTTTATTAACAGATTAATTTTATTGAAAGTACTTTGAGTCGTCATACTTCTCTTACGGTATTATAATAATAATTATTTGATTATTAATACTATTTCTTCTAACATTTAAAAAAAATAATACCTCATCCCATACACACAAGCGATTGCTTATTATGGGAGAACATTGAAAATAATAAATAATAATCATATCATAATATCTTTTATCTTATTACTAGTGAAATATATATGTATATCACACATTGTAAAAATTTTTCTTGAATTAATATAATTAAAAAAAAATTATTATATATATGTTGCGGTAAAAATAATACACAGTTATGTATCAACAGAATATGTGAAAAGTTTTGTTTTAGTTTATAAAAGGAAATAGTTCAAATAAAAAAATACCATTATGAGTTCGATAAATAGAACGAAATTAATAGCTTAAAATAATCTTTTTAACTACCTACTTAATGAAAAATCTGTTAATACGTGCTTTTTCATTAAAATTAAGCATATGGCATTCCGATATTCATAATAGGTCTCAACGCGTTTTACTCATTTTCCATTAAATTAAATCACTAAGCTACAGGATGTATCTCCTCAAAGTAAATCTGTTTGGAAGGGTCAGCCTCAAGTGACGTATAATCTCCCTTAATGTATAATATATACACCTACAATATGCAATATGCATGTCACTATTCCCGCTCAAGCAAAAGTTAATGAGTTCGCAGATGACATAGCTTTCTTCTTATCATTCAAAAACATCCCACCCCCTGTCAAATATTTTAATGGAACTATGGATGACCTTTACACATGGCTCATTTTAAATGGTCTTGAACTTTCAGTCCAGAAGAGTCAGTGTATCACATTCTGAAACCGTCATAGAAATCCGCCCGTTAAAATTTTATTTAAAAACTCACCAATCCCCAACGCCTCTGAGGTAAAATTTTTGGTAGTAACAAAAGATAGGAAACTAAAATCGTCTTCCCATATTCATAAAATAGTTTCTAAATGCAAAAAAAAATTTCATCATCATTAACTGGTATTTGGTGGGGTGCTTACCCTTCTAACATTAAGCTGCTTTACAGTACACTTATTCGAAGCCATCTTGACTATGCCTGTCCACTTTTTGGTACTGCATCAAACAATGTACTCGGTAAATTAGACAAAATTCAATCTAAATTTTCGTTAATAATCAAATTTCCCTCTGAGTAGAATGTTGTGATCCCTCTTTTTGTTTAAGGCGGCAACTATTTACAGACAAATTTGTTCTTAAATGTTTCAATTCTAAATTTCATCAGGTTATCTTTAAAGTCTTTTTGTTCTCTCAACACATTCATATGGTACAATCAGAGCTCGAACTAAACCTGATCACTTTGTATGCCTTATTCAAAATTCCATTCAAAATCGTAACTATGATTTGGATTCCTGGATATATTGGCATCGTGGGTAACGATATTGCGGGTTATTTGGAAAAATAAGAAGCATTTTACCTTATTGTTACAATCGTAAACCATATTCCCCTCTCTGACATTTTTCCGATCCTCAAAGATAGATCCCGCAAGTTTGGAAAGAGTAAGAGTTTTAATACATTGCTAGTCAATCCAAGGGAACCTGCTATGTCTCAATTCAAAGGACTATCCCAAAAAAACCGCGGTTTCAAAAATTCCCATTTTTTCAAAAAAATATTTTTTTTCACTTATTCGAATGAAGATTTGACATTGTTCCGTTCCTTCTCACCTTTTTAAAATTCACATGCTTGACTCCTCAGATTATACATTCCGTATTCTAGAAGTAGGAAAATTGGATCACATATTTTTTGGTTGTCCCTCTCTAAATAAATATCCTCTCTTTTATCAAGACATTTCTACAATTGCATTCAACATCTTATCTCTTCTCAGTCTGAATTCGACTCCAATTTTCCATATAAATATAAAATTGCAAATGTAAACAAAAATAATTTATTATATATTACATACATTTATTAAATATTCACCTTCCCTCTCTCCGATATTTTAAATGATGACCTAGAACACCCTTGAAGGACAAAAGCCAGTAAAATTTGAAAAAAAAGAAGCACACCCGAGAGCATTTATGTAGGCCTGAAGAATTACTCAATTTATTGATTTGATTATGTAATTTCAATTAAGCAGCGTAGAAAAGGCTTCTTTTCCAAGCAACCCTGCTGTTTGCATTGCTGCTTGCTCCGCTGAGACCTGAATATTTTTAATTTAACTTTACGTAACGGCTTTAAGTGAAACCGTATCATAATTTATGGTACAAGTTTTCAAAGCCGCTGTACAAGCCGGATGCTAATTTTAATGTTTTGTATAAATTCAAGAAGGGTATTAATTAAATCTAAAAATAGGAGGAATACACAAAATTCTTTCAACTTTGTGAAATCTTTAATATTTTAATTCTTTAAAACAAAATAAGAATACATTTTGCTAAGCTTATTTAACATAATATTTTCGATTCTTTGACGTAATTATGGTTTATAGTTACATAATCAAATAAAATAATTTCCTTCTCGTGCATTCGACTGTGAAATTTTCAAAATTTTATGAAATATAAAATTAGGGTAGATGAAAATAATCAAATAATATTTTTTAACGAAAAGCATCTTTTCAAATATAAGCAAACGACAAAATAAATTCCTGAATTTAATATATTTTACGAGAAAATAGTTTTAATTCTTTCTGTCAAATATGTTACATTTGTTGGTATAGAGTATTCAGCAACAAAATTTCTATGTTTTCATCTAGGAAAGTTGAGTAATGTCGCTTGTTTTTTCATTTGCGTACAATATTTTGTGTGATTGTCTAAATTACTGGTATCTTTTATTATTTAAGTTGTGAGATTTTGTGTTATCATAATACAGTCACACTTGGTTAAAACCAGCATGAGGGGACCGACTAAATTTGCTCCTTATAGCCGTTAATCGTTAAATCTAAATCGGTGTTTTAAAAGTCGTAAGTACCTACCTAAATGCCTCTACTATTAATATATTGGTAAATGTGCAGTATATTTTCAAAATACGAGTAGGAATTACCTGTTAACAAAATAAATTCGAAAAATACACTTATATTACTCAAATTTACTATCAATGATATAAAAAAAAATTGCTTTCATGCTTCTCAATTTCCTCTTCAAAACAATCAACGCATTATAACTATCATCACCTGGTTCAAGGCTTCCAAGAAAAATATCACTAAATTGTGTATCTTTTATCACTAGTTTGTGCGTGCTGTTTCCTACCGCTTGTAAAATCGCACTTATCATAAATGCAGGATTGTTTTGGTTTTCGGCTGTTAAAAAAATATTTGTCACAAACCAGTGATGCGCAACCCGCGGCCCCATTCTTGTGGTTTGTATAACACAAAATTCAATAGAAACCTTATATCTTGAATTTCGATTTCAATCCCCTCCCCCTCAACGAAAACAAAAAAACGTGACCTTGGTGACGCGACCATAGGTAAACGCGACCAAACGCGGTAAACGCGACCAAAAATAGGCAAAGCGGCCCCTCTGCTGAAAAAGTTGTGGGTCACTGGCATAAATTTACCTCGTGCAGAGAAGTAAGTACTCGTAACTAGGTACCTTCATAAACATATTTATTGGTTATTAAAACAAAATTGACGGTGAGTTGCATACAAAAGAAGATGTTAAAAGGGAACAAATTTGCGAAGTTTAAATTTCGTAGATTTTATGACAATTATGATGATTTTACAATTTTTATGCCCGATCTATAGGAAACGGTTCACATATCACGACAATCTTACACAGGTAGTACCATAAAAAATGTAAATCCGTCCCTAGCGGGATAGGAAATTCCCGCCACTTAGTTTGTTACTACTTACTTCGGGAATACTTCTTGAATAATTTCAAACTACTTTTCAGACCCATTCACGTATTCAGGAATTGTGTTGACAAAATTATTTGCTCGGTATATCAGAAAATTGACCTCGTTATAACAGTCAACAATTATGTGATAAGCCTGAACAAAAATATGGTTTTGTAATTGCTCATTATAGCCGTGAACTCGCTATTGCCGTGATCGTTATAACCAACTTCGACTGTAATTTTCTAGAATTTGAAAACCAACAACCGAAAAGTCTGCTTACGTACCCACTTTATTAAAAAAAAAATCAAAATACCATTACTTGATATTCTCCTGCTTTCTTTGACTTGATCCTTCTAGAAAAACTTATTATCATAAAATATCAGGGTTCGTCGTATCAAAGGATATTGGTAGAAATGTAGAAACTCCTTGGAGCCAAGATCGCCTTTCGAATGGCTGCTCTTAGTGCGGTGTAGCATTGTCGCAGGACTCTCGTAGCATTCTCGTGGCATTCTCGTAGCTCGCAGATTCGTTCGCAGGGAGGACCGTCATATGTCGTAGCAAGTGGTCTTATGACGGATTTCTCTGAGAATTCATATATTCATATACTTTTGCGGTTTGCTGAAGAGTGAAGTGAAGTCGCTATTTTGCGAAGGAATCTTATTGCTTTTCATATCTTATATGCTGTATCGTTTCATTTTAAAATATGAATTATTATTTTATGACATTATAAAAATTCTGTATGAATAATTGTTTAAAAGCATATATGTGGAGTAAAATAAAACAATTGATTTTGAAAACACAATCCTCATGAAACGAATAACATAATCTTTCAATTGAATTATTCATATTTTTGTAGAGTGTTGTGTTATATATATTATTTGAAAAATGAACACTTTGCTACTAACTGACCAACTGCTCAATTTTATGTATCTTTATAATCATGCATTATAGTTACCGAGTTACAATGGGAACATATAGACAATCTATGTCTAGTTTGTGTTTCAGATTACTTATCAGCAAGTAAACTTTGCATAGCGCAGCCAATTCCATTCCGTCCAACATCTTGGTTTTCAGAGAACATCCAATAATATTTTCATAGTAATAAAATGTAGGTTCACACTCTTAATAAATAACATTTATCAAGAGTATTGTACACGATTATATTCTGGATCTGGTTGTTAAAACGTATATCCTAGTGGATGTATCAAGCGACGGGTTTTCCCCGCCAAGTATTGGCGATAATTCCCCTTTCAAAAGTCGAGCTGCGAAAAACGAGATTTGAATAAATTTTTTCAAGTCGAAACCGTGAAATATGAAATGGATCACAATGGATCGGCTGGGGATAGCTTTCCACAGAACTGAATTATGTATCATGTGCCGCGAGGAAAATTATAGTTTATATTCCACTTTTTATTCCACAAATTCCACAACTTTACAGCCCTCGAGCTCAGCGCACTCTCACGCAATGTATGAGTCAAAAATACACTATGTAAAGTCAGTAATCTTTTATATTTTCGTGGGATTCCAATCTTTCAACATTTCAGTGTTGCAACTTTGTATAAACTAACGTGACTATCACACAACTTCTTGCTGTCGTCTTACTGAAATCAAATATTTTAGGAAAATTTTATAATTCAAATATTGATAGTCTGCAGCGGGGTGCTGCTCTCGGCTAGCAAACCGAAGGTCACGGGTTCGAATCCTGGTGTGCGCAAGTAAATTTGATTTGTTAATTTGTGTTATTTCACAATTTATTCTTTTAAAACAATATATAGTATACCTGCGGCACGTTCCAGAGTGGAAGATACTCTCAGTATCGCCCTGGTGTAAGACCACTATTGAGAATTGAAGCGTTGCATGAGATGGCCAGATCTGAATAGCCAGGTATTCACCCAATTTCCTCTTCCCATATCTTCCCCCCACCAACCTCCAACCTCACAGCACACCCCAGTTTGCGATGCCATAGTCTCACTGGCGAGCAGCTGGGACTTTTGTGCGTTATTTACATAATTTTTTTTTTTAAACTAATGCATGCTCGTGCACGCAGTAGGCTTGTAGTAATATATTTTTTCATAATAATAACAAAATTTTTAAAAAATTACGAATTATTGTGTATTAATTAAGAATCGTGATTTACTGTATTCGTTAAAAATCATGATTCGTAGTTCCCAAAGATATTAGAAGAACGAGATATGCTATGTTGGCCGCCGGACCGTAGGCGGAGTGCTACCTAATTAGGGTACTTTGAATACTATCGGGACGTGTACGCACAGAAATCTGTTCTATGTATTAGTGCCAACTGAAACGATACGTCCTTAGCGTAAGCGAAGGTGTGCAGTAGTATTGGTGAACAAAACCGGCGACACTGGGCAAAACAATTCCACACAGTATGAACTGCTCATGGCACATCTCGTTCTTCTAATATCTTTGGTAGTTCCACTTATTTATTTTGGACGACCGACGCTGGCCACATTCACAGTGCTACGGGCATCTTTAAACTTGTATCATATTACGAGTATTATCGATCATATTATGTGAAACAATACGCAATTTTTTTAATGGAATGCTATTATGAATATATTTAGGCCTTATTGAAACTGTTATATTGTAATATTTTGCTTAAATTAAAGAAAAAATATTGATACATAAGATGGCACAAGTGACCCAACGTAATAATACAATCTGCTTCGTAGTCGACAATGAGATCGAAGGTAAAACAATTTTTACAAATCGTAAAAGTAGTAATAATAATAGACGTACCTTCGAAATATTTAGAGAACCAATATTTACAGATACAACAATAAATGCATACTAAACTCATTATTGAAATTAACAGCTTTCCATTGGATGGAACAAAATCTCATTAATATTCCCTTAGACAATAAAGCGAATGAAAAAGAAAAGGAATCGATAAAAACCACTGCAATTAATAAAGGCTATGAGGCAAATAACATTAAAAAAATATAATTTATTTAATTTATCTGGTGCATTTAGAAAAAATTACATATCCTTAAATTTATCGGACCAATATCCGTAAAAGTAAAAATAAATTTAAAAAAGTGGTTTAAATAAAGCTTTTAGAACGAACATAGTGTAGCGATGTTACTCTAGAATATTTGGGAACGGTCGCCCATGCAGACGCATCGTAGCTAGGACTTTCTAGATACGATGCTAGGATTCGGCGCACCTACCTATACACCAGAATATTCTCGAAGCACCGGGCTCTATAAAACGGGCGCGTCGAGACATACTCAGTCAGTCTATAATTAGCAGTTACTAGTGACCAACCTGTAAGCCCTGCGACTGCTCGCAGGCCTGCATCTCCCGGGCATCTGCCCACCAAGTCCATCATACCTTCGGCTACCCTGGTTTACACTGAAGTACCCGAAAGACTCCACGTCATCCCCAGTGCTGAATACATCCTCACGTCTGGTCTCCACCAACGTGGTGTCGAGCCACCGACTTTATCGCCTCAACCACTTATAACTTCGCAACTGACGCAAATAAACGCTGTGACATCAAAACTACCATCTTTCATTGTCTCCTTACCATCCCCAAAATAGGAACAAGCCTTAAAAATCCTAAACTTAACAATAGTGGAATATATGAATTAAAATGAGATAACACCGGCTGCAACGCTACTTATATCATACAGACGAGAAGAGGTTTCTCAACTAGATTCAAAGAACATATAGAGACGATGTTACAATAATAAAAGCACTTAATCACACAAAATTTGCAGAACATTTCATAGTGAATAATAATGTTCATTATGACAAAAAAGAGCCTAAACCTTTACTTACAGAAAGATAGACTCGTGGATTAATTTACTCAAACAACTAGAAATCAATAAACGGACGAATGATCCAATATAACATTATTTAATAAATTAAGAAAACTATTTATTACATTCTTTCCAGAGTTTTCACAAGAGCTAAACAATATTACACATTTAAATAAAAATAGCAATAACGTCATTATTAAACATAAAAGAAAATTTTGCCATTTAATGCTGTGAAAACAAACTTTATAATACCCCACAGAATAGAAAATCTATTGTCATAAATACTTTTTCAATTAATCGGTTTAACAGGTAATAAATCATTTTACATATTATAAAAATTGAAACTGAAATAGAATCATATAAATAAGTCGTATTAACGTTGCCTAACCACAGTCTGAAAAGGTCCATGAGCGCCGAAACAGCTGTCAACAATAATAATAAACTAAAATATTTCAGAACTTAATAATAACATTATTAAATTTGTTTTACATAAAATGTTCATAAAAATCAAACTTTCTGTTAATGTCGAGTTATGCGTAAATAGTAGTATGATTAGCTTTTGGACAGCGCAGTTGTTGTATATAGTTAAGCATTTTACTAGGACAAGAAACTAATTTTCGATGTTTTCAGTTACATAAAACGTTGTGTTGACGTTAAAATTAATGTGAAATACCAAAAAATTAAACATGGCAGTAAGTTTTTAAACATTTATTTCATTTCAACATACTTTTAACAAAAATTACAGCATGCAAAAATAAATTAAGTATAACCTACCGTTTTTTAAGAACTGTGATACCATAAATTCAAGATGGGTTTTAAGAAACCAAAAATGAAGTAAACATCGAAATCACCAAAAAGTTGACCTTCAAATATCCGTGCTTTTTCTGCAGCTAACATAAATAACTTAATTTCACTTTGCGAGGCATAACCCATTCCGAGCTATTTCAGTTTCATCAAAATTTAAGGGTTTCCACTATTGCTGATGCTTATACATCTACTACAGCTGGTTACGTTGGCACTGTATAACCATTGTGTATCCTACTTTCTAAGAAGTAGAAGCAATTTGTGTATGTTTCCTGTGTTTTATTCGATGTTGTTACATATTTAAAAGAATTTTTTTTCAACAAAACCATGAATTTCTTCAGGCATATTATAATTTAATAATAATGATGCATATTCGAATTTTGTCACAAATTCCTTCAAAATGGGAGAAATACCAAAATCCTAGATATGTAACGAGATTGCATAACAATCACCCAAATTTTTAAATTAATTTTTCTTCCTTTTGGTTAATAAAATGATTTAATACCCTAAAACGAAATATTCAAACTGATCTCATGAAAAAAAAGTTGCAATTTGAGTTGTGCCACTGTTATTTCTCTGGTGCTTATTTCGACACCGCGTTTAGACAATGTGCATAAAGATTTTTAAATTGATTACTTTTTGTGCGTATTACGTAGGCCCTTACTAACTAAAATATTTTTCGTGATAGCAATAAGATATTTGTAAATTCCATCAACGAATGTTGTATTTTTAATTTATACACAAGTTTAATATAATTTAAGAGAGAGGCGGATAGAAAAGTATTTTCTTACTGCCTTATTCTCGTCACGTTGTATCTCATTAATTTTGAAACAAAACCCCTTTGATTTTTTTAACACGACATTCGATACAAATTTCATCTGCAAAACAAAAAATGTAACCACGGACGGGTGCCTATTTCTTTTTATGATTAATATCATCTTTCCAAGGGGAACGTTGTTTCCAAGACATTTAATATCATATTTCCTTCAAGTTTGCCTTTGTTTTTCTCATTCATTTTTGGATACCTACTTATTATAATGGAGATGTTAAAAAAAATAAGAGGAAAGATTTACGAAAAATTCTTCTTTTATGTAAAATTAAACCTAGAAAACGGCTAGTAACCATAATAAAAAAAATACACATTTCAAAATTTTATGTTTCAGTCCCTTTGTTGATTTCGCATACAAATTTTGACATAATAATCACGTCTTTTTTACAAATGTAGCGATCGACGCTCCTAGAATATGTAGCAGCTACCCACTGCCTACAAGCACCTACTTGCGACGTCCGAGCGAACTACCTACGTCAATACAATTGCTAGTTTCACTAGCATGTGCCAGAAGGTTCTAGGCAACTGCATAATTTTAGTGCCATCAAAACATCGAATTGAATCTCGCTGAAGCGAGTAACTGGCAGTTTACCAGCGGTTTCGCAAAACTACTGCCACCGTCGGCATGGCTATATAAGGCCCGACGCAGTGAGTCAGTCAGTCATCAGTCAGCCAACAATTTACCAGTCTCGCGAGTGACTAACCTTGCGCCTCCGCTGCCCACTGGACCATACACTCGGCTCTGCACGGTTCAACCATGGACTCCTACAGGATCATCATAGCGCCCTGGCTTCAGCATTCCTGGCCAGCGCTACATCCACGCTCCTAGACCCCGCGGCATCATCGCTGGTCTGCGCATCGGCCCGTGACATCCTCGCCGGCCTGCATCTCCCGTTCAACCGCCGATAGGTCCATCGCATCTTCGGCTACCTTGTTCAGAACTGGAGCACCCGGAAGACCCATGGTCTTCACCAGTTCCTGACACATCCACCAGACCGGTCTCAGCGCGCCGTTGCCAACTGCCGCCTAGACCACTTCACCTCCTGCATCCGGTGTCATCGCCATTCGGTCCCGAAGTCATCCCCCATGCTGCATCCTGACTCAATAAAAACACTGTGACCTTCAACAACCTCTTTCATTGTGTCTCCTTACTAGATCCCCAAACAAATATCTTCAAAAACTTGACTTCAAACAACATTAAAAATGACGAATTTTTCAAACTTTGTACTCTATCACACTCAAGAGTCACAATAAAAAAAACTATAAAACGTATCTAAATAATATAAACTCTATCCTTCTTAATCTTTAAAAACTGATATGCATTGTTTTTTTTTCATTCACAGGAGGCTTTAAGGACAATAATTTCCCTCAGAGCCTATGTCATCTTTTGGGATGATGTGTGGATGATATCTTTTAAGGAAATGAAGGAGATGAAGTACTAAGAAGGTAAAAGGTATGGGGGTTGGGTAGGAATCTAGGGATCAGTTTGTCCAGGAGTGAAGGACATATCAATATATCCCTCCCACTGAGTCGAGAGACTTATTGGTGAGGTCAAACAGTCTCCCCAAACGAGCCTCTCCCGATCTGCCACGCCACGCAGCTGATGAGCAGGCACATCCTGAACAAACCTCACCCAATGTATCCGAGCACCCCTGCTAAATCACCAAACGTAGCAAACCACTTGGTTTTTGTTTTCCAGTAAATGGTTTCTGGGGCGGCGATACCCAAACCCGCCTTCCAAATTATCTACCATAATTACCGACGTGAGGTTCGACAGTCCACCCTAGCTTAGTATCGAATCTCCTATAAAAGTTGTTCCTCATAACGTCTATAAATATATCTTAAGTTTAATAAAATAAAAAAAATCAAAAAGATTTATACATTTATTATTAATTGTGAGCATTAGAATAACAGAACTGAGTTTTTTAATTAATTTTTTTTTCTTAGACTACACAAATTCAAATTAAAGTCTGGAAAACTTCTACAATTTTTTTTTTCTTTTAGCTGAATAAAATTTTTAACTAAATTTAATTGTATTTAAAAAAAAATACAAGCTATCTTAATAGGTAATTTCAGGCAGCTACAAACAGTCTTTGTAAACCGGCTTGCTGCATTGAAGGCACATAAGTTTCATATAAATAATTTATTTATTTATTTTGTAAGAAACAAACAGCTATTATATAATATACAATGATAGATATAAATATACAAGTTAACTGAAGTCAAGCCACGGAAGTTTCTTATGTTAAAGTTTATTAGAAATGAAGTTTTAATATCATAATATTAATTTGGTGTTTAAGGAAGGGGAGAGAAAGAGAAGAAGTTTCTTATTTCTTATAGGAAGAGGATAGAAGATGCTCCCTATACATTCCATACTCTCGTATATATTATCAATCGATCGTACGCATTACTTCATATCTATATTTCTTTAGGTTATTACCAAAAATGTCAATGCTGTAAAATTTTGTATTATATTGTGCACATATACGAGGAATTGGGGAATTTTTTCGAATGTTTGTTCTACACGAGGGTAGATAAAATAAATCAGATTGTCGGGTTGATCTAGACGGAATATGAAGATTTATTAAATTGGTAAGTTCTGGTGAGTCCAGACCATTATTTAGGATTTTAAATAATAAGATTTGATCAAAAATTAGACGTCGTATTTGGAGGGAGTTAAAATTATGAAATTTAATTGATTCGGTATAATTTGAGAAGTGTAAGTTTAGTTTATAATTCAAAGGTTTAAATTTTTTTTTAATTCTTTCTATTCTTTCGATATGGGCTTAGTATAAAGGAGTCCAGATTGGTGTACAGTCTTTCAGGTGCGGGCGAATATATGAGGTGTAAAGGGAATATAGAGTGTTTATGTTGTAGAAGTGTTTTGCTATGCGAATTATAAATCCCAGCATTTTATTGGCTTTGTTATTGATGTCATCAGTGTGTTGGATAAAGTTTAATTTAACATCCAGTGTTACCCCAAGGTCCCTGATATATTTTACTTCATTGATATGTGTGCCGTTTTGTGTGTATACATAGGATATTTTATTTTTATTACGTATAAATGTTAATTTATTGCATTTTGCGATGTTAATAACAAGTTTGTTTAATTCGCAATACAAAGAGACGATTGAGGTCCTCCTGAAGTTTAATGCAGTCGTTGATTGATTTAATAACTAAGTATATTTTTTTATCATCTGCATATGCTAGGTAATTAGCACGTAAAAAACATTTGTGAATATCGTAGTGTTATGGTTGCCCATACGTACTTGCAGACCTACCCACGCATCTAATTATGGATACAACTATGCACGTGGCCGGAAGTCAATCACGCGCTAAGAAATCCGTGTTGTTGGTTTTGTATATTACGAACAATTGTTGTGTAAATTTGATCGTAGACAATGCGCTCAAAAAGTTTACTAAATACATGTCATGTGAATACGCATTCTTGCGTTTTAGTCTTGAGGAACAAATATGACACAGCTTTCTCGGTTGATTACCCTCCACTTCAATAACTTCCTTTAGATTTTCCGGTGCATCTGGTCCAATAACTCTTTTTATCGACAATCACAATTCTCGTGGCAGGCGTAAATACAGTGAGCGGCGCTGCATATGTGGTATAAACCGATAGTTCTGTTGTTTTTCTTCGGGAGTGCATATTATACAAAATACTTGCATTTATGGCACTAAGGTCAAATATTCAAAAAACATCGCCATTGACCAACTTCGTATTCTTCGACCACTGTTATAAATGGAACATTTTTTGTCAACTTCGTCGCACCCCGTTGGTGAAGTAATGATATGATATTTTTTCCGATTTGTTATTAACTTCATTTGTTTCTTCATTATGGTGCGTCGATGATAGCAAAAGAACAGCTCTGTTTTTCTTTGGCACGTGAGATACAAGAGTAATATCTTTGGTACAGCCGTACATTGTAAAACCAACTTCACGAGTTTTCTTTGGTAGAAAATTGTGGGATATTTCTCGCTTATTTTTTCTTTCTAATATATTCTCATTTGCTTTTCCCGTTTTGTCCGTGAAGACCCTGATTGATTTATTAATTAATTTATTTAAATAAATACTGTACAGCATGTGCCTATAACATAGATATAAAGTTTTAAAGTTATAAGTACTAAGTAAAAGTGTAAGCAAATATAAAAATAAAAGAGGTTAGAGAAAAAAAGATATTATTGAAATATAATAAATTATTTTCCATTGATGCCAAACGCATAAATAACCGTTATTATCAAATTACATACATTTTAAAATTACGGGTTTGCGTCGACTTCGTGGTTTCCATATATGCATTACATGTTATTACTTAATTTATGATATAATAAAACATATTATATTATATAAACAAAATTGGATCTCATCAGAAAATAAATCATGAAATACATTTCTTACAGATCTTATAATTAATGATCTTTTTGCAAATGTGTTTTACAAAAATTGATTCATTTAGTGTACTTAAATAGTTTGCAGACATTATTATAAAAAATCGTTAACAACTTTACAATACTGAATGTCCTGAATTATTAAATGCAATTGAATTGAAAGTACCTAAGCGGCACACGCATTCGTGATTTATTTTTGTGAAAAACATTGTAAACGAATTCGAATCAAAATGTTTAAATTGTGTTCAACATAAAACACGTAAACACATTCTCTCTGAAGTAGATATCTTCAAATGCAACAAAAATTTATATAAAATCTCTGTTAAAATGTATGCATGTCGTACATTTAAATATGTAGTTTAAATAATATGTAGTATATATTCTGTATAGTTATTAAATATGATTAATTACTATGTGTTAATATAGTAATGAAATCCATAATTAATTTCTCAGGTCAATTACATATGCATATCTATAAACAAACAATATTATAAGCTGTTGTTTTCCAAATCAAAAAGGTTGCGGTAATTTAATCAAAAAGTGAAAATAGTATGCTTGATTACTTTTCTTTTCATACTTGTAGACGAAAAAAAAATCTATGCATCTTTTATATGATAACAAACTTCCTTCGTCAGAGTATTAATTTCCTAATCTATGCAGGCGATATAATGAGTTTTTTTATGCGTTAGTGGCAGTATTTTTACAATAATATGGCGATATGAGTTGAGTTGGTCTAATTAGTCTAATAGGTACATGACAATTTATCAACGAGACTAGTTCAGGGGAGTCAAACCAGTTACTGTTGATTTAGTAAAAAATAAAATCATTTTAGTGTTCGTTTATCTTTTAACGACAAGAGTCGCAATGATTGTAATAGAAAATTATAATTAATGTCATCCACGGGAATTCCTAATTCAAAATTAATTGTTCGCAAAATTTTCGTTAGATTCTCTCAGTAGAGTTTAAATGTATCTAGTATGAAGGGTTCCATATAGAAGATTTATATCTAAGTGGCTTCTAACAAGAGTTGTATTAAGTATTTTTAATGTGAGAATATTTTTTTGGAATCCTTTGATATTTTTACGATGAAGCCCAATATTTTTATCGCTTTAGTAGTAATGATAATAATGTGATTATTAAATATTAATTTAGCATCAAAGGTTATTCCAAGGTCCCTTATTTCAGGTACAGACAATAAGCTATGGTTATTCAGTGTATAACTATATTTAATGAGGTTTTTTATTCCGAAAAAACTGATGATTAGACATATTTTAATATTAAGTACGAGTTTGTTAATGCTACACGACCCTGCGAATTTTATAAAGTTCGTTTGTAGGGACAAACAGTAATTGATATTTTTTTATGATTTTATATATTTTCATATCACCGGCAAATAATAATCTGTTAACATTAGAGAATATGGAACTGACATCGTTTATGAATAATATAAATAATATTGGACCAAGTTGCAAACCATTAGGTACGCCGCTAGTAACTTCAAATTCGTAAGATAAGTATTCTTGGATACAGACAGTTCTTGATACAACATAGTTATTTAAAAATTATGAATAGTTTTGACAATTTATTTATAAGAATGTTATAAAATCCGTATAAATCGAGTCAACTTGTTGTCTATTAGCAATGGTACTGTGAGGAAACCTGCAACGCTGTACATGAATAAAAAAAATATTAATATCACGCCTCTGTGGTCGAGGGGTAAGGCTATCGACTAGCAAAACGAAAGTCGCGCGTTCGAATCCCGGCGTGCTCAAATAAATTTTATTTGTGTTCTTTCTCAATTTATTCCTTTAAAATATTATATAGCCCATTTGCGGTACGTTCTAGAGTGGAAGATACTTTCAGTATTGTCCTGATGTAAGACCACTGATTGTCACTCTGGTGTAATACCTTTGCTTAAAATGGCTTAAGCCATGTGTGGTGACCAGATTTGAATAGCTAGGTACTTCCCTACCTTCCTCTTCCCCATCTCCTTCCCCGCCACACTAACTTCAGCCTAACAACTTACACCTATTGGGGATGCCATAGTTTCACTTGCTCACTGGGAGCAGCTGAGACTCTTGTGCGGTATTTAATTTAAATTAAATGTAAATATGTATATATTTTTTTTAATTTAGCTAAAAAAAACATTTATTTATGTTTCTACTTAAAACTTATTTTAATAACTACTTATTAAAAAGATACAGCAAATTATAAATACTAAGAAAACATGTTAACGCGATGCTCCATCGAAAAGTTTTTAATGTCGCGTCTTCTAAAATATTTCCGCATTTTTCGAGTTACCCAACCGTGAATACGTGTCAAAAGCTCATAATAAAATTGTGTACCTATATTTACAAAGTTTCATATCTTAAATTTAAAATTCCGTAGACTTGTTCATTCATTTATATGCATGGCCTGAATTAAAAGTTTATGGTTTCTTTAACCCTTGCCATCTGGCCACAAGATCCTGGCAGACTATCGCAAGGGTTGGTTTTTAATGCAACTGTTGAGAAATAAATGAAACATTGCTTTTAGAACTATGTATGTTATGGTATTCTTTTCCTTCCTAAAATCCAATTCTTAAAACGTTTATAAATTGTCAGCAAGTTTTATGGTAAAAGTAAACAAACTTTAGTTTTGAAGTGTATATTATCTATTCGGTGGTTTTGAATTATTCATGAAAATTGTAAAGATTTTTTTTTAAAGAAAGACAAACGTTCTGCGGTTACGAATAACTTGAAAATATGTAACAAATCTATTACTATCGCCACAACATGTGGAAAATGTTGCTTGTGTTGTGATGGAGGACCTAGGCAGCCGAGGAGTCGAACACACTACGCCTGGGTGGGACCCAAACGCGATGCCAACTCAGCCACAGTCAATTTGACTATCACAAAAGATCTAAGAATAATCTGTTAGTTATGTAAACGCATAAATTAGTTAAAAGGTTCATTAAATCTTTATATTATAAGGCACGTTTAAAACGGTACTTAAACCATTATTTTTTTATGAATTGCATAATTTCTTTAATAATTTATGTAAAACGGTTAGAAAATTGCTGATTAATTTAATTTTTATTTAATCAGCACTTCTCAAGTTACGCGTCTGGAACATTTCCGCCTTTACGAGACACACATGGTTCTATATAAGTAGAGTGGGCAGCGCTACAGTTCAATGTTATATTAGCCACACAGTGAATTAGTCTTTAGCACTCAGTGTACATCGCGGGAACTGGGAGTTGCATCTAGGCCTTGGCGACCACTCCGCCGTACCGCGCCCTCTTGCGCTTAGGCCCTGCGACATCTTCGCCAGCCTGCGCTCAGGCCTTGCGAAATCTTCGCCAGCCTGCCCTTCGTGCTTGCATCATTTGCTCCACCGCATATTCGGCTCTTTCTCCGCTGGAGCATCAGGAGGACCCGTGGTCTTCACTTCCAGTGATGATTTTGGCTACAGGGTCTGGACTCCGGTTCGATATCGTCGAGCTACCGACTTCATCACCGTGACCCCACTCCTCTAATTTTCATCTCCTCTTCTACGACAAGCATCGGTCGGGAGTAATTCATCATCATCTACTCCTATACTGGCTACTCTAATTTGTCTCTCACTACCATACACAAGCAACTATAAAATTAGCGGTAAGCATCAGATTTTATTTTTCCAGACGATGAATTAATAATTCCCCGAGAGGTTCCTCTGGATACCATTGAGATTTTAATAATATCTTCACAGGAAATAAATAAAATAAACACCACGAAATGATCGATGTTCTAGGCCTGCTAGGGAAATGTTGACCGTAGGTCCGTCCATTAGCAAGGCTGCTTCATTTACGTCGTTAAGATTCTGGCTTTATTTTAGGGTATTTATTGTCTCATCTCAGAGTTGGGCATAGGTGGCACTGCTTCCACTGCCCGAAATGGTTCCGACTCCACCCGAGCGTAGCCGATCATACTTCGGAAGTTTATTTGTATTTCTATGCCCCTTCAGAATAACTCATAGACTAAAGCAAAATGCATATGTGTCCAATAAGACTTTTATTTTCCTTTTAACTTCTTGTTATCTTGAATAAATGAAGTAATTATTGAAGCTTGCCATACTAAATATTACCGAATGAGAATACTTAAACTAGTAATCCCAGAAATTTAAAAAAACATTGAAGAATTTTTAGTTAGTTGAATGTTAGATACATATTTGGCCGCAATAATTTCACAGACTAAAAAAGTTTTGACCTAATGATACGAGTTCATTTTAAAATATATTTAAAAAAATCAATTAGGACATGTAAAATGTACTTTTGCAAAACCACTACCAATTTACGATTTCTGAAAATTGATAAAATAGGTACCTACTATTTTGGAATCTACGATATTATTGTAAAAAATAAGTAAGATTACTGATGATATTTTGTGAATTTTCTGTAAATTTATTTAATAAGTTCCAAATCTAAAAAGTTGCACCATATAAATATATGATTCTTGTAATATTTTGAAATTATTACTTTATAAGTAAAGAAAATATACTTATTATTACTTCGTGAGTTTGCAAAGAAATTTCAATGGAGATTCCTTTATTAAATAATCCGTTGTGTACATTTTGCGGCGAAGGCAATTTGGAAACTGTGCCCTGGATAGCACTAAACTAAAACATGAATGAATGGCGCAAGTTTTAACTGCAAAGTCGAGATTGCCAATTACCTTAAGATTAACAAAGTTGTAGGAAGCATGGTAACAACACTGTTTGCTGGGATGTGTGGCTATAAATATTGAAACGTAGGAGTTAAGTGCATTTCGGCTCGTACTTGATTCAGACCCTATCACGTGTGAATTATATATATATATATAAATGTTATTTCGAATATGAATCTGTATCAAATGTATAATAATAAAAATACACAACCGACCATTTTTTTTATTACGTCAGTTTATTTTATTTCATTTCATTAAACCAAATCATATTTTATAAAAAAACATACTTCTAATGTGTGAATATAAAAAAAAAAAAACATTAAATTCGATAAAAACGTCGCTAAGCACCCAGTGTTTTTGTGCTACTGAGGGCTAGCAGAAGACTGTGGGAGGGGGTTCAAAAATTTTAAGGCATATAAAAAATTGTATATTTATTGTTATATCTCATAAGAGCTCTCGGTCTAAACTGTGCAAAGCCAACAATACTTGGTTTGAGAATAAATACACAGCAACCCCAAATAATGAAACCTTGGGGGCATTCTTTGTTGAGTTTATATTAAAAAAATTGGTTAGAAATATTATTTTACATTGACATGAGTTATACATAATGTCTGGGCTGGTGTCAAATAAATCTAGTCATAAACCAGCGTTATTACTACCGACAATTAATAATTGAAATTACGTAATGGGCAATTATTTTCCCCAAATTCATTAATTTAGACATTCGATTGTTTGGATAGTATCATATCGTTGACAGATCGAACTTCCTTTGCCCTGTCAAACATTGATAAAAAATGTTCGCTTTGTTTATTGAGCTATTAACGACTCCTGGCATTACGACAGATCAAATATTGACCACTTATCTTTGACTGAAACGACGAACCCTCGAACAGTCGAACAGTTTGATATTTCTTAGGTTTTCAATATTATCTATGTCTTTCAATGCCAAGAGATTATTTTTTTGTAAAATGTTATTTTATTAGGTGCTGTTAAAACCATTGAATATAGAATAAAAGAGGAAGTGACCGAATCATACGGAGAGAGATAACAAATAAATTACTTACACAGTTGCACTCTCCTCTTGCTATCGCGCATACCTCGATAAACAGATACTAGGATAGTTTCATCGCCAATTCTTTCCACCATCTAAGTTCTTTGTTAAAAACTACATAATCAAATTCCAATCGTCTGTCTAGTATTACGTGTGCCGCCATTATCGACGGTTCATTACTTTTAAACTGTCAGTCGGCCAATTAGAAAATAGTAGCTTAAAACAATATAGAGTTTATTAAATAATTAGTCAAGATGCCATGTAATTATTAAGCCAAAGAAAGTAAAAGTGTTTCAAATAAAAACGGCAGGAACATCATATCACAGGATAGTGAAAGTCAAGAAAACCATTCAGGTCAATTTTTTTTTCTATAAGTTTTTTTTTAAATTTAATAGTAATCCAGCGTTGGGCCCCACGTTGGGCGCCAGTGCGGCAGGAACATCATTTCACAGGATAGTGAAAGTCAAAAAAACCATTCCGGTCAAACACTTTATTTTCTATTACGGTATTTTAAACATACGTAGTAGTTGGGCCCCCATGTAAGGCGGCAGTGCAATATAAACAGGCCCCCGTGTAAGGGTACCAATGCAATAATATATATATATATATGAATAACATATTTGTGATATAAGTGAACTTTTCAGGTTTCCAAGCGGTGACCGGAGCAGTGAAAAAAATGTGTTTCAAAGCTATGTGACCTGAGAGTCGGAAGTCAATGAAGAACTCTTCTGTGCTCAAAACATTTTGAAAAATGTTTCGTCAACATAACATTGAATGTAACACGATGGATGTGTAATGGTTTTCATTACACCCCATTTCCAATGCTCTTCCATTCACATTTAAGAAGTTGAAAATAGCATTAATTTAGTTATTTTTCATCGTAATGTTTTGTCTTTTTGAAGTACTCCTCTCCATTTTCAATATCGTTGAAGTACTAGAGCTACGCTAGTCTGCCTTCCTAGCTATGTATTTAGTGACGTAAACGTTGCGGTACGTCATTCCTTCAATGTAATCGAATTAATCGGTCACGTTGTGTTATTTTATTTGTTTCGACCATATGTTAATTCATTGAAGAGTGGTTTGTGGTAACTTTGGTTTTTTAAGATGAACGCGTATTACAAACTGTATGGTTTATGAATAAGACAATGGCTGATTCCCTTGATTCACTTTTTGGTATTCCATTTAGTCGTTGGTTAAAACTACATTTTTATTCAATGTTTTATTGATACACGGTAACTGTGGTAGACACACAGAAAAATAACAATGTTAATTGAGTTTAATCTCTGATGGACATTTAAGGCGAAAATAAATCGACGTCACGTCGTCAATCGATAATTGGCGCCGAGCAATTCAACGAGCGCAGTATGTAAATTCAATTAGGTTATTTAAGAAAAAGATCATTCGTTCCGTTTTAGTATGCACGAATCAAACTGCAATTGAATGCTTATTTAGGAAAAAAAACAGTTAATATATTAATACTTCCTAGAAAATTAGTTAGTAATGAGAAACTAATTAGAAAATTATCTGATGGATATATTTTTTGAAAGTATTATCTGATTCCCAATATTAAGTTTTTAATTTTCTTTTCTTACTTCAGTGCATTGTTTATTAGTCATTGAGGATGTTTAGACCACTAATCTAGGCACATGCTCGTGTTTTGGTGGTTGATTACACATAAAGTACATTAAGGCGATGCACTACGTCGTGTAATCTTTTAAATTGAGCCGCTATCAATAACAATCCTTACGTAGATGGCGATAAGGTTTAAATCCCCGCTTAACACCATCCGCCTGTTTTGATTTATGAAAGAAAAAACATGGCCAAAAAGTGCCTTTTATTTTATTTTGTGGATGTTCAGGCATAAATATTACATTTTATAAATAACTTAATTTGCCACATTATACAATAAAATCATAACCGAAGATGGGTTCGTAAGTAGGAGATTTTGAACTTTAAAGCAGTTTTCATAGGCCTTTACATTATTTTTTTCTGGGCTTATAAAAAGACTTATCTAAAAAATACTCGATTATTTCAATGACCAAGATGTATTCTACTCGCAGTATTTAATTAAAGCATCTGAAACATTTCTAGGCCACCAAATTTTCAAACCAAAAACACATGATTTTGCATTACTACGTATGGCATCGCCTTAAAGGAATATATCCAGAATCAAATATAGAATAAATTAAAAGAAATATGGAAAGAATATAAGAAGTATATATATATATATTTTATTTATTAATTTAAACGCCCTGATGGGCTTTTACATTACAAATATTTTACATAATTTACTGCATAATACAGTGACAACAGAAGGTTTTTATTTTAAAACAACAACACAAAAATAAGATTTTTTTAAGTTCACAACATACCTACAAGAAAACAACAAATATATGCAATCGCTTTTTAATGTACTACATGAATATGCTACATAAAACTGTCATTCAGGTATTTCTTAAGCACAGGCAAACTTATATTAAATATGTCAAGCTTTTATATATATACTAGTATAATTTGAAGAAATATTTTTACAATAACCATGTAAACATTTTAATATATTTTAAAGATATCAAAATCCTATCTGAAGGAATAAAAATAATTAGGGCATCGAACTATTTTATCCTTCTTGGTTTAAACCCAAAAACCGTTGAAACGCCAAGTGTTTTTCTGGAGATAAATTTTACAGCCTCATAAAGTTGATGTTCCCTTTACATTCCCTTGAAGGAAAATATGAAGGCCGTCGGCTATTACAAGATTTTATGTATGCCAATGTAAACGGCATGTTCTGGAAACCTCAGGTTTAAATGAAGCTGCAAACCTTAAAAGGCAGTACGTACCAACGCATTTCCAAAAAATGTTTTTACAAATCGTTATATTTTTAATAAATTACAAAAATATATTTGAAACTTAGGAATTACTATAAATCTAGGATGTGCTGTATGTGGATTGTTTAAAACTGAGTGGTAATAAGAAAAAAAATCCAAAAATTTGATGTGATTAATTAATTTTCCACTTTTATTTGGGCATTCACGGTTTTCCGGCCTCTGAAAACTAAATGTAAGTGTTATAGAAATTACAATTAATTAAATTTTTAGACTAAACTCACACAAAAGTGGTTATACTATGTCATTCTCCTACAACTATACTTTTAGTAATAGTTTCCGTTCAAAGAACACTCGATTGCAATTATTCCAGATCTCAAATTAACATGGTGGCCATAGAAAAGAAATGTTATAAGTATTTAAGGTTAAATTTTGTTGCTGAATAAATTCTGCTTAACTTACCAATTGAATAGTTATGCATATGGGCTTATAGGTTAACCAACATAGGTAAATAAAGTTCCCAATGCATATCAGCATGACATATTTTGAATTCCACCACTATAGGAATGTGCGAGAAATATATATGTATATACGTAATAAAGTAGAATTTTCAAATTAAATACTTTATGTACCACGCTAAATTAATGGTCGGTGAAAAACAGGCATCACTGTTTTCCTAAAAAATATGTTATATCTATCAAAAATGAAGAGGTTCTGATTTTCGCGCGAGCTTTAAAATCAGTTTATTCCCGAAATGTTAAAATAACTCTTCGGGTTAAAAAAAGTAATGTCGTGAATAATTCTCCGCCTAACGCCATTAAAAATGTGTGAAAGAGCTCAGTTTTCAGAACAAGAAACACATTACACAATAATATTGTTACGTTTCAACTCGCAATACGAAAGGTTTACGGCTTTTCGTGAAGCCGAAGAAGCAAATTAACATTTGGAAGTTATAAGCTCTTATGCTGTGCCCTTTAAAATACAAGCTCAAATAAAATGTTTCGGGAACATAAAAAATCTGGAAAAACGAGATTCTTTTCACCTACACCACGATGTGACGTTTGTTAATTTTACATAATAATAATTTTTATTCCAGGATGTGTGGAGGTAAGTGCAATCCCACACGTACCATACAGATAAACATATTTTTATGTACAATGGATATGTGAAAATTGCAAAAATATATGCAGAAGAAAAAAATTACAATTAAGGACACCTATGTAAGGCGTGGTTCGAGTGAGATTGGGCCCAGAGCTCACGCAGGAGTGGCGCTTGGTGCTGGTAGGCTGCGGTCACCACCGTGTTGGTGGAGGCCATTAGCCGCATCCTGGCTCCAGTGACCCGGTGTCTCATCAGGCCGACAAATCCATTTAGTCCTAATTCCGTGAACATTGTCGATGCGCTGCTGTATCTTCGGTATCCAAATATGATTCAACAGGTGACATTATATTGAATTTGGAGTCGTTCAATTGAGCAAGTTCGGCAATGACACAATGTCTCACACGTATACAGGCCAGTACAGAATGCGTTGAACAGTATTGCTGCATTTGCAACATAAGTACGGACGATAATGATTTAATAAGAACGAAAGCTAAATGTAATACATTATATAATTTACACCTCCTCCAAATTGATCTCCTCTTCAAATGAATCTCATCGTACACACAGCATCCCCAAAGATGAAATATATATCAGATCCCCGGGTATGATTTGAGTTTTTTACTGCCAAAAGTATAATATTGATTTGATATTGATTTAAGATGTATAATCTGAATAGATTACACATCTGTCCTGATGATACACTGCAATGCTTTCCGAAACGTCGGCGAAGGAAAGAGGTAGCGCAATACGGCATAATATCCCAAAATAAATCACTATAATATCAGATCCCCTTTCATATAAGTATTTAAAATAATGTCTTACAAAAATTTCGAGAAGCTTGTTAAATTTATGCCAGCAAAATAATTTTGAATATTTTAATCAGTAAATATCGGTTCGCACATTTGCTACGTTTTCCTCAAATATTTTAGCTGGAAGTACTTTCATACTCTGAAAGCACGTAGATCGATTGTATGGATTCTTATTCTGTCCACTTTCTAAATTCGTTCCACAAATTTCAAAGTACAAACGTAATTTGGGTAAAGTTTCTCACGTGTACAACACAGGCACATTTGTTGCAGAGTTCCACCTCGTAAAAAAGTCCGAAATGGGAAAGTTAAAGTAGTTAGCAGTGAAAAGGGTGAAATCTGAGTTTGTTGTTTTCAATGAAATTATGTTGGACCAAAAAGCTGCCACATTAACCCACAAGGGGGCCGTAAAAAGTTCAAATCTGTTTGTTTCGTCCGGACATTCTGAAAGAAAGTTTTGCAGGTACTTCGTTTAAAACACTCTTGCTCAATTAAACAAGGTATTCTATGTAGCTTTGAAGGTAACTGGATTATATAATTTACTTTAAGGCTAATATGAAAGGATTAATGGACTTTGTATATATATTCAGCGGAAAGATTAAAACCAAATTAAACGAATTAGTGTTATTATTAAAAGCATCCATATTACAGCAAATAGTTATCGTAATAACGTTGCTATGTTTTTAGCGAACATTATATAAATATTATTCTATTATAATGTATATATTTAGTAAGCTTTTGAATTATGTGCCGTAAGTGTTGTGTCTAAATAAATATATTGAAATCCACGGAATTATAAGATACCGGTTTAAAAATAATTCTTGCCAATTGCATGCCATTCACGGCAGTTTTTTAAATTTTATTTTGTTACTGGACTTATTTCTTATTACTATTATATGCACTCTATATTATCATTTTAGATTACATGCTTATTTTTTAATCAAAATTTAATATATGCATACAAATTCCATGCAAGTAATGTAATAAAATGGAAAATGGGGCGTATATAAAAAAAATCTCACCTTTCATATGGATATGTGTAAAAATCATTGAAATGATGTTTAATTGTAACTAAGCGAGCGACTACGCTAGTTTGGTTTAATAACAAATTTATTCTATAAAGAATGTGTGCAGTTAATTCTAACAATCGCTATTATTTGTTCTTATTCAACATATTTATTTATTTATTTATTTATTTATTTATTTACGGACAAATAGTCCATTAACAACATATTAATTACACGAATAAGTTTTATAAACAGAGATGACAGTGAAAGGAGAGCATATATAAATGAGGAGCGAAGACAATAATAATGACAATAATAATAAAAAGTAAGAATGGGAGATAATAATAAGTCAAAGCATGAAGATGGTTCAAAGGGCATTAGAAATTAGACATTGCGTATTGACTGTCGAAAGTCATTTAGGCATATTCCACAAAATTCAATGCTTTGACTTGACAGTGAGTTGACAAGTCTCGACATTCTGGACAAAGGAGAATGGTATCCATAATTGGTAGAATGTTGATTGACGAACAACAATTCATTATTTCGGAGTCTACGGGAAGGGATGTTGAATTGGATAAGTTGCAACAAAGCAGGTGAGTCTGTAATACCATTGATAATCTTAAATATGCAAATCAGATCAGTGTCCCTTCTACGTTTCTCCAAAGAAGAAATGTTTAAAGTTTGTTCAACTTCATCATATGAGTACTCTTCTCTTTCAAGACCCAACCTCCGAGCGATTCCTCGTAGGAAGCGATGTTGTATGGATTCTATGTGACAAATGTGGACAGCATAGAAAGGAGACCAAATAACACTAGCGTATTCAAGGTGAGGGCGAACTAACGAGCAGTAAAGAGTTTTAAGGGTACTTATATGTTTAAAGTCAGAGGTTATTCTATGAACGAAGCCGAGTAGTTTAAGTGATTTGTTAACAATGTTGTTAATGTGCTCACGGAAAGAAAGTTTGCAGTCTAGAGTGACCCCAAGATCCTTGATAGATGTTACAGTAGATAAACAAACATTGTTTAATTTATAATCAAACTGAATAGGTTTTTTGGTTCTATAAAAGGACAAAATTTTACATTTATCAACATTAAGTTCCATGCAGTTTATTTTGCACCAATTATTAAACGAGTCAATATCACGTTGAAAATGTAAGCAGTCAAGGTAGGATTTAATTATCTGAAGAATCTTATTATCATCCGCAAAAAGCCAGAAGCGTGTATGAGAAAAAACTTTGGTGATATCGTTAATAAAAAGGTTGAAAAGAAGCGGGGCCAAATGAGCTCCTTGGGGAACGCCGGACGTTACGTCAATGTTAAAGGATTCAAAGTTGTTTATTTTAACCCTTTGTTTTCTATCGCTCAAGTAAGAGCGAAGGAATGATAACAACGGGTTTCTAATGCCTATAGCATAAAGTTTGGCCATGAGAATCGAGTGATTTACTTTATCAAAGGCTTTGGAGAAATCAGTATAGAGTACGTCAACCTGAGTGTTGTCTTCCAAGGCTTTAACAATGGTATTTGTAAAGGACAATAAATTAGTTGTTGTAGATTTCGCCGATCTAAATCCATGCTGTTCATCAATCAGAACATTTTTGAATATAGGAGTGATTATCTTTGTAATTATCGACTCAAATATTTTTGGAATTCAAGATATAATTGATATTGGTCTGTAATTTTCAATGTTTGACTTGTTCCCGGATTTAAAAATGGGTCGAATATATGAAATTTTCCATGAATCAGCAAATGTTCCAGATGAGAGTGATAAGTTGTACAACATACAAATTGGGATAGATAATGAATATTTACATACTTTTAGCAAGATTTCTGGAATGCCATCAGGTCCAGTACTTTTTTTGTTAGAAAGTTTACTTAAAGATTGGTATACCTCTACAAGTGAGATTTGGCAATCATTCAAGTCAATGTTGTAGTCATAGTTGAGTGGAGGGATGTTGCATGAGGCACCAGAATATACAGAGGAGAAGTGTTTAGCAAAAAGGTTGGCGATGTCAAGACCGTTAGTAGCATGAGTTTCATTATAGTGCATACTAGAAGGAAGATCATTATCAGTACGCTTTTGCGCAACAAATTGCCAAAATTGTTTAGGGTTTTGCATTAATTTTGACTCAGTAACTTCTACATAAGATTTATAGCATTTGGCTGATTCGATTTTGGACAGTTCCCTTTAATGAGAAAATTTTCGATACAAGTTTAAGTTGCCAGTGTCTTTAAATAGCTTATGAGTTTTCTTTTTTTCAATTATTAACTGTTTGAGTTTTGAGCTAAACCAATTTGGAAACTTGGGTTGATAGTAACATCCCTTAGGAACAAACAAATCTATAGCGCGTGAGACGCATTCATTAAATTTAAATACAGCGTCATTAATATCAGATTTTAAAAATAGTACTGACCAATTAATCTGGGAAAGAAATTTGTTCATATTAGAGTAGTCACCATTAAGATATTTGTAGTGATAAGAGGCACTTGGTTTCAGAGAATCTAATTGGAAGAAATTAGTGATGTTAATAGAGAGAGGTGGATGATATTTATCTATAGGTAACAAAGAGACATCAGCTTCACTTACTATGATATTTGGTATGCTAGAAAAAATTAAATCTAGGCAAGAACCTAGATAGTTAGTGACTGGATTTACTTGAAACAGATTCAAGTAGGCAAAAAAATTTACAATTTCAGTAGCTTGTGGGGAAAGATTTCTAGTAGGAGTTTTGACACCTTGATTGTCGTTCAGCCACAATATTTTAGGTAAATTATAATCGCCACAAATAAATAAGGAATCAGCGTTTCTAGAAACATGTTCAGTTAAAACAGTATGTGACTTATAGACTTCTATCGACGAGGATGGAGGAATGTAAACACAACCGAGTACAAGTTTTTTGTTACCTAATAGAACACATAGAAACAATTGATCAGACACATTGTTAGATGACTCTAGAATATAGCAATGGTATTTCTTGTTTACACAAATCATCACTCCACCACCTTTACATTTCGCAGAAGAAGTAGAACGGTCACTACGAAAAATGTTATAGTCAAAAAATCCCAGCTCAGCAGATGAGATATTATCGGAGAGCCATGTTTCAGTAAAAAATATAAAGTCATATTGACACACACTGACGTTACAGCGAATGGTATTCAGTTTTGTGTTTAGGCCACGAACATTTTGATAGTACATTGAGAAGGAATTATTCACAGAACGATTGATCAGGTTCAACCTAAAAAATTAATCCGAGAGAGTTCACGTCTTTCAGCAGCCTGGCGGGCGGGGCAGTCCTGAGCTCCAGTATTGTGAGAAGCCGGTTTCCTGAAGAAGGTGCAGGTGGCGCATACTGGTGATTTCACCTTATTGGGGCAGGCATCACGGTTGTGGCCAACTTTGGCACAGTGGGGACAGGTAGATAAGTCAGTTTGGCACTTTGAAGCTGTGTGACCATATAATTGACAGTGGCCACACTTTAAACTGTCTACCCAGTCTCTTAATCGGTGTAGTTGCCAGTCTATGGCAAGTTTAGTTCGCGATATTAAAGAGTGACGCACAGATGAAGGGACTCTAAAAATGTGGATGCAGTTTTCAGTGCGAGGGCCAGATTTATGGGAAAAAGACATGGTCAATTTTAAGTTCTCCAAAGATAGACCAGTGTCGTTGGAAGATTGAAGATGAACGGCACTTATAATTTCCTCTGCCGAAATGTCTTGAGGGAGGTTTTGGATGGCGATGCGAGGGAGGCGATTTGGGGCAATGGTTGCTTTTAATCCCGCTTCGTTAAGCGCCGGAGCGTTCGCGAGTTTATCTGCCTCAGCAGAAGTGCTGGGGTGTATTAACACCCCACCATTTTTTAGTTCTCGCATTCCAGTGACTCGGATGCCCAGTTTACTGGGATTGATAGCATTTTTCAGCGATTTTAGGGTCGACTCGGAATTGTCTGTTGACTGGTGAATTATTACCGAAGGTCTGGCAGGTCCTGGAGGAGCATTATTTCTGGTTATAGGTGGTAGTTGGGGAAAATTTTCCAGTTCAGCTCTCGATTGATGCTCTACAGTTGAGATTTGAACACGATTGTTTATCTTCCTTAAAATTCTATTTTCACCGGAAATTTCAGCCATTTTTGCCGCCATTTCGCTAATTACACCTAATATAGTTATAGTCTTAGGATTCAATTTACTCATTTGTTCTTTGCTCAGTTTCGTTGTAGCATCATTTATACAGTTTTGCATCTGTTTTACCGCTTCCGTAGCTTTGGATATGTATATCTGGGGATCCATCTTGAGTTTGGATTGTAAATAAGAATTTACGAAAAATTTATTTATCACAGCTTGAATCACCGTCTACTTCAAAAAGTGTCTATGGTTAACTCAACTGTCAAAATCACTTTTAGAACTTGAAATTCACGTAGATTATTAAGATAGCGAAAAACTAATTTTCGCAGGAGAATAAACGAATATTTCTCCACAAAATGATGTATCACATATATAAGATATCACTCTTTTACTGCACTTTTTCACGTAAGAAGAACAGCTAACAGTAAGTAAATGCGCTTAGAAGTATTGTTGTCTAGATTATGTCTATATATATATATATATATATATATATCAACGAGATAACAAAAAAAAATTATGAGAATAAACATGGAATATGGGATGGATCCCGTGAGATTTCTTTAACCACAATGCTTCCTAATCTTGCATTTTTAGACAATACTATGCTACTAAATAGTCTACACTCTCTTATGAGCTCCCATACTTCTTCTCCATAAAACATGTGGAAACATTTTTTTTTACTTTTTGATAAAAATATAAACGAGTTCCTCTGGTTTCATCCTTAAATGCTAAAGTGACGTTTTCGAAGAGAACCAAATAAGGGGTATTTACAAACCGGAAAAGCCTTTATGCTTGAATAAAGTAATATCTATGTTGTCGGCTTCCGTACGTACCTAATATAACGAATATGGGGCCATTCACGGAAATCTCATTTGCGATACACACCTTCCCTTCCAGCGGAGGTTACAGCTACCCTCTCCCAACTACCCTCATCCCTTCGGGGGAAAGATTTCGGATACAACATGTTAAATTAAACTGCATGCATTCGTTCAGCGACCTCGGTTGAATTCAAATTACACAATTGAGCAAGATGGAAAAATAATGCCCGTACCTACCCTGGTAACACGATATAGTATGAAATTATAATTGCATTTTATTTATTGTTTCAACCACTTAATTAAACTGCATTCAGACTCATGCGTCTGCATGTAGCAATGGAACATGCAATGCAACATGTTATGCAGTACAAAATAAAATTGTTCGAGTTGCATAATATTATATGATAAATAAATTACGTTAGAAATATAAAATTACCTTTTCTTGTACCTTGACTATTTTAGCAAGGGTTTTATTAGATTACAAATTAGTAACGGATTAGTTCGACACTCAACCTAATGGACGTCCATACGACACAACCATCATAAACGTTTTGACGGTCTCTATGGTCAACGGGTTAGGCTTTCGACTAGCAATCAGGAAGTAGCGGTTCAAATCTTTGACTAATTTGTCTTATTTCACAATTTATTCAAATTAAAAATACTTTGTTCGAATCTCGTATGAATTTATCGCCGACTCGCTTCTTAACTTAAAGTTGTTAATAAGTATGTGTGTATCTATGTTATCTGTGAAGGTCGTCGAATTTTAGTTTCCAGATTGTGAGTTCCATTCCCACGGCAGTACAAAAACATATAAATATTTTTTTTTGTACTGATCTTGTCAGTTAGGTTGTTTTCATATTGATGTTAAACTTTAAATTAGAATTTATTTTGCAAAAAAATGTTTCTAGAAAAACCAAACACATTATATTCATTTTTAATTTCACATTATTTGTTATTTGTAACAATTATTTACTTATTATTAGTGCAAATCTGTGAAAAATCACCTGATATTGATGAGTTTTAACAAAAAATGTGTTCATAAAATAAGTTGAAAAAAGTTTATTTAAGTATCTACCTACATAAAAATTTTAAATTAAAAAAATATACCACGTGATAGTCGAACCCCGATCAACTGCTTGGAAGGCAACTATGCTGACCATTTATTATTCTACCAATTCTTGTAAGAATGGCGGCATAAATTAAGTGTATATACTGAAAATAAGAATTCAAAATGTAACATGCTCACTTTAGTTGAAATCTTAACCGAAATTACATTTTTAATTGCATTTTGAACGGAAAATGAAATCGATTCATATTGTATTGTCGAAGTTTGTACCTTTTGTTAATACCAAACTTTATTATCCACGGCATATACAAGTTCACGAGGTTGGGTGCAAAATAATGTTAATCTTAAAGAGGAGGTTCAAAGATAATAACATAATATTGTTGTGTTTGTATTATACGTGCAAATTAAAGGTAATAGTTTCATATGTATAGTTTCCACTTAAGTACATTGTTTACATTAATCCACTGCAGTAACTCTATACTTCCGAATATTATTTTGTTGAATTCTTTCCTTTAATTAAGAAGAAAAAATGCAGAGGTAAAAATCGGTAATGAATATCGCTTGAAATTATGATTGTTACTTCTACATGCTCAAACAGATAAAATTAAACGAAAAAACGGTTGATGTGTGGTATTAATCAATTGCAGCATAATGAATAAAAATCCTTATTGCTTTGTCCCACAATGGTAGAAATCAATTGTAGTATAATTAATAAAAATATTCATAATCTACTTTTTTACACTGTACTATAAATCAATTATAGTATAATGAATATAAATTTGTGTAACTTTCCACTACGGTAGAAATCGATTATAGTATCTACCTATCTATTTAAATAAAAATGTAAATGTTTGTTTGTTCAAAATCTAATATCTACGAAAGTTCTACACCGATTGCTTTAAAATTTGTACACAAAATTGCGTGTTTTTATATCGCTATATTATATAGATCACCTGTGATATGTAAAAACATGTTTTTTTTAAAAGCGCCTCATGTTGGTCAAACATCTTTTCTATAAACAGCGCCATCTGTTGGACGTAAAAGCACTACGAGCTATTGTTTCTTTATCTGCACAGACAGACTCAGCCACAGCAAGGCGTGGTGGGGTACAGCTAGTAATGAATAAACTCCATATAATTTATTTCCGCCTTTGGTGCTGGATCGGATTATTGTATAACAGGCATCTTCTTGTTGGTAGCATATCCATCTCGGTGCAGTGCCGGCCCTGCGCCAACGCGGCACCTGGCGCGAGTAAATTTTGACGCCCCTTGTCAAAATCAGTAGACGCCTCAGCCCTTGATGATCAGTAATATAAGGATGATTTATATTTTTGTGTAGCGCCATTGTGTGAAAAGTAATCTCAATGGCGATGTGTTGGGACTGTAAGGTGTAAGGTATTATCAGTGCCTTGGCGCTTTGACAATCGTTGCCCGGAGCGGGCTGCTTCAATTGCGCCCGCCTAAGACCGGCCCTGTCTCACTGATAATAACAATCATAGAATAATTAATAAAATAGTTATTATTTTTTGGGTTACTATGCAGTGTTACGCTTCTTCTTTCTTTAGCCAACGTTCGGACAGCGTTATAGTGTCCATCATCAGTTTATTAAATATTTTATCCGAATGTTAAAATATTCTGGCATGATAGTTATTTATTTTTGGGGTATTATGCCATGTTGCGTTACCTCCTTTAGCCAATGTTGCGTGCAACATTACAGTGTCAGACATCTGCCTTGATGAAGCAACACGGTATAATCAAACAAATAATTTTATTGCTTTTGGCCTTGAAAATCTCAAGTAATATCATCCTAGCATGAGTTTAAAATAAACGCAGTATAAACAAATTATGAAGAAGAAGACGTTGGTAAAACCGATCGGGTCTCAAGTTAATGAGAGGTCAACATAAATGATTTCATGGTTTTTATTTTTGTTTTCATAAAGGCATAAAAACAGTTAATTAAGAAAATAATTTATTTTTTTAATTGGCTATAAATAAAAATTCCTTAAATATAAAATTATGTTTACATTGAACATTTGTATAGTATTTAAATTAAAAGCAAATATATATTAAAGTAATGTGTTACGTAGCATTCGTATTCAAATAACATAAATGATAACTCACTTACATGTGCAACGAAATATTTTTTTAATAACACAACTAAAGAGGAATGAAAAACCAATAACAAGAAAACGCCTTTATGCGTACAACCTGATATCATACAACCAAAGAAAAAAGCCATATTTTTTATCGTTTCAAATTGGATTTATTCAAGTATAAAGCCTCCACTACCCTTAAAAATGTCAAGTAAATACCAGCAGTAAGCACCTACTTATCCAGTAAACAATGTACCCCGCAGGCTGTGTGAGGCTTTATAGCGTATACCTACTTCCTAAGCTGCATGTATACCTACGAGCTATATGTGTCTATGCACCGAGTCTCCAGCGTTTGGGGCCCAGCGGGTCTCAGGGGGGTAGTTAGTGGGCGGCACGGACCGCGAGGGGCGGCTAATGTTTTCACGGTTGCCGCCCAAGCCCGCCGCCTACCGCACAGGGTGTTACATTTTTTATAACTTTGAATTAACTGAAAGAATCTAGCGTGCTAATTTTAAAAGGGTTGGCTTTAAATGATTTAAAATTAATTTGTTCCACTCTGTGGATTTTGGAGAGGAGAAATTGAGAATGTAAATATTATTATAATTTTACTCACGCATACCCATTTAAACTAACACAAAAAATTACAATAAATTCATTTTGGAAACAGGAAGCATTTAAAAATAATAAGTAATATTTTTGAGGATGTAATCAGTACATCTGCCAAGATAACAAAATAAATCGAAAAATCACGTCTAGGTGTGGTCTTACTCAACAAACCAAGCTCAGCTGGGCGTAAAATCTAATAAAATAAAAATTATTATATTATTTATACATTACCACTGGACTATTCGACGGCCGGCATAGTCCAGTGGTAACCCATTGGACTGCCATTCCGAAGGTCGCGGGTTCGAACCCGGCGTGCGCAAATAAATTTTATTTGATTAATTTGTGTTATTTCACAATTAATTAATTAAAATAATATATAGTATATTTGCGGCACGTTCCAGAGTGGAAGATACTACCAGTATCGCCCTGGTGTAAGACCACCATTCAGAATTGAAACGTTGCTCCAAATGGCTTTAGCCGTGTTTAGTGACTAGATCTGAATAGCCAGGTACTTCCCCACCTTCCTATTTCCCTTCCCCACTTACCTTCAGCCTCACAACATCCCCCAACTGGGGATGCCATAGTCTCACTGGCTCCAGACGGGAGCAGTTGGGACTCTTGTGAGGTATTCACTATAAAAAAAAAAAAATTAATGCATAATTTGTATAGCGCCGATTTTGTGAGATATCACCTCAGGGGCGCTGTATTATATATTTTTTTATGCAATTAATGTCAAGGCTTTACTAAAAATTATAATCACTTCTATTCTTATTTTGATAAGACAAATATATTTATAAAGATAATAAAAAATCTTATAAGCAATCCAAAAAAAATTCTTATCAACATAATAATTAATCATTTTGTCTTGTATTCGAAAAACATGTAATCTGTTGTATATAAACAAAAAATCAGGTTGTTTTCTTCAATAATCAAAAGGTTTTCGGAATACGGAAGGTTAAATTAAGGGTTGTCCCAATAATTTAGTAAATTATCATTTCACACCTTACTTCAACACTTAAAGCAATAAAAGTTTTTAACAATAAACATTTTTAGACAAAACATACAATTTTATTCATTAACTTCAATAATAAGTACTCCTTTTCACTTTTATCTATTTGCCCCTACTCTACTCTACCCTATTTGTCCCTACTCTACTCTACCCCTATTTGCACCCACTTGAGCGATAGCTACCAAATTTAGCTTATAAATTTTAGGTTTTTTGGCATTAAAAACCAAAAAATATGGGATACATGGTAAAATCTAGAATGGCTTTTAACCTCACTGAGCTGTTTATGTATTTCTGCATTAATAGTTGGAGCTATGACATTAATTAATTCGAATGGTCGTATCGAAAACCGAAAACCTGGAAATCTCCTTCCCTCGAGTGGATAAATATGTTAACATTATATTTCACTTATTTTTTCATACTTATTAAAGAACCTCACAAAACAGTAAAGTTTACAAGAAAAACACTCTTTTCAAAGCCATCAATTTGGATTCCACATGAGTTAGCAAGATGTTTTTTTAGGATAGAGATGGAAGCCCTAACAGCCGCCTTTGATAGCTGCCCCAGTTTGATGCACATCGGAGGAATCTCAATCTCACACCGGAGATTGGACTAAGATAGAATCTTCGTGAGAATAATATGACCGAGGCTGTAATAACATTGTGAACCGAGCGATATTATTCTTCGTCATTTTTTGAAATACAAAGAAAATGACCAAAATGATTCTTATATCACCCAACAAAATTGGAAAGGAAGCAAGTTTCCGAACGTAATATTCAAAAGGGTGTACGGAACATACATTTAACATTTTGTTTGTTTAAATATGCTATTTATCGATTTAAATATCAAATCTGAGATAGTAAAGCGCCATCAGCAGAACACAAGTCAAGAACTTTTTTGTATTTTGTACGGTCGGTCAAAATCGGGCGGCGTGGATTTGATTTGTATACATATCTACACTTTTATACAGAGGTTGATGAAAATTAGCACACTTAACATAATTAGTACAATTAACCTCAGTTTCTAAGTCTGATTTTGAAAAACTCTGCGTGAAGCCCGAGCAGCGTTGTGAGCCAGTCTTTTATAAAATATTGCTTTCGTGGTGGTTCCTTTGCAAAAATGTGGTAATTCTTCTTTTTTTTACCTTTCTAGGTATGTAATAGACGGTAATATACTTAATATTAATCTTATAATTTATTAAAAGACCATTTTAAAGGATGTAGGTATATTTATATTAAAACGTTTTATTTTTTTTACTATTAAAATTTGATATTAATCAAATTAAGTAAGAAAGAGTTATATAATACCAGTGTCCTTCCTTGATAAACATGGAAAAATTAGTACCATTTGTGTTTCTTATTATTTTTTTGGTAAACTAATGTTTAAGACAAGATTTTTTATGCATAGCACAAAGGGTAACAATTATTTTACAAGCAATAATTATTCGCCTGAAACACTCATCCACATTGAAAAATCTCCTGATAAAAGATACATGACGCCAACGGGACTCGAACCAAAATGTAACAAGCAGTAATTGTTGAATGAAACTCTAGTATATATTGAATTATTTCGTGGATTTATGTGGATGAGTGTTTCAGGCGAATAATTATTGCTTGTAAAATAATTGTTACCATTTGTGTTTCATTTATAAAAACCTTGGGAGTTCTCCAGTGAATTCTTAAAAAAACTGTGTTCATATTGGAATTACAAAAAAAAACTTTTTGGCGTTATTAAAGGTGCAAAGAGCGTCTGCGAAAATTTCTACGGTTTTACAATAAACAACGCTCTTAACAGTAAAAAGTGCCTTTGAAGAGAGAAGATAGTACGGAGTTTCCGTTTGAAACCCCCCCTTTGAACTAGATTTTTTGTTAAAGGTAATTGGGGGCTTTTTATGGCAATCACGGTAAATATAGAGCCTTTGTGATTTAGAAGCATTGTTAAAAAAACTCATTTCGGATATTGCCACTACCTATACAAATTGCCCAATTTAATCCGTTTCGCCCCTAGGAAAGGAGTATAAAAGTCAAGATTCAATATTTACGATGGACAACCTTCGGAGGGTCGCGACTGATGCGGTAATTCAAAAACAAAACATTGTCAAGGGTCCGTAATCCGTAGCCCCTAGTCGGGAGCCTATATTTGATTATGTACTTTTGTGTAAACTATAGTCGGTCTAGACAAGTAGACCTTATTTATGATTAAGGTTTTTTATAATTTGCCAGAAAAAAAACTCTTTTAAAAACGCGCCTTTGTTCTTATATTTTTATAATCACTTGGCTGATTTTTGTAGAATTTTTTTTGAAAAATCACATAAGGCTGCTGGTTTTTTATATGCGCTAAACTGTCTCAATCGCTCCATCCGGTATGGCATCTCATATGTAAGACTGAAGGTAGTGGGGAGATGAAGTATTTATTATTTAAAAAAAACAAAAAAAAATTATCAGATCAGATAGTATATTTCATTACACGTGGAGATCAGGAAAGTTTTGAAATCAAGAAATATAATACGGAATGCTTATAATTGTAAATGACTGTTAGTGCAAGTTTTAAAATAATTTATATCACGCTAAAAAAATACTAAATTAGTTTTGTATGTTAGCAAGGAATGATGAAAAATGTCTAGGGATGGGGTGTTTTACAGAATTTGAACAATTCAAAATCTGTTAATTTTCAAGTTCTGTGAAAGATCTACTCAAGTTCTGTTTTTATATCATTATTGGCCAGCTGCTTCACAGAACTGAAATAATAACAGCAATTGAATAGAACCTACACAGAATTTGAAAATTAACTTTGAAATTTTATAAATTGTTCTAATTCACTGAAATAACCCGTCCTTAAGTGTAGTAAATTTTCTTAGTGAGTAGGTATATGTTGTGATTACTTGAAAAACTTGTGATTACGCGAGTAATTGGTTTTTAGTTATTTTCTGCATTAGTGTCGATGGCTTCTATATGAAGAGGCGTAGTTTTCCTGGTACGACTCGTTGGACTTTTAAACCCATGACGCATTCGGGACTATTATTTTATTATTTAGCGGATTATGTGGAAATAATAGATCTGATAGTGGCATTTATAAACTCCAGTGTGACGAATGCAACGCTGTTTATGTTGGACAAACGGGCCGGTCCTTTAACACTAGGTTCAAAGAACATATAAGATCTTTTAAAAATAATAATAAAATGCAATCTCAATTTGCCAAACATCTCCTAGATTAAAATCACTCACTTAATGATAATAATAAACCAACTCCGTTACACGTACAAAATAAAGGCCGTAAACTGAATCTTTTAGAGCAGTTAGAAATTAACAAAAACTCTAATAATCCGAAAGCTATTCTAATTAACGAACAAACAAATATAATTCGTTAACCCCTACTAGATATCTTCAAACCTAGTGCACATATGAGTGCACTATGAAGTACTTAAATATGCTATTAAAATAACCCTATGAGTCATCGTTTGGGAATAACTAACATAAAGACATTCAGTCAAATTTAAACTTTACACTAATTGGGGAAATTTTACTGGGGTAAAAACCATTAATAATTTCTAATATTTTACTCAGAAATCAATTATATCAGTAATTGTAATTAAAATACCTACCTAGAACTAATATAAATGTATCGTCTATAAGTGGGCTACCCACAGTTTGATAATGTCTTCAGAAGGCGAAACAGCTGTCACGCGTAATAATAATTATACAGCAGAACTTGCTTAAAAATAAACTGTTTTTATAAACCCAATAATAATATTATTGAATATATAAAAAAAAAAAAATAATAAAAAAGTAGCCTGAACATTTTTTGATCTTAAATGATTTGTTTTTTGTTTAATGTCAGACGTCGCTTTATTTCAGGCAAAGTATACAATTATTGTTTGGTGTTTTCTTATTTCATCCCCTACATTATTCCCCGAAGACCATCGCTCGGCGTCCCTTGTGCCTTTGGCCTTTCCAACCCTTGCGTTGCGGTTGGCAATCAAAAGTTGGAGGCGGTGGAAAATTTCGTCATTTTTAATAAAACACCATTTCAACCCTTTCATCTTCTAAACCCATGTCTTAATTCTAACATAAAACTTACCTTTAACCTGTTTCAATGGTATACAAAATAGAATAAAGGAAGGCTCCGTTATACTGGCATTTAGAACGTATATCTAATAATAAGAGTATAATAAAAGGAGAAATGCTGGAAGAATTTCGCAAAGATGCAGTGAATGTTTGCGTGGCCATGTTGACATTTCTTGGATTAAGGATAATGCAAGTAGATATAAAATGGTATTTTTATCCTTATCAAAAGAACGCCTATGTTAGAACTCGTATAAAGGTTACCAAATTTTCCTAAAGCAAAATTACCTACGTATTTATCAAGGATGTCTTGCAAAAATTTTCTTAGATTCAATATAATTTTTTGGGGAACAACTAAGTTGTTTCGGGTTTTGGTAGAGTCCTTTTTCAGTAATCAGCGTAAAATCAATGAGGATGTAAGATAAGGTAAGGTCGACCGGTCGGTGGCTGAGTTTACATCGCGTTTGGGTCCAACCCAGGCGTAGTGTGTTTAATTCCTCAGCTGACTAAGTCCTTCATCACAAAACAAGAAAAATTTTATGCTTACTGTGGTGGTAGTAGGAGATTTTCAAATATTGTCAGGTTATTCGTAACCCGGGAATGTTTGTCTTTCTTTTAAAATATAAAAAAAATGTTTGTTTCGGAATATGTGCAAAGTATATCATAATATGAGTACAAAATTTTAATTTATTTATTGGCAGCATTTTCAGCAGATGAAAGCAAAATAGTTAAAATCCGTAATGATTTCCACCCTCAATCCGCTTTTTTTATTTCGGGTTAATCTTTTTAAAGAAATATTAAGAAGGCAAATAAGTTGAATTTATTCGTGTATTCAAAAATCAATATTGTATTATTAATATGTAAATATCGTGTTTAACAATTATTGTAATTCTAGATGCCGTACAAAGCGGCAGACGAAATGATTTGACTTACAATATAGTCTAATAAACCCTTGTCAAAAATTCTCACATATCAAAGTTAATAACATGCAAGCTATTAACTCTTTGATCCAACGATATTCTTGCAATGGAGGTGCAACTGATTTCAACAAATTTATAATTACATCTGCTCGTGAAAGTAATAATTTGCTAAATTACCAATTTCTACACCACCAAAAAAACTGTCTTCTGTTATCTTCTAACAGTTTCAGCTCCTCAGAAATATCTTAGTCGTGTCTCTTGAAGTAAGCGACCAAAACCCACTGATTATGATAATGGCCCGACGTACCACTACATTGTAATAATGTTTGATCCGTCATCCGATCCGCTCTTTGAGCTTCTGAAGGACACATCAGTCGGAATGCCCCGGAAGGGGTCGTGTAACCCAGAATCCCGCCCGGCACCCGGTAGAAGGTAGCAGGTACGGTTTAACCGGGAATTTAATTGGCGGTTGTGAGACTGCGAGGATTAACACTAGAATCTCATATAAACATGGCTTACGTAGAACTACCGCAGGGTAAGTATTTATTTATTAACATTATTGTGTAAAAGAGGTAGTATTATTGCCAGAGAGCAATTTAATCAAATCATTCCTACATGATAAACTGTAAATTCTTACTCAATACGCTTAAGACACATACCCTAGCCCCAAAAAATAGAATTAAAATAAATGACTTAACTTTTTTGTTTACTATTAATCATTCCAAACTAGACTGCATCTCGTCGACTTTAAAGTACCAAATCGAGCATCGAGGCAAAATATATTTTTCTACAACAATAATTGCGGGTCTAACTATCACAAACACACACATTTATCTCGCCTCAAATAAAACTAACTAACTAACTATCACACCGTTTCCCCGCAGGGGTAGATACAGAGGATGGACCCCCAACATATTTCATATATGCTTACCATTATATAAGATCATGAATGATGACTTTATGTAGGATTATATTGTTATTTAGTAGCATCGCGTAAGAGCGATTACATTTTTTTATTTCAATTTTTTTTTATTGTAAATTATTTGTATTCACTTGTAAATTACGTATTATCAACCTGTACTATTATTTTTATGCCATCTGCACTTTTAAAACTTTTTTCTCTTCTTTGTTCTTTTATTATATTATGTACATTTAAACGAAAAATTATATTTACTATTTATTATGTTAATTACTATAAGTTTTTGTTGTTGTTGTTATTTAACTTTATAGTATATTTAAGTAAATAGTATATATATATATTTTTATTTTTATTTTATATTAACTCCACACAGGAGGCCCTGAAGAAAATAATTTCCCTCAGGGCCTATGTCATCTTTGGGGATGCTGTGTGGAGGGTCTTTTTGTGGAGAGGAAGGAGCGAACATGGGTCTTGAAGAGTCCCATGTTGTAGGAGGGAGGAAACACAGAGGCCGGTAGCTCGTTTCACAGCCGAGCTGTTGAACTTAAGAACGAATCGTAGAAGCGACCGTTCTCATGTGACAAATGTCAACCGTGTACAAATGTTGGGCGCGCGTTTGGCGTGTATCCCGACTACGCACCGGTGCCGAAGGGATCAATGACGCTAGTTCCTCAGAGCATCTTCCATTGTAATACCCATAGAACAAGGACAGCATACCTACCTGACGCCTGTGCTCTAAAGATTGCAGTCCGTTTGTTAAGATTGGGGAATCTATCAAACGGACCGCCCGTTTTTGCACATAGTCAAGGGTTTTTTTCAGGTATTTGGGGGCTCCGGACCAGAGATGGCTGCCAAATTTGACAGTAGGGCGCACTTGCGATTTGTACAGGGTCAGCAGTTGTGTACCATTTACTAAAATATACTATATACTTAAATAACAACAACAACAAATATATATAAATATACGGTCTTATATATAAATATATATATATATAAAATAATCACACTAAGCACGGAAACATCACTATATGGTTCGATGTTTTTTTAAATGGGTAGCTAGGTAAGCTGAAAAAAAATTGAAGTAAAATTCCACAGCAAAAACTCACATGCACCGTTGACTTTTTACTAGAGAGACATGACATATGCATTGTTTAATGGACAAGATATTTATTTTAACAGCCAAAATTCCCTTTCAGCATTGTTCGTGTTCTGTGTGTTGTGATATGTGATTCGTGAAATATTATTACCAAAGCCACCGTGTGTGGTCGCTCACTGTAACATGATTTGGCCCGTGTTTAATTGAACGGAGACTGATCGCAATCAAAGGCGTAACGCCCGATTTGGTCTGCTCTATTATTTATCTAGTGTGGATCAGATAGGCACAGTTATATTCCCGAATACTGAAATCACAAATAATGATATTCCCAAATGAGCCACATCCTGAATGACCAAGATTTTGCTAACCTACTGGTTACATTTATTTAAAGAAAATATAGTTCATTACTGCTACTCAAATACAAAAATCACTTTTCCCCACTGAATAAAAATACTTGAAAGTGAGATTTAAACGGATTTGAAAGAAAACTGATGTAACCAATTTACATAATACTGGACTCTCAGGCAAAAAGGAAAGATATGAAAAATAAAATGATTTCGATATTTAAAAGACTTAATTTCAGTCCAAGTAACAGGTGTGGCAAAAGTAATGTCATAATGTGAATGTGCCATAGGTTTGCAAATGGCGTCAAATATCATTTGTTTCGCCTTTTTACATTTCACGGTTATTTTTATATTTTCTAGTTAAATTAATGAAATTCTTATTAATTTTAGTGTGTAATCAATACGAATGCTCCAGACGCACTAGTCTAGAGATATTAGCAACTATTTTTGTTATTAGATCACGTCATATAAATGCCACGCTTGTGTCTCTGAGAGACAAGAGTCTCCAGCGACAATATTATCACAAACGTCGGATCAAATGTTTGTGCAAACAAAAATATTGTGTCGGGGCAACAACCTTTATTTGTTTTCCATCGGAAATGGAAAAAAAGCATTGTGGTCCTGCCCCAAACATGTTTCATGTTTGCACAAACATTTTATTCAATGTTAGAAGAAAAAAATTCGGTGTTTAGACTTTCGTGATTTTAGTTTTTATAATTTCAGACTAGCAGCATATTATACGTCATGCGAGTTGAACTCTTGAAAGCATACTTTTCACCCTTTCACCAATTTATTGAAGACTCACGAACGTGATTTTGGAAAGTAAGCTGACATTGCTACTAATTCGTCCATATAACCCTGAAATGCCAATTGATGGCGGCTATAATCCCACATCTGTAGCAATAAAGTGCGTCAAGCTACCGCCTACCACAGTGGCGGCGCTCGATCGGTTTTAAGCTGCGATTTCATCAAATCACTTAACTTCATAACTGGTTTATTATGTGGCTTTTATAAGATTGAAATTCCTTTTTATTAGGAACTGCATATTTTTACTCTTTTAAGACAAAGTGTTATAGCGAATTATCAGAGAAAATTAGAAGAAAACATAAACAAATATAATGCCTATTTATTTATACGTGGATTATGATTTGCGACCTAGCAGAAATAGAATCGAAGAAAGGTTTTCGGTTTTCACTGGCAATACTACTTCTGCATATTCATCAAATAAGGAAATACTTAACCGAAATGTTAGTTGCCTCAAATTGTGTTGAATCATTAGTAAAAAACCCAGCTTGAAAATGGTCTTGAACGCCGAAACAGCTTTCACAATAGTAAAAAAAACTACAACACTTAATAATTACATTTTTAATTTATATTACATTAAATTTAAAAAATATAATAATCAGTTACATACAGATTTACGGACTATTAATTGACATTCTTGTACATAACAAGATAACTAGAGTTTAAAAAGTTAAATTTAAGATAAACTAAAGTTAAACTAAAGTTGAACTAAAGTTGAACTAAAGTTAAACTAAAGTTAAACTAAAGTTAAACGAAAGTCAAACTAAAGTCAAACTAAAGTTAAACTAAAGTTAAAATAAAGTTAAACTAAAGTTAAACTAAAAATAAACTAAAGTTAAACTATAGATAAACTAAAAAAGTAAAGTTAAAAAAGTACAGTAAATTCACTATTCGTGAAGTATTTTCTAGATATTTAATTTAATTAATTATAAAGAATTGTAAATGTGGGCTCATTGCGAGAGTGATTATTCAAATCAAAGCCAGATTCTGTGTGGCCCAAAAATCGAAAAGGTTCTGTCTGAGTACTACGACACCATGAAGCCATTTTGATTTTAAGAACCATGGTAATAACGTAGAAAAGATAAGAAGCGTAAAAAAACTTACTTAACCCGAATTCACGAAAAAGAAAATATTTTAAAAACTTAGGCGCCACGTAATAAACTGAGCACAACATTCGTTTATTATTTTATTTTACAAGCAAGCTTTATTAGCTTAACATATTAGCCCTAAGAATTAAATTCTATATAAAATTTATGCAAAATACTAATCATATATTTTTTAATAATAAAACGTATGCATCTCCAAAGAATGTAAAATTCTTTAAAATAATATAGTTCCTCAGACGTGATAGGTTGCATCGTCTCATATAAGCCGATATAACATGGCAGTAAAAGAAAAGTGCAAAAATATTTCCAGCGCTAAATTTTGCATCTTCATAAAACCTTGTGGGTATATCGTAAGCAAGATTTTATCTGAATTTCATCTGAAAATATTATTTTCTTGTTTAGCTTGCGATTTTCTCCATCCCGTGGTGGGGAAGCGAATGGGTGGTCATGAAAAAAAATCATAACATTTTTTCAGGCCGGCTCTGAAATTCTATCAGGTTTTATGTGCACCGCAATCATTGACACGGAGCATGCTAGGCTGACCTTTAAATTGTAAAATTTACCCTCATAAATAATGTATAGTATAAGAACCAATTTTTTAAAATAATATGATTACTATTGGTTGAATCAAATAAAGTTATTTTTTAATATATATTTGAAATAAAATGCATATAAGTAAATATAGAGTAAAGCTTTAATTTCTACCGAATTATTAATTTGGTGGACACAGTTGTACTTATTTTTGGGACATACCATTGTTTCCAAAGTTTATATGATTATTATATTAAGATTTTAAAAATTGATAAAGATACCTTATCTTTTATTTTTCAACTAGGAAAACTCGGTGGCTGCAAACATAATAATATATCAACAAGCAGAGGATGTCTTCGAAAATGCTGAAAATATCACGCCTCGGCTCGTCCGCCATTAGTCATCTCGTTTTATGAATTTATTAATCCTTTACAGATTTATTGATTCTATTACAATACCCGTGCAATAATTTATATAACTTAACAACAAAAATATGAAATAATAATATGTTTTACAGTTCTTGCCTAATATTCTTGAAACCTTCAAGGCCAATGTTTGAAATGTCAAGAGATCTCGAAGTACCATTTAGCAGCACCTCTTCTCGTGCTATGCCTGCTTAGCACGTCGTTTCAACAATGCGAAATACATAACAGGTCGCTGTGTCGACCCTGGCAGTAAATGTTCTGTACGAATAATTTATATCATTCCAGCTATGCATGGGCTATGGGCACTGAAATAGTTAATTTTTTTTAATGCCAATTTTTAATTTCATAAAAAACAATCTATGTGTTCGAGGAACGAATAAGGGTTGGGATAGCCGTACTTTGAAGGGCTATTCCACACAGATAAAGCATAAATGAAGTATATGGCTTGTGACAGGCGAATGCGAAAACACAATTCGTAAGGTTAATTCACAATCAACTTACCGGGTGGCGAATGAAATCTGTCTGGTGAGACTCATCTGTCAGCACTGGAACGGTGATCGTGGTTCGTTAGCATTAGTTATTTTAAATTAAATTGCGATAAAATACGTATTAAGTGATTATTCCGATAGATAACCGGCAATGGTGTATTGACAGGACGAACGGTTTTTGTGCGATAGTTCGGCTCACGGCCCTCCGTGGTTATAGCTAAAGTGTGCGAATTTAAACTACACAGTTCAAATTCTGACCATAAGATTGGTCAGCACACGGTCTGTCAAAGCAAACGGCGTGACGGAACACTATGTAATGCGTGAATCGCGGGTAATCACCATGAATTTTCATAAAATAAATTACAATAAACCTCTTTTGGTTTCGTTCTTTTATTACTTCATTTCCTTTAATAATTAGTCAATAAAAAATTGTTATTTTTCATTTCTTAAGATTTGAAAAAAGTATAACTATAAATGAAGGGTTGAAATTCTACTTTATCCTCAACTTGTGCGGTTCTTTATAGGCGGAGGGCTAATCTAGTATATTATATATGTACCATACTGTTCAATGGATTTACCCGCCCCTTGCTGTTAGTACTGTATATTTGTAGGTACGCCCATGGCAGGAAAATTGACATTTTGGGCTCACTCCAAAACCATGCAGTGGAAAAACGTGCAAAGAAGGCGCAAGCAGTAAACAATGTATATGGACAGGAATAGTGCATTGTATCATGTTGTTTTGTAGAAATAGCAATGCACTGCTTTACCCACCCATCCCGTAAAAAGCAAAGTAAATTAAAGTCTACTTTATTATTTTTAGTAAAAAGATTAAACATAATCTGACATATTTTAAACCAAAAAAGAAACAACAAATCAAAAACTCACTAATTTTCATACTTTGAATTTTTGTGACCTTAAAATAAAGCAACCTAAATCAAAACATCAGCTTAGCAAAAGAACGAAAAAAACAAAAAAAAAACATTGTTGTTACACACAATTGGTAATTAAGTAATTGTAGGTTGGTATATCATAAAAACATTGTTGTTACACACAATTGGTAATGAAGTAATTGTAGGTTGGTATATCATAAAAACATTGTTGTTACACACAATTGGTAATTAAGTAATTGTAGGTTGGTATATCATAAAAACATTGTTGTTACACACAATTGGTAATTAAGTAATTGTAGGTTGGTATATCATAAAAACATTGTTGTTACATACAATTGGTAATGAAGTAATTGTAGGTTGGTATATCATAAAAACATTGTTGTTACACACAATTGGTAATTAAGTAATTGTAGGTTGGTATATCATAAAAACGTTGTTGTTACACACAATTGGTAATTAAGTAATTGTAGGTTGGTATATCATAAAAACATTGTTGTTACACACAATTGGTAATTAAGTAATTGTAGGTTGGTATATCATAAAAACATTGTTGTTACACACAATTGGTAATTAAGTAATTGTAGGTTGGTATATCATAAAAAATATGTTTTAAATTAACACTTTAAAAACTTTTGTCTAAAATCTACAATATACTAATTTCGGTTATCGGTGCATGAAGTGAAATAGTCCTGCGTGAAATTATTCACGTTCAATGAACTCAAATTCTATTCGAAATATATAAACTTGGAAATGATTGTGCGAATTTATGCTTGGGCTGTTTTGTGAAAAATCGCCTCAGAGGCACCTTACAAATATGTCTTCCTAGACTCCTTCCAAATATTTGCAGATACACGACACATGCTTATCTCGCAGGTCACTTCTGATAAACGCACATTTTTTTAATTAGAAAGGTTGAAAAAGATTTGAATTTGTTCGCAGAAGAAACTATAAAAAAAAAACTTCCCTATTGCATGATCTACCGTTGGTATTTTATCTTCAATTACTATTGATATAATGTTGATAAGATCTTTCTAACTTGTCTAAAACAAAAATACATAATTAGGTATGTTGTAAAGAAAATTGAAAATATTGGTCATTGAAAGGTAATAAGTGAGGCAAATATTTTACAAATACAAAGCTTTACAAAGCCCACAATTATAAAACAGCTTTTTACTTGTTGGTAAATTGGGGATAATCCTACTGGCTCCTGTCTACTGTTTGAATCTTCGGAATTCTTATGCGGCATCAAATTACAGAAAAAGTAATTTGTAAAACTGCCATCATTTTTTGCTTAACAGTGTTAAGATGATAATATGTAGATAATCTTAATCCCGTCTAATACTAGACTTATCTTATGCACAGTTTTTTTTTTCTATGGTGTAAAGTTAAATAAGCCTAAGTGTACAAAACTAATAATAAAAATAGGTTGGATAGAATACACGGCACAGTTAACACCGCAAAATAATTTTCTCTGGAGACTCAAACATCATAAATACGTTGTTCTACCAGCCAACAGCCACCAGCCACCAGCCAGGAGTTGATACTCTGAGAGATGGGGCTGCGCAGTGCGGCACCCTATTGCTGGCAGACCTATAACAAGCTGCTGCGCCTAAGAAACAAACAGGGGCTGCGTAACTGGGGAGATTGCGGGCCAACGATGGGATATAATAAAATTATGACAACAAAACTTTCACTATATTGAAAAATATATTTATGTGTCCAATACTTTTCTCGATCATGTTCAATTCGAAATGTTTTGGACTATGCCCTCTGAACGGTTTATAACAGAGAACTAAAATGGTGTTGTTATTCTTTTAATGATATTGAGATTGTATTCGCGTAATTGTCAAATGTTTCATATTAACTAGAGCATAATAAGGACAGACTTTTTTTAAATCTAATCGTACTGAAGATAATAAGCCGTCAAAATGCCAGCCGAAAGGCGTGGGACATCACGGTACAAAACGTGACAGCACTGAGTATTATGATGTCACGAGACACAATTGCATACATTTTACCAATATTAACTTTACAAGCTAAAAACTTTGTCACTTTGGAGATATCGATAACGTTACAGACGTTGTAAGTTTTTAAGTATAACACATTTTCAAAATAAAAATAGGGGACGGCCTCATTTCCTTCAGGGTCTATGTCATGAAAACAAGGAGTAATCCTGGGTCTCGAATAGACCGTGTTTGCAGGACGGGGAAAACACAGACGCCGGCGAATCATTCCACCATCATTATTGTAGTAAGTATGTAAAAAAAGTTCTTCCTGGTTATCGAGAAATCAATGTTAATAATTATGCATTTTCACAGCGTGAAAATCGACATTGCGGGCTCTATATTGACTAAAATTTAAATGTGTGTATCTCTTCACATTGTAGAGATAAAGAGTCTCAACTTAATATCGATTTGTCTATTTAGATCATAAGAAAATGAGATTTGAATGTGCATATGCACATCGATCCAGAGTAAGTAACCACCATCAAAAACAAAAAGTTGGTTGTATAGAACTCTTACCCATAATATTTTCAAGCAATGAGCATTAGGGTGATTTCATTTATAAATTTAACCAAAATTATAAATATTGAATCTTATTTGTTCTTTCATCGTTACCATGACCCCACTGACACTCCCGCTGTACTTTGTACCATGCCACTGTGAATGACAGAAGAACATTTTATGCGCTGCAGACGTGCAATTGTTTCTCGTGTTGTATTGGATATTCAGGGAGTCTGTTGGAAATTTGCGATATCTTCCGAGCATGTTATTTATTATGCTGTTTCATATTCTAAGGCTAGGCTCTTCGCAGTCACGGGAAAAGGGAGTAGAAAAGTCCATTGTTTAAAAATGTTTTGAGACTTACATGCATCTTATATTAGTTTTTTTTATTTATTAAGGAAACAAACAGTCATTTATATATTTATTATAAATAGCAATTATTTACAAAATTAGTCCAATAATGTTCCATTAATTCTAGTCATTGATTCAATATTTGCACCTTTACAATATATTTATAAATGACAAAGAAATTTAAAAAACAAACATTATACTATAAGGAATTACAAAATTTTATAAAACAATTAAAGACAGTTAGTAGTAATACAGTTTTCGCATGATTATAATTAAAACAATAAAATAAACTAAGATGATAGGATTATTTCAAAAAATAAAATATGAAGTTATCAGTTTTGTAAGTTGCATTTCACATGTTTTCAAGCTAAACTTGAAAATGTCTACATCTCTAGAGACATTGTGAGTTTTACAGATAGGTCCTATTAAAGAGTTTTGCGCATATTTGGCTTTACAGTGTGATGTTCTAAATAAGTCGTTCGATCTGGTGTTGTGTTCAGGGCAACGAAATGCAATATTTTCTAGCAGATATGATGAATCAACAAGACTGTTAACTATTTTGTATAAGAATAGTTTTGTACAAATTATTATACGATATATATTTTTTAATTCGACATTTAAGCGCTAACAACAGACTCGATTAATTGTGCCTACCCTAAGAAAACAAAATATAAAAAAACACATTTTTTGTAAGAAATGCATTTGTGCATAGTGACCTATGATAATAAAAAGCCAATAGCAAATATTCAATGCATTGCATTCTTACCCAAAATTGAAAAATATACACAACCTCCCTTTGGTGAACCCATAGGAATGCTTTTTTATAATCAGGTACCTAATTGTCGAATAAGTAAATACTGTTAGGTAGGTAACTATTACGTGGTTATTTATCGATGTCTATTAGAAAAAAAACGACAGACATTATTAATTTGTCGATCTTGAGTCAGAATATTTTTTTCAAGAATCACACAATTATTTTGTGCTCCCAACATTGTTTTCACGAGCAACTATGCTTTGTACATCCACTTAACTGTCAACAAAACAAGGCATTAAATTTTTTGTTCCATATTTTCATAAAAATAGTGTTGAAACTCGGGAAAATCTGGGTGGTGAATCAAATATTGTAATATTAAATGACAAAGTGTATGACTTCCAAGAAAATATTACAAATTTGATTATGGTACCAAAAAAAATCAGGGAAATCTACGTGTAAGCTCAAGCGCTAGATCGCAGCTAGCAGTAACGCCGCTCGCGACTTCGATAATTCAATCCGAATCTTATGGTGCTACAAAGGAAAAATGGGTATAATAAAAGGGGATTGGTATTTGGTACATTGTAATAAATACGTTGGCAATTACCCACTGCCAATATAAACAACCGTAAAAGGAAATACACCCTTCACTTCATTACGGCGCAGAGCGGCGTGTTGTATGGGAGGTGAAATGATCCGCTCTATAATAATACGAGTGTCGTTCCGCGGGATGAAGTTGTGCAGCAACTATAAAAATCGGCATTGGCATTAACGGCCCTCTACACGAATAACCATTTTTTTCTAATTAAATTCATTCAGCTTTCTGATGTGTTGATGTAAAGATGATCATTGTAAAGTAGTAAGCTGTTGTGTTCCCACAAACAGTTCTCCAACTCGTCGTGGAAGGAGATTATAAATAATTGGTTCTTTGTGATAAATCAGAGATTTATTAATACTTCGATAGTCGACCTAACTAGAAGCTGGTTAATTGAGATCTGAAACAGTAAGTTTGTCTGGGAGCATTTCCACTGGCCCTGGCGACTACTGGCCACTGGCTGCCATCTTGCGGACTTCCACGCAAGCTCTATGCACTGTCTTTTATGAGTGCATATGTGAAGCTCTTACTTCCCAACAATTAAATATAAATTAGACATTCTAACAAATTAACTTCACAATGGAGAATACGCTGACTCCTATACTATAGTAGCTATGGTAACTCCTATTCCTCGTAAAACGGAAAAATGAAAACCAAAAACTTTGTGTGGATATTCCCATGGAGAAGGGTAGGAATGTATATAAGAATAACTTAAAACATAAAGTATTTATTTTATTAACAAGATTAATAACTCAGTTAACATGACTTTATTTTTGTATACACAAGCTAAATGTTTCGTGAACAGTTTTCACTCCTTCGGGAGTAAAAGCATACAAAAGTTAAAAATTAAATATATATCACATTTGGAGAGGAGTGGTGGAGGGAGGTGGGAGGAGTAAGGGTGGGGATAGTTTATTAAAATTAAGAAATTCAATGTCATAAGAAGGTAAAACCCGGTGAAGTGGAAAAATATTTAAAAAAGAGTTCATTTAAAAAATATATATAAAATTTATATGTGCATCTAAATTTTTAAACACAAAAGTGAACACTCCACGAAAATGAAGATTGTTCAAAGAAAAATAAAGTGATGTAAACTAAGTAAATTTTTTTAATAACATAGAAAATGCCATCACGAAGTGATAACCAGCTAGAGGAACTTCTCTTCAAAAATAATATATTTTTAAAGATTTATTTGCACCATATTTTAACTAAACGTAAACATAATTTAAAAATAAAATACATTTAAGTATTTTTTTCGGAGAACGTTTGAAAATATCAATGATATTGTTTGAACACATTAAAAAATGTTTATTGACGTAACTGGCTTATATAATTAGCTAAATATAATTAGCCTACCTACCTACAAGTCGACTGTCAAACGCTCTACATAAAAATCTAAAAAAACATCACCAAAATCACTGTAATAAAACCAAAAAAGTGTCAAACTCTACTCACAGTGTCATCGCTGCGTTTCGCGTTGCAAATATAAATGTGATAAACAAATTAAGCATAAAATAATCGAAATAGTCAAGTGATAAAATAGTGAAAGTAAAACTGCAATCGTGTGTAATACGGTGAAACCTAACGGTCTAAAAATTACTCTGTGGCTACCCATATTGATAAGTGAAAAGTGAACACCTATTTAAGTTTTAAGATTGTATCTAAGTGAAATTTAGGAGCATCTTATCAGTGTCCATAATTACTTTGACATTAAACAAAATTCAAAACAATATACCTATCTCGCTATTGGTCAAGAGTTAGGTCGCTTCGTGCTAAAATTTTGCGGAAAACTATTATTTAGGCGTTGAGGATTATTAACCACAATGTTTAACTGTGAAGGTTGCCTCAACCCAATAAATAAAGATGAGTATATGTTCACGTGTACCAAGTGCAAAATAACATTTCACAATAATTGCCTCAACATCTCTGATTCCAAATACAAAAAAATGGCAGAAAAAAATAAAACTTCTTGGAAATGTCCAAAATGCCTAATCAGACCGGGATCACCGTCTACATCCTCGGCTGCAAATACCGATGATGATGATATTCTCTTTATTCGTCTGACCAAACATTTTGACCAAAAGGTCACTGAACTTAAAAAAATGTTCGAAGACGAAATTAAGGAACTGAAGAGAAGCAACGAATTTATAAGTAATCAATATGAAGATCTGTTATCAAATTTTAAAGTACTACAAGACCTACAAAAAGATACACAATCCTTCCGTGAAATAAATATAAAGAATGACTCAAGAATTTCAAGCCTGGAAACCAGACTAGCCACTATGGAACAAAATAATCTCTGCGACTGTGTGGAATTGGCGGGTGTTGAATTGCGGCCGGGAGAACAACCAGCTGAAGCAGTTCTTCGGGTAGCCAATTCCCTTGGTATGCCATTGTTGCAGCAGGATCTACGCCTTGTGACCAGGACCCAGGACCGCAGAACTAACGCCCCCGATAAACTGCAAGTTAATTTCTACAACCAGAAAACGAGAGATATGGTCTTATCTTTCAAAAATACAGCCAAAATACTTAACCCAAAATCACCTATTTATATTAGTGAAGTGCTTACGCCTTATTATAAGGAATTGCTGTGGAAAGCAAAACAAAAGGCTAAAGAAACAAAATTCGAATTTGTGTGGTTTAAAGCCAATAAATTACTTGTTCGTAAGGGTCCGGGGGAAAAAATCATTCAAATCAAACATGAAAGTGACATTAAAAAAATGGTATTGTAGATTTTTAATTCTAGAGAAAACCCTTATTGTAATGGATATTATTAAAAATGGACTGTATTACCAATTATAGGACGTCAAATCCTAAATTCTGTAAAAATGTACTACAAACACACTCATCCTCTCTTCAAATCTTACAGCAAAATATTAGATCAATTTCCAAGAATTTTGACGAATTCTTGCTACAACTTGATAATATTGGAACCTCTTTTCATATAATTATTCTTACTGAATGCTGGATACCAAAAAATTATGCTCCTAAAATCTTGAAAGGGTATGATCATTACAGCACTTCAATACATACTAAACAAAATGATGGAGTTGTTGTCTATACCAGAACTGACCTGATTGGTTTATCTGTCAAGGAAATCCAAGTTAGCGGTGCAAACTGTTTGCAAATAACTCTCAATAATGACACATGTATCTTAGCAATATACCGTTCTCCATCCTCTTATAATATTTCACCATTCCTAAAATCAATTAATAACTGTTTAACTGAATTATGTAATATTAAAAATTGTATTATTGCTGGTGACCTCAACATAAATATTCTGCCCACAAACGAACATTCTCAGTGCCAAGAATACTTAAATACGCTCACATACCATGGATTCCAAAGCACCATAAACACTCCTACACGTGCTACATTAGACTCCATTTCATGCATTGACCACATCATGGTCAAATCCAACTGCCCAGTAATATCTATTGTATATGAATCTACACTTACCGACCACTACACCACTATTCTTTCCATACAAACATGCAACAGAAAAGACAAACATAAAAACACAACAAACAAGAAAAAAATCATTCAAATCAATTATGATTGTGTTCGTCAATCTCTGATGAGTAAATCGTGGTCAGAATTACTTAACATCATAAATCCAGAAGACGCCTGGACGTACTTTATCAATCACTTACAGACTACCATTAACGAACATACAAACATAATTATAAAACATATACCAAATAATATTTTACCAATTAAGCCATGGATTAACCACACTATTATTAAATCTATCCGTAAACGTAACAAACTCCACAAAAACGTTATTAACAATCCTTATGATATACAACTTCGAAACTTTTATAAAAGATATAGAAACATTTGTACCCAAATAATAAGAAAGGCTAAAGAGATATATTACAAACAGAAAATAGAAAACTGTAATAATGATCCTAAAAAACTTTGGAAAACACTTAAAGAAGCCACCCACTCTCAACCTAATCCTACGAATGACTTAAAACAACTAAAAGTAAATGATAAAATATTTAGTTTTTCTAGTAATCCCGATATTATTGTTAATCATGCAAATAAATACTTCTCAAAAATAGGTGAACAACTCGCAAAAAATATCGATGTAAACCATACCAACTCCAGTTCACTAAGCTGTAATACAAATTTGCCCAACAACTTGCATTTTAGTCTAAAACAAATTTCAAATGAAGATACTAGATTGATCATAAACTCATTAAAAAACTCGTCTTCAACTGGCTTGGACGATATATCAAATATTGCCTTAAAAAAACTTGTATCAGAAATAACCACTCCCTTAACATATCTTATTAACCTAAGCATCCTAAAAGGCCGATTCCCTGACAAACTAAAACACGGAATCATAATCCCAATACATAAAGGAGGCTCTAGAGCGGACATAACTAACTATCGTCCAATTACATTACTAAATTCACTATCTAAAGTCTTTGAAAAAACTATTAATAATCAACTAATCGAATACCTTGAACAAAATAACATACTATCACTCAACCAGTTTGGATTCAGGAAAAATAAAGGCACCTCCGAAGCCCTGGCAACAGTTACCGATTTTCTAAATGAAAACTTAGACAAGGGATCAAAATGCATATCAATATTCTTAGACCTGTGCAAAGCATTCGATACTATCTCTCACTCTAAACTTTTACAAAAACTATCTAATATTGGTATAAATGGTGATGAACTTACTATTATTAGCGATTACCTGTCAAACCGAAAGCAAAGTGTGAAAATCAACAACTGCAATAGCAATCAATTACCAATTAGCTACGGCGTGCCTCAAGGAAGTGTTTTAGGTCCTACCCTGTTCTTAATATACATAAATGAATTATGTAATCTTCAAATAGATGCCAAAATTGTAAGTTTCGCTGATGATACGATTCTCCTATTCAAATCAAGCAATTGGAATGATGTATACATAAAAGCTAACAAGGGCATAACTGTGGTTAAAAGATGGTTAAACAATAATACACTAACAATGAATGTGACCAAAACTAAATACATTGAATTTAGTATTAATCCTTCCTTAAGAAACCCAGAAAATCAAATTAAAATATGTGCTTGCAACCTGACAAATACGATAATATGTGATTGCCCTTATTTAGAACAGGTAACTAAAATTAAATACTTAGGTATTATTTTTGACAGCAATTTAAAGTGGAAACAACATATTACCACTACAGCAAACAAACTTAGAAAATTCATTTACTTTTTTAGACAAACTCGCAACTTTCTCAACCTAAGCCAGCTCAAAACAATCTACTATGCACTTTGTCAATCTTTAATAGAATATGGTATCATAGCATGGGGAGGAGCAAACGCTGCCGCCATTGATCCAATATCTAAAGCTCAGAAACTTATAATAAAGATTATCCTCAAACTACCAATCACAAGCAGTTCGGATGAAATCTTTAGGAAAATCTGTGTTATGGACATTAGGCAACTTTATGCCAAAAACATACTAACATACCTCTTCAAACACAAAACTACTTTTGACAATATCCAAACTGCTCGTGATACTAGAACCAAAGGACATAATTTCTTACAAATCCCTTTCGCTAAAACAACTTTTGGCCAGAGAAATTTTAGATACTTTGCAACAAGGCTATATAATGCTCTCCCACTAGCCATTAGACTGAACGAATTTTTTTTTAAATATAAAACAGACATCAAGTCTTGGATCATCAGCCAAGACAGATCCATGATCAAAAATTTTATAAAAATCCCTACATAAGTATGTACTCCAACTAGATGCTGATTAACAAATTTATCATTTATTATTATTAATTATTATTTTTTATCTTTTTTACAATGTCATTGAATGTAATGAAATATTTTATGTATCAAAAAATATGTAAACATTAATTCATGTATCAAATACGTCTGTCTCGACACAGGTTTATCCTAGTGAGACAGACATAGAAAAAAAAAAACCTGTAAAAAAACTTTATATTGATAATAAAAAAAAAAAAAAAAAAAAAAAATAAAAAATTGATCTTCAAATGTCATTTTTTTCTCATCCTCTTTCCGATTCAAAGGGAAGAACCCCAATTATGGACAAATCGCAAAGAAAATTACACATCTATGGCATCGGTCAAAGTCCAAATGGAGGGAGATTAATAGCTGGCTGCTGAAAGACACTTGGAGCGTCCTATCCCTGTGCCACCACCCCGTGATTCCTTTGAAGGTTTTTTCCCTTGTACTGGTATTTTTAGGGGAAAATGTATTATACTCTAAAATACAAAGAAAGCAGGTAATTAAATGAAAACGCGTTTTCAAAAAGACCCTATCAGTAAGGTTTTATCTTACACTCTGTGTTTCTTTGTCATTCGTTAAAAAAAATGTAAATGAAAATCTTGTAAACCAGGACTTACCTACTAATTTAAAGTCCATTAATGTGTGGACCTATAATATTTTATTTGGATGGGCACAATATTACTAAGCGACATAATGTGAAAAAACGATTGTGAGCAATGGAGCTCTCAGTGACAAGTTCATATCATATTACATAATTATGTCAAATGAAAAACGACGCACAACTTAACGAAATGAAATACTTAATAGTGAAATGTCAATTTCCGAAATTTTTACATTACGTTCATAATTCTCATCGAACGCCGCAATTTTTTTGGAAAGTAAGTTAATTTTAGAAATATTTTATAAAAGCATTGTTCATTTTAAAATTCGGTGATGGCGAAAAAGATAATTCTATTTTCGCTCTTGGGATATTTATTTATTGAGTAAGTGAAATCTGAATAATTTATTTACCGTCGCTCCAGCCATGTTGTTAACCCAAATCCCCTCGCTAATTAAATTCTCCGCTCGGAGACGGCCGCCCGCCATACTGCACAATCTCGCCACACTCTGCAGAATCTCGCCACAATTCGTGCGATCTTGCTACACCCTGCAGAATCTGACCACAATCTGTAAAATCTCGCCACAATTTGCAGGATCTTGCTACAACTTGCTGTGCCCGCCCGGCTGATGGTCGTTTCGCTGGCCCTTCCATTACAATGGCCGCAAATCGAGTCCCAACAGTATTATTTGCTAGAACGTAAACATTTATGTCGTTGAATTAATCAAATTCACTGTTTTAGTTTTAGGAATAGGACACTGAAACACAATGTCACAACAATGGTGGACACGTTCCTAATAAATAGAATATTTCAAATTTGTAGGAGAAGCCTTAGGTAATATTTATTTTTATTATTATTGGTAAAGTGATAAGAAATAGGAAAGATTAAAATTTTCAATAGTGTTGGTGTATCAAATGTACAAAAAGTATATGCCAAAAATATACTATTGAAACTATTCAAAATTCGGAATCCTTTACTAGTAACGTATTCATCACATATGAAAAGGATATAAATAAAAGTTATAAAACCACATTCAGACAAAGAAACTACATTTATTTTGCTAGAAAACATCCTTCCCCAGATATAAAACGAATGGAAAAGTTTAATGAGTGCAAATCAAGAATATAAATCTGCCTGAAAGAGGTCAATGAAAAAACGACATAGAAGAAAATTAAAATAGGTCTCAATAACTTTAGTTCGCCTCAGCATCGGACGCCTTAGTAAGGAGGACTTTCAATAATAATTCGTAAATTCAATATAACTTTTTGTATGTACAGTGTTTTATACAGACGCTAAAATAAAATGAAAAAAAAACAATAGAGGGAGTTGGATGAACGTTTTTTTCCTTACATTTATGGCGATTACATAAAAAAGTTACAATTGATATTGATCAAATGATAAAGCTTTTCGCTTGTGCATGTCTCCTATAAATATTAGATACGTCTTTGGTAGTGTTTGCATAAATAACACACAACACACTGAGCCGCTCCCGACTAAGCCAATCAATGCTCAGCACGTTGTACGTAGTTCGTGGGGATCAAACCATTCTACATTTCTCAGCACGTACCAGCGAATCTGGATAAGTTTTCAATAGTTTGTTTTTGACAACGCTATCTGAAACTGTCCGCAAAGGGTGAAACCGGTGCAATCTGATATTCTCACGTCATTTAATCGAACTTAGTATTTGACCTTATTTTAAATAGAAGTAATCATTTGATACCTTTTCAAAGTGAATTTTTAAGGAAGTTAAAAATTCTGCAAAAACTTTATTTTTATTTTACAATAACCTCTAAACAAGAGGCCCTGAGGAAAAAAATATTTCAGTGCCTATTTATCTTTGAGGATGCTGTTTGAAAGGCCTTCTTAGGGAAAGGAAGGATAGAAAGTTCTGGAAAATAAAAAGGTAGAAGGGGTGGGAAAGAATCTGGAAGTCAATGTGTTCAGGAGTGACGGACGAATGCATCGATCCCTCCCACTTCGGTGCAAGGTGATTTGTCGAGAGAGTCCGGCTGGAGAGGTCAAACGCATCCGCCGCCAAGATCTAGACAAACCTCACCCCATGTACCCGGTCACCCATGCTAAGTCGCCAAACGTTGCGAACTAATTTGGGTCTCCTATGGTAGGAGTGTTGGTTATCCAAAAATGGTTCCAGGGGGCGGTCCCCAAATCCGCCTCCAAAATTGAGATATTTGCACTTACAGTTTGTATACTCTGTAGTAAGAGAATTCATCGTAAGATGTACATTGTTCATCTCAAAAAAATAAAAATAAATATTATTCCGGTACAAAAGCACAAACCCATTTTCGATCTCTGCTATTTTACTGAAATTATCCGTTTAAAAGTCCCCACACATTATTATTATCGCATATCATAAAGATACAAAAAATGGTTTTGTGGACATGAAAATGTGTATGGCTTTTAATACATTCTCACAGGCAATATTTTAAGAATCTCATTGAAAAGCTGCCCAGCATCTTCCGAAATATCTTTTCTTTTCCTGAAAATGGCGAATTGAATCCTGAGTTTAAGGGGTCGGGCGGCCGCAAGCACCCAGTTAAGAAGTGTTCGAGTGTGGTCTCCATGTTGTTTATACATATTGCCCTGGCAGTCCGCCATTGAACCCTCCATGACTTGCAAATTCGGGGAAGAAAACATACCCTAATCGAGTCGTTATAAACAATTTTAAAAGAACAGAGGAAACTTAATTTTAAATGGCCCTAAAGATATCATAAACTTAGTTTCTTCAGTGCAAATAATTGGTCAATTTTAAAAAAAAAATTGTTCGTAGTAAAATTCCAGGACAACGTACTATTAGATATAGGGGTTATCGATAATATTATATTAAACTGAATTATAACAACGTTACATATGTTTTTATTTATTTACTAGCGCAGAACCGTGACAAATCACGGGATAGTAGGAAAGGCGCTATTTCATACTAAAAATTCCCTTAAACGTGTTCATGAAGACCAGATTCGTTTATTTATTTATTTATTTGGTACAATATTTTTTACATTTTAAGTTTTCCAGTAATGTTGGCCTCACTGGGTGGATTGCCCGTGCTGAGGCCTTCATTTTATAATATGAAAATATAATCTACATAATACATTTAAAGAGAAAATAATACATTTAAAATTAAAAATACATAATAATATATTTAAAATTAAAAAATAATACACTGAAAATAATCTTGTGTGTTTGTGAGTGATGTGTGTTTATATTGGTATTGTGTGTTACGTGTACTTTTTATTTTTATTTTATGCTATGAAATTTTGGTAATATTGTCTTTTTTGTTCTTTAATCCATTTTGTAATTTTGTTAGTGAATTTATTTTTATTTTCCTCAATTTTAATTTCAAGTTTTACACTGTTGAAAGCTTTTATAGCATGGTATTGGTATTGTCTTTGTCCAAAGCTTGAATTTACTGTCGGAGTTTTTATGTTTTCTTTATACGCTTGTCTAACTGGTCTGTTAGTGTTATTTTGTGTATGTTGAAATTTATTTTTTTGTCAAAAATGTAGTTTAGTAGTGTTTTAACGTATAATTGGCGTATATCTAGTACGTCACAGCTGTTGAATATTTGGTCTGTATCAGTCAGTCTATGTTTTTTTAGTATTACCTTTAAGATCGTTTTCTGTGCAGTTTCTATGTAATTAAAAGCCGAGTTTGTTGCTCCTCCCCAAGCAATAAGTCCATATTCTATTATTGATTGGCAAAGTGCAAAATATATTGTTTTCAATTGTTTTATTTTATTTATGTTTCTTATGTTTAGGAAAATGTGTATTGTTTTGAGAAGTTTATTTGTGATTTGTTTGATGTGAGGTACTCATCTAAGGTTATGGTCAATTACGATTCCTAGATACTTTATTTGTTCTGTTTTTTCTAGAGGAGGGCAATCGCAGATGTTGGTGTTTATCCATGTTAGTTTCTGATCGTTTAGCATTAGAGCGTTGGAGGTCAAATTTGATTAATTAGTTGGAGGTATAAAAGTTTAACCAATTCTTTTGTTTTGTGTCTCATCCAAATATAATAAATCGATATGGATAGTCTTTATTATCATCAGTTCCTATTTGCAATACGGCAAAAAAATTATAGGGAGGTATTTCATTACATTTACTTCTTACTTTTCCAAAGGAATTCTTCCTATTTTGAAAATCAAGCTTAAATTTAAAGCAAAAGTTCTAGAGTTCGTTGAACCGGAGTTACAGATAGAGACACAACCAAAAGTTTAACTAGGCGTAGTATTTCGTGGCCGAGTATGTACCAGTTAGTCCCGTGAAATCATATTCTTTTATATATTTTTCTAACCTGAGAAGGCAAACCCATATAAATAATGTACTAATAAAATTGAATGATTATTATTAGTTTCTTTTGGCTTTCCGTTAGATAATTGCCATGGGGCCAAAAATATCAACTAATTTTCAAAGTGGTGCAAAAAATACTTACTTTAAACAAGTACTTTTTTTAGGGACTAATTAAATACTTTTCATGCATACATTTTATAATTAACAATTTTTTGTTACATAAATAGACACAATAAATAGAACAAGCTTTCCCTTCTTTTCTTGTTTACTTGAAATAACTTCAGCTATGTTTTCTTACAAGATTTATAAAGCCAAGAGTAAACCTACATTTAGTACTTATCGCTTCTGATGATTTAAAAAATGAATAGTTTTGGAATTATTTAATGAGTAAAACCTCAAACTGTAATATTTAATTATTGAAGTCAACATTAGCGATTTTAAACAAAAACTTGAAACAGAAAAATCAAAAAATGATACGCTCATTAACTTAAACTAACGCGTTTGATTAGAAGCCAATGACGCAACTAAAGTAATTCACTCTAAACGTAATAACAAATAACAATATTAATAACGTAACAACATCGTGTTATGGCACATATTGTAATTCACGTTTTACAGCCAGTAAGAAATAAATAATCCGCTAGGTGTAATAATACGCTAGGTGTAATAATGATTTTTGTAAAAAATTGCAAGGTTAATAAACAAAAGTTTTCAACGATTACTTTGAGTAAATATAACATAACATGATACAATTAAATATGACAGAAGGAGATAGGATCCCATTATTTAAGTTGGTAGAGCGGCGCACAGTGGTCCCAAATCCCGATCTAGCTAGACAAAAATATTTTTTCATGGCATTTGATGCAAAAGGGTCACAATGTAATAAAAAAATAAACATTTATTTTAGCCATTGTTAAAGATTTTTTTAAACAAAATTAATTACTAATAAAATGCCTATAGTATAATTGTTCGGTTAAGTCATAACGAAGTACTTATTTTAAGTTATTAGTTAAAAAATTTTTTTTAACATAATATAAAAACAAAATCGAATAACAGTTTTTGTTTATCAATTACTGGCCGAGTCGCTATCGTCACTATTATTAAATGCTGATGTTCCAACATTGGCTTTGTTAACAGACTTCTGTATTTTCTTCGCTAGATCTTCTCGAATCGATAATAGTTTTAAGACATCGCAATGTGTTGTTGATATTTTGGCAGCATCCCGTTTTCCATGTGACCTCGAGCTGATTTAAATAGTATGAGAGAGTTCTTGTGGACTTCGAGAGTTCAGAAGACATTTAATTTTTCTTGTTTTGCTTTTTGACGAGCATAAACAAAATTCTTTTTCTGGTCTACCACGTAGTACCTCATCACGCGTCTCTAAAGGAAGAATAAAAAACTGTGTTAAGCCATTTTGCGTGTTTAAACTTCAATTTTAAAATACTTCTTCCGACTTCAAACCATTTTCAAAATATTAATATAAACGAAGGGATTTTTTTCTTAAGTTAACTATCCTCGAGACTTTTAAAACTGTTTTTCTTCAATAAATATTTTATGTGTTCAGAAACACACTGCCGTATTGCAGCACAATTCAACTTTGACGTGCCCTTTACTTCTAGAATTTCCAAAATATCCAAACGATAGATTGTAGGTAGAGGCTCTGTAAAAGACAAAAGAGCAAGTTTGAGCAAACAAATTTTATAACATATTATACATAAAGAATGGTTTTATATGAAACTAGTTTTGTTTGGTGGTACACATCGGTTCACGATTTTGAAAGATTAATCAAACTTTGGAAAATAATTGTAAATATTGATACTTTTTTCACGATTTAATTAACAATGAAAGTAATGTCGAATAGGCAAATTATAAAATATTTAAAGCAATTTAAAAGAACATACAATATACTTCAATTTTTATATTTTTGTAATTTCTCTCCGAGCGTGCACACCCGAAAGCTACTGACCGCTGGGCGAACGATTGGCACATCCGAAGTGTCGTGTTTACAACGTTGCCACGTATCTCACGTATTGTTTTAAATTTTTTATCGATGTGAACATAATACTGTGGACATTTTTCAATGTTGTGAGAATATTTTTGTACATAAATAAAAACATCGTTGAAATCTTTTTGTCTAGCTAGTTTCCTCTAAGGGGACCATAGTGCGGCGGCCCGACAAGGCGACGGTCATGGGTTCAAGTCCTAGATGCGACCGTATCTTTTTCTGATTTTTCTGTTTAAAGTCTTCAAGAATTAGATATTTTTCTGTTTGAAAAATATTATGTATGGATTTTATAGAGATTAAAATCTTACTTTATTGAAAACTCTATAAAATTAAGTACCAACCTACCACATAATAAGTACTTATTTGAAAAAAGCGACAAGCATACAGACCGACAAACACTGCCTAGATTTATTATTATAAAATAACTTTTAAGACTAGCAAACGAATAAATTATTTTTGAAGAAAGTTAGATTTCAAACTCTATCAAATAAGTACCAAACTCCTACATAATATGATTCAAAAAGTTTTTTTTTTAACAAAATTTTATAGATTTGTAATCTTAATGTAATCTTACTTTATTCATATTTTTTTTAAAATAAAGAGAGGTTGCAAACTCTATAAAATCTATCAATTAAGTAAAAACCTGCCACATAATATTTTTCAAACAAAAAATATATATTTGATATTTTCTGTGAGATTTAAAAAATAATAAATGGTAGGTTGGTTGATAGATTTTATAGAGTTTACATTCACACTTTATTCAAAAATGGTCTAATTTATTCGTTTGCCAGTCTTAAAAGTTATTTTTTAATAATATATCTAGACAGTGTTTGTCGGTCTGTAGAAAACGTTCGGCAGTAAAATACCAACCATACATTTGGAGCGGCTTCGGTTCGGGTAAGATATTTCCGGGGGATTTTTAAAGTAGACAATAAAACGGAATTACGGGCAAAGAGATCACAAACAAGAATACGAATGGTCAAATTAAAGTCAACTCTCAAAGCACCGGATGAATTATAGCCAAATAAGGAACCATAGACGTTTAAGGTATATCTAAGCGTTCTGATCTATATTATAAGGAAATGTCTACAATAGGCATTACAATCATTGAGCGTGGTTCTGCAAAGTGATCTTCAATAAAAAAGTAAGTTTAAAAACACTGTAGTACTTTTTTTCTTATTAAGGGCAATCTTCTTTAATGGTACCAATATATTAAAAATATGGATTGATATGGTTAGGATAATTGTATTGATTTATCAAAATAACTTTTGAAGGCTTTACCCATGTAATTTTTTATAGTTGAAAAAAGTGTGATATTCTATAAAATAATACTCTATAAAATCTATCAATTAAGTACCAACCTGCCACATAATATTTTTCAAACAAAAAATGTATATTTGATGTTTATTGTGAGATTTAAAAAATAATAAATGGTAGGTTGGTTGATAGATTTTATAGAGTTTACATTCACACTTTATTCAAAAATGGTCTGATTTATTCGTTTGCCAGTCTTAAAAGTTATTTATTAATAATATATCTAGACAGTGTTTGTCGGTCTGTAGAAAACGTTAATAATTCGAAACGAAACCTAAAAACAGAAAAAAGGAATAGTAATAAGGGTTATGGCTCGGAATCAAACTCAGAAACTCTGTCTTACCGGGATAACGCCTTTTACCACTCGACCATTGCAACTTGATTTAACATTTTGGTTTTCTACTTCATGTCTGGTTCAGATTTATTAAGATTATCTACTTCTTTAAATATTAAATACTAATGGATCCCGCAATTCTTCGCTCTTGATAATGTCATTCTCAGGCGTCTCCGACTTCTTTTACTATTCACTACTGTATACCACAATGTTTCTGTGAAAAAAATACATTTCAACTCCGTATCTTATTTCGGTGCAGGGATATTGCGTTAAGTATTCCTCGGACATCTTCTATCATTGAAACCGATTTCTAAACACTCCATGAACTAATGAAATCAAACATGTGCAAACTTGTAGAAAAGTCAATAGGTTTACCATTTAAATAAGAATCTGATTTGTGTATTCGAGACACTATCTAGGTTAAAAATAAATTCGGGTAGAAGTTTGGAATCATAAAAGCAGTCAAAAAGGGGAATTAGTTAAGAGTAATATTGGTAATTCTAAGATTGATATCATCATCATCATCACTTTTGGCTCTACAACCCCTGGTGGGTCTTGGCCTCCTCAAGAGTCTTCCTCCACTCATCTCGGTCCCGCGCCAGCTCTCTCCAGTTTCGAAGCTCCAAGGCAGACAAATCTTTGAGGACGTTGTCGCTCCATCTTAACCTTGGCCTTCCCAGGCTCCTTCTCCCTATCGGTCTTGAGCTCAGCAGGGACTTTGGTTCTTGATGCTCGGTCATTCTCTCCACATGACCTAGCCACCGAAGTCTTCCCAGTTTTATGAATTTTGTGACGTTTAGCTCCTTAAACAGAGTATAGAGCTCATTGTTATAACGTCTGCGCCAAAATCCATTTTCTAGAACCGGTCCGAAGATGCGCCTCAAAATTTTTCTTTCAAAAACGTCCAGTGCTCGCTCATTCTTCTTAGTTAGAACCCACGTTTCGGCTGCGTACGTAAGCACTGGTCTAATTAGTGTTTTGTACACTAATACCTTGGTGGTTCTGGAAAGCAGTCTGGATTTTATATGTTTTTGTAGGCGGAAATAGCAGCGGTTTGCATTCACGATGCGCTTCTGGATCTCCTCTGTAGTGTTGTTATTGTTTGTTATCAGAGAGCCCAGGTATGTGAATCTTGGTACCGTTTCAAAATTTTGGCTTCCACATACGAGAGATGGGGTTTGTTGGGTACATCCTACGGCCATGTATTTGGTCTTCTGCTGGTTTACTACAAGACCCATATTTTTGGCAGAACTTTCAAGATTTATGAAGGCGTCTTGTAAATCATCGGGATTTTTCGCAATTATATCGATATCATCAGCGTAAGCCAATAGTTGCACAGAGTTTTCAAATATCGTTCCTCTTTTCTCAATGCCTGAGTCACGAATAACTTTTTCTAAGGCTATGTTAAATAAGAGGCAGGCCAATCCATCTCCTTGTCTCACCCCGTAGAGCGCTTCAAATGGTTCGGACAAATCACTGCCAACCCTGACTCTACACGTTACTGGGGACATTGTCAGTTTCACCAGATTGATCAGCTTATGCGGTATTCCAAACTCACTCATTGCATTATACAATGCGTTCCTATTAATACTGTCAAGATTGATATCAAATCGATAAAAATGAACATATTCGGGTAAAATAATCGGGTAATAAGTAATTCCGTTTCGATAAATACATACTGTTCCAAACATATTCGCTGCGGGCCGTGAGTTTGACACGCATATTTTTTATAATTATTAATTTTACAGAGCTATTTCATAGAGTACTGTTCTAGCTCAATCATCTGGTTATTTATATGTCTGTTTATTTGTTTGTCGCGTTCCGGATCCGGTTCAAGATGGTTACAGTTTTGAATACTACCTTTTACCCCGCCATATTTCGCAAGATTGTGGTTTCTACTACAAGCTGTCAAATCGGAATAATCAATATGATGGTACCTACCGGCATGAAGAAAGTGTGAAAATAGAATTTCCAATGAGATGGTGACGTTCAAGGTTCCTAGAATTAAGAACTGTGAGAACCTTGACTGACGTTTTTTGGACAAATTGTATATTTCCCTATTTAAAATCAAAAAAGTACCCAGTTAAAAATCTTTTGATTTCAGAGGAAATTTTTGTTTTTATTTATTTAGTAAAAGAAAATTAGAAACTTTTTTTTTCTGGACGCGTGGTCACATAACTACTGTGTGGTACAATAATATTTTGTCTTGATATGGGAAAATACAAACGCTTCAATTTTTAGAATATTCCTACGTTTTGCAAATAAAGTCTGAATCTAAATCAGATCAAAAACCAATAAATCTGTTCTATTTTCTCTTCGTGTCTTAATGTGATATTTTGATATTTTTATAATTAAAGTTTATGTAGATTTGATCACAATTTTTTTGTGCTAATAGATTTGGTGTAGGTTTTGCTGGCACTTTATTATGTAGAACAATGCTCATTTCATAATTAGTGATGCTTGAAGGAAAAATATACTTTTTGTCTTCCTTTTGCGTAGGAAGAGTGTTCCAGATCAAAGAATTTCCATCTGTTACTACGAAGCTGAAGCTTTTTATAATAAGAAATGGTTCTATAAATATCTACTCCCTTGAGTTAATTGCTGCACTTACTCGCAAGTCTTAAGTAATTAATTAAACTCCGTTAGCGAATGCTCCGATGCGTTTTTTCACAATTCTCTTGTATGTTGGAGGAATGGAGCAAATTGTCAAAGGAAGCGAGGCTAGCAGTCCACCTGATGTATAGCAGTGATGTATGGGACTAGCCGATATAGACTGAGACGAAAAACAATCACGAGAAATGTTTTTGATAAAACCATGTATGATTAAATAATGATTGAGGACACAAGATAATGGCAATGGAAGCTTAACTCTTGAAGCCTCGGAAGGACATTGTTAGCCATTCCAGCACCGCCCAATTCAAGATTTAAATAAAAATTGTGGCCTCCATATATTTTAACTTACCTTTTTACAATACCATCTGTTGTGAAACTTAACAGGTATTACAAATATGATTTTTAAATGTGCATTATTCTATGAATGTGACAAATAGGGTGTGACCCATATCCTATTAGTCCGCTCATTGAAACCCGCCCACGAGCTTCCAACGAGCGGATTTTTTCGTTAGCACCTGGATCTCGCGATCCACTCTCAGTAATTAATTTAATTTAACTATAAAATTAATTAATAAATCAAGATTGTATTTTTGAATAGTCGAAATATTTCCAGCTTTCAGTGGTTGATTTTCTTTTCCTATTGTTATTGTATTTTTGTGTTAATTTTGCAATGAGTTTATGAAATGTTAAAGCGTGATGAATATTGACGCATTATCTATTTGGAATTTCCCATATTAGTTACAATGTTATGCTTAGCAACAATCAATTTCTAAATATTTGGTAATTGCTCGAGCATGTAGGTAAATTTTACAATGGTTTAATAAACGATTTATTTACTTAGGAAAGAGACACGTATTGTGATGTGTCCTGTAAGTAATTTAATTTTTTGTGTCTGCTGTCTGAATTATTGTTTTCCAGGTATCGTGGAGTTTAAAATAAGTTACTAGGGGTCTAGGGCAGCTGTCACAACACCCGAATTCCAATTATTTGGTCATTAGTGTAGTTACTCTCTAAAAATTAATCTATTTATTTACTTAAGCAAAAACGATAGTAAATTGTTTCCCAATAACCTTATTCACATACAAAAACCGTTTCACTGTGTTCTTATATATTTATAACTACTATATTCATCTATTATAAATCTATTATTATTATAATATGTCTATCTTGGTGTTACAGTAGATTGCTTTTTCAAATGGGACAAACATATTAAAAAAACCCGTAAAAGACTCAGATCAATTGCTGGCAGAATGTACACATTAAATTTTTTCCTATCAATTGAAACACTTAAAATAATTTATATGTCGATGGCAGAATCTATTATAAAAAATGGATTAACCATATGGGGAAATACTACTGCAACCAATCTGAAACAAGTCCAAGTTGTAAAAAAACGCAATTGTAAAATTACTAGTCGTCCCTAATATTTTTAAACAGAGACATAATACACCGTTGCTGTTTCAGAGTGCCAAAATTTTACCTGTTAAGGCTATTCTATGGCAAAAAATCATAATTCAGTATATATTTACCCCGCAGCATAAAGAAAAATTAGATCATAAATACAGTACTAGATTCACGCGCAATGACGGGATAGTTCCGAAATTTAATAATAAATACGGACAGAGAACGTTTGAATACAACATACCGAAGATATTTAATTTATTACCTGACACTATAAAGCAATGTAAATCTATGAATAAGGTTAAATATATGGTGAAAAATTGGCTATCGGAAAAAAAATATTTATATGTATGAAAAATTGTATGAAAAAATTGTTGATTCTGTAGATATAAGATGTAAATTATAACTTTTAAAAATGTATATGTAGCTAAACTTTAGGCACCTGTTGACAAGCCAATTCAATTGGCTTAGCAGGACTTGTTTGATATGTATTAACTATTTATTCAATAAAAAAAAAATAAAAAATAAATATTCTCTTCTTGCTTTCATTATCTTCTGCTACTTTCTTTTCTTTGTAAAATTTGATATATTAACTTTTTTTGAATCTTCTCTGTATTATGTATGTACTAGGTGGAGAAATTATAATTATAGGAGATATATAAGTATGTGCACGAACATGAAATATTAAGATGTGATCGGTCAATCAGAAGTTTTCTCTGCCTACCCTTCTAGAGAAATCGCGTTATTTGTGTACGCATGTTTGGAGGAGAATATTTATCCCTGTAAAAATGAAAAAAAAATACCTAAAATGTGTTAGCTTTTAAATTCAGTACACTAACCCGTTTTTCTCCTTCACTAAGTTAAGCCTCTTCAAGACATTATCGTATAATAAAATTCATGTCTTAATCCGTCTGTCATCAAAGAGGGTGGTAATAATGTTCATCTGCCTCTACTGTACTCTGTCATCTACCAACGTGGCAATATAGTTTATCTGCCTGTAGTGTACTCTGTCATTTAACAGGATGGCAATATAGTTCATCTGCCGCTAGTGCACTCTGTCATCTAACAGGGTGCAAGAGAGTTCATCTGCATCTTGTGTACTCTGTCTTCTAACAGGGTGGCAATATTGTTCATCTGACTAGTGTACTCTACAGCGTAATAATATAGATTATCTGACTCTAGTGTTATCTGTCATCTAACAGCGTGGTAATATAGATGATCTGCCTTGCACTCTGTCACCTAAGAAAGTGGAAATATAGTTCATCTGCCTCTAGTATACTCTGTCATCTAACAGTGTGGTAATATAGTTAATCTGACTCTAGTTTACTCTGAACAGTACAATGCAACTATTTTTACGTGGTAAGAACGAGTTTTTGTATTATAAAAAAATGACGACGGTACGCCGCAATTTTAAGGCCTGTAAATGTAAATCTTAGAACTTCATCGAAACAACAAAATAAATGTAGGCATAAAGGCGAAGAGGTTAGTTAGGTATTAAGGTAGTAAGGATATACCGTTTAAACCATTTACAATTTTCACAGCTTAGTAAAGAGTTAAAGCGAACTTAAACACGACAAACTTATTTCAGATGTGAATTTCCAGGTAAGTCGGGAGATTAACTCGAATTTATCGACAAAGGATTATTATTCCTTGGACTTTGTTTTGAGTAACCTTCGGCGGTTGGCACAGTCCTGTCCTCGGCCCAAATTTAATGTTGACTTACCTACAGTTTGATAAGGCAGAAAGTCCGGCCAAAGCGTAATATTTACTTTTAATCATTCACCGGTAAAGTTTGGCAAGTTTTTAATGAATTTTGCTACCGTTTCACTTGTTAAAACAAACTCGCCCGCTATATTTTTCAAGTTTTCTCCGATGGAAATAATGGCCAGTTTTGTTGTTCTATGTTATATTTTTAAATCAATTTTGAAGGTTTCAAAAATTTATGCAAATGTTTGAAGTAATGATTAAATGACCCAAATTAAAACTCTGATGAGCATACGACACATTTCTAATGAAATGCAGTACAAAATTTCTGTTAAGAATAAATTATAAAATGCCATGTCAAAAGCCTAAATCTTATACATTATGTTAAAAACCATTATTTGGAAAAGGATTTAACTAGCCATAAGCCTCTTTCCAGGTATCAAGAACTATTATATTGTATAACAATAACTTATTATATTAATGAAATAAAACAATATTTTTTGTTTAAAACCACGAATTTTTATTAATTTTAAGACCGACCAGTTTCGCTTCACTCGAGCATCGTCAGGGTACAAAATTAAACTAGTCAGTTTAATTTTGTACCCTGACGATGTTCGAGTGAAGCGAAACCGGTCGGTCTTAAAATTAATAAAAATTCGTGGTTTTAAACAAAAAATATTGTTTTATTTCATAAAAATGTTAAACCACAAAGTGATTGCTTTCTACGAAAATACGTATTGTATTGTTTTTTTTAAGTCAATAGGACTACTGTTTAACTATAAATTCCAATAAACGTGCAGCGTAGGTATCATACAGGAATGATAAAATATAAAAATAGAATTGATAAACTTTGGGGCATTCTGATTTGTGTGTTTATTATATTATTGGTTGTTATCAGATATATTAAGTTTTTAATCTTTTATAAGATATCGTAAATAGAATGAACGTTAAGGAAGTTGCTATTTTCTCCCGCCCATCCTGTAAAGGTCTCATATCTAGGAAAAATTCAGTAGATGATGGGAACTATTATGTTCAGCAGAGTGATCAACCTTAAGTTTATTTCAACTGGGAAATTATACGTAATACTAAAAAGAACCTCGAACCCTTTTAGTATAGATGCATGATTTGAGCCTTTTGATATTTTTAAAACACCTGATAATATTCAGTTCATTGATAAAATAAAGGACATTACAAATATGTTTTTTTAAAAAGCTTAAAAAATTGCTCGGTGAAAGAGAAAGGTAACGTTTGTCTAAAGAAAAACCGAACAATCTATATGAAAAAGAGTTTGTACCTTTGGAATTGAAGGGAAAATAAAAAAAAAAGTAATCATTAGATTAGATAGATTACAATAATAAAAATACAGTTGTGGGTTATAAGTATTTCATTTCCTTCATAAAACCCAGTGAATTTTCTAAACAAAGACGTCGAAGTAAATCAGTACGAGGCTCGCTGATTCAAGAGAAAACAGAGCAATAATGGCCCGGAAAATCACAGCAACAAGACGAATAGTTTCATTTACTTTCTCAAAATAACGGATCATAAATATACATAGTTAGTCCGCAATTATATTGTTTGCTGGAATCGCCATGGACATTAATAGCCCAAGCCCCGCACAGGACCAAGGATTAAAGAACTGCAAGTGATTTCGGTACATTGATGATGTTAATTTTTCCTATTTTACCAACGCCCCAAAAATAAGCAAATCGAGCCTGTAGTTTGCGACTGCTAACATTTTCGTGACTAACCAATCTAATTTAATCTAATTAAGTTTGATTGTTAAATTAGTCGGTGGCCGAGTTGACATCGCGTTTGGGTCCCACCCAGGCGTAGTGTGTTCAATTCCTCGGCTGGCTAAGTCCTCCAACACAACAGAAGCAACATTTTCAGATTACTGTGGTGGTGTAGGAGATTTTCAAATATTGACAGGTTATTCGTAACCCGGGAATGTTTGTCTTTCGTTTAAAAAAAAAATAAATAATAAATAGTATCTTACCTAAGCATTATAAAAGACAAGACAAGGTTTTCACAATAATGCACACAAATTTTGTTATGAAATTTTCTCATCGATTTCAATGCTCAATGTGGACTAAAGGAACTTTTTTTTAAACAATCTATGGAATGGAATTAGCTGGTTTTCTAGCCCAAATAAAATCAGCAAAAGTGATTAGTTAGCGTTTTTTGTTTATGTTGTATTGAGTTTTTTGCATTATAAGTATATTGTGTTTCATTTTGACCAAAATAACACTCGCTCGTGAATTACTGTATCATAATGAATACGAGTCCGCGCTACGGCTATAGGATACAGCTACAGGCTACAGGGTGTATCAGAAGCGACCCCCTATAAAGCCAAGTATCAGTGTAATATCGGCGTCCGGGAAAATTGCTTAATCCAGTCACATAGTTTCCCCACTTATTTTCAAATATTACTTCGCAACACGTCGCCATCTGCCAGCCCGTTCCAACACTTTCCGCTCAGCGTTCTCCCCTTTTTATCCTTGCGTTTTTTTCAATAATAATGTTTTATTATGGTCGACAGCTATACATATTGGGGATAAATGTGATATGAAGCCTGTGGTTGAGAGGGAAAAAACTCACGCTTGGAAAAGGAGTGAGGTATTCCATATTTTTGGAAAAAATGGTACGTTTTTTATACATTAAATCCAATACCACCACGCAATTTCTCTCAAATGATAAGCAAAGAGGATAATGTCTGACGTATTATAATATTCGATTGTTGGAAAATTACGAAATTCCATATGTGTGAGATCATATGAATAATTTTATTTATTTATTAATATTAAGTTAGCTCACATCTTCGTGTGTGCTAATATTTTTATAAACATATAACCATGTACATTGTTTGGCAAACATAATCTTTCTTTAAATATTTCAATAAAGTCACAAAAAAAGAAACATTAATAATTGAGATAGACATATTTTCTTAATTCATTTTTGAACTTATTAATATTTTCTATCACAGCAATTTCCTTCGGGATTTTGTTATAGAGTTGAACGGCCTGGTACATCAGAGATTTTTGGGTGCTTGTTTTTTTTCTTGTTGGCAATCTAATTTGCTTAGAATTTCTCGTCCCGTGTCCGTGTATCTCGTTATTGTAATTTATTTTTCTTTTCAGTTCCTTAGACATCATCCCTAAGTTAATTTTATGTATAAAAATAAGTACATTCAAATACACAGTTTGCTTCACCGTCAAAATATTCAGCTCCTTTAACATGTCTCTTATCCGTGTGTATATGTTGCGCTTAAGTTTTATTCGCATTGCTTTATTTTGCAGTATTTGCATTTTTTTCATTTTCTCTTTATTGCAGAGAAAAAGAATACTTGAACAGTAATTAAAGTGTGGTGATATAATTGTATTGTATATTATCTGGCATGTTTCTTTATTTACTTTGTTTCTGATTCTACCAAGAAATGATATTTTTTGCAATTTTTTTAATTGTATAGTCTGCATTTTTTGAGAAGTTCAATTTTGAGTCTATAATAACACCTAGATATTTAATTTCTTCCACTTTTTTTATGATTTCTCCATTTATAGAAACTTTTGGTTCCTCATGCGTATTTGTTCTGCCTATATGCATGTATTTTGTCTTATTTACATTTAGTTTTAATTTATTTAGTTTGAGCCATTTTGACAATGTTTCTAAGTCACTATTTATCTTTTTGATTGCTTTCTCATAATTCTTCTGCAATATAAATTAGTGCGTCGTCTGCAAACAGTCTTATTTTGCAATGTTTTAATATTTTTACCATATCATTTATGTAGAGTATAAACAATATCGGACCCAATACAGATCCTTGCGGTACACCCAGCTTATTTTCAATCGGATTTGATATATTGTTTCTTATCTTTGTTGTTTGTTGTCCGTTGCTTAAGTAGTTTTTAAACCATTCCAGTTCTTTCCCTTTTATTCCATATTTTTTTAAATTTTTTAATAACTCTTTTTCTATCTATTGTTTCAAAAGCTCTCTGAAAATCTAAAAACACCGCAACAATATGCAAGTTTTTATCTATATCTTCCTTCCAATCATCAATTACTAAATTTAACGCTGTTTCACATGAATTATTGTTCCTAAATCCAGATTGTTCGTCACAAAGGATGCTATTATTTTCCAAGTATTCTTCAAGTTGAGATTTAATTATGTATTCCATCACTTGCTCATATTTTGGTAACAAATTTACAGGTCGAAAGTCTTCACATTTTTTTGTGTTCGAAATCTTTGGAATCGATATCACCATAGACGTTTTCCATGATTCAGGAAACTTCCCTGTTTCTAACGATTCGTTTATTAAACTAAGAAACTCTTCTCCTATTACAGGTAATGCATGTTCTAATATTTGAATAGTGATCCCATCTTGGCTGGGCTTTAATTGAATAATAAATATATTATAGAATTGTATTCCTAAGAATAATTGAATAGTGGACATACTATAGATTTGTATTCCTAAGAATAATTGAATAGTGGACATACTATAGATTTGTATTCCTAAGAATAATTGAATAATGGACATATTATAGATTTTTATTCCTAAGAATAATTGAATTATGGATGTATTATAGATTTGTATTCCAAAGAACAATTGAATAGTGGACATATTATAAATTGTATTCCTTATTGTTGGAGGCTGACATCAACATTCCATTTTGCATAGAATTAATTTAATTTAACCTTCGGTACGACATATTTATCAAAACCTTTTATCGATCATTTTCAGTTAATTAGTCGCTTGCAGTAATTTACTTGAATTATTGGAAAAAAAAGTTTCCAATAATTCTTCAGTCAAAATTTATTGAATAAGCAAACCACAAAACAAATGGGTAGCAGGCCATTGGCATATAGATGTTGTAAAAATGCAACAATTTTTTTTTTCACAATTCTTTCAGTATACGTACGTCCACACTTTCGGCTTTTCATAATATCAAATAATTTGATGTTTAAACAAAACAAGGAAAAAGTTCAACTCACTTGCCTACTTTAAAAAAAGCTTGATTACGTTTTTGTATTAATTATTAGTGACATAAATTCGGTTGAAAACTTTTTCCATATTATGCCTTAGAAGCGCGCGTTGAATCGCTTAAGTGAAATCTCGTAAAAGGGTCTCATTGTATTAATAGTTAATGTATCCAGCCTTTGAGCAGTGGACGGCGCAATATGTCGTCCCTGGAATATCGCCCAGCGCTCTAGAAGAAAAAGGAATTTGGGAATAAAAGCCTTCAAAACTACTTTATGATAAAAATTACTTTGTCCCCTTCACGAGGGGTTGACGCGATCAATAGATACAGATTTTGGTATAAGCTAAGCAAAGCGAAATTCTTTTTGAGCCACTTTGTCGAAAAATAGAACGCAAAAATTTACATTGCTGATTTCAGGATTTTATTCCACGCACCCCTTTTGAATAATGGTTCATGGGCTTAATAAATTACATACCGAAGGCAGAGGATAGATTAAATACCAAACTATTAATTTTTCTGGTGGTAATGGCGTTTGGTATGATATTTGAAAGGACGATTGGGTATTAATATAACAGATTTTAAACTCATTTTTGTTCATGGAAGAACCGAACAAGCTTTATTTGGTAGTTAGGTACATTTATCTCTCCTGTAGATATTGCAAAATTATACATTATTTTAATTATGTGCAAAAGTTTCTAACTAAGCAAATCATTTGAAGAAACGTTTTTACACTCACCCTAAAAAATCCACCCTGTATTATTTATTACTAAGCATAGAAAATCGTAAAATTAACCCTATGGTACTTAGAAGTCTTAACAATATAAAAAATTATATATTTCGTCTGGTGACCGGATAAATCATCACATCTTTAAAAAGTTATATAAAGTCATGGAAAGTGATGAAAAAAAAACTTTATTAACTGGGTTAAGTAGGTCAGGTTAGGTTAGGTTAAAAAAAAATCTTTCATCGTTTGTAATGACTTTATATCACTTTTTAAAAGTGTGTTGAATTGTCACTGTGTTGAGTTATCATGGAACCATTTCGTCTATACCTTATGTAATATGTATGTTAGAAGATGATAAACAGGCAAATCAACGAATCTCCACGATATTAATTACGTTTTCACGACACGATCGTCACATTCGGTATTAATTATAAGCGTTTTTCGCAATAACAAATTTCTTCATAAAACTCTAGAAGTATTAAACGTATAATGACTGTGCTTTTATCATTTTCTTCATTAGGCTGGCACAGTAAAAGAGTAATTTCGAGCGAAAATTTAACGATCGATACTAACAAAACCATGAAAAATTTACGACTTTAAATAAGATCATTTACACTGAGTTACACACTAATGACAGAAAACCTCCTCCAAGATGGTAGAGAAATAAAAATCTATGTTTTTATCTGAAAATTTAGTATCAAATGAATTATTGGAAAACTGTTAAATTAAATTCGGTCTTCAGACACAAGCGGATTTTTTCACGCAATTAAATCAAGTACCTGTCAAAAATACCATTCGTACCCTTAATCTGATTATGAGAACCTCGCTAAGTGATTTTAAATGAAAAATCTGAATTATATACACGAGTGAATCGCAGCAGGTGTACATCTATGGGTGGATCAGAATCTGCGGGCGTATAGGTGACATAAGTGTAGGTAGATATTAGATACATTGATTATATCATTAAAATAGTATCATAATGTTAGGTAAAAAACTGGAATGGAAAACATGAAAAATGAAAGAAAGTCGTTTGCATAATAAAAATGTTACATGTGTGGAATTTTTTACCAAAAAATATGACTGAAAAAGATTGTAATGCACGAGGTTAAGAAAGGAATATAACATATTGTATAAATTATTGTATATATTAGTGCAGGTGGACTGAAAGCAAAGAGTCAAGAAGTTCAAACATACTAAAAAAGTTGATAGAATACACGAGGTTGGGAAAGGGACATAAAGATATTATATACATTTAGAGCAATGGACTGAAAGCAAATAGCCAAGAAGTTAAAACAAAATAAACAAGTTGATAGAATTCACGAGGTTAGGAAAGGGACAAAAAGATATTGTATACACTAGAGCGGTGGACTGAAAGCGGAGAGTCGAGAAGTTAAAACATGTTAAACAAGTTGATAGAATGCACTAGGTTAGGAAAAAGACATACAGATAGTGTGTACATTGTATAGCGGATGGACTGAAAGTGGAGAGTTAAGAAGTTAAACATATTAAACAACTTGATAGAATGCACGACATTAGAAAAGGGACATAAAGATATTATATACATTTAGAGCGGTGGACTGAAAGCAAATGGCCAATAAGTTAAATCATACTAAACAAGTTGATAGAATACACGAGATTAGGAAAGGGTCTTAAATATATTATATACATTTAGAGCGGTTGACTGAAATTGAAGAGCCAAGAAGTTAAAACATGCTGAACAAGTTGATGGAATACACGAGGTTAGGAAAAGGACATAACGATATTATGTACATTTAGAGCGGTGGACTGAAAGCGGAGATTCGAGAAGTTAAAACATGTTTAACAAATTGATAGAATGCACGAAGTTAGAAAAAGGACATAAATGTAGTGTGTACATTGTATAGTGAGTGGACTGAAAGCGGAAAGTTGACAAGTAAAACACGTTGAACTAGTTGATGGATGAGGAAGTTTTCAGCAAGTACATTTATTTATTTATTTATTTTATTTTAAATGCACATTTACAGTTATACATAACCAATAATAAACATACATTTTATTTTAATTTATTAAGTAATAATAGCGTTTTTGAACTGGTGAATATTAAGTTGGAAAATATCTATATCAGGGGACAGGTAATTTAGTAACATAATCATTTTTCCGAGCGGCATTACTAATGGTAAGTTGGTTCTGCATTTTGGAACGACAAAGGTTCTGTGCCTGCGCGCTCTTGTATAATTGTCGGGGACATAAAACTCAAATTTTTCTATAATATCGGGAATACAGACGTTACCATTTAGAAGTTTATATGCTGTTATCAGCAAAACAGTTTTCCTTCTATCGGTGAGGCTATTAATACCCAGCATGCCGGACAAAAAGGCTGATGGATATAACCAGGGATAATATCCGAAGTCTCTAAGATATAAATATCTCAGAAACTTCTTTTGTACTTTCTCTATCATTTGAGAGTAAGTTAAATCCATTGGTCCCCATATTACAGAACCACTTTCCAAAATGCTACGTACTAAACTATAGTATAGCACACGAATCGCGGCCGAGCTGCAAAAATGTCTGGAGTTGCTTAGCACAAATCCTAGCATTCTTAAAGCTTTGTTGCATATCGTTTCTATGTGGACGTGAAATGTTAAGTGCGTATCAAATGCGATTCCCAAATCTCTTGAAATAACAATGTGCTGAAGAGATGAATAAGACATTTTGTAGTTATAGTAAATCGTTTTGTTTGCCTTGGTGTAGCACATAATGGAGCATTTCTTAATATTAAACCCTAATTTATTGGTATGACTCCATTCGACGATAGAATTTATATCACTTTGTAGCTGCAAGCATTTTTCCAAAGATTTTATTAAAAGGAATAGTTTCATGTCATCCGCGAATAAGAGAAACTTGGAAAATTTTATGCAATGGTAAATGTCATTGATAAATAGCGAGAAAAGTAAGGGTCCAAGATTCGACCCCTGTGGAACTCCAGAGTTTGTGATGAAGTTGGAAGAGTGGAAAATACCATAAGTTACGTATTGTTGTCTATTTGAGAAATAACTTACAAATAGACATAGAAGTTTCGCTGAAAATCCAAATTGGTCGAGTTTATTTAGGAGAATAAGCGGATCTACTGAGTCAAAGGCTTTTGCGAAGTCATTGTATGATACATCTACTTGATTGTTACTATCAAGAGCTTGAGATATGTACTCCGTAAAAACCATTAGATTAGACACAGTAGATCTGCCAGACCTAAAACCGTGTTGCTGGTCAATTATAAAGGGTTCAACTTGGGTATAAATGCATTTATGAATTATTAGTTCAAACAACTTGGCTGGAGAGGATAGGATCGCCACTGGTCTATAATTAGAGACTGAAGCCTTATCACCAGTTTTATGTAACGGTGTAACTTTAGAGATTTTCCACAGGTCTGGGAATATTCCGGAGTTAAGTGAGAGATTATAAATATACGCGAGAGGTGTTAATAAGGGCTCAAAGCATCCCTTTAACACGAATGACGGAATAAGATCCGGTCCAAAAGAAGTTTTGGATTTAAATTTTTTAACAGCAGCGGTGATGTCAGTGTTTGTAATATTTTGAATATCAACATTCTGTGCTTTTGTTGGCGTATTTTTTCCAGGTATAAAAGATTTCAAGTCCGCAGCTTCCTTACTATAAGTTGATTTAAAATAGTCTGCAAATGCTTCTGGAATATCTGCTCCTGAGAAAGACTGATTATTCCAAGTAACATGGTCAACAAACCCGCCATCACTTCTTCTGGACGAGATATACTTCCAGAAAGATTTGGGATCGCATTTGATATTTTTTTCAATAGAATTAATATATTGCACATGTGCTAATCGAATACTGCGTTTTATTTTTGTTCTAAGTAGACAAAACATTTCCCGGTCACTCACCATTCCAGTTTTCTTCCATTTTTTGTAATGTTTGAATTTGAGTTTTATGTCGCTAACAATCTCACTAGAAAACCATTTAGGATATTTTCTACCATTCCTCGGAGTGCGCTTAATTTTGAAACACATATCAAAATATTTATAAATTATGGAATAGAAAAAGTGTGTCGCTAAATTAACATCATTTATGTCCTTCAAAGGTTGCCAGTCATGAGATTGTAAATGGCAATAAAGAGCTTTAAAATCGCCATGTTCGAAGTTCCATCCTCGCCTAACACTATTATCAATATTATTCCACAAGTTTCGTGTTTGACAATTGGTTGTGTTTTTGTTCGGCGAAATCTCTATACACAACGATGGATGATAAGCGTCTTCTTTAACTAGTGAGTATAAGGATTTATATACTTTTAAATCAATGTTGCTGATAACAATGTCCAGCGTGCTTCCCTTCACATTTGTAATAGAGTTGCTTTGTTCCATTTGGAAAAGATTCATAAAATATATGAGATCCATTTCGGTGCCTTTGTTACTAGATTTTAGATTGAAGTCGCCTATTATAATAATCTTTTTATTGATTAAAAAATTAAAATTCTCAGTAACCTTATCAAAAAAATCGGTATATGTTTTATTTGGCGATGCTGGTGGAATGTACACAACACATATGTAAATAACACCAAAATCATTTAGGCATGTCTTTATCCACATATTCTCGTCTTTACTTTCCAGATAGGTAAGTCTCTGGGTTTGAGTTGCACGGTCACGTCTCGCGGCTAGCAGTACTCCTCCTCCCCTTGAATGTCCCGAGGTTCTGTCCTTTCTGAACACGTCATACCGTTGATCGAAGAGTTGACTATTGTAAATGCTGTCGTTAAGCCATGTCTCTGATAGTAATATAAGATCGTTGTTCTGTATTATTACACTTTGTAGGAAATCATCGGTTTTGGATCTTAATCCCCGTACATTTTGGTAAAAAATTGTGCAAGGGAGAGAATTCACTTTTAGGGGGTTCTCTAGTCATTTCGCGGCGGCATTTTCATTCACTTTGGTCCGGTTTTGATTATCATCAATAGGATTTTGTTTTGGTTTTAAGTACCGATAATGTCTTACCGGTACTCCTCGAGGCCATAAATCTTCCCTTAAAAGTTTTTCGTATAGATCCTCCGTTACACCTATACGGAAAGCTGCGTATTCTTGAGAATGTGCGATGAATTTTTCAATTTCACTTTTTGTTATTTCGTTTTTCTCCAGATGTGCCCGGATCTCTTCTACTGTTGTGTCCTTATGTAATCTAGACACGATAATATTCTTTATTCTTGGATATGATTTTATACTCGAAGACTTATCGGAGTTACCGATAGTTAAATTCTTCACTGTGCGTTGTCTGCGTTTAATTTTTATCCAATCTTCCGTATTAGGAGCGGTTTTTGATTCCGGCTCGGAAATTGGAACGTGTGGTTCCGTGGCGTGCGTTTTGGGGATCGCGCCGCTAAAAGATGCGGTTTCAAATTGACCGGCGTCATTTTTTGCTTTGGTGGCCGCTCTAGTTCTCATCCTTTCGGGATTTGTAGGTAGTGCATTTTTGTTGTCACTTTTGCTTGTTACCTGCCGATTTAATGTCGCTTCCACGGCCTTTACACGGTCCAACAACTCGTTAATCGTCCTACTTTGTTCGAGAATGATGCTCTTCAGCTCTAGGAGCACGACGTCACTCATTATTCGATCCAGCAGTGAACAAAATTCGCGAAAAAAATTTTTTTTTAATGACAGCGCGACAGTAAGACGTGCGTACCGTATCAGTGATAACGTTAACGTACTTAATAGCAGAAGATTGTCATGTAAGTTATGTTTTCTGACGAAATGGTTCTCATTTTAAAATTTATTGATGTACATTTACAGGGTCGCATTATAAAGACTTATGAAAATATGTCATATCTTCGCTCACTATTAAAAACTGTTATTTTTTTCAATTCTCAAAAACACATTGTTATTTAAAATGACATTTAAAACCAATTTTTAATAAAATCTAGATGCACGTAGGTACTATTAAAGTAAAAATATTTGAATTGCTACTTTAAACAAATATGTGGGCACTTGACAGGGTAATTGGATCCTAAGTACCTAAGTAGGTACCTACGTCGATATTACCAAAAAATAACATTTCTGATTCGCGGAGCGACCATTATTCTTGAAAACCGTTTTTCATCAACGTAATAAAATTTCTAATTTTCGAAATAGGCCATGCGTGCGTATTGTGTATGTTGAAAATGACACGGGATCAGCCATTACATAACGTTGCAAGAAACTAAGCAGAAAAAAATCCTACAGTATGAAATAATACCCGCACATGAAAAACGTTAGATCGTTTACCATACTAATAGTTTTACATTAACACCAAAATTTGGATTGAAAATAAAGATGATTTTGTAATTTTGTTAGTATTTTTAAATATTTTTTCCCCTTGACTAGTGTCGAGCATTTTCTGTGATAGCACACTAAAAGACTAACGCTCAGCTACACCATCGCAGTGCAAATTTCGAGTCAATGATTTGTCATAGATCTGAATTATCAGATTATTCTAATATTGTGTCCCATATTCTAACCTTCGTTCATGCTAGTTACGGACCACACTATACGCATCAAAGCTTTTTTGATCGTGGCCTGCACAGATTTTAATAGTTTAAGTGTTACACTACCCTATAATCTTTCTATGTGAGCAGGAGAGGGGTCAGATAAATATGTGGCTGCCGCGGAATATTATTTCTTTTATACTTCTTCACCTTGATATCCAACAATCGCTTGATCACTGCAGTTCCCTAAATTGATCTGTCGCATCCTTTCCAAACATCGTCTGGCTAGCAGATCACGGCATAACCTCATCGCCAGGCCCATACTTATAATATCATCATCTATGTGACAGGTTTGTATGACGAGCAATATGGTAGTATAGGCCACGCCCAAACACGCTTTGTTGCGCATAGCGTTATGTGTCAGCACCATCAGCATCACAAATTTGAATGGCCAAACATCAAATGAACAAACATTTTGTTATATCTATGAAGCCACAGTGGCTCAACTGCAGTTTTCACAGAATTCAGAAGAAGACGGTGTGTAATAAAATTCTTTCATTACTAAAATAGTTAGTTTTAAAAAAAACTTAAAAGACCTAATATGCATGCGACCACTCTAGATCTTCATCAATTTAGTTGAGTAGTAGGTATGTGAAATCACATTATCCTATTGCAGTTTGGGCCAGTATGATTGTTAAATGTGACGCCAAATCAGTTTATTTTAGGTCAAAAATTTATTTTGTCAGGACCCAGTTATTTTCCATGTGATCGTGATTTTCGGTCGATGAAAGAAAATAAAAAAAATCCTGCGACGCTCAAAGTAATAGAAAATAAATCCAAAATAAAAGGTTCTGAAGATGAAAACTATTGACTCTAAAAGTATAGTCAAAACTGAAAAACTCGTAACAACGATCTTTAACAGCTCTTGCCGTATATTTCACCAATCCTATACGAGTTTTATCAGAAATTACAGCCAAATAATACCGTTGAAGACAGTAAAATTGACTTCATAGAAGAAAAGGACAAAAGCTAAAGAATAATTTCATAAAAACTACATTTGTAAAAATATAGTTGCCCAACTTACAAGCTATTTCCGTATTGTTTTTACTTAGAACACCAATTACGGCAATAAACATTTTAAGTTTGTAATATCATTTTCAATCGACACAAGTTTAAAAACAAAAATAACTGCCGAATTTTATTTTGCTCAAATCTCAATAACACTAAGCGCCTCAATTGGATTTATTGTATTCCTACTGAACCCGAGCAGTTGATACTGTAGTGCGGATTCAGGCAACACATTTTACTATTACAATGGCAAAAGCGAACATTTTTAAGCCCCTAGTTCGGAATTGTTAAAGGCTAGATACATACATGTTATATGTATTAGGTATATAACGGCACTATTCATTCCATCGCGGACCAAGACAATCTCCGTGAAGATTCTGAAACGATAAAAAGTTTACGATTTGCTGAAATGTCGCGAGATGCTCTTCCTTCTCATGGCTTAGTCAGTAGGTGCCTGGTGCACTCTAGTACTTTGTCCTCTACTAGGTATCTGCCATTGACGAACCCGAGAGTATTGGAGCAGATATATTATTATGATGAGGCGTATGGGTATGTGTGTGTACCATAATGACATAATTTATAATATTGATAAAATTAATTATTTTTTTATTTGACGGCATTTTTTTGAAATATCTTCCAAAGGTGCTTTAGACACATAAGTTAGTATTTTTCTCTTTATTAATTATAAGAGTTTATTGACTGTGGTTTACTAAACTTTGCGATAGCCAGACTAGGCGGACCTAACCCACAACACGGATGTTGTGAGAGTCGGTGGCATTGACATTCTTACTATCTCTGTAAAAAAAAACGTTTCAACAAAGTGAAAAATATATTCGTTAAATTGTGTTGTAAATTAGTCACTAATAACTAATTAATTTTTATTATAAAACTTTTATTATCCAAAGAGGCTAATTTATCAATAATACATATTATTACTGTTTAAAATATTAACAAATAAAATTTTATTTGAGTAAAAGCAGACTTCCGTAGAAAACGGTAACGAAAAAATCTGACTGCTTCGCGTAAATGAGGGCCGGAATGGTGATTGCCTAATATCTCGCTACAATATCGCACCATTGTTGGCATCAGAAGCGTTGAGCATAAAATTACGATTGAACGGTATCTGCACTTATATTGGTAGCGAATTCATAATGTGCCTCGAAAACAATGTAAATTACAATAATGATTTTCCATTCTACCGACGTGGTTCGGTATTAAGGCCGTTTTACAGAATGCCTTTCCGATAGCGTGTTAATAAAATCAATTTGAAAAAGACGATTAAGCAGCTCGCCTTCTCGACTTTGCGATTAAAACGATAAATTTGAATTGGAACTATCCTATAGGCACCTTAATTGAACCATAAATTTTTCCAAGCTTGAAAATTGCAAAGGATGCCGTTTCGCTGCCATCAATTAAAACACGAGTGCTGTCTAGTTTCAAATGAAAAATACAACGAATGGAATCATTAGAGATTCAAGGGGAACAAAGAATTCCTTTAATGAGCTTTCAATTTACATAATGAAGCGATGATTGCTCGAGGCTCGAGGCATTCCGATGCAGCGCCAATACTAATTATTATTTCCCTAACGATGTCATAATAATATTGAGAATAATGATCCAATATTCTTGTTATTAAACAACATGGTTTGAAACACACTGTTTTTTTTAAATAGTATGTGGATGTTCCCGTTTCATAATTTTTTAGAGATTTAACCATCTTACTATGATGATGACGATAAAATTAGATTGCTTCTCCAAGAAATATTGTTTATTTCATTAAAAAAGTTGGTCGATGAAATGTAATAATTTATTGGAAAAAAATGTTATTTTATATGGCGCCATTTTTTGTAAAAAAATAGTCTCAACACATAATGGCTACTTTTTATTGAAAATTATTGTTAAGTTAGAATATTTTAGATTTGGCCTAAGATGCTTTAATTTTATTAATGCATGTGTTTTACGCAGCGTCGCGTCGCAGGGGATAATAGTATATATTTTGCAAATAGAAATTTACTTCTGTAAACCAAAAATCTACTGTTTAATTTTGAAACTGGACGTTCACACTTGACCTTCCAACAAAGAAGAAGGTAAAACTACCCAACCCTATCTAGTTAATGTTGATTTTTTATAATTAATTTATTTATTTGGACAGTAAATTGATAACATTAAAACCAAAGACCGTCATTTACAAAAATATCGCGAATTTTCGTAAATAATGATCGAATGGAATAAATTCATAATTCTTTTAAAATAATGTTTTTTTCTTTGTCGTTAGAGTCACATTTTGTACATAAACGAAATATTGGATACTGTGATAGAAACTGCATCTTTTTTTTGTACTAACAGTCGTTCATTTCTAAAATTATCAAATACAAAATCAACCATTAAATTAAACTTTTTTAATAGACGAATTAAAAAAAAATATTAAGACATAAATATTTATGTTTTTTGGTTTGACTGAGGATTGAACCTACCTCCACAGGGACTGGAGTCAACCGGGCTAACAACTGTATCAAATCCTAATTGGGTAGGACCGACATTTATTTCGTGTAACAAATGCTGTAATGTCACCCAGTTTCAGAGAAATGCATAATGTCGGCATATGTATGCGTGATTGCCACCAGACAATGAATATATTTGCTGAATTTCAGCTCAATCGGGTGTCGAGAAGTGGGTTAATTTTCATTTTAAACATTTGCATTCATTCAGTGACGAAAAAAAAATTCAAATTCAAATTAATGTTTTTATTTTATTGCAATAACTTAATGAATAAAACCTTTAATTGTAATATTTATTTTGTAAGAAACAAACAGCTTTTACATAATATACAATGTATTTATAATTTTTAATTTTTGATATTATATAATTTTTGTTTTTTTCTAGAAAAGTGTCCATACGTCTAAAACTGGCCTCAAAAATGCCAAATTTCAGGTCAAGTCTACATATTTCGCCAAAATAAAGCACGGGTTTTTGCGGTGTGTAATATTTAACCCATACCGATGGTTGATGTAATGTAAATTTCGCGTGCAATATAATTAACTTAAATAGTATCATGTGGTGTAGATTATTATAAATCCGTATCTCCATACAATAAATAATGTGCCAACTACGCTCCTTTTGTTTACTGATTACCGCCTTTTGAGGCACCTATTAACTTTCAGTTTCAAAGTTCGGAAGGTTTGTCTTTGAAGTTAACCAAACATGACGGGAAATATTCTAAGTATACGTTACGTACAAATTTGACACCAAAGGTTAACTTTCATTAATATTCGATTTTAATTATGGCATGCATGTACCGCTCACTGGCCCGAGGCTAGATTCCACAGCGTCAGTGGTGGGAGTATAGGGCGTAGCAACGTAGTGCAGGGGGGTTAAATATTAATAGATTTCCCGGCTTTGGCCGATCCAGTAACAATCAATCGGGTGGCTCTCAGATTAGCCGCCTCTCCCCTAATTGCCTGTCCTTGCCGTAGACTGTATGCTAATCACGTGACCGTACAAGGCAGAGGGGAGATTGGGGCAACACGGAGCCGCCAGATTTACTAAAGGTTTATCTTGAAGACGCCCTCAGGTGTAAGACTGGTTAGGAGACGATCAGGGGTGAAGAAATGGTGAGGAGATGATCCGGGTGAAGTTAGTAGATGATCACGGTGTAGTTAGGTGGCCCGGAGTGTGTGAACCTAAGAAAGGATCGCTGATCACTCGGTGAGGCGAAGGTGCTAAAGGGATAATGTTCTGCCTTATTTATTGGCTCAGGTTCGATGTGTGCACGAACGATGATAGAGGTTATTTGGCTTAGCTTAATATATTTGATGGCGGGTTAATAATATGTGAGATTATATACTATATAACTCAAAACGTTTAATTCCGTGTTTTTAAGCTGTAGATATAGAGGATCCGTCAAAAGGTTACTTTTTCTTGAATTTAATGTAAGTGACTTTTTCAATATAATAAACGAATTTGATTAACTAAGTTCTTTGAGAAGGTCTTTATCCTTTGTCCCTTTCCTTTCCATTTTCTCCCTTTTACCATTCACAAAATATTGGGGTCCCATAGCAGCCATAGTTGAAAATGTGGAATTAGTCAAATAGTTTTTTTTTTTTTTTAATAGTTTTTTAAAAAGAAAGGCAAACATTCCCGCGTTACGAATAACCTGACAATAGTTGAAAATCTCCTACTACCACCACAGTAAGCGGAGTGTAGTGTTGTGATGGAGGACTTAGCCAGCCGAGGAATTGAACACACTACGCCCAGGTGGGATACAAACGCGATGTCAACTCAGCCACCTAGGTATATATACCACCAATATCTAGGTATTTTAATAAATGACTCTTTAACCCGGAGAGCGCACTTTAAAAATACGGCCAAACGATTACGCAAACTAATTTTCTTTTTCAAAGATATAAGCAACATTTTTTAAAAGAAACCCATTAAAATTGTGTACTATGCTTTGAACTATTCAATTATTATCAGGTATGGCATACTTAGCTGGGGCGGTTCAGCCAAACTATACTAGATCCGTTAGCTAAGGCACAAAAAACTGTAATAAGAGTGATGGATAAATATGTATCCATCGACACCCTTATTTAAGGAAACAAAATTATTAGACTTAAGACAGATTTATATACATGCACTCATGATGTACTATACAAATAATCCCAAACTTCACAGTCTTTTAGATCATAGTTACACAACAAGTCTAAACATATGATGATAGTACCAAAAATGAATACATCGTTGGTCAACGTTTTCATGTAATCCTGGCTTCTCAAGTGAAATCATTCCGACTTTATCCCTATTATGGTATATATATATATATATTTATTATTTTGGTTTTTGTATTTCCATTTGCATTACGATATACGTACAACATTGTATTATTGTTTTTATATTTTCTTATTTATGTAACCACCATAATACGGGCATTTTGGTTATTAGTTTGGGTTATTAATGATAAATAAATAGTTCACGAACTTCCAAGAGTTGGGAATTGTATTGTTGTAAACTATCGTCGTATTTGTGGTAGAATATTCTAAATCTTTTAATTCTAACGCTTAGGACGGGTTGTTTCGAAGAATATTTCAGTTCTATCAAGCAACTAGTCTATAATGATATAATAACAGAACTTGAATAGGAATTTCACAGAACCCGAAAATGAACGTTGAAATTTGATGAATTGTTCAAATTATCCGAAACAACCCATCATTATTCATAATCCGTACAAGAGTCTCGATTGCTCGTAACCGTCTGGAGCAAGTGAGACTGTGGCTTACCCAATTGAGGTATGTTGCAAGGCTGAAAGTAGACATTTATCGGATAACCAACACCCCGAGGTCACCCCGATTCGTTCAATACGTTTGGTGACTTAGCAGGGGTGCCCGGGTTCATGGGGTGAGGTTATTCTGGCGGTGGATGCGCTTTCCCACCTACGTGGCGGTCGGATCGAGAGTGACTGATTGAGGGAGACTTTTTGACCTCCAGCCAGACTCACTCGACCCATCGTCTTGCACCGCAGTTAGAGGGATGGATTCATTCGTCTGCCACTCCTGGATACCTTGACCCCCACATTACCAACCTTTCAGACTTTTTTACTTTTTCTGTTTTAAGTTATTAAATAAGAGATGGGAGGAAGATGGGGAAGAGGAAGACGGGTAAGTACCTGGCCATTCAAATCTAGCCCCTATACACGGTGAATGCTATTTCAAGTAACATTTCAATTCTTAAAAGTGGTCTTTCACCTTGGCGATAACGATAGTATCTTCTACTCTGGAAAATGCCGCAAATACACCTACTACAAATTATTTTAAATAAATTATTTGTAAAACAACACCAATTAAATAAATATATTTAACTTTCGCAGCCTACGTTTTTCGACCACTGAGGTGATCATCGCCCTATTTTTTAAAATAAATCTGCATTATACGATACCAGCACAAATATCTCAATAAAATACTAGTAATCTATTCCTATCAGATGTAGGTATAAAATAAGATGACATTTTTTCACTGTGCATAAAATAAGCTAGGCTGTTGTTTTAACAGTGGAAATCATTAAAAAAAACCTAACAACACTAGTCTATTCTACTCATCCAAACATTTCAAACACACCCGAATCACATACCGCTATCGGTGATTGCCTCAACTTTCAAGGCTGGTACCGAGTCTACTCCTACGGTCCATTAGTCAGACTATCAGACTTGTCAACGTTCGGCAAATGGAACTGTTCGACTAGGCTTGTTTCAAGTTATCAAATATTGACAATCGACTAACTTCGTGAGTTGAAACGGAACCGGTAACTGCTTCAGTCACATTCACTGCTAGAGTCAGTCACTGCTCTTATTGCACTATTTGCTAATGATACAAATCAATGAAGTGATAGGCAAATAAGGCATGTGTTTGCATTACACAAACGGCAATTAGATTCAAACTGCATGTTGATGTTTAGTTCAGTTTAAAAGCAGAGAACATATTATTACTTAATAGTCTTATCACTTATTAGATTATTACTAAATAAACTTAAAATTTTCGATATATTTACCTGCCTATTTGGAATTTTGTTGTTTTCTTTTTTTGGTGATTTCATTTTCAGTTATAGAAAGAAAGAAACGAGTACTTAGTAAATTGGCGGTTAGTTTGAGATATTAACTTAAATTAACGCAACAGCTGTAGTAGGATATAATTACCATCTAGCATCCCCTTCTTAGGATCAGTCGTTTCACGGAACATGAACAATTCATCAAACTTCAATATTCAAGTTTTGTGATGAAAACTAGCCCATAATGAAATAATTACTGGACTTGATTTTAAATTTCTCGGATCTTGAATATTTACAATAAAAATTGATGAATTTGTGAAAGAACTGGCTATTAAACTTAAGTATTATGAAATTTGGGATCGTTTCACGGGTACCGCTGGCCTGGGAACCGTACTCTCGGTTATCAAAACCCCTGTCAAAGGTCGCTTGAAGTGGTTAGCTACGTTTAGTGACTTAGCAGGGGTGAACGGGTTCACCTGGAACACACTGATGAACGGGTCAGTGTTCTTACTGCGGGGCGGGCTGTGCCGGGAGAGGTTGGTTGAGAGAGACTCTTTAAGCCGGTTATCGCTGTCCGGGCTTTTTTTTTCGCTGTTCGCTCTATTGGATAGTATAGGGACCCGACCGTTCGTGACCGGGTGAGGACCCAGCACTCCAGCATTTGCGGCGCAATGGGCGACCTCCACAGCCGTACTCTCCTGCCCACCTTTCTTGAACCGCAGTCGGAAGAACATACCCTTCATTTAGTGTATCTAGTTGCTTTACTGTCCAGCTCCCTACCCATTTTTTTATCCTGATCCTTCTCAACCTGTCTTTAAACCCCCCAAATAAAACAAATCTAAAAAAATAATTAATTCAAAACAAAAAAACATCAACCTTATGACAGCGAACAGCTAGAGTCCTCGGTGCGGACCTCGGATGAAAGTGAATTTCGCTTACATTGCGGTCTGCACACTAACCTAATTCCCATCCATCTTCTCTTTCTTACGAAGACTTAGATCGCCGAGCCCCCAGACACCTCCCATCTGCACTGTCCAGGCTATCATCTGAAAAAGCCTTTTCATGCCAACGGGAGTTGTTTGCCTTTACAGCCGTGATGACATCAGCTGCGCTCGTCTACCAAAAGTCGAGAGCGCCAAACACGAAGTGGTATGGTTAGCGTAGATCTCACCGGTACGATGAGAATATATGCGTGCCTATATCGCTCACCAAACCTTGCCAAATCAGACACTGTTGAGTTGTTTAAATACCGTAGACATTCTCTTGCTCCACTATCCATCGGCGAGTTTGTGATTTTGGGTGATTTCAATGTTCATAATGAACAGTCATCGGGCACACCAAACTCGGCCGGTAGATCGGCTGAATTCTTTGCTTTTATCCAAGGATTAAGCGTTTAAACTCGTAAAATCTCCCACGAGAATACCTGGCGTCCCATCACATCAAGCTAACTTGGTCGATCTGTTTCTAACCAGTGAGCCACTCGGGTACAGAGTGGAGGTTACAGCGCCTTTAGGATTCCCTGACCACTGCCTGATTATAACCTCTGTCCCATCCTCCGTGAATAGTCAACCTGACAATCATATAAAGAGGAACGTATATCATTACGGAGCAGCAAAATGGGACGGCATGGGACATTCTTCAGTGCCTTTCCTTGGAGTGCGGTCTGATTTATCTCAGAAGACCCATCAATATGTGCAATCCTGGTGGGATAGATGGTTTACTACATTTCCCTTCTCCGCCAAATCTTCTGGAGCGGGCACAAAGCCGTGGTTCAACCATCGCTATGCTGAAGCGATCAGACTTAATAACACGGCTTATAATGCACTCCGGAAAATCGGTTCCATTCGTGAGGGTTATCTTTTTGACAAGCCCCCTTCCACATAAAATGTCCATACAGCTCTGCAAGTTTTGAGACAAAATCAAGCAATCCAATTTATTATGTATCGAATTTACCACCCGATCGAAAACTTTCACGAAAAAAATGCACCCAATTTTGTACGATAAATTTATAATTTATTTTTATTCATTTAGATATTGATTTCCAACGTCCTGATGGGCCCTTATATGATTTTAAGGTCTTAAATGATTTAGTGCAAGATAACGACAAGCAATCTTTAGCAAAAATTTATTAAAATTGTGGAGGTTATACAAAGTACATAAGTGCGTCACATAGTGTAACATTATATAAGTGCTTGATAGAATGAAAAAAAATCCATAAATATTTTATCAAAATGTTTCGTATTATGATAATTTTTTTTAAATAAAACAAAACATTACACAGTTTTTTGGTTAAAATGTTGTCTCTAGTATAATCTAAATCTACGAATCCAATTCCATTAGGAAGTCTTTGCATAACATTATTCAAAATCTTTCAGTCAAAGAACTATTGTTGAGTTCAGATAATCGTGACAGCCTATTAGTAATAGCTTTGTCTATTTATTGAAACATGACTGTACTAGGGTGTCAACACTGAATAGTGAATACACTAGAAATGCCTTCCATGTAAATTTGAACGTAAACTAATTTCACCAAATGACATCTTTTGAATATTAGATTAAGACAAAAAATCAAATATCACTATAATTTATGTACTGTTTCTCTCTTATCGTACATTTCCATTCCATTGGACTTACGACAGTTACATTAATATGGATTGCAAGACACTCTTATGGATATTATGAGTAAGGTTTATAACGTCTATAAATATTTAAATGATATTGTATAAAAATATATATTTAAAGTTTAAGATATTTACGAATCTACGCAAAATCTTTAACAACCAGCGAATGAATTTTTTTAAATTATGTTATCAGTAGTGAAGAGATAAATTTATAGAAATGTGTGTTTTTGGCGTATCTGCGTGCCTTCATTACGCTCAATATGTCCTTACTTCTGATGAAATTGATCTAACATTTTTAAATGTCGAAATTGAAAATATGTAAAAAAAATCTAATTTATTTAATTTATAAATATACATATAATTAGAGCTACGTAAAAGGTTTCCGCAACCTTTTCGTTTGCCACAATTACAATTTTCTTTAAATATAATTGATTTTACTGAATATGGTATGAACTGGAATAAATATTCAGTTCCTTCTGTAGCTTCAATCCATTTTTTTCTTTGCTTCCGCATTTTTAGAAAGATGAAATAGAAAATACATAATTACTACGTTTAGCACTTTAGCGATATGGAGGCTTAATACTTATAGTAAAATTTAGAATAACTGTGACCACTGATAAATATTTATAATTTATATTATGTTAATTATAACCTTGTACCACTCGTTGGTCAGAAGCAAATTGGAATATGGTAGTGTTATCTGGAACCCACACTACTTGAAATATTCAAAAGCTATTGAATCTGTACAAATTTTTTTTCTAAGATTGATATCATTTAAACTTGGACTAAGTGTCCTACAGCAGTCTTATGAGGAACGACTACAATACTTTAACTTTACGACCCTGGATAAAAAAAGACAATTTGCTGAATTAATATGTCTACAAAAAAATTATTAATGACAAGCTTGAAGCAACTCATTGTGTGAGCAATATTCTTATTAAAGTTCCTAATTTACGTACCTAATCTAAGGAGTCAGAATATATTCTATCTAGAATTATTTAAGAAAAATATTGCATACTTCAATCCATTGTCTCGAATGTTGTGTCGTCTGTACAATTTTATTGAGTGTAACTACATAGACATATATGCAAATATTCTCGCTTATTTCAAAAAGCAAATTAGCAATAGATTGTGAATGTGTGTTTGTTTTATTTATTTACTCTATTTGTTTTCTGTTTTATTTTTGTTTTTTGGATAATATATTTATCTGTATGTTTTGTTTTTGATATCTCTTTTTTTGCCTTTGATCACGTTTTTCTGTTTATATTTTCTTGTTAATACATAGTGTATAATGATACTTAAACTGTGCATGATGTGAACATTTTTAAGTGAACTGTTGGCATATTTATTTTTTGCAGCGCTTATCTAATGATTTTTTTTCATGGTCTGTAAATGTTCCTAAACAATAAATAAATAAATTAATAGATGTTCGTTTTTTTTTTTAAATTTCAACTCACAATTATTGCTATTGTTGGCCATTGTTGTCCCCGCATACGTGGTTAGGTGACGGTATGCAAGCGCCAACATATACATGAGGGGGATTATAGTTGTTCATAAGACATAAATTATATATATATATATATATACAGGGTGTATCGCACGTACCCGACAAACTATAACCAGCTATTCCTTAGCACATTTGGAGTAAAAAATGTTATGGGCACTTTACTGTCCGGTAACATTTTTTTTTAAAAATAATTTACCATTCATATTTTCACCACATGTCACCAATGTTTTATCCCTTGTCAAAGTTTGAAAACCCATCTGGCAATATTTTGTTCGAGTTTCGTTGAATAATGTACGTACGTACCTACGTTGGCGCGCTTTTACAATCACAACGAAATGGCACGGCACCATTCGTCTCATTTTTAACTATTATTATTTAGTGTGTACGAAAGAGCAAGGACACTTTTTGACATACTTGCTAATAACAGCTGCTGAACACGAGATACAATGCAAATGACAGTGACGGAGTGTGGATTTTTTTATTTATTTTTTGTTTTTAATGGAAAAAAAATGTTACCGGACAGCAAAGCGCCCATAACATTTTTTATTCCAAATGTGCTGAGGAATAGCTGGTTAAAGTTTGTCGGGTACTTGCCGATACACCCTGTATATATGATGAGCAGGTGGTTCCGGTTACAAAACATTGTTATGTATACATTCGGCAGGCACTCCGTCTCCTAAATTAGCTAAATTTGCAAAACGAAAATAAAAGTACATTGATAGACTGACACTGGGGGGACAGTAATTGGAGGAGCTACATCCTTCAGTGCTAGGATGTCTCCGGGGCACGGAGCGGAAAATCCGATCGAAGTCACTAGGCCTTTTTACCGCGTCCCTAAGCTGGATACTCGGTGGTGCCTTGAAGACAGTAAGCGGGAAAGGGGGACAACCCAAGACCCCAAGGAGAAAATCGTCGAGTTCCAGAGGCAGGACAGAAGGTTGTGTGGCTTCGTTCCCTCTTTTTTCAGTTCCGCACGTGGCCCAGAGGGTAGCGCTGGCAAAGAAAGTGGGCCCCTCCTGTATGTATGTCACTTGACCGTATGTGGGGACAGGTCTGTACTAACCCCCTTTGGGGATTAAGAAGATACAATACATACACAGAGTTCAGTTCAGGCCTAAGCGGATGAGAGCAAGAGAAATTTAATGTCAATGAAATAATCAATACCTAAGAAAAGAATTAAGTTGTACATTAAACCAAAACTATGACTGAAGTCTCTGGAACCAGTAATTCGTCAAGTAGGATTTGAGAAGAAAGTAAAAAAAGAAAAAGAGTAAATAAATAAGTGATAGCTGAAAGAAAAGCGAGTTTACGTGTTAGATGGTGAAAAAGAGAAAGACAAAAAGAAAAGATAAAAGAGGTGTAAAACATAAATATTACATGAGTACATAATGAAATGATGAGGAGCGTGATAAGAAATAAGTGTGAATATAAGAGTGTAGAAACAAACCAGGCAGAAGTGTAAAAAAGCAAATTGAGATAAACCGTGGAAGTTCAGGAACAGATACACCCGGGGACTAAAATTTTAAGTTAAGCTAGTCAGCAACTCTAAGCACAGGCCATCTCTCAACCCAGATCCTTGTAAACTTTCTCAAACATTCGAAATTTATTCTGTTTGCGACTAGATCAGCGTTAATTACTTGTCTGTTATCAACAATCAAACCGGCCAATAATACATCACGTGCATCCTTCATGATTTCGCAGTGCCACAGAATGTGCTCGGCTATCTGGTCTAAGTTACCGCAGGCACAACTGGGATGAGGGGCCAGGGAGAGGGCATGAAGTCTCCCCCTGAATTCCCCATGACCAGAAAGCAACTGCGTAACATAGTGGTCCCGTGTTAGGTATGCCCCTTCCATTCTGGCTTTAACTGACGGGAAGAAGGAGTGAGTCCATCTTCCAGTTCTCGAGCTATCCCACCTGATTTGCCACTCATTAAGTGACAGATCTCTCATTCTTCTAGCAGACCAGGGAGAGTTCCAGCGCCACCCGAACTTGATATAAAAAGACTTTGAACAAAAAAATAAATCTTTGAAATATACTATGGAGAGTCCTATCAACCCAAAAGTGATTGGCAAAACAAAACAGCGTGTTTTTGGTGTAAATGTCGTATTTTTTCAATCCCTAGTCCAAATATTGCTGTAAGCTCGCGGAATTGAGAGATGCGGGATTGCAAACCCAAGGATGTTCCGCATTTCTTACTTTCCGAGGATCTTTTGTAATTTTCGGCCAATGCGAATTCTTTATTCTCTCCCACCCCTGTGCTGGTCCATCGCGTAAATCTATATTATAATACGGGCCCTGTAGTGAGGGGTGTAGAAAGTTTCCACGTATTAATTTACAGCTAATGGGGGCGAAACAGAATAAAAAATGTGGTATAATTTATCAAGGCGATGCAATTTTGCAAGGAAAAGAGTGCAGTTCCCGTGTAACGAGTATACGTTATTCCAATACGAAAGGTGTTTTAGGTTTTTTGTTGGTTGTTTCAACAGAGATTGGATTTTTACAATTAGGTTTCTCCATACTGCATTTTCTATGCATGAATGTATTCCATGAACATTGCTGTATTATGATGTTTTCTCTATTTTACTTATGTATATTAAGGATTGGATACAAAACTAAATAAATAGATCATTGAAATGAAAGAACATAAGAGTTTATAAAATATTGAGGTATCCGGCCTTTACTTTCGACCAAATTTGAGTAAATTTCTGTCGTTTTGAACGTTTTCTATTCCATTTTTAGCCAAAATTCTTATAGGGAGTATAATAATATTATGATATTAATTACAAGGTAAGTACTGTATTCATGATAAGGTGGTGGAGCTGCAATTTCGATCTATTTGCGATTTTCATTTTCATTTAATCTTGAGGTGCTTGTAAAGGGGTAAGACAAATTACCTATTATTTCCTTTATCGAACATAATATCATACAACTCTACACTGTATCAATAACTTGAAGTAAACACCTGCCAGTTTGATGACCCCCTTTTTCCAAATCGTAATATTTACCAGTTGAAAAATTCATCAATCTGTTACCAGGCGGAAAAAAGACTAAAACAGTTCGATAACCCTATTTTCTAAAACGAAATTAAAATATTGACAAAACCAGTCGCCGGCCGAAATATTATTCACACCTAAAAACACCTGCGTCTGGAACGGTAAACAAGTTGTGGTGATGATATTGACGTCACAAGAAGGCTTGTTAGAAAAATTATAAATAGCAAAAAACAACACAATATGGGGCATTCAAGTTTCAAAAATTACCACGAGTGGACGGAACACCTCCAGTTAAAACGCGATCTGTTAATTATAATTTAAAATTATAAATTCCTATGTGTCAACTAAAATCTGTAATCGCTTCTGTTCCTCCATCACGGCACAATCATTTTAAAGATTACAACTATGTGCAACGAGCTGTTTACGGCCGGCACTCTATCAGCTGAGCCAGACGCATCTGTCATCATTACAATAACGGGGCGTCTCCGTGTGTCGGCCCTTATAATCAAATGACCATGCTGCCGCTGATCACCTAGAGGCTGGCCAATCCCTGCTGCATTGATGCTGACAACCTAGAGACTGGCCAATTCTTCCTAGCTACCAACTGAACCAGCCACAGATGCTGACCACCTAAAGGCTGACGAATACTTGCTGGCTACCGACTGAACTGCCTACTGCCGCTGATCACCTAGAGGCTGGCCAATCCCTGCTGCATTGATGCTGACAACCTAGAGGCTGATGAATTCCTCCTGGCTACCGACTGAACCAGCCACATATGCTGACAACCTAAAGGCTGACGAATACCTGCTGGCTACCGACTGAACTCCCCACTGCGGCTGATCACCTAGAGGCTAGCCAATCCCTGCTGCATTGATGCCGAAAACCTAGAGGCTGGCCAATTCTTCCTGGCTACCGACTGAACCAGCACTGATGCTGACAACCTAGAGGCTGGCAAATTCTTCCTGGCTACCGACTGAATTTGCCATTGATGCTGACAACCTAGAGGCTGGCCGATTCCTGCTGGCTACCAATTGAACTGGCCACTGCTGCAGCAGTCGCCTACGCCATTTACTATATCGTATAGCTGGATGATGCACAATTTGCTCCAATCTGAAATTATTATTGAAAGAATTCCGATTGTCTCAGTTTTCTATATGTGTATTAAAACCCAGTTGTATTGAAATACATATAACTATTTCTTGTGAATTGGGTTGGCTGTAAAAAATAGGTATTACCAAAAAGCTACACCCCTTTGTATGTTCTGTATACCATTACAATACTTGAAATTAAAATGTGAATTTTGATTTGAATCGTCTTTCTTTTATGATTGTTTGGATAGAACACCTCACGGTGTTTTACTTAAATCATTACCCAGGTTGAGGACTGATGTGTGCCGGTGCTTATTCTTTAGTCTTTTCTTGAGCAGGCAAACACGTCGCGTACAATTTCCTATTACTTAATAATACTCTTCTCGCTGGGCAAGATGTTGCAGTCAATATATCGTAATGTAATGTCGTAATGTATAATACAAAGAAATTCACAACACAAAAAACCTCCTACTCCATAAAGGCTGTATAAACATGGGAGCTTTTAATCTCGAAATTATTTATTAATTATAATCGCGTTTGAAAGTATAACAGTTTTGGTAGCAGTTAGAGCTTTTGGATAATGAAATGATTTAATTTTTTTTTAAATATTTTCATTTCTTGCTAGAGCAATCCCGATGAGTTACAAAACTCATTGTAGAATTCAAGGAACTTATAATACATAGGTGGAGTTAATAGGTACAATGTTATATACGTATTTTGATATCATAATTGTAAGTTTCACATACAGTAACAGTACAAAAATATCATAATTACAAGTGTCACGTACAAAACAGTACACAAATAGAAAAAGGAAGGCTAAGTAGAATAAACCAGAAGAAACAGACAGGGATATACCAATAAGCACAGAGCCAAGATAGGAATTTAGAAGAAGGTACTTTACCCACTTATACATTGGTAAAAATAGATTATGCTCAATTAAAAAAAAACAGGGGATAGAAAAGGAGAGAGAAAGAAACAAAACAAAGTACAACACGACAAAAACTACGTATTTTCGTTTTTATATACTTTTAAAAAATATTCTTTTAAAACCTTACTTTGAATTATGCTGGCTGTTTTTATACATATTTGAAAGATAGTTATAGAGTGTATAGGCAATATAGTTAAGAGATTTCATTCCGATACCGGAAATTGAATATGTGTGTCCCATGAAAGACCAAGAACATTTCTGAGAGCTCGGTTTTGGACCACCTGCAGGTCAGCTATCAGTTTCTTTGAGAAAAAAACCTAGATACAGCAGAGATAGGATAGGTGTGAATGTACCATGGCATAATACATCGAATACATGGCATAATACACCGATTTCGTTGCCAAATTTGAATTTGTCACTAGGATGAAAATTCTTTGAAACTCTTTGAAACGTTATTTTCTCCTTGCAAGTGCGTCGTTCAGATCGACGTGAGTGTTCAATGGAGAACCTACCTTGATTGAAGAAGGCTTGCACCTTCATTCCAAAAGGCTTACTGGATTTGAATTTCGATGCCATTCCGCTGTGGAGTCTCACAGTTAACAGCCTTTTTATATTCCCCGGGATAACTGTCTCCCGCCTTGCAGTGGGTGGGTCGACATTCGAGAGAACTGGGAACATGCTATTAGAGTCGATGTAGTCGATGTTTCACCTTTTGCAAAGCTATGTTAAGTTGAAAATCGATTTTTTATGTGTGCGCTCCTGGTCCACACTGGAGAACAATGCACGACAATGGAGTAGGTACGCCAAGATGAATATTGACGTTCCTATTTTTTCTAAATATGTCAACTAATTCCGCACAAGAGTCGTAACTTCTCGAAGCCAGTGGAACTATGGCATCCTCAATATGCGAAATTTTGCGAGACTGCAGTAAGTTGGGCGATATTATTATTATTAGTTCTTTTAAATAGCATAATTATTTAAATCGAAATATAATAAAAAAATGTTAGACATAGTTTTATTATATTTGGAAGACATAATATAACTATGTTTTAATTTAAAATGACAGCAATTAATTTAAAATGTAGATAAATACGAACAAAAAACGCATATTACATTTTTCTTAATATTAGTGAAAATGCCAAAACAGTTTGTTTTCATGTATTATTACTTGTGTTTTGTGGAAAATGATCTATCTTATTTACTTCAAGTGAAAAAATGGTTTTACAAATGAGACATTAATGCCGAAACCTTTAGGAAACCACCTGTTGCGGGCGCCAGTATCGCATGAAATAATTTTAAAATTAGAATTGTAAAGAAGGTGACTACCGCCGCGATGTGCGACGCTATAAGCCAGAGGGAGTCAGCGCTCCGGGCGAATCAGAGTCCGGATATATCAATTTGCTGCATAATTATCCCGGCTTTCCTTGTAAAAAAGTATTTATGTTTTCTTAGAATAAATCACCACCAAGTGATAAATAGCTCTTTTTTGTATAGTGGTTTAAACTTGTTAAATTTTTTTGTGATTAGAAATTCCATGAGAGCTAATGATAGAGTAGGAGAGTCTATTTAACCAGTTAACTACGAGGTCTTATTGTCTCTGTTTCCTCTTTGATGTGCGCTACTACCTTTAAATTTAGGTTTAATTGGTATTAAATTAGGATTAAAGAGGAACGCTTCGCAAATAAATGCACTGCCGTATATTGGCTGCTAAATAGTGTGACTTTTAACTCTTTGGAATAGTGTGTATATAAGTAGTGTGACTTTTAACACTTTCGGACCGTGTGTACCTATATTTGAAAATACATTCAGAATATTTTTAGGTTGAATAAAAATAGGCTGTTTTGATTTTTCAATTGCTTGTACGAGTATAACTGGCTTTGAGTGATATTTTTTAATTGTATTTTAGCTAATAGTTTAGGCGGTAGCTTTTTTTGAATTTTGAAATGTTATTTTTCAATTTCAATCGAATTTTTCCAGATTTTGTTAAATTTGATAAGTTTAGAAAGTGTTTTTCAGGGATTTTTATGTAATTTTTTAAATTGAAAAAAATTTAACATTTTTTGTAAACAGTGAACGAATTGACATTTTATGTGAAACATGGCCTTTGAGACCCAATGTTGTTTCAAATAAAATTAGCAATATCTTTCACATATCTCTACCAAGCATCGAATATGTTATATCACTGACAGCTTAAAATCAGGTCTGAAAAGACCACGTACTTCTAGAGATTTTAATGTGATATTTTCATATTCTTATGACGACACAAGATTCCAATAAAATCTTAGATCGTCAATTATGGTATTAAAATATAAGCGTAATTATAACATGAGTATTTTTGCCGTGCCTACTTTGCCAGCCTCCTAAACAGACATGCAACGTACTTATAATATATAAACGATCAGTTAAAATTGTAAAAAAGATACGCAAAGTTCGTTCGAATCGTCTACTTTTTTCCACCCTAAATGTTACCAGGTGAGGGGCTGATAATCAAAAGATTTATCTTACACTGTAACATTTTTTTCGTGTAACTATAGCTTTATTTATTTATTTATTGCATCTCACTATACATTTTTTTGACAAAAAAATCAACCTCACTAGGACTAAGCCTGTATCGAGGTTAAAAATTTACTTTTGTGTGAAGCAAACATAAGATTAATCACAAAAATAAAGTAATTTTACATACAAACACAAAATATTTCAAAATGAAAGAAAAAATAAGTACAGGGTTTTCCAATAAGAGGTGTAATTTTGATATTCAATCGTAAAAGATCAATGGTTTCGTTGCTTGTGTGGCACGTAGCGCCGTCTTGTTGAAAGTAAACGTTGTCCAGATCAATACCATCCAATTCCGGCCATAAAAAATCATTAATCATCTCTCGATAGCGCAATCCATTCACCGTAACTGTTGCTCCAGCCTCATTTTTGAAAAACTAAGGTCCAATGACTCCGCCGGACCATAAACCGCACCAAACAGTCACACGTTGAGGATAGAGAGGCTGTTCAACAATAACTCTTGGGTTTTCCGAGCCCCAGATGCGACAATTTTTCTTGTTGACGAAGCCACCGAGGTGGAAATGGGCCTCATCACTCAAGATGATTTGCATTTGATTCACTCGAGTGAATTTTAATAATTTCAATGCGTTGTTGAAGCGTGTATCGTTCCATTTTTATTAATGGCGTAGTTTCTACTTGTCAAATGTCAAAAAATGACAGCTTCAAAAGTAACATCTACCGAAATAGCGGGCTTTTCAAAATAACACTTATTGGAAAACCCTGCATTAGATGTGTTACCAGATGGGTAATTTGACAGTTTATTGTAACAATATTTGAACCATAACTAATCATTAATCATTATTCAAAGGAAGAAGTAAAGTAGATAATAAAGACAGATAGGGTGACATTCAGTTTTTAGCAAATGGGACTTATATTTAAAATCTTATTATTTAAGAAAGGACACGGATGAAAACATATTAAGACAATCGTCTGTCAATACAAAAACTTTAATTAACTTTTTTTAATTTAACTAAGGGATTGGTAGACTTAATATGATTTGGAAGAATATTAAACATAAGTGGTGCCTGATATAAATAATTTCTTTGACCAAAACAAGTTTTAGGGCGGCTTACACCAAATATCGCAAATTTTATTTAACTAAACGAATTTAAGACCATAAATTCATTTAACTTAAATGCGTTTAGTTGCGTCCTGCACCACGTAGTTGGTGGCAATTTTAGTTAAACGTCATTAACGCGTCAATAAAACAGCTACGATGTTTCATTTTACTTGATGTGTCAAAATATTTTGTGATTGTGTGTGGTTTAATAGTGTGTTCATTTATTTTATGAAGAAAAAGTTAAAGCAAATAGACATAATGATGAAATAAGACTAAAAAAGCCTCTGTTGTTGGAATTAACAATCAAAAAATTATCCGAGTAATTTTGTTTTTCTTTTTATTTCTTTAACATATTATATTGTTTTAAAGTATTATAAGAATGCTGTAGGTATAAGTAGAAGCTTACAACCTTGCAAAGTACTCCTCGATAAGGAGTGTTAGCTCCAAGTTACGAGCACCTCGCTGATGTTTTTATTGGTGTTGAATTTTAACTGAGGTTCAATTTCTTGCACTAATAATGATGTCGTTTCTTTACTGAGACGAAATCTTCTCTGAAACTTCTTGGCACTGAGTGTTTCAAATAAATTTGTTCTTGTGTTATTTCTCTGACTATAAACGGTCTACTTAAAAAACAAAACCTCCTCTAGAAAAAACAGATCAAATAAAGTATCTAGGAATCGTAATTGACCATAACCTTAGATGGATACCTCACATCAAACAAATCACAAATAAACTTCTCAAAACAATACACATTTTCCTTAACATAAGAAACATATATAAAATAAAACAATTGAAAACAATATATTTTGCACTCTGCCAATCAATAATAGAATATGGAATTATTGCTTGGGGAGGAGCAACAAACTCGGCTATCAATTACATAGAAACCGCACAGAAAACGATCTTAAAGGTAATACTAAAAAAACATAGACTGACCGATACAGACCAAATATTCAACAGCTGTGACGTACTAGATATACGCCAATTATACATTAAAACACTACTAAACTACATTTTTAACAAAAAAAATAAATTTCAACACACACAAAATAACACTAACAGACCAGTTAGACAAGCGTACAAAGAAAACATTAAAACTCCAACAGTAAATTCAACCTTTGGACAAAGACACTACCAATACCATGCAATAAAAGCTTTCAACAGTCTAAAAATTGAAATTAAAATTGAGGAAAGTAAAAATAAATTCACACACAAAATTACAAAATGGATTAAACAACAAAAAAGACAATATTACCAAAATGTCATAGCATAAAATAAAAATAAAACCTACACGTAACACACAAAACCAACATAAACACACATCACTCACAAACACACAAGATTATTTTCATTGTATTATTTTTTAATTTTAAATGTATTATTATGTATTTTTATTTTTAATTTTAAATTTATTATTTTCTTTTCAAATTTACTATCTTAGATTTTCATATTATAAAATGAAGGCCTTAGCACGGGCAAGCCACCCAGTGAGGCCTACATTACTGGAAAACATAAATTGTAACAAAATAATGTACCAAATAAAAAAAAAAAAAAAAAAAAAAAAACTCTATAATTTCTTCATCATAGTCAGAATACAAATCCCAAATTTTCATTGTGATTTCAAATTAAAATGAGATAAATTTTAACCACACTCAGAAATCGATGGGATAACCTAAAAAAAATTTACAGGATCTACTGCTTTTTGAGTAGGGCTAAACACGTTTAACTCGGTTAAACAGCCCCTTTTGGGTATTTAACTTTGACAGTTCTTTAACCTCTTAAGGACCACGCCCGAGTATACTCGGGCGGCCAGAATTCGGAATTCATACTAAAGAAAATTTTTAATTATTTTTTCACACTATGCACCACAACATCAATATTCAGTCCCATTTTGGGCCCGAAATGGCTTTTATATGAGGATATATATTTTCAGTAAATAAAATTCATTGATAAAAAAACCATAAAAAGGTGGTTTTTTTCCATTTTTAATTTTTAAATGATTACTGAAGGGGTTAAACGCATTTAACGACTTAAATTTTGTGGTGCAAGACGCCAATTCGACTTAAATCAAATAATGTGTTTAAAATGATATTTAAACCAAATTTAACTTATGGTGCAAGCCGCCCTTAGTATGTACCGCCACAAAGTTAAATGTAGAGCTTATTCTAGTTGTCCGCATTTGTTGTGTTCTTTCAGCAAATTTAATATTGATAAAAAATCGACAAAGTATTTGAGTGATATATAGCTGTTTCATACACATAACATTACATTCCTTATAAAGTAGGTTGGATGGATAACAGAATTTTTTTTGTGCATCACTTTAAGGATCAATTTTTGAGTAATATTTAGTGGTTCAACATTGGACTTTAGACATGATCCCCAGCATACTATGTTATAAGAAAGTCGAGATTGGACTAAGGCAAAATATACAGTTTTTAATTTCTCTTTGTCCAATATGTGTTGAAATAGCTTTAAGCTTTAAGGCGATGCACTACGTGGTGTAATATTTTAAATTGAGCCGCTATCAATAACAACCCTTACGTAGATGGCGATAAGGTTTAAATTCCCGCTTAAAACATCCGCCTGTTTTGATTTATGCAAGAAAAAAACATGGCCAAAAAGTGCCTTTTATTTTATTTTGTGGATATTCAGGCATAAATATATATTTTTTTTTCGATCTTTTTATAACTTAATTTTCCACATTATACAATAAAATCATAACCGAAAATGGTTTCATAAGTAGGAGATTTTGAACTTTAAAGCAGTTTTCATAGGCCTTTACATTATTTTTTTCTGGGCTTATAAAAAGACTTATCAAAAAAATACTCGATTATTTCAAAGGCCAAGATGTATTCTACTCGCAGTATTTAATTAAAGCATCTGAAACATTTCTAGGCGACCAAATTTTCAAACCAAAAACACATGATTTTGCATTACTACGTATGGCATCGCCTTAAAAATAACTTTGCCTTTCCATAAATGGCAGAAGATGACGAGCATATGAATGAGTAATATTACGACGTTGGCTAAAGAATGCACAGGTAGACATATTTGGTTCACAAAAAACTTTTTTATTCTCAGCCTGTTTTACTTTTCGAACTTTTTTATGATTTTCGAGAGTTGAGAGAAAAAAAATCTTAAGAGATTACCAGTGAAGTCTGGTATACCGAGAGAAGAGAGTAGAAAGAAGCAGCTATCTAAGTTCCTGGGCTGTGTTTTTATTTGAGAGTTATCTCGCTGGGAAGAAAGCAATAATAAAAGTTTGCCGAACAAGACGCGTTCTTTTGAATGTTCAAAGTGTTGTTGGAGAAATTCTCCTGCATGTAGTAACGATGCTGGCCGCCTATTCAAAAATGGGAAACTTTGGAAAGTTCTGCCCGCTACCTATCTTTCTTGCAGTTAACGGCGTATTTTAAAATTAAATATTAAGTTTTAAAAATATTCTACAAGAATATTTTCAAAGGTATTTAATAAACAGTTTTATTTCATGGGTACCTGTATTTGGTGACCGGATAAATCTTTACAATGATAATTCATCACATCTTTAAAAAGTTATATAAAGTAATGGAAAGTGATGAAACAAAAACTTTATTAGCTGGATTAAGTATGTTACGTTAGGTTAGGTTAGGATTAGGACAATTTTTTTTTCATCGTTTCTAATGAATTTATATCACTTTTTAAAAGTGTGTTGAATTGTCACTGAGTTATCATGGAACCCCTGTATTTATTATTACGATGTTGCCTTTGTTTGGAGTCTACCAATTTTGCTATTTTATATATGAGCAAAATGTTGCCAAGCAAAATAATTTAACTTTTTTAAACAGTGAATTAGTTTTGTTCCAAGTTTGAATGCATACAGGACGATATTTTATATTAAATATTAATTAAATAAATTAATCTGAATATATCCGATATATATTTCTGTAACTATGTACGCTCTTATTTTTGTAATGTTTAACCAATTGGTAACTTTATAGATTATACCAATTGTGTCTTCAATTTGGGTGTAAATAATAAATATTATATACGGGGTAACCGGGGGATAAAGTACATAAACTTCCGAAGGTGATTCTTCATGATAGTGAAAGTACAAAAGATAACTAACTTTTTTCAAAATGTGTACGCCGTAAGATAGTTTTCAGGTACAAACTTGAATTTTTTGTTCAGAAAAAATAATATTCTTCTATAGAAAAATATTTTTGAATGAGAAATAAACAATGGAATTTCATGTAGAATCACCTACCGAAGTTTGTGCACTTCACCCCGAACACCCTGTGCACATGTAATTAATATATGTTATGTATATCTTAATATGTTAAATTGCCATCATCATTATTTGGTACCTATTTATTACTATGTATCGTTAGTTAAAAAAATTTAAATTCAACATATTGACAAACTAAAAAGTACCAGTTTAGTACATATTACAGTTCAATGACAAAATATTATTTATATTACCATATAAATTTTATCTCATAGATGTTATTCTCAAGGAAAGCACCTACTCCAACACAATATGTAGAAATATTGAAATTGTTATAATATTACGATTTTTCACCATGTTTGGTTTGCTTACATTTTCTTTCATTATTACCTTCATTTTTGTTTTTTTTTTATTCCATCTACATTTTTTTAATATTATTTTTATTTATTATTTTTTTTAAAATTTTATTAGACCGCAAAATGTGGGTCTCAACAAATTTATGTAAAAATTTAAATTGAAACAAATTTAAACCTACACTACACTACTTATATTTTTTTTATAAAATATCTAAATAAGGTATAATAGAATTTTACTTTGAAATTAATTTTATGTATTAAAAACAGATATTTGAAAAAAATTAAAAGGTTGCGTACTAAAACAGTATTTAAATTATGCTAAAATATAATAAAATAATTCAAATTAAAATGATTTATTTTGTAATATTCAATTTTTCCCTGTAATCACAACACATAAAAACAAACGCATTTTCGATTTCTGTTCATAAAGCGGATATTTCCTGAAACTATTTTTTATGTATAAGGTGGTGTTAAAAAAACTTTAGTATTGGTGTTTAAGTAGAATAAATATTGTCTGGAAGTAATTAATTCAGACCATTTATTTTTTTCGTGTAATTTGAAAGAAGTGGGTCAAAAGGGTTCGCTTAAACGGTCATGGTCAGTTCACGGACGGTCGTATCCTTGTACCTTTTGCATGTTGCCTTATGTACAGCGCAGGTTTTAAAAGAGGGTCAAGTCGGAAGCCTTAGGCAGAGATTCTAATGTGAATACAATCACTCGGTTATAAGAATCAATTTTTAATTACTTTTTGTGTATTTTTAGACGTGCTATTTAAAAAAATATTTTTAACACAATCATTGAAATCAATTGCTGTTTATTCTTAATTATTATATGCGTAATGGCAAAATTTATTGATTTGGAGATGTCTTTGGTAAGCAAAACAGCCATTACTTGTAAACAATAATAAGAAAAATATCAGTTAGCTTTAATTTGAGTGGAAAACACTCTCAGTATCGGCCTGGTGTAAGACCACCATTCAGAATTGAAACGTTGCTTGAAATGACTTTAGTTCTATATGGTGACCACATCTGAATAATCAAATGCTACCCCACCTTACTCTCCCCCATCGTTTTCCCCACCCCAGTATTTTCAGCCCCACAAAATACCCCAATTGGGGATGTCATGGTATCACTGTCTCCAGACGACTGGGAGCAGTTGGGATGCTTTCGAATATGTTTATTTAATTATTAATGAATTATAGAGCGGATGAACTAAGAAAGGAGTGTAAGGAGAAGGTACGACGCAAATGCGGTTGGCAGAAGAAGTCGAGAACGCCTGAGGAAGACATGGCACGAACAAGTGAACCAGCGCCCTTGAGTCGATTTTTCACTAATACAGCGCTATACAAATCATCCAAATATTATTATTATTAGTATAAAATAATTGAGTCGGGCAGTGTTAAGTCGGTATCATCCCTGTCTTATAATTTCGAAGTATGTAAGTTGTTTATGTTAAATATTATTGTTATTTAAAATAAACGAGTCTCAGGTTTTATGTGAAAATGATAGGGCTGTGAAAATAAATCGTTAATTATTATAATTTGATAATTAAACCTATCTATAACTCCCTTTGTTTTATTTTTCATTATATATGCTTAAATAGTAGCTGATGTGTAGCTGAAATTGTTGGAGATTGTCAATGGTTTATAGTAAAGTTTTGGGTTTTGTATTCTAGTGTACCTGAAAACTAGTTTTAGTTATGTAAGGTGGAAATGATATTATTGATATGAATTGAAACAAATGCTAAAAAAAAGTTTTTTTTTAGCATTTGTTTCAATATTTATGTTTAATTTATAGTACAGATATTTAAAAAAACATCATTCCGTTAAAGACAATATTGGTGAATTATTTGTATAATCAACGTGTAATATAATTTTTTTTTATTTTATATTCTCACCATTTCCAAGTTTATTTAAGCCACATTTCGTGGTAGACCTAGTATTTTAGTAGGAAAGGATGTAGGCAGCCGGCAAGCTTGCAGGTGTTAGAAGTGTTACCGTTTGAAGTAAAATATCCCATAATGAAGGGCTTATATATTTTCTTAAATACCTACATAATATTTTCAGGAATATTAATTAGTAAGTAAATGAAAGCAACAAGCATATTATCTTAATTTAGCGCAGCGCACTAGATACTAGATGCGCAGGAAGTGGGAAGAAACTAGTTTGTTTTAGATGTTTGTTCACTTTTATTAGATTTAAATTTAAAAACATAGATTTGTAGCATTAACTTTGCAAAATAGCACAATTTATTTAAAAAAAAACTGACCTTATTTTTTAAACAATATTTGCCCAATTATAGTGAAAACCGGCATTTGACTGAGTTCACCAATTTGGAAAATATTGATAGCCCTTTTAAATTTTCATCATATCTCATTCAACTAAAAAAAAACTTTCTTGCATACTTTCTGGAATAGAGATTTTTTTTAATCATTTTGTTTATTTATTTCTACGCTCGCTAAAACAGCTTACGGATAAATATAAGATTTGTGTAAGTTATACAAAATTGTTCCTAACATATAGGGACTACGCTTGCACAGGGCAGCGCTTGGGCGGGGGTATCTTAGTCGCTGTTCGTCGTGAACTGGTAGCTCACGAGCGCCCAGGGTGGCATTCGTGAGCTGAGGACATCTGGATATCATTAGCATCCAAGGGATTCAAACACACAAATCTTCACATATGCTGTGCTTACCTCCCTAAAAGACCAACATATCGTGAAAATATGGAAAGCTTCCTCACCCAAATTTCAGCACTTACGTTGCAATTTCCCTCAGACAAATTCATTATCCTAGGTGACTTCAACCTCTCTGACATTTCATGGAATAAGTCTCCCAATAACACGTCCCTTATACCCAGTGATCGCTTATCGCCTGTTAGCACATCATTTATAGACTGCATGCATTTTTCTGGATTGCACCAATATAATGGAATTCCAAATACCAACGGTCACTTTCTTGATCTCGTCCTATGTAATGACTTCGTCACGGTCTCTGCATGTGATGAACCATTAATTTCAGAAGACCCTCATCACACCTCACTAATCATAGAAGTTTCATTTTCGGAACCCGATCCATTAGTGGAGGAACTAAGAAGCGGTTACGTCTTTAGGCGCGGTGATTACGAACAAATTAATACATGTCTCGACCAGGTAAACTGGCATGAGCTCCTTTCGATTGGTGATGTAAACACGGCATTAAAAAAATTCTATTCACAATTAAATAATCTTATAGACGCCTACATTCCCAAAAAACTATGTAGGAATTCTAAATACCCGCCATGGTATAATTCATTAAATTGACATCAGAAAAATACAAATACTTTAAAAAGTTTAAGATATACAAAAACCCATCTGACTACGCCACTTTCTCTTTACTAAGATCATGCCACAAAAAACTTAATTGGGAATGCCACAATATTTACTTATTAAAAATCGAACATGATATATCCTCCGACCCAAAAAAAGTTTGGAATTACATAAAATCCAACTCCAAATCCCACAGTGTTCCGAACACTATGACATTTAAAGACGAAAAAGCTGAAAATGGGTCTGACATCTGTAACTTGTTCTCTAAATATTTCATGTCTGTCTACAACAATAATGCTCGAAACATCCAGATCCTACCGGACAACCCCAAAGAGCTCTGTGTTGCTAGCATTAATAATATTGAAGTCGACCAGCATCATATACAGAAACACCTTGAAGATTTAGATCTCAAAAAAGGCGCAGGCCCAGATAAAATTCCCCCTTCCTTCATAAACAAATGTGCCCGCAGCCTATCTAAACCGCTATCCATAATTTTTAGTCGCTCCCTTAAAGAGGGAATAGTCCCAAACACCTGGAAAACGGCATTTGTAACTCCCATCTTCAAAAATGGCCAAAAATCTAACGTCGAAAATTATAGGCCAACTTCAAAGCTCTGCATCTTTAGTAAGGTTTTCGAAAAAATTGTGTATGACCAGATGTTTTCGGCCTTGAGATCGTCACTCAATAATAACCAACATGGATTTATGAGGGGGAAATCTACAACCACTAACTTAACGGCATTCACCGAATTCTTACAAGATAACATGGATCAGCGTATACAGGTAGATGCAATATATACAGATTATAGTAAAGCTTTTGATTTAGTTATTCATGATATCTTGCTGAGAAAACTTTTACAAATCGGTGTACACGGAGACCTCCTCAGATGGCTCTCGTCCTATATTGCAAACCGTAGCCAAGCATGTGATGACTTGAATACTCAGATAAATAAACAAACGATAAAACGAAACGAACGTGCTCCAAAAAATTTTTGTTTGGAATAAGAACATAAGATTTATTGACGGGCGGGCCTTGGAGTAAACATGTTCCCACGGGAAGGAAGAAAGAAATACAGGGACAGTCGGTTTTTGAACTCGGATACGTTGACAGCTCCGAGAAATCGATACAAATCGGAAGTGTTGTGTGAAATTACAGTTAATTAGTGAATTCAGATGGTGTTAGAAAGCTTTCTTGAATATTGAATTGAAGTGAAATATTATTGAGCCGGTGTTTGTGAGAAGTGAAAGTGGTTGTACTCAATGAGGATACAAATAATTGGATAATTTGTGGAGCGCCGTTTTGTGAAAGAACCACCTCAGGGGTGCAAGGTGTTGTGCGATCGCGATTGTGTTATAGAGTTGTGTTGATTTGAGCGTGATTTCGTATACGGTTCCAACTAAATTGCTTGTCTTAGAAGCATGGAAGTAATAATGATGATGGTTGCGTTTAAGACAAAGTGAACGTATTTAGAGGCAGGAAGTGTTTCACAGAGATTGGGGAGGTACAATTTTATTTATAGAGTTATTTAATTACCCTTTTATAGGCGTAGGGAGGGGACCAAAATTGAACAAATTGCAAGGATTTCGCTAAAAGGAGAAAGGAATGCCGATAGGGAGGAGACCGTAAAACTAAACTGATTTAGCTATATAGTGTAACCAGGTAAGCTTCTCGCTGAGAATGGGAGATGGCTAACTGGGTGAGTTTTTTATATTATTTATTAAATTCCAGAGGACCGTTTAAAAGAAGGATACACAGGAACCAAGTTTGCAACGCCTGCCACCCAAATAATGTTCCCATAAAAAGGAATGCGCTAGACGAATTATCTATCAGCTGTGAGCGTGGGGACGGGCCAATGACCTTTTCATATGTAGGCCGATAATATTTGTTTTAGGGGAATAATAATAATAGTGGTAATTGGATGACTTGTATGGCGCCATTTTTGTGCAAAATCACCTCAAGGGCGCTTCGGACCGAGGGGCATATTGAGAATTTATCTACGGCCGTTCTGTTATTCCTTTTAAAAAAACTTTACAAATCAAACCGTGGCGTTGTCCCTGTGATAGGTATTGAATAGTCGACGAAAACATTAAATACTTATTACAAATTAGGCCATCCAATATAAATTCGCAGTATAAAAAAAACACCTATCTACAAAGTACCTACCAAAACACTGGCGTACCATTCAAAACGGTGATCACCACCTGCCGGGAACAGGGCGCGGTGTACAGTCAGTCAAAGGGGGAGTTTTGCTAGCGTATGACCGCCCGAATAGAAAGCGATCGGATGCAACCAGACAGAACAAAATGAATACTTTTCTTCTGTTATTTGACTTTCTAATTTAATACTTTTCATCTATTGTTTGACTTTCTAAGTTACAAATTGGGATGCACAAAAACAAATCTAGAGTCAAAAGAGGGAGATGGTAATCTCCGAAATAAAACTACCAACCGAACAACTTTTCTCAACAGGTACCTTTCGAGAGGTAGGCAGCCTCTTTAAATTAAATGCAAAAATCAAACCAATTATCCGTTTATACCTACCTGAGAGGATAGGTATTCAATAGAAGTTACCCATACCTAATACACGAGGATGCTAGTAACCTCATAAAATAATTACTGGAACCAAATATTAAAATACAGACAGTCCTCATCCTAAATTTGGCATTTCGAGTAAACCTTACATATATCTCACATGATAATTGGCTGAATGGGTAGGCACACAATCTACCGATAGAAGCGGGCCAAATGTCGACAAGATCGTCGTGTGTTATCTATGTTATTGACCTAGAAAGGGATGTAAATTCCCGACGACGAGGAAGTTACAGCGTTTTCTAGAGGTGGCATGTAACTTAGGACCTTACGTGTCACATTTTCGCGACTAGATTCGTGACAAGGGATGTCATGGTTTTCCCCTTCTACACTCAGTAAAGTAGATTTTCCTGGAGGTGCATGAGGTTGGGGCAATTCTGAAATTAGTGAGGAGACCTGGTTTTCTTTATTCTGGCGTGACGGTTGCCGATTTGGAACAAGGGGAGACCCGGCCGGTTGTGATATCCAGACACGCAGATATCAATCGCCTTGCTCAAATTATCATCCATCGGTTTTGTTTGGTAAAGAGGAGGAGCCAATCTTAGCTTGAACAAATTCATTTCCTTTCCTCTCCTTCCCCTCCCAAAATATATACATGGATGCCGCCGACAACTAACACCATAAATTTATCGTATGTTTATCACACATATAAAATCTAACACTTTATTATACTCACATAACCCTATGACAGGTAGAATCACGTAGCTAGTTTGAAGAGCAGGCGACTCAGAAAAATAAGGTTTATGAAATGGTTTTAAAACACAGCGGTAATGGAATCAACTCACTCTATCTCAAAAGAACCGAGGGGTACCACACACATACAAAGATAACTAGGTTTCTATACCGAGAAACAAAAAAGCCAACACAACGTTCGGTGAAACCTTTTTATACTGAACCGTCACGTGAAATGAGTACGTTCAAGGTCGTACGTCACGTGGACAAACTAGGATGTACACACTTGAAGGAGTGTGTAATAAAGAGAGGAGCAAAGGCTTGTAAAGACGGCAGGGAGGATATTCCTACCCCGGATATATACATAACCAAAGCCTTACGGAAAAGTTACCTATGGGACTTAAAGAAAATTTATCGTAGAAAGAAGAGAAGGAAAAGTTTGAAAAGGGCAGATCATCACAAGCAGTAGTCGTCGGTGGGTATAAATCGAACTGGGAAACCGTGCCGTCGGGAGTACCCCAGGGGTCATTATTGGGACCATTACTCTTTAATATATATATTAATGACATTGGGAAATGTTTTCACCACTCCAGAACTTTATTATACGCAGATGACATGAAAATATTCTCCCTTGTCACGTGTATCAATGAGTGTGACAGAGGCTAAGGATATGGGAGTAGTGTTAGATCCGAAATTACTTTTTGAGCGCCATATCGAATCCATGGTTGCAAAAGCTTCCAAGGTACTTGGCTTTGTACTCAGAACCTGCAAAAATTTAAAAAAAGTAAATACCATGAAAATGCTGTACTTTGCGTATGTACGCAGTTCTCTGGAGTACGCCTCTCAAGTCTGGAATCCCATGTATAAGTCACACATAGAAAGGATTGAGAAAGTGCAACATCGTTTTCTATGATACCTTGATTTTCGGGCCTATCGTCCTCATCTGAGTCACGAGGAGTCAGCAGCGTTTTTCAGGATTTCGTCACTGGAAAGTCGTAGAAACTCCGCAGACGTACTATTTTTACAAAAAATTGCCACCTCTGTGATAGATTGCCCGGAATTACTAGAAAGAATTCAATTAAGAGTACCCATCAGACAAACCAGACAAAATCACACATTAAACATCCCTCAATGTAACACGAACTCAAAACAAAATGCTTTTATTCACCGTGCTTCATACAATTTTAATACTTCATACAGTGAATTAGACTTATTTAACTCAGCACCCCACAATTTCAAACCTAAAATCAATAAATAATTATATTATCATTTTTATTTTTTATTACGTACATGCTACACATTACACAGACTAGATCCATCCCATACCCCTCCCTTCCCCATCCCATCCCTATAGGCTAATGTAACTTTTTTTCTTACATAAATATTATATATTCACTAAATAATTAAAATACTTAAGTGAAAACCTATTATTGGTTAAATAATTTAACACTTAATACACCATTTGTAATTATTATAACTGTTGGTTTTCCAAATAAAATAAAATAAAATAAAATAAAAATATAAAATAATCAGTTACTGTATGTAAATGATTAAATAAATATGATGTTTTGTGTACACCTCAGAAGGAAAACCCAAGCTGAGGTGTTCGCATGTTTTGTACAAAGTGTAAATGTATATTAGGTTAGTAGCAGTTAAAGCACGTCATTAGGCCAATAATTAATAAATTTCATGTATGATATGTGCGCAGCGCCGGTGCATACGGACGTTCAACAAATGAAAATAATCCATGGAGATTCATTTGTTTAAAAATTAAGAATGTCAGTGCGTATTCTTGAATACTATTTACAAGTAATACGAATCCAAAACATGGTTGTCGTATTGAAATGAACTTTTAGAAAGGTACCCGTATTTAAGAATTTTCATGCTTTTAACCACAGCTTTGATATTCCCATAAATAACTTACTTAAAGTTGAAAGGAAGCGTGTGGGTGTAGTACTTGAATATTTTTTATTTGGATCCTGTTCTGCGCACAACTTTGTAATCCCATTAATGCACCCATTTTGTTTTAATAACGGCGCGGGCGTCTCGGAGAACGCGGCTTCCAAAAGCGTTGCGACGCTAAACACGCTCAAGCCTGGCTGAATTATTGAAAATGCGTTTCGTAATAATTACAATAATAAAAGAAGTATTTAAGAAATATCTTCATATTGATTTTGCACGCAAGTGAATACAAGGCCAACCTTATGAAATTCATTAATTGCTGCCGCTAAATGTTTTTTTTTAAATTTTCTAAATGTAGAAAGTTCTTTAGCTACAATTTTTTTGATACCATATTTAAGAAACATAAATAAATCGATACCCATTTTATGGCTTTTTATAATCTTTTACGATAATTTTCAGACTAGATTAATTTTTAATTTAAGTTAGGCATTTCCCAACGCAAAACAGATATTTTACTAAAATATCAGGTATCACTACAGACCTAATCTACATCAGTAGACACTACACTATCCTAAAATATCCGACACCATCCATTTTTAACCGAGAAATCTATCTCTATATTGACAAACTAGACGTAGGTAATATATTCTACTAAAGAGGTGAATCCTAAACTTTTAACGAAACGCTCCAAATATTAGTTACCGAATAGAAAAAAATATTATAATATTTTTTTTATCAAAGCCTCACGTTGGGCGCCAATTAATAAAATGATTATTTATGAAAAACTAATTAAAACAACGTAATTTATCCCTGTCTTGCTTTATAAATACCCTTGCCAGGTTGTAAAGTGATTTTTTAAACTGTAGTTGAAATAAAATTACAAAAATATAAACTTTCATTACAAGAAACTAATTTAAAGCTCTCATGTTCAGAAACGAGATGGCACCATCTTCACTATAACTTATAAATTAATAATAATACATTTATATTCTGTCTTTATTTTCCGTGCCTTAACTCGTTTAAGGAAACTGTTGGAGTTTTTCCCCCCGGTCATAGATGTCAGCGAAGTGCAAACCCATGTCCCGTAACGGCCACAGGCGGTGGCCCGAGCAGCTATTGCTACTAGCTGCTGGTAGCTAGGTATTCTCACGACCTATATGTATATATAAGCTATTTGTTAGGTACTGCTAGCTAGCTGCCCCACACCTCCAGTTAGGGAAGGGGAGGGCCTCCGGAAATGGACTGGAAACTGGATTGGCGACGGGCGTGCGTGTGTTAAGTGTTGATCATTCATCAATTAGATCGATTCAGAAAACCGCAATCCGAGTGCATAGTGCTTCCGGGGCGGGGTGATTTGGAAATGGATTTGGTTCGGATATTTATAGGTTCGTACCATCAGATTGCTTTTATAAAATAGTAGACAAGTAATCTACGTATTGATTCTATTTTGGCGTAGGTCTAATACTGATAGGCTATACGAACAAATACAGTACAGTATTATTGAAAAGATTGTAGGAACTTTAATAATATTTTTCTTCGTATTGAATTCGTATTCGTTCCACTTTGAATGATTCGGTTTTGGACTACTGAAAATAAGGTTTATCAGGAGAATGAGAATGAGAAACAAAACAGTTAAGGACAATGAACAGTTAGAAAAGTGTTTTTATTTTGTATTTTTGAGGCCTCGATGAAAATAATTACTCGCAGAACCTATCTCATCTCCTGATGCTGAGTCAAGGTTCTTTTTTGGGTGAATGGGTCTTGAAGAGACACATAGACCAGTAAATCGTATCGTTCTCATTTGTCAAATATCAACCGTGATAAATGTTGGGCGCACGTTTGGCTATTATTTTCAACGGTGCCGAATGAATCAATGCCGCTAGTTCCTCGGAGAGTTTTCAATTGAAACACAGCACATTGAGGACAGCATTTCCACCTGATGCCTATCCTCTAAAAACTACAATTCTTTTGTTATGATAGGAGTATTTACCAAATGGATAGCTCGTTTCTGCGCATTGTCACCAGTTACCAATTTAATGTATACAAAGCGGATTGTAGAACTAGTAGTAATCAAGGCATGGTAAGTTTCCGCTTGATATTATAAAATAAATTACGACTTATCCCTACTGCAATAATTAGATCTGAAAAATGTTGCTAGTGCAATGATGAAGGAATTGAATTCGCGTTGCCTTGGTGCAAACCCGATGCTTTAGATTGGTTAAATTAACTGAAATAGAGCAAAAAAAAATCACCTCCCAGACCCACCCAATACAATATCATCGAATTTTTAAGGATTTTATTGCATCGAATAGTCTTAGTGAATGTTCATTGTTCATGGTAAGTATATATAACATATTGCCTGAACTCACCAACTTTTATACTAATCCATAACGTCAAACCCGACAAACCGATTTTTGATTCATGCAGATTTTTAGAATTAACCTTACGAAAAACTTTCCAACTATCGACCATAATTTTCAATAATATCGACAACCTTAATAATAGTTTTCAGAAATATCGAAGCGACGTAATGCGTACAGTCACAAATAATTAAAACATGAGTAGAGAATGAATTGAGAGCATCTCCTATCCTTATCATATCTTTTTCTTCCTCCTTTTCTTACCTTTACGTCATTGTTAGTTTAATCCATCTATTTATGTAAAGGGGAGTGTCTGTGCCCTGTAACGAACATCCGCGTGGCGGACAGTGGGAGGGCAGCGTGAATTTGATTTTTATACAAATCTATAGTTTTATTCCGAGATTCATGAAGTTTTTACACTTCAAAATAGGAGGGAGGTCACTGTATACAAGAGAATTTTAAAAAAATCTGCGAAAAGCCCGGGCAATACTTTAGCTAGCGTAAAATAAAATTTCAATCTGCAATGCGTTGTGGACAGAATTTTTAATTTTTCTATGAATGTTATTTGTATAATTTATAATTATGCTACTAATTCGTTATTAATTGAGACAAAATGTTAAGGTAGACACTACGGATAAGCAGCCATGTGGCATGTTTGCAGGAACACCATTTTTTACAAAACATTTATTAGCGAAGAATTATAATTAAATAAACGCAAAAAGCAAAAGCTTTTTTAGTACCTTGTTAAATATCCTATTTATATATTAACATTTATATAAAATGTTTCTCACAAATTATTAACAAGTTTTATAAATTGCTTCACTTTTGAGGGATAAAGCAAGAAAACTCATATGGTTTTGAGGAAGTTTATAAATAACGTCTAGGAATTCAATATTGGATATCTTGAAAGCAAGTTTATTGATGTTTGTTAGGCGGTTAACCAGTGTTCACGTTTACTTGACCCATGACTCCTGCTCACTAGCAGTAATAATACGGCCCGCAGTATACCCGCAATATACGGAGACCAATAGAGCGGAATATGAACTCCAGTAGAACTTCCCGGAGATAATTTGCTTTTATAGCTAAAGGTGGTATTCGCGGTAAGAAACGTTCGAAGATGGAACCGAGGAGGTGGTTCTATTATAAATGGTAACGGTAATCCAGCATACAAAGAAACAAAAAAGCTGTGAACAACTATTTTTTTTATAAATAAGCAGCATAATATTGAATCATTGAATAAAAAGATATTATTAACAAATCTCAATGAAATTTATGATGAGTAATAAAAATATAATGGTCGCAACTGGGAAATAAACCCAGATCCTCTAACTTACCGGGACAACACTCTACTAATTGAACTACTGAGACCAGGTTGTTTTGCGTAAGCAAATTCTAGAGCTATCTAACTACTTGGTTTCACGGCATTGGTGACTGTTTTGAGGTGAAGGTTATAGGGTCACAAGAGGAGAGAAGGGTTCGAAATGTATCATGTTCCTGACATTCCGATCTGGTTACTGACAGGGAAAATCATTTTTCATTCGAGATATTTCTCAAATTCGTTAAATAATTTTAAAAACTGACAAAATTACCTATAAATATAATAAATATGTAAGTATAACATCATAATAACGACCCCTTTTCAGCAGACATGATATTTTTGTTAGATGAACGTGTATACTGTTGCAAGGATTTCAGAATAATATTTCCCAGCTCCCAGTATGCGCTCTCAAAGCAACATTGCTTATAAGTGCTCATAAACTATGAATACATGTGCCTGGCAATTACTTAGATATGGGAGCATTAAGGGCAGAGTGTATGTGTATCTCATCTCAGCATGAAATCTGAATTCACATTAATGTCTCAACGTGCAGTGGTTGTTAGCTAACTGTTAGCCCCGAAATATCTTAAAAATATATTTTTAAAACATTTATTAAAATTTGAAGCCACTAGGTTTGCAAAAACACAAAAACTAAAAAAGACCGTTTACATAGCAGCCACATCAGATCATAATAATAATAATAATAATAATAATACTTGGATGACTTGTATAGCGCCGTTTTTGTGCAAAAACACCTCAAGGGCGCTGTACAAACTTATAATACATTTGTACAGTGGTCTATGTTATTACTTAACTATTTATGGAGAAAATATACAGTTCAATACTTACCTGATAGGTCACTTGAGATTAACACTTAATTAACATTATCTAATTGTTTATTGGCGAAATTTAGATACAGGATTTAGGACTTAATTGAAAAATTGAATATAACTGGACTTTCTCTTAGGATTGGTATATTTAATTTAAGGATACGACAGCTTAAAAAGGTAAGTTTTTAATTTAGACCTGAATTCTGTTGGACTTGTTATGGATCTTAGTTCCGGAGGGAGTTTATTCCAAGCCTTCGGCCCAGATACTCCGAAAGCGCGATCACCAAACTTAGTATTTGGCTTGCGCATAGGTTCTATCAGTCTGCCTACAGCTGCTGATGTTGCTGATCTAAGCGTTGACTGCCTCAGACCAGTGTTTTCCGGGAAGCATAGTTCAGAGATGTAGGGTGGGGCCATTTCATTGATGGATTTAAACACCATCCAGCACAGTTTGTACTGGATTCTTTCAGGGCACTTGAGCCAGTGAAGGTTACGAAGGTGTTCTGAAATGTGCGAATATTTTGAAACCCCGGTTATGAGCCGTGCTGCTGCATTAAACACTGATTGAAGTTTGTCAATTTGATATTTTGGAAGGCTGGCATAAATGCCGTTGCAGTAATCGAGACGTGAGACTACGTAAGAGTTGATAAGTAGTTTTGTTGCTTCTGAAGGAAGGTTTCTTCGGACAGACTTGAGTTGTCTTAGGTGAAAAAAACCGGTGCTCACAGTCCTATTTATTTGACTTTTAAACGAAAAGTCTGAATCTAAATTGACACCGAGAAGTTTGACTGTTGTTTTTGGGATGATATCGCTGCCGGAAATAGTAATAGGTGAATTGTCTATGAAATGTTGACGTTTGTTTGTGGCTACCCAGAGAAACTCAGTCTTAGATGGATTGAGCTTCAGCTTGTTTGAAGACATCCAACGAGTTATTGCTTCTAGACATTCAGTTATACGGATTTTGAGACTATTGATATCATTTGGAGCGCAGTAAAAATAAACTTGCTGATCGTCAGCGTAGCAGTGAGACAAGAGATCAAATGACTCGATTATTTTGGCGACATCATTTGTAAAAAGGATGAAGAGAAGTGGACCCAAAACGGATCCCTGGGGTACCCCTGAAGATAGTGTTGCGAAGTTGGACAATTTATTTCCAACCCTCACGGCTTGTAAGCGATTGGATAAATAGGATACCAGCCAATTTTTTATGTCGGAATTCAAACCAAATGTTTCCTCTAATCTCCTAATGAGGAATTCATGATCAATCGTGTCAAACGCTGCACTCATGTCTAGGAGTGAGATAAGTGATAACTTACCTGACTCTACGGCCAGAGTTATGTCTGATAGCATACGAAGTAGTCCGGTTTCAGTTGAGTGGAACTTTCTGTACGCAGATTGACGTTTTGCGAATATTTTATTTGAATTCAAGTGACTGGTTATTTGCGCGGCAGCAATTTTCTCCAGGATTTTTGAAATAAATGGTAAGTTTGAAACGGGCCGATAATTACCTAAGTTATCGGCGTCTAGTTTTGAATTTTTCAGGATTGGTGTAACTACAGCTGACTTGAGTGGTTCAGGAAAGTCACCCGTGCTAAGTGATTTATTAAAAACGTGAACTAGGAATGGAGCTAAAACAGTAGAACATTGTTTTAATAACCATGTCGGTATGGGATCAAGACTGCACTGTTTATTAGGCGAGCTTGAAATAATTTTTATTACTTCTTCCAGCGTTGTGGGTTTGAAGGAAGACAAAATTCCTTTAGAATTTAAAGTGAATATTGGCGGAGAGGCGTGAGATGCGGAAGCACGAATGGATTCAATTTTTTCCCGAAAAAAAATTGAGAAAGCTTCCGGGGTAATATCTATTTTCGTTGGAACAGTGACTTCGGAAATTACTGTCTTTATTGAGTTCCAAAGACGTCGCGGGTCGGTTCGCTCAGAGTTAATCTTTTCTTTCCAATAGTCTGATCTTTTGGAATTAATTTTACACGTATACTGTTTTTGAGAAAGGATCCACTCGTCTCTTGTAGTTACAGAAGAGTTTTTCCTATAGGTCCTCTCTAATTTCCGCATAAGTCTCTTCTGGTTTCGACATTCATCGTCAAACCAGCCGTCAGACTTTCGAACTTTCCGTGTTTTTGATGATGTCGGGGCATATTTATCTAACAGACATGAAAGTGTTTTATTATATGTCTTGACAAGTTCGGTAGGGGTCTTTGTTTCCCAAACATTGGGTGTACATAAGAGAGAGGTCTGTAACTCTTCCAGAAAATCGCTAAAGCAAAATTTACGCCATTCCCTTGATACAATTGTTTTATATGGTACTTTAGGCGGGTTAAAATCAATATCAGTGCAAACGAGCCGATGGTCTGACAGTCCTATATCACGAATATCTGCTGAAAGCGGTGGATCACTGTTCTTTGAAATTAGTACATCTAATGTACCACCAGCATCATGAGTTGGGACGTCGACCCATTGGTGGCATCCAAAGCTGGCTAATAGATCTAAGAATTTAACAGTGTTTGGTGATGTCACGCGCTCGAGACGAATATTAATGTCGCCTGTAATAATGAGTGTGTCGGAGAGTCCTACTGAAACTTCCAAAAACTGTGAAAACTCATTATAAAATTCGACAGAGATTGGTTTCGATCCGGGCCTATAAAGGGTGCACAACATGAACGACGTTCCTGAAGAAGAAACCCTGCATCCAATATACTCAAACGTGTTAAATGTACCGAGAGCTACTTTGTTTAGCCGTAATCCTGGTCGGGCTATTATCGCGACACCCCCGTGATTCACGTGTGAGATATTGTTTGAGGGTAGGTCCCTACTAGGTCGGGCTTCTTCAAGAACCACATACCCTAAAGCTCGGAGTCTCTTAATTGAGTACGAATCACTGTTCTCGTGCCAAGTTTCTGTGACAGTAAGGATATGGAGTTTTTGGTCTCTGAAAATATCGTCCACCACCTCTAGTTTGTTGTTAAGGGATCGAGCATTCCAGGAACCAATCGCAAGCTGTCTGCTCCTATAGTTGGCATGTCGTTCTAATCTAATTTCATTTAAGTTGTTGTGGAATTTATCAGAATCGCGGAGGGCTTTAGACGGTAGGTAATTCCGTTTGTCGATCGGTTCGACTACTTGAACATCCTGTACTGACGGAGACTTATTGTTATTTTCATTACCATTGTTATTATTAATAATTTTTGGAACGTATTGTTCCTCCCTGCAAAAATATTTTGTTTTTTGTCCACCGCGACACCCCCTGTATCTAAATTTCACATTCGGATCACGGACTGGATTGTATATGGTTTCTTTTGCAGTCACTGAAGGGTTCAACACACTATCACTTTTAAAACTTAGGAGTGTAGCCCGATCACTTACAGCAGGAGTGTTTTCGGCCTGTGCTGCATCACAAAGTATTGTGTCATATTGTTCCTTTCTGATGCACAGTGTATGTTTTTTATGATAGCGTCCAGCACGGCAACCACGAAATCTAATTTTACGAGTAGTATAATTATCGCGTCCAAGGTCATATAATGATATTTTTGCGGCTAATTTAGGGTCCAAAAAAACACTTTCACTTTTGAGATGTAGTAGTGTCGCCCTGTCGTATCGGATATTGTTTACAGTCACCATGGTTCAAAGAATACCCATTATAAATCACTTGACGCATTTACACTTGACACGATTGCTCGCTTGTCTTTCACACTGCACATGTGTTCAATTCTTTCGACCGATTTTACCGATGCTGCAGCGTTATTATGCACTTCTGGAACAACGTGGCAGATTTGAACTTAAAATATTTGAAATTTTGTATTAAAACTTGAGTTAATCTCGAATCAGCGACATTAAAATTATTTTATTTTTATACATCTAACTTAAAAATTATTGCGGTTATTTTACACTTTATCTACACCGAAAAAATTGAGAACTTCCCAAGATTTTTCAAAATAAACGCGGAGCGCTTAAAAAAGCAGCCGGCCGCCCCTAGAGCGCCTCTCCTGGATGAATATCTCATAAATATTTATAGTATATACATTTTGTTTTTCGATTGATACTTTGGAGATCTGGTAGTGAGACAAATGAAAGATGGTAAGGTTGTGATGTCACAGTGTTTATTTGAGTCAGTAGCGCAATTGTGTGACATAACTCCGAACCGATGACGATGATACCAGGTATAAGCGGCGGTGACGGCGGTGGAGTGGTCGAGGCGGTAAAATCAGTGGGTCGAAACCGCGTTGCTGGAGACCGGACTTGAGGATGTATTCAGCAGTGGGGATGACGTGGAGTCTTTCGGGTACTCCAGTGTGAAACAAGGTAGCCGAAGGTATGACGGAACTGGTCAGCAGATACGCAGACTGGCGAAGGTGTCCCAGGGTCTAGGCGCGTGAGAACCGCAAGCCACGGATGATATCCGGGCCAGGGCGCTGATGTAATCCCGAGGAGTCCATAGTAATCCGTAGCCTCTCTTAAATGTCCGTGTAGAGCCGGGCGTAGGTGAGTATGTCTGTTTACGCGCCCGTTTTATAGCGCCCGGTGTGTCGAGAATCTTCAGGCGTGTAGGTATGTGCCGAATGCTATCGTCGTCGCGTCGTATCTAGAGAGTTCTAGCCAGGATGCGTTTGCACGGGCAAAGGTTCCCAAATATTCTAGTAGCATCGCTACATAAATCATCCGTCGCTTTATCGTTTATCATGGCGTTTTTTAAACAAGGTGTACAACTGAAAATTGGAGAACACACAGACATGCTAGATTAAAAATTGCTTCTGAAAACTATACGAGTTTTATTTTCAAGCTTCGTCAATGAAGTAGGCATTTTTTATTAGTTTCAATGGCAATGTTTGTACATGATATAGGTATAAAGTAAGTATAAATAATATAAGTATAAATTCTTTTTTTTTCACAGTCCTCCTCACTAGGGTTTCTTGTTTTGAGGCGGCATGTAATTTTTTAAACTTTTGTATTCAGTTTCAAGTTGTCTTTATAAAGTTTGTAAGTTGATTATCATTTTGTTCTTTTTCCATGTTTTTACTTTTGTTTTAAATATATAAATTTCCGTTATTTTTTGTTTGATTTGGCAGAGCATTGTATAATTTCGTAGCATAGAATTTAATATTTCTCTATCCAAAAGATGTATTCAAACTAGGAGTAACCAGTATATTTTGCTTATTACTCTGGTATTTATATTGGGCAGTGGAGTATTCAGATATGATTTTCTTAGTTTAAATAATATATTTTTTGAATAATATTTCTTCTGTCAGAGTTTTAACCGGAACTTTTAGAATTGTCTTTAGTACTCCCTTTGGGCTATGTTGTGCCGCTGTGCGAGTGCTCAAGACATACCCCCAACTAGCATATTTTGTAAGAAGGCAAAAAACAAAGAAACGCGAAATCTTTTTTGAATTTTTTCATTCCAATGCTGCCCATGGAGGATGCACAGAAAGCGTCAGATACCATGATATTAATTACCCAACCTCGTAAATCCGTGAGTGGTAGAAGGACCGCATGGTAGTTTAATTTCAGAGGATATAAACGGAGTACAATCTATCGGTGTTTGAAAGTAAGGTATTGTTGCAAAATTGATTTCAAATTACCTGCAAAGTTTTTAATCTAGTGCGAGACAAAAAATAAAAATTATATTCTTACATACAAACAGTCTGATTGCGACATAGCTTGTTCTATTTTTTTTAAAGAAATTGCATGCTCTTTTTTTAAATTTACCTCACACAGGAGGCAATGAGGTAAATAATTTCCTTTGGGCCTATTTTATCTTGGGGGTCGCTGTGTGGGGGGTCATTTTAAAGAAAAGAAGGAGAGGAGATTCTAGGAAGATAAAAGGTATGAGGGGTGGGTAGGAATCCAGAGATCAGTGTGTTTAGGAGAGATGGACGTATGAATCTATTCGTCCCGCTGCAGTGTAAGGCAATGGGTCAAGAGAGAGCAGTTGGAATGGTTAAAGAATATCCCCAAATCTGCCTCTGGAATAAAAATGGTAAATAAATCTGGGAAATAAAGAGTCAAATAAACTATTATTTTACCATACTGATTAAATAAAAAATGGTCTATAGCTAATGAATATAAGTTTGATCTGCGGGTTCATATTATATCTACTTTCAAGCTTTTAAATTATCCTAAAATCCTCATGTAACAGTTGGCAACTCCTGGCCTCAGTGGGATGGTGCTCGGCTAATTTGAATTTCGCTCATCACGCCGGTGATAATAATTATAAAATGAATGCTGTATGCGGCAGAGGTAATCAAGTGTCACGGCGCGATACAGGCTCCAGATCCAGCGCTGTGCATGTGATACAATCATTGTAATGTGATAACAACCTTGCGCATGCTGATATTCTGCTGACGTCCTGCCAGTTAGGGGCTGGTATAACTCATCTACGGATTAGGATATTTATGAATATGATTTAAATAGATATGAGATGAGTGGAGTGGTCTTCGCAATGTAATCAGATATCCCTTACAGATGCAAAATGCTTTCAAAAATGAGAAAACCGACGCTTTCGTGGATAATTTCGGTATGCGCAAGCAGAGCAGGGTTCAATTATTATGTGCAATTGAATCTTTTTTATTTTATTCATTTATTATTTCACAATTAATTTATTATAATTAATATATAACATATTTTTATTTTTATATTAAAATTAATATAAAATATAATCATGTTTTTAGTTTTATTTCATGTACCTATGATTCATACTTAAATACTTATGTTTCCATAAAATAGTATTTTTTTGTTCTTTTAAGTTATTTTTATTATTATTTCATGTATGATACATTCTTGCATACTTATGTTTCTATTAAATAGTATTTTTTAGTTCTTTTATGTTATTTTTATAATTATTTCATGTATAACTACCACAACACGGGCATTAGCCTAGTATGGTAGTTAAACAAATGTCAAAAAATGTAACATGTAAACATTTATTAAATAATAAAATAAAAAATATATGTACTTACTATTTTTGCGTCAAGTTCCAGAGTTGAAGTTATTCTCAGTATTGCCCTGATGAAATACCACAATTAAAATTATAAAGTTGCTTGAAATGGCTTTAGCTTGATTTGGTGACCATATCTGAATAGCCAGGTACTTCTTAAAATTTCTATCTCCACCTCCGTCCCCTCCCCAATCCCATCAGCCTCACTCCGATCGGTGATGCTTACGTCTGGCTACAAACGGCTTAGAACAGTTGCGACTCTTATGGCGTAATCACATTAATAATATTTTTTTGCAATGAACCTGAAAAAAGCATTGATTTTGAGTGAAATTGGACAATTCGTTTGAATGAAAAAAAAAATTTTTTGAAAAAACTTTTTTCACTTAGTTAACTAGAATTATAATTCTATTACATTGTGCTACAGTACGATGTTATTCACTTTCAATGTGTGTTATAGTATATGTCTTATTTTTGAATGTGTGTTATCTGTGTGCTATATTGTCTTGTACTTTTGAATGTACGTTATCGTATTGTCATTCAAAGTGTTAGTGTACTTGGGACGCTTTAGTGAGTTCTATGATTGTATGTAAGAGTCTGTTATTTATTTTATATAACGGGAGACTTATATTGTATTATAATTGTATATTGAGATAGAACCTGCAGACAAGCAGCCATGGGGCAGCTTCGTGGGACTATCCATACATTGTCTAAAAAAAAAAAAAAAAATGTAAAATTTTCAGTCAATAAAGAAAAAAAAAATAAAAAATAAAAAATAAATGTCCAATTTCACTCAAAATCAAAGCTTTTTCAGGTTCATTGCAAAAAAATATTATTAATGTGATTAGGCCATAAGAGTCCCAACTGTTCTAAGCCGTTTGTAGCCAGACGTAAGCATCACCGATGAATTTCCTATCTGAAAGGAAATAAAGAAATTCTTTTAAAAGTAGAAGGTCCGATAGTTGCAATGAAATTTACCCAATTGAGAAACATAGAATTCATCTTCAACATTAAATTTGTAGACGATGGATAATGTTAGTCACACAATCTTCCTAACATGCTTTCCATTGATATACTTATTGTAACAAATAAATGACCAGCTCAGGCACGGAGGCTCCATCGAAGCCAAAGTCAAGTTAGTCCTACAGAAGCCGAGTGTACTGTACAGGGCCCGCGGATACTTTAATAGTACACAACTGCTGACCGTGTACAAATTGCAAGTGCGCTCTTCTGCTGAATTTGGAAGCCACCTCTGGTTTGGAGCCCCAAAATGGAAAAAAAAACCTTGAATCTGTGCAGAAACGGGCGGTCCGTTTGAAAGATTCCCCTATCTTAACAAGCAGGCGTCAGGTAGGAATGCTGTCCTTGTTCTACCGGTATTACAATGGAAGATGATTTAAGGAAATAGCATCATTGATCTTTTTGGCAGCTGTGCATAATCGGTAAACACGCCAATCACGCCCCCAATATATGTACACGGTTGACATTTTTCACATGTGAACGTATCGCTTCTACGACTCGTTCTTGTGCTCAACAGTACGGCTGTGGAACGATCTGTCGGCCTCTGTACTTCCTACCTCCAACAATATGGGTCTTGAAGAGACCCATGTTGTCACTCGTTCCTCTCCTGAAAAAGACCCTCCATAAACATCCCCACATTCGGCTATTGAACGACGTGCTGGCTTTTGTGTTTCCTACCTCTGGCAATCAGGATCATCACTGCGGCCTTAGAAATATGTCCTGATGTTTCTCTGTTTGATTTTGTAAGAAAAAAAAACATTTTAGTAAGTTTTCCATGCAATTTCTATATTGTTTTATTCACTTTCTGAACAACTGATGACTACTACTCGAAGTGCTCCAATCACACCAAAGCTTTCATAGACTGCACCATAATTTTGATTAAACATTAAACAGGGGAGTAGTATGTAACGTCATCATTACAAAAATATTTATTACGTCTCTAGCAAGTATTGCTGCAAATAATATTGTGAACAATACATACAAAAAATTAATTTAATGATTTTTTTATTTAATATTATTTGTGCACGATGTAAATGGGATTGTGAAACAATATTACTGATTTGGATTATGTTGGGGATTTTGTAATTAACGATAATATTTTTAATAGCTTTTACAGTCAACTTCAACAATTTTACTAAGAAACCACATAATTATAGATACGAGTAGTTTTTAAGTAACAGCTTCAGTGGTTGTGACTTTTACTTTAATAATGATGGATATTTGTCGAGACTTTTCAAAGTTTATAAATAAAGAAATATTCATATCGATAAAATATTTGCTGCGGTTTGAAAGTGATTTTACACATTACAAACAAGGTTTTTTTTTATATATTTACTAAGCGTGGCGAAGCTTTGTTTCACTCTAGACGTATTTCGTCTGTCTGTAAATTTGTTGTACGTTCCGTTTCTGGTTCAAGATGGTGGTCGTTTTAATGGATCAGTAAAGATTTACATTTAAATGTGAAATAGTCATGTTTACTTGGACACTTTTATTCGCATTTTTTTCAAAATTATTGTACCTTCTTGCCTAAAGACAGTTAAAAAAAGTATTGATATTGAGATATCGTCACGTTTCCATAGACAAATTACATAATTCTTTATTTCTAAAAAAAGTTACATAAAATATAAATATATGATTTATAAATTGTAGGTAGGTAGGTATTTAAGTACCCACTTACAAATTTAATCTAAATAAAAGAAAGCCGACGTAGCGTAGTGGTTAGAGTAGCTGACTGGCAATCAGAAGGCTGTAGGTTCAAATCCCGTCGACGGCATTTATTATTTTTCCGGAGATTTTCCAATTTTTTAAATGTTTTTAAAAAAAAATAAATTATTAAGTTATTTTAGATACATGTATATAGCAAAAATGACAAATTAAAATAATTGCAATAATTGTATGAGTATATTAAAAATAAGTACAAGTGTTCTTTATGAATTGTCGATATTAGTTCCTTGCTAGGAAGATTGCCCGTTCTAAGGAACCAAATGCTGTTAAAATGCTAAAAATCTATGCTGTAAAATTAAAGTGTTGTTTTTTTTAATCAAAATTGAATGTACATTAAGTATTTAATAAATGAGATGTTAATAGGTAATCATGTAAAAATTTAAGTGACATTATTCAATAGTTTTTCAGACTCCACCCTCCCCAAGCAAATCAACCATTTAGTTATTATTGAACCGATGTAGGACATTTTGCATGTTTTAATATTTAATTCTTTAGGTATGGGTATTTCAGGCAAATAATTATTGTTTATAATAATTTGTTAGTTGTCGCTCTAGGGACTTGAATAAGAATATTCTGTCATAGCTCCTTATCGCTAATTTGTTCTGTCTGCAAGGTTTCACGAGAAACATAAAAATTCAACTTCGTGTAAGTGCCACTAATTCAACGCAGGTCGCCTTTCTGATTTTAAGACGAAAATGATATGAAATGTTCACCGTAAGGCCTGCATACAAAAGACTCTCAATATCCTGTAAGCAGCTTTTCTCCTTTAGGGGAAGATTCCGCATTAATTTAAAGCTCTGATTACTTCAGCACCTGTGGCGGACTTCAAAACGATACCTTTCTACCACCAAGTAAAATCATCCACTCAACAAAATGCGTACTCCTGAAATAAATAAAAAAATCGGTGGTTGTGGTCCAGAAGTGGACCTTTTGACGTGGTGGCATGGAATATCTTGTTAGTTGCCTGGCTCTAGTGCTAATGTCGCTGATAGACCAAGTTTTGTAATATATCCTGTAAACTTGACGAGACTGTAAAAAGTTTGTAGTCTACGCTTTGATTCTCAACCGTTTTTTTTATATTATTTAAGTTTCTTCGGAAACGTATACAAATTTTAATGAACATTATCAATATCTATTAAAAACTAAACCAATAACGTTTCCTCTGAAGAATTTTAATTTTAAGCAGAAAGCAGAACTTCTTTTAATGGTCGACTATAGCGTTATAAAATTAGATGTTGGACTGGCTGAAATTTATAGGTTAACCCAACATCAGAATTTTACCTAGACTTTGAAAGTCTGACAAGCTGTCATATTGTTTGTCCTATTTTTTAATAAGAAAAAAATGTTAAATAACTAACTACTGTTGAGATGTTGGATGAGGTCGAAAACCGTCGTAATATACTCGTAGTAATTTAAGGGTGTTAAAAAAGAAGGAGTAAGTAAGGGTTGATCTAATCAACGTAAAATACATTTTGTGTGAACAAACTATGTTAACCAAACTTTTTCATTTTTCAGAGTAGCATATAATACACCAAACTGGACTAATCTATTAAAAAAAATATATATATATAAATATATCTTTGTGTTCAACAGTTTGTTCACTTTTTTCATAGAGTCTGCTGGATAATTTGTTTACTTATTCTGTTTAGATTTAATTGTAAAGGGAAATATCAGCTCTTCTTTATCCCACGTCTCGTCAGATTGGTGGCAACCGACATCGCATTAGTCAGGTACACGTGACGTGTTGCCTCAGGAATGACTCAGATTTCTTCATATATTATTCAGGTTACTTGGCAAACTTAGCTAAGCGAATGGTATTCAGATTACTGAGCGAAATATGACTTGCTAGCACCTTGTTCATTAAAACTCATCTGTGTAATTATAATAAGCGGTTGCCCCAGTCTGCGTTACTATTTCAATTTGGTTGATTAAAGCTTCAATGACAAAGACAAGGTTAATATAAAGTTTTGATTGATATATTATTGACTATGTAAGTTAATTAATAAAATCAAGGCCCTGTTGTTAAACAGAAATTCACGTGTGACAAAGTCATCAAATGGCCATTCTGCGCCATTTTTATATTTTTTTAAATATTTCTATATTTGAAAGGACACCGTTAAACGTTCATTCTCGGTGCATTTCAGCTTTCTATCAAATTGTAATAAATTGACAAGCTTAGCAACAAGATGGCGGTCCGTTTTCATTGATCAAAATTTGTTCAAAAGCTGAAACCAACTTAACGGAAAAGAAACGGTGCTGAATGACCATTTGATGACAATGTTACATTTTAATTTTTGTGAAACAAAACGTCCTGAGAGTATCAAGAGGCCACACGTGACAGCTTTAAATATTCCAGGATATGTTATATTGCGGTTGTCTCTGTATGCCACTATTATAGCATTCAGCCTAAGTTTAAACCAAAAATAGTCCGTATTTAATACAATTTATACTAATCTGTCTAATGAAGCGACGGAGTAAGTGCGATTGCAAAACGAATTACTACAAGTATTTGCTATGCGGATTATTAATTAGGTGTGTAGGTACAACAATTACCGGCAATTTTCAAAAGAATAATTTCACCATTAATGCTATACAAATGAAATGTGTTTCACGGTGTTAAATAGTGAACTTCATTAAAAGTCCACCAATAAGTTCATATTATTAAGCACTTCTATACTTTTCACGTAGTCAGTTACACAAAGTACTTACTACGCTCAACAATGTTTTAAAAATATTTATTTCACCCTTGGACATCCCCAAAGTAAGAAGAACAATGTAAACATTGCATTTAATCCCATTAGTTAGAGAAAACTTTGAATTAAACAATTGTTAATGATATCTGTTGGGATAATAACACATACAAAAGGATCACTTGTTGTCTTAACTCCGATAATGTTGCAGATTTTGTTGGAATAATAAAACCAGTATTTCATAAATACACTCTACTAAAGCGTAATATTAAAATGCTTGAAACACTTGAAAAAATCGTATCGGATTGGTTTAAATTACAAAATGACCCTTATCAAGTGCCATGAGATTTACAACGCAGAGATTAAAAATAATACCAGTTAATCAGTGGTGAAGTCGTACGACCATTATTCCAGGAAATGGTCATTCATCCGGCTATTCGGAGAAAACTTATTTTTTTGACATTGATATCAACGCTTTTATTCGTCGAAAATTAAAAACACTATTGTTAAAAATTATATTCATGAATAAAACCAATCACAAAAACTTCATTTATGCCATTTTCAGCAATGAATTAATACAAATATGTAAAATATTGCAGTCCCGTTTTGTTCAACTAGATATTTATGGATATTAAATGAAATTTTTTGATATTTTTAGACATTTGTGGATATTTGTGGATTTTCGAGTATAATAACTGAATTGTAATTGACATAAATAATTAGCTCTTCAAAATGATTTATTTTTAATACCTTCTTAAACATACATTTTTAATGAGAATGGCAAGTTTTTATTTTTTATCTACCTACGTTCCCTTGTAACGGTCGCGTCGGCTAAATTGCTTTTGCTTACACTGCGATTACCATAAATATAAGAAAGATCGTAAATTGTGTCTCGCAAACCAATGTGTGGCTCTTTGGCTACTGATTAATGTTTTGATTTTATTTTACTAATTATTAATAATATATAGTGGTACGCCACTACTTGATTCGAACGGCATTCTAGAAGCTTCGGCTTTTTCCAAACAAGCTTCTTGGATGTTCTTTTATTCTTTTTAATTTTGTTTTTGCAATATTTACATAGCAACCAAATGTTCGAGAAGTTTCTTCACCTTATAAAAGCGGCAGCTTGAAGGAACTCGTCAGTCGAGTCAGTCAGTCAGTCATTGTCAAAAAAGTGACAGCGTGAAGAAAGCAGTTAGTCGAGTATTATGAACCTGACACAAAACCTCGACTTAGAGTCGTTACTGGATGACCTCCGCACCAAAAACCCACCTCTGTCAGTCATTCGAGCTTTCATTACCACTCTCCCACCAGCCACCACAGCCACGACCTCGCTTTCGACCACCACACCATCACCCAGGCTCCCGACTACTAACTACACTCCTCGGCTCCTGTCTCCAATAATGTCGCCCGTAAAGGCCCCCGCCCCGCCGCAAACCAAGCTTGCTCCCAAGACCCAGCTCAACTTCACCACCATACTCCAACCGACCACTACCGCACAAATCCACGCCCCCCAGCCCACGGAAGATTTCCCTCCGCTGAACGGTGAATGGAGTGCCCCTACCCGGAAGAAAAGGAGGGCCCCCGCCTCCTCCCCCCGCACCCCTTCACCGATACCAACCCATAACAGCTTCACCATCCTGACCACCCCGGACTCCGACCCAACTGAAACCATCATCACCGACGTACCAGCTACCGCTGGCCCCTTCACCACCCCCACCGGACACTCTCACCGCCCGGCAAAAATCCCGCCCATTCTAATAAAATCGGAAATAAACTGGAACGCCCTCCGTACAAAACTGATGGCGGCGGGGGTAAACATCGCCCATGCCAAGGTCACCCCCCACGGCATCGCACTCACCACCTACAACTCTTCCAGTTTCCGTCTTGCTACAAAGATGCTTGATGAGCAGCTGACCCCCTTCCACACTTTCGAGTTGTCCGAAGACAAAACGACAAAGACAGTTCTCCGTGGCATCCCTACATTAATCACCACCGAAGAAATCAGAGAGGAGCTGGAAACCCTACACCTCCCGGTGATTTCAGTAACAAGAATGCGAGCTGGACCCGACCGCACCGACGTACCAATGGTGCACGGAGAAACAGGGAGGCAGATCTTCCAACTTATCTCCATATTCCACCTTATCATAAAGGTGGAATTCCTCGATCAGAAATCTGCCCCCTCCCAATGCCACCGATGCCAGTTCTTCCAACACTCCTCGAAAGGCTGCCACCTCTCCCCCCCGCTGCGTCAAATGCGCGGGGCCTCACTTCACCGCTGAATGCCTGAAGCAGAGGGAAGACGGCCCCAGCAAATGCGCCAACTGCTCCGGACCCCACACCGCCAACTACTTTCTCTGCCCAAAGCGACTAGCACCATCTGCCCTCCGAACAAACTCACGTGCGCAGGTACCCTCCCAAACCATCTTCTCCTCCCGCCCCTCTGACCCAACCATCTCCTACGCCAGGGCCTCAAACCCGAGCGCCCCCACAACCCTTACCGCCCCCCATACCGCCTCCTCACAACCACCGCCCCCCTTATCACCCCCCTACCGCCCCCCTCTCTACCGCCCCCCCTTCAGTTTTTTTTTTTATTTTTTATCGCCAAAATAAATTTCTTCAAGATCAGAGCACTCTTCTTCGATCTCCTCCCAAAGTTCATGTCGGCGGGATCACCGTCCGACTAAATCACCATCCTTCTAGCAGCAGTCCCCCAAATCTTTGGTCTTTTCTCCAACTAAAATGGCTAGCTCGACTACCCTGCCCTCCGCGCTACGCATTGCATTCTGGAATTCAAACGGTATCGGAAATAAACTCCCAGAGCTTCGTCTGTTCACCAACACTCACAAATTGGACATTTTATTAATCAACGAAACTCACCTCACCCCCGCTCACACATTAACAACTCTCGAATGCACCACCATAACCATATACACGAAACACTCCGGCCCGCTGAGACTTAGCTCGATTTACAACCCCCCCCAGCAGTGGCTACGGGAGTCGGATCTCGAGCTACTTCTTGGCGGCTACATACCTACTATCCTAGCGGGAGACTTTAACGCAAAGCACCCCGCCTGGAATAGTAGAGTCACCAACCCCAACGGCCTCTTTTTACACAAATTTCTCGATACCCATCCAGACACCATAGCCGTCGCCCCCATGGACCCCATCCATTTCTCCGACCTAGGCTACACCCCCGACGTACTCGACATAGCTCTATTCTAGAAATCATCCTGGAATTACTGTATTGAATCCATCACCGACCTCAGCTCTGACCACAACCCCGTGTTGTTAACCGTCCAACGCTTCGCCCCCACGCCACCACCTACAATGAAAACCAAAACTGATTGGACATACTTTTCGCACAGAGTCGGTGAAAAAACCCAAATAAATTCATCCATCCAAAACACCGCGGACCTGGACCTCGCGGTTGACGAACTCACCGAAACCATCTCCTCAGCAATATCCGAAGCCTCAAAATCTCACCTTATGAAAAGCCCCCCCCACTCCAAGATTCTCTCCCCTCTCCAATAAAATCACTCATCCAAACAAAAAACTCCCTTCGTCGCGAATGGTACAAATATCAAAACCCCAAAATCAAAACGGTCATCAACCGCCTTCAAGCCCAAATTAAAAAAGCACTAACAGAGCACTCCAATTCAACCTGGAACAACAAGCTACAAAGCATCAACCTACAAGATGGTTCCTTATGGAAACTTGCAAAAGCCCTTCAAACCACCCCCACACCAAACCACCCCATCCAAACCTCATCCGGGCTTGTCTTCGATGACCCGGACAAAGCTGAGGCGTTCGCAGATAGCCTAGAAAAACAATTTAGCCCCAGCCTCAAACACGCCGACCCCATACACATTACTAACGTCAACCGCAAAGTAAACTCAATCTTCAACACCCTCCCCTCCACCAACATTCATTTCACCACACCCGCAGAAGTTCGCCGAACTATAAAAAGTCGGAAGAACAAAAAAGCTCCAGGTCCCGACGGCATCACAAATTTCGCACTAAAAGTCCTCCCCCGCAAAAAAAATCTGGCTCTAGTAAACCTCTTCAACACCGCCCTTCGACTGCGCCACTTCCCCAAAAGCTGGAAGCATGCCCACTTCATCGTTTTAGCCAAACCCGGCAAAGACCGGCTCCAGTGCGAAAACCACCGTCCAATCAGCCTCCTCTCCAACATTGGAAAAATCTTCGAACAAATCCACCTCACCAGGCTCCTCAAGCATATACATGGAGTTTCTACACTTCCCGACGAGCAACACGGCTTCAGAGCTTAACATTCCACCCTTCATCAACTCCTAAGAGTCACCGAACTCATTCTCGGCGGCTTCAACTCCCAGCGGTCAACTGGCACCATATTCCTGGACATAGCCAAAGCTTTCGACAAAGTATGGCTTAACGGCCTACTTTTCAAACTCCACGACACAGGGATCGATCCCCAGCTACTTGGGACCCTAAAATCTTTCCTACACCGCCGCACCTTCCAAGTGAAGTACGGCAGCGCCCTCTCCACCACTCGCTTCATGACAGCAGGCGTCCCCCAAGGATCCCTGCTGTCCCTCACCCTCTTCAATATCTACACACACGATATTCCCCTTCCAGAAAATTCAACCCCCCACTCCAAAAATGCCGACAACACGGCCCTTCTGGCGCAATACAGTTCTCCCAGGATGATAACCGACTCCAACAAGACATCAACAAACTCCAAGACTGGTATGACAAGTGGCGCATCGATGTGAACCCCTCCAAAAGTGTAGCGGTTTTCTTCTCCCATAGAAAGAACCGTTGCACCCCTTGGAGGGCTGTAACTCTTCACGGCGAAGTCATACCATGGCACAACACCGCCAAATATCTTGGAGTGACCCTTGACAAAAAACTTTCCTGGACCGCCCACATTTCAGAAACGCTTAACAAGGCCAGAAAAACCTCTAGTGCCCTCTACCCCCTCCTTCATGCAAACTCAAAAACCTCTCTTTACAATAAACTCACCATCTACCGCGCTAAAATCAGACCTATCATTACCTACGCCTCCGCCATCTGGGCCACGGGGAACACCAAACGTCGGGAACAATTCCAAAATGCAACGCTCAGACGATACACCAAAAGTCCATGGTTTGTCAGAAACTCGATAATAAATTCAGGCACGAAAATCCCCCCACTAAGGAAACACATAGTCGATCTGGCCAAAACTTTCTTCAGCAACCTAGCATCAAACCCCAACCACAGCATCTCTAGCCTGGGTAAACCCAACCCAAGCGACACCCTCTCCAAATACCCATACCCCATACCCCATTTCCATTCTCCTCCCCCCCTAATGTGCGGGCTTAAAACAATATATTTTAAAAAATAAATAAATAAATCATACATACCAAAATACAAAACAACTAGTATTGTACAAAAAAATAGTACCCCCGCCTTAAAAAAAAAAAAAAAACAATCTCACATCTCACGCCTAAAGGCAGCCCGCACATAGGGCACGAAACCCCCCCTCCAGGTACCTGCGCACTTCAGGCAACGAGAAAAAAAGCTCCTAACAAGAGACTTTGCACCTCGGAAAAAAAAAATCCATTAGATATCAACTCGTCAGTCAGTCAGTTATCAATCCGCCAACAATTTACAAGGATTAACGAGTGATAACCCGCGCTCCTCTTACTAGCGCGAAGGACAATATTCCCGGCTCTGCTCATGGACTCCATCGGGACATCATTATAGCGCCTTGGCCCCGGCCGCCATCCCTGGCCAGCGCTACACCGGATTACAGCGCCCTGGTTCCAACGCCTCTGACCAGCGCTTCATCCACGCACCATGACCACCACGAGGACACGCAGCATCCTTACTGGTCAACACAGCTCACGCTCAACCACCTACAAGGTCCACCGCACCTTCGGCCTTCCCGTCAGCACTGGAGTACTGATTGCCAAGATCGCCAGTTCCTGACAGTCAACGAGTCCGGTCACCAGCGCCCGGCGTCGACTCACTGACCCGCGCTTGACCAGCCATCACAGCCAGCGTCCGGAGAATACAACATCTGTCCTACGTCAACTCATAACGGCTACCTGACACATCAATAAAACACTCTGATCTTCACCACCGTCTTTCATTCCGTGCCTCCTCGCCAGATCCCCAAAGTGGTGACCCCGACGTGATAGTGTTACCCTGACTCACCGGTAACCCCGTCTCAAAATGGGTGATCGGTTGAGGCACCACGGAGCAGCATGCGTGAACAGTGTTTGTAATTTATAATAGATTTGTTTTTCTAACCATTTTAATTTAACGTGAGAGAATACTACAACAACCGTACAGTGGCCCTGAACCCGAGATAAATGCAACGACACCAGCATCAACCCTTCCTACTACCAACAACAAGCAGGATCTGACTCAAATTTTCTTTCTATCGCGGCCCTCAACCGTGCCGCTGGAAGGGGAGTCCTGTAGTGGTACGCCACTACTTGATTCGAACGGCATTCTAGAAGTTTCAGCTTTTTCCAAACAACTTCTTGGATGTTATTTTATTCTTTTTAATTTTGTTTTGGCAATATTTACATAGCAACCAAATGACGAGAAGTTTCTTCACCTTATAAAAGCGGCAGCGTGAAGAAACTCGTCAGTCAGTCAGTCATCAATCCGCCAACAATTTACAAGGATCAACGAGTGATAACCCGCGCTCCTCTTCTAGCGCGAAGGACAAGATTCCCGGCTCTGCTCATGGACTCCATCGGGACATCATTATAGCGCCTTGGCCCCGGCCGCCGTCTCTGGCCAGCGCTACTCCGGATTACAGCGCCCTGGTTCCAGCGCCTCTGACCAGCGCTTCATCCACGCACCATGACCACAACGAGGACACGCAGCATCTTTACTGGTCTACACAGCTCCCGCTCAACCGCCTACAAGGTCCACCGCACCTTCGGCCTTCCCGTCAGCACTGGAGTACTGATTGCCAAGATCGCCAGTACCTGACAGTCAACGAGTCCGGTCACCAGCGCCCGGCGTCGACTCACTGACCCGCGCTTGACCAGCCATCACAGCCAGCGTCCGGAGAATACAACATCTGGCCTACGTCAACTCATTACGGCTACCTGACTCATAAATAAACACTGTGACCCTCACGACACGTCTTTCATTTCGTGCCTCCTTGCCAGATCCCCAAAAATATTTCATAAATAAAAAAATATTCTAATGAATAATTTTTTTTAAATCATGTGATAACGGAATTGCTTTCGTCCGCAAGGATGCGCTGTCGGCGGTTATTTTGGTACTCCTTTACCGCCGACTTATCCCATATATCCTTATGTATGGGTAGGCGTTTGGAATTTGAAATTCTTTATTTATTTATTTATTGTTTGAAACATTTACAGAGTGTTAACAATCATTACATTTATATTATTTCGGTGGGAATGTGCACAGATATTAACACCCCAATTAAAAATGTTCACAGCATGCGTAAACAAGGTTTAGTCGATATTAGGCGGAGATGCTGGTAGTGAAAGAAAAAAAAATACAAATATAACAATAATTAAAAAGAAATATAAAACATGAATATTAAGTATGAAATATAAAATACAGTAAATGTACAGAGAAAGGATAAGGAAGAAAAGTAAAGAAAATAATAAAGCAATTATATCTCTCCATAACATATCATGGTAGAAGATGGTTGATTTGTTTTTTAAAATATGCGAGACTGTTTGCGAATATATCTATAAGGTCGCATTCAACTGTATTGTACAGACGACACATTCTAGATAGTGGATTGAAATATGCAATATTGTTATTAAATATATCAATATGGAATATATATTGGCTCCTTAAATTATATCTATTAGGGACCTTAATATGAATATTGCTCAGACAATTAGTGGTAAGAAGTTTATCATGAATAATTTTATATAAACATATTAAGTCCGCAAATTGTTTTCTTTTTTCTAATGTCGTAAATTTGAAGTTTAGTAGACGTTCTTCATAAGATTTGAGTGAGGCATTTAATCCAAGTTTATATGATAACAGTCTTAGGAATTTTTGTTGCACAGATTCAATACTTTTAGAATATTTTATATAATGTGGGTTCCAGATAACACTCCCATATTCCAATTTGCTTCTGACCAACGAGTTGTATAATGTTATAATGGATTGGGGGTATTTAAATGGTTTCGATATTCTATGAATGAATCCAATCATTTTCATTGATTTACTTATACATAATATCATTTATGTGTACATCAAACATAAACTTTGAATCAAGAGTGATTCCTAGATCTCTTATAGTGGTGACTGCATTTAATCGTACATTATTAATGGAATATGCAAAATCCTTTCGTTTTCTGTTACGAGTAAAAGTAATAATGCAACATTTTTCAATATTTAAAAACATATCGTTTTGAATGCACCAGCTATTTAGTGTGTAAAGGTCTTCTTGAAGCTTAACATGATCACAATCAGTGGAAATTTTGCGATAAATCTTGAGATCATCGGCAAATAGAACAAAATCACAGCGTAACATGGGGCCAAGGTCGTTAATAAAGATTAAGAAAAGCAGTGGGCCAAGATTGGACCCCTGGGGTACGCCTGATGTTACAATTATGGGAGGTGATTCGTACCCATTAATAAGTACTAATTGTGTTCTATTTTTTAAGTAAGACTTAAGCCATCTAAAAAGATCACCGTGAATACCTATTCGATCAAGCTTCTGTAGTAGAATAGAATGGTTAACTTTATCAAATGCCTTTTGAAAATCTGTGTAAATGGCATCTACTTGAGTTCTTTCATTGAAAGCATTACAAACATAATCACAAAAGTCAAGAAGATTTGAATTTGTAGATCTGATGGGAACAAACCCATGTTGATTGATGCATAATTGGGGTTTAAAGTGTGAAAATACAGAAATATATATTATAGATTCAAAGACTTTCGCAAAACAAGATAAAATGCTGATTGGTCGGTAATTTTTCACAAAAGATTTATCACCAGATTTATGTATTGGAACAATATGTGCATTTTTCCACAAGTCTGGGAAAGTTCCTGAAGATAATGATTCATTATATATTAAAAGAAGTGGGTTAATCAACGCGCTGGAACAACATCTTACAAACAAGGGAGGTATTTTATCAGGTCCTGGGCCTTTGGATGTATCGATTTTTTCTAAACAAGATTTAATGGTTTCCTTGCTAGCATTGATTTTTCCAAGATTAAATTGGTTGTTTTGTGAAACTTTTGGCATGGCAGTATATAACAAGGGATTAAATTGAGTATAAACGGATGCGAAATAATTAGAGAAAAGATTGGCAATGTGTTGTCCATTATCTGCAGATATAGAATCCAGGTGCATTAATTTAGGAATGCAATTGGTAGTACGCAACGATTTTGAGTATGCCCAGAAAGCTTTTACATTTACTTTTATGCCTTGTTCAACAGAATTTATATATGATAAATAGCATTCTTTTTGCATTTTTTTCGATCTTTTTCTTAGAATACCAAACTCAGCATAGTCTAGTGGGTTTTTATATTTATTGGCCCGCAGTCTTACTTTATTTTTCTCTTTGAGGAGCTTAATAAGAGTCTGACTAAACCATTTGGGTTAGTGATTTCTTATTTGTGTTTTTTTTTTTCGGGATATGTTTATCAATAATATCCCACAAAGTATCATAGAATAATTGTACCTTATTGTTGACATTCGAGTTACTGAAAAGTGAGATCCAATTAACATTTGACAGATCTAGACGACAAGCTTCATAATTTCCTTTCTTAAAATTGTATTTAATAGGGCAAAAATTATCTTTTAAGTATTTCAGTTTTTCAAGTTTTAAAATCATTTCGAAAGGGGGATGATGATTGTCGACTTTTGATAACCCTGTTGTTCTAGACAGATTAATATTAGTTTCATCACAAAAAAGTAGGTCAAAAATATTAGAATTTCCATTAGGAATATAATTGAATTGGTGAAGGTTACACATTGAGGCCAAGTTGACAACACAGTGAGCTTTATGACTAGTGTAGTTGGACGGAGCTAGTGTTATGTTGTTATATGCTATGTCAGGTGTCCATTTAATCTCAGGTAAATTAAAGTCGCCGATAATTATAAATTTAGATTTCGGATTACTATGTTGTAGATAAATATCCTGAATATTCTAGATTCTATTACAGTAATCATCAACAGATAAATTGGGAGGAATATATAATACACAAATGTAGATAAGTGAGTTAGAATATTCGTGCGGTTTTATCGATAACCATAATTCTTCACCATCACTTTCCCAAGATTTACTTTATTGTCAAGAGTGTTTTTCAGGCTTTTTTTTAAATATTGCATTGTTGACGTTCGTAATTTAATATCATTTTATTGTGAATCGTTTATTTGCTGACAATTAATTGTAGTTCTCTAATATTTATACGTCAGACATTTTTATATTCGCGAATACGCATTTTGCGCTCATTTGTTATGCTGAATTTCGACAAATTATCGTTATTTTTACAAATTTAGATATAAGTGTGTGCGAGTACATTGATTTATATTAAAAAAACTTCTGTCAATTAGAAAAAATAATATTATTGAAAATAAAATAAAATTTTGATTAAAATTATACATTTTTAAATCAATTTATAAATATAATTTAATAGTGTGATATATTTACAAAGTTTAATTTAGTATACTTAGTTATAACGAACTACTAAATACAGGTCTTCTTTAAAGACTTTTGGCTCTCAAACGATCACTGCCACATACCAACATCATAACTCTAAGATAGTACCATTCAACAGTGTTAAATTATATAAAAATAAAGCTGATTATTAATATTACGCCACAATACAAAAATCAAAATATATTTTTATGTGTACCTATGTTGTTAATAATACCTTTCATCTAATAATATGACATGTACTTTGTTTCCCGCAGTGCCCACTGTATATTCTTAGCAGAGGTGTTGACGCGACGCACAGTGTTTCGTTTCATACAAGCTAGACGGAAAAAACTCTTTTATAATTATAAAGTGTTTGGAACCCTCTTGTGGGGAGTATTTAATCTGAATGTATTGAAAATTTGGGTTGAAAGTGATTAATTTAACTTTTTTCTTAAAAAAAAAAAAAATCGGAAAAAAATCTTTTAAATAATTAATAACAGTATTAATACCGTATTTGAGGTTTTTAAAGAAAACAAATTTAAAAAGTTAAAAATATGTCTATTTTGAGAATAATAAATATGTAAAAGCACTTTCAAAAAATATAATACAAATCACGAAACAATTGCGAAAGTATAAATAAATGATAAAAAATAGCTAAAAAATAATCAAAACAATCATTATTACTAATCTAGGAAAACAATTTTAGTCATATTTAGCAACAGAACTTAATAAAAACAAGCATTAGTTGCAGAAAGTACAGTCAGAAAATAAAATAATAATATCAAAAGTTATGCAAGAACAGTAACGAAACAAAAAAATTATTACAATAAAGTACTATCTGAGTCATTTGCGGCGAGAGAAATTAACTGCACATAAACATCTTTAATTTTTTTAAGACAGTACAGAACCAATAGATTTGTGAGAAAGTGCTTAAACATAATGCTTATTGAAACTAGATGCTATCTGAGTTATGTTCAGAGGAATCATCAGAATAATGTTCAGAGGAGTCATCAGATCGCAAACATTGTGTTCTTGACTCGGAATTGGGTGGAACAAGTAAATTTAACACTTCATGGGGAAGTGAGCACGATTTTTTTCTTGGAACCTCTCTAAAACTATTTATTATTGGATCTGATGTAATTAATAGCATGGTTAACATATCTCTGTTTGTTGATGTTCGGTCGATTTTTCTGGTGTGCAATTACCTAAATCTTCTACAGTCTTTATTTCGCGACTCTTCTGACAGCTGCCCAATAGGTACAATGCACGAACTAATCACGTCAAATGAATGGTATAATAGTTTATGAACAGTTGTTGGCATGGTATACCAATCATATAGGTTAAGATATAACTCCTTAGTGTCATGCACATACTGTTCAAAATGTTCGATGTTAAAGCTATACCCAGAAGCTATTGTACTCAAAATTATGCAAAACCTCTTGATGAGCCCCGCATCTACACCCGTTATCTCGGCACTCTTTTCGTGCTCTCGAAAAAACCAGTGTTTGTGTTGCCAAACCCAGGTTTTGGCTTATCTACAATTAATCCCATTTCACTTTTAAACCGTTCCTGTAATTCTTTTTTTCTAGTACTTAAAATTAGTTTATTTGCATCCCTTCTGACTTGCCAGAGTTGTATTCGGTAAGCGATATGCAAAAAACATTCAAAAGTTTTTATCCAGGCATGCAATGTAGATAAGCCGAAGGAATAAAATTCTTGTGGTGGAACTCTATTGATAACCGTAGTATTCATTTCACTGGGTTTGGCACCACAAATATAACACGACATAGTCGACTTGTTTCCAGTCATTACATTGCAAATTTTGCCATCTACCATAGTTAATAACATTTTAAATTTTACATTCAAATCTACATCTTTAATGTTAATTCTAAAATTTATCAAATCCGAAAAGCTGCGATCCACTTTTTGGTTATATTCAAAGATATTAACTGTACTTGGCTTTTCAAAATTTTTTCACTGCTTGCGCTGAGATTTTGACGTTCAAATTTACTTAAAATATGATTATATATTCCCTGAAACCTTTCTTTCTTGGGTAAACTTCTCCACGTCTCGAACAATTCCTGCCTGGAAATCTGGTATGTGGTGCCTGTGAAATGACAAATTATGACTGGTGAGCATTAATGAGCAAAAATATCGAAACTGATTTGAATAGAAAATTAATTGTTCAATCTACAAAAAAAAAATCACGGAACCTTATTGATACTTTATCCGAAAAAAATTCTCGAGAAGTTAGAAATTGAATATTTTTAAACCACAAAAAAATACACAAGTTAAACATTTTTTTTTTTAAAACTGTGACGTACATACCTTCCAAAGTAGTTTACATTTTTTTTAGAACCAAAACACATTATTTTAAGCACATAAACTACCTCACAGCTCACGCGACAAGATGCGAATAAAAGCAACTGATAATTCATTAATTAATTTACCTGACTTTGGGGCTCTGGTATGAGTCAACCCGTGCATTAATTACCCCAATTACAAAAGCATTTGTCACACTAACTACCTGTTGATACCCCCACGACGTCATTTTTCAAGAATTCCAAAGTGACTTTTTTCCGTCTAGCTGTATGAAACGAAACACAGTGCGACGCCGCGCCGGTGCGCGACGTCGTCATCGTCTGCGGCGCAACAAGGCGGCCACGGCGCCGACCCCCGTGCGTTTTAATCAAAACCTTAATTAAAACCTAATGAGAAGATATTGTGTTTACACGGGGACGGTATGGGGAGATTGCTATTATTGCCTCCGTCTTTACTTACCCCCCACTGCCCGGACTTACCCACGTTATCACTGCTGCCGTGTTATGACGTGGAAGGGGTGTTTTCCCATCGGGGAGAAGGTGTAATTTGATAATGAAGCATCAGTGTAAAATGTATGAAGAGTATTATACAAAGTGTTCGGGTACATGAATATACGTTGGTGAATATTTTGCACAAACATATCGTTTCGACGAATCTGGTAGAAAATAGCATCTTGGTAAATAATGGTTGCAAAGTAAAATTGGTTTTAAAATGCGGTCGCATTGTGGAGGAAATCTGGTGGAGGTCATAGTGAAATACTGAGGTTATTCAGCAGACTTAATCAGGTGGAGTTCATAGTAAAATACTTATGTTATTCAGTAGATTTAGTCTGGTGGAAGTCATAGTGGAATACTGAGGTTATTCAGCAGACTTAATCTGGTAGAATCATAGTGGAATACTTAGGTTATTCATCAGACTTAATCTGGTAGAATCGTAGTGGAATACTTAGGTTATTCATCAGACATAATCTGGTGTAGGTCAAAGTGGATAAAATATGGAATAAAAACTGGATTTATTAAAAAATTAGTTGTAATAAAAAATTAAATTTATGTTTATTCTGTGCTAGTTCAAAAACGATATCGGAATCGAAATTCTTATAAATTAAATCCAGTCTTCAAATATTAAATTGACAGTACACTCGAAAGTAATTTATCGGTTTCAAATACATATTTGCTTACAATTGACGATTACTAGGAAGTAATGTTAATTCAAATTTCTGAGGAAAAAATGTTTTGTCATGTTATATTCCACTAATTAATTCATATTGCTGGAAAAAACTCATAAGTGTAAAGTATTCTCGCAATTGCCTACCAAATTTATTAAAAATTAACTAGGAACAGAAAGGCGTTTTTAATTATACTTTTATAGTAGACCGTATTTAATTTTTTATCAATAATATTTATTTAATGTAATCATTTATTACCCGACTTCCATCACTGTCATTATTTTTTGATTAAATATTTTTTTTTATTTATAAACATATTGAAAAACTTTAACAAACGATAAAGTATAGCATCTTGTTTTTATAAGTAAATTCAAAATTAGTTCCATAACTTGCAATGGAAATTGTTGCATTTGCGATCTGTAAAAGGTTGGTATACCTTGTTAACCCATAAACACTAGTAGTGAAGCAAATGTTAAAGTCTTCATAACACAACACATAAACACACAATAATTTCACATCATTTTTCAAAACTCCTATGTATTAACAGTCAATTACAATTCGTGAGCTTATTATAATTCTTGTTTTCAATTAATTTATTATTATCTATCCATACACTTCCTTTCTTTTATAACAATCTCAGGCGAAATTACGTAATGATATTTTATGGACATACGTAATAGGTACTACAACTATGTAATAACTAAAAATATCTAACTGTATCTTATTGTACTGTGTATGTCTTAACAAATAAATAAATAAAATAAATAAACACAGAGAGTTCGAAAATTCTTTACACCGTATTTTTCCAAAGCATTTGAAACAGTATCAACTGTGACGAGGAATAGGTACATGAAAAAAGACCTACATTTTAATTATTCCTTTCAGAGTTGTTTTATTTGAATAATAATTTAAGTTTCATTTGTGACGACGAAAAGCAGAAACTTAACGAGCAAGGTATTAACAAAAAAATTCTTAAAAAATAATTGCTTTCTGTAACTGGAATTTTCTTGCTCCGGTACTCAAGTTAATGACAATTATCTGAAAGTCTTCAATAGACGATTGCACTACATGCTTTAAAGTAGATACAGAAAAATAATTGTTCAAAATTTAATTTAATTTATTTTTGTAAACAATGAATTTACACAGATGTTTCTTTTATTTATTACTAGCTGAAGTCCCCAGTGTGTCCACCGCTGCTGCCACAGACACTCTTCTTTATATACACCGTTTTCCACGCTCATACCGTGAAATTTTAGGGGGTGATTGTTCATGAAAAAGATTTTTTTTAACCTTGAATAAACACCCCTTAAGTTAAAGGGTTTAAGCGTGGAATACGATGTTTATAATATATTGCAGATATTTTAAAATATAAATTATTCACGTATTTTCTTAATTTAAACCTCAACATTTTTTTGTTGTTGTTTTTTTTATATCATTGAATTTCCAGTGGTAATTCGTCAAAAGTAATTCATCGCTCCGCAATCTCCATGTAGCTAAGAATTACGTCTTTGTTTTTTTTCTATGTCCTAATTTGGTTTCTTTCCTCGTCTCATGTTATCATTTTATATTATATAAATTCATGAAACGGGAATCCTTCCCAGTTGGACCGACAAAGGTTCATTTTGTTTTGTATTGTTTGTTTATATATATATAAACAATATATATATATAAAATAAATAAAATAAAATATCCTCCGATAAGTAGTGAAAAGTACCATTCAGTTATGTTGGTATGCCATATTAACAATACAATACAAAACGTAGTTGAATTTTTCCGTGATAGAGGATTGATATAAAAAAAACTTTTGGGACCTTAGTTTTATTTAAAAATAAAGTATGTGTCTGAAGGAATGTTATAATTTGACAAGACAGTTGTAGATACTATGAGTATTGCCCTGTTAAAAGACTGTTTTTTTAAAATCAAGATACTGTTAAAAATGTAACTGCATGACCATTTCATAGTAAAAATATTAGTCATTCAGAATATATCTACCTTTTCCAAATAAATTTAATTCACGAGATACGAAAATATTATTTTTTTTATTTTTATTTATTTATTTTATTTTATTAGGTACAATATTTCTTACAATTCAAGTTTTTCAGTAATGTAGGCCTCACTGCCCGTGCTGAGGCCTTCATTTTATAATATAAAAAAAACTACATAATACATTTAATGAGAAAAATTATACATTTAAAATTAAAAATACATAATAACATATTTAAATTTTTTTTTAAAAAATAGTAAATTGAAAATAATCTTGTGTGTTTGTGAGTGATGTGTGTTTATATTGGTTTTGTGTGTTACGTGTAGGTTTTATTTTTATTTTATGCTATGAAATTTTGGTAATATTGTCTTTTTTGTTCTTTAATCCATTTTGTAATTTTGTGTGTGAATTTATTTTTATTTTCCTCAATTTTAATATCAAGTTTTAAACTGTTGAAAGCTTTTATTGCGTGGTATTGGTAGTGTCTTTGTCCAAAGCTTGAATTTACTGTCACAGTTTTTATGTTTTCTTTGTACGCTTGTCTAACTGGTCTGTTAGTGTTATTTTGTGTATGTTGAAATTTTTTTTTTTTTTTTAAAATGTAGTTTAGTAGTGTTTTAACGTATAATTGGCGTATATCTAGTACGTCACAGCTGTTGAATATTTAGTCTGTATCAGTCAGTCTATGTTTTTTTGAAGTACACTTGTTCCGACTTCCTCATAGCAGTCGTGCTTTACCGATAGTTTGTTAAGAAATTTGTCATATCCTTCGTTACAGGCCAGTTATCCCGTTTTTAACAGGAAAATAAATAATTTTAATGGATTTTTAATATTTTAATAATATTTTGTATCAGCAAGTTTTCTCCGTGCACCATCCAGAATTGAAAAGTTGCTTGAAATGACTTTAAGAGGAAGCTTCAATATAACTTATATTGTAGGTAATATGCATTGAAATCGCTTGACAAACGGAGTCTAGAAACGTTCGATTTCAAGCACAAAACTGGTTTTTATTTATTTTGTAAATAATTTATTTTGTAAGTTAATCAAGTGAAACTGTCACAGATAATCTTAGCTATAATAATGTATTTCTTAAAAGTTGTTCCCTTTATGATTTCATACATTTCAAATGAATTTTTTATTTTTTATTTGTTTACATTTATATTTTTTATTGCGTAATTTATTTATTTATTTGTATTCTACTCAAGCGAAACGATAGGAAAACCTTCAATTTATCTAAGCAATATTTTTTGGTGTTTATAATGTACACTTATTCGTTATAAAGTTTAATCAAAATAGTTATTTAGCATTAAGCTTCGCCTTAAGCGTGTATATATCACTATGGAAAACCATTGTTTCAAAACAAATGTAAAAGTGCGGACATCCATATATATTATTTATTTTAATTTATATTTACATATAACATGATTAATATTATCACTTGCTATGTAAATTTTCCATTATTATTCAAGACTACGATTTAAAATAGAAGTAGTCAGTACTACCGCACCACCTACTCAAATAGTTTCAGTTCTACATCATAATAACTAAAGGAAGGATCACATCGTTATAAAACTTTTTCTCATTAAAAGTTTAAGGAAGAAGTTTATATTTACTGAATAAACATTTCTTTTTAAACTTGGCATCACAATATAACTTCATGTTTCAAAGAATTATAAATTAATCTTTGAATCATTTTATTTTACGAAAAGTTGACTTGATTTGCTTTCAATGCAACCTTCTTTATAATTAAATTAGTTACTTACCTATTTTAAATAGCTTCACTAAATATATGTTTGTTTGAAAAAATAGTTAATCATAGTAACAATGATTGCATTGCATTTGCGCTTGTTTGTTTATTGATAAAAATTTATACTGAGTTTTTACAAATTGATACCTGACTTCCAATGTATTACAACTTAAAAAATTACAGTTTAGAGTTAATTATGAGAAATTACTTAGAATACTAATATCTACTACTTACAAAAATGTAACGATTGATCATCTGTGATTATTATCGATTGTAGGTGCTTAAATTTTTTTCAATAATTATAAGTTCTAAAAATATTTACCAGTTCCATACTATAATAATTCTAAAACACCACCATGCACTGATTCCGAAATATCATAATTATTACTTTAGATTCAAACTGTAACAACTATGATAATCCTCTGAAGACTCATTAACGTTGTGAAAAATGTTAATAATATTACAATCAATATAGATATATTTTTTAGAAATCCTAGAATTGCAATAAAACAGGAAATTTTACAGTAAAAGATTAAACCTGCCCAAAATCTCGTTTCAAAATAACTGAAATTTTATAGTTATTAACTATGGAACTCGGGAATTAAAATGTCAGCACATGGGTACGAAAAATATAGTTACAAAAACTCACGATACATAATACCTATCATTACAAAAACTCACTGAATAGCTACATTATAGGTACTTTTGAATGAGTTATTGTAATTTTTTTTTGATGTACATATTTATTTGTATTTATAATAAATTTAATTTATATTTCAAAGCATAATACAAATTTTGTATGTATCGGAATTTTCCACTTTACCCAGGAGCAAGTGTCAAAAAATATGATCTACGCGTTGTTTTCCAAGAAACTAACAAAACAGGAAGTTATTCAGGTATCAATTTGACTTTTTCGATAAGGACAGATATTTAAGAAGCGTTATAATAATGATATAAATAATTAAATTAAAAAATATTTGATTTTAATTATATAGCACCGTTTTACGATAAATCCCCTCAAGAGCGCTTTATAAATATTACTTGCTCGGAGTAATCTTATTATGTGCAAACAGATACAGAAACATACCTGCTTACCTGGCAGGTAACTTCAGAAATACACAGTTTTATTAGAAATTGCTTGGATATGACGCGATTTTACATGCAAAGGACACAATATTAAATACACTACATTTTACAGTTGTTATTACATCCACCTATACTATTGTTATAACATCTAGTAGAAGATTGGTGGAAAAAGCAGATTTGATATTATTATTGAATATTCATATTATAAATGTTTTATTTTTAACTTGAGAATTTAAAAAAAAAAAATCTGTTTTTAAAAATGAAATGTTAAAAAAATTGTACTTAAGTTTAAATACGATATCTTTATGAGTACTCTTGTCTGAAAGGATTGAAGTTTGATCCTCACCATTCAACATCTCATTTGTGTGGTATCCTCTCTTATCGGAGGTTGATTTTCCTATCATTTTATGATCAGGATCTTGCGGGCTATAACCAGCAAAGAATCACGTAGTCACGTAGGTTTCAAAGCCATGTAGTGCGGCGTGTTCCTCTATCACATCTTCCAATCATCCAACTACGCTTCTAATAAGCGCGAATATTTTTTCCGAGGAAGGATGTGCGACGGCTGTTGAATGTTGAATAACGGATGTAATATTCACTATTCCCATCGACACTCGCGTGACTTCGCCTGTCAAATTGACATTTCGCAATTGAAATTCCGCACGATCGCTGGCAACGAATCGCTTGGTTCGGAGCCGCAAATGAGTCAAATTTAACCAGAGAGGTATTCGTGGTAAAACCTTTCTATTGTGATCGAAACTTTTAAACTTCTATGAATTCTTTGTTTAAATTAATGATAGATTTATAAACAGCAAGACCTCACAATCGTTAACGTGTAAACCAGTGACAAAACGAAAATAATTATGGTATTCTTAAACAAACATTTTTATCTCTTACAATGTTTTAAGTGATTTATTTTTTAGGTATTACGCCGTGTTGCTCTACTTCCTTTTTTAGCCAATGTTTTGGAAAACATTACAGTATCCACAATCAGGGCAGATGACTATGAATGATGACTTTTTACTAAAAAGTTATCGGCTTTTAGAATATCCATTGTTATGTGTGAAGGGTCAGTGCCTGACAGTTTTTGAATGTTTTTGGTATGATCCTATTACCAAATTAAACGTGTATTCCTTTTACTTATATAATAAGTTATTTATGAATTGTAAATAGTGTCAATCAACACGGCTAGCCTGGACGTCAATAGATAATTATGATGTGGCTTTTGTCATACGTTTCATCGTTCACACGTATTCTATTATGTTGTAATTTGTCCATGCCTGACTGACCAGAGTTAGTGAGATAATGGCGTTCTCAATAAGAGAAACGATTTAACGCTGAACAAAGATGGTAAGGGAAGGAGATGGGTATGAGTCAGAATAGGAAGAACCCGGTTATTCAGATCTTATCAAAAAAACACAATAACAATCTTAAGTAGCAAAGTTCCAATACTGAATGATGTTTCTCTCACAAGGGCAATACTAAGAGAATCTAACACTTTTAAAAAGTGAAATCAATGACTCGACGTGTTTTATTAGATAAATCATTAATTAATGTGTGAAATTAAGAAAGCAATTTAGGCATGCAGATCAAAATAATTAAAAAAAGATGGTAAGGACAAGATTTGACGTGAATGTGTATTATAGAGAAGTTGAGGACACCTGAAAAAGACATGGCATGATCAAGTGAACCGAATACTTGAGTCAGGCTATGTCAAGAGTGAATGAAACAAGAGGTGTGTGCAAAGGCCGATTTTAATATTACGAAAAAGCGTGGGAGTACCTACGTAGAATACGAGGTAAAACGGAAACGGCGTGGTTGTTAGTTAGACGGTTAAGTCATTAATTTACATCCGTGGGCTCATGTAGTGCAGTCAATATCGATGGCGGCCGCCATGTTTCCGTCACAAACACGTACACGTACATTACTGTTTCAGTATTCAGCCCGTGTGTGTAATATTCATAAACACATGCGTACCGTGGGCTTGTCAGCTCATTTCACGTTGGGGGATTTTCTCATTATCAGATCACAATGTGCTGCATAAATACATGCCAGGGAAGGGGGTACAGAGGGTGTTATGTGCTAACCACCCTCACAATGCGCATTTACGCAAGCTTTACTAATTAATCACAAAGCAAACTTAACAAAATCCAGCTATTGCCATATAGTATTACCAGGCTAATTACGTATGTAGGTGTTAAGGCAAAGGCTTTTTGTACCAATCTTGTATTTAAACCAGGTGTTAGCCTTTCTGTGAACTACTTAGAACCAAATGTGGAAACATCAATTTATTCCGTTTTTCATTGAAACTCACACTTTAATGAAATTCTTCCTTTTCCTTCAAAGAAAAGATACGACATTACAGTGGGTGCTCTTGAAGAACACTTATTCAATAGCTCTAATAAATAGACTAACTAACTTTAAAATGTCTTTAAAACCGATGAGAGGCAATCGCGACCAAATAAACGACTGTTTTTGTCGAGGTAATTTGAAACTGCACTGATGATGGAAACGTTATCCAAAACGAATTTCATCTGATATTATTAATACTCCAGCGTCTGGACGGTGTAGGCCCTCTGATTGGTCAAATTTAAATTGTCTGTTTCGGTTAAATTCCGCTAACTTGAAAAGACACGATTTGAAAATTAAGACACGATGCTCATATAATTTTTGGATAATATCGAAGAGAATATGTTTTAGAAAGTTGACAATCCATTGGATTCATTACATAACAGTAAAAATTATCCACAATTACGTATTAAAATTTGACGTTTATCATTATTCACGCGAAAGACAGATTGTTCAGTGTTGCCAGCGTATATGGATTTCCAATCAATGTAAAAAACTTTTATAGCCAGTTAGTGTCAAGCAATGTACAATGTCAGTGTGATTATTTAATGTGAGATATATTATAATTATAAATAATTATAAATAATAAATATAATATATATTTATAAATCCACCATTATAAATTAAATAAAAAATAACCAGTTCCACTCGATACTTATACGTAATTAATTATTTTTTGATATTACAACACCGACCCCATTCGCTGTCATCAGCTGTCATGTTTATATGTGATAATTACAGAATTATTATTGACGTGATAACCGTAGATATTTCTTTTAAAAAATATCGCTGTGAATCGCTAAAAAGAAATATTTTGTTTTCAGATTATTATTTCAATTTAATTACTATGGCTAAAAGGTATGTGGGCAATATTTTACCAGAATTGGTCAAATTTCGGAATGTTCGAATGAGAGGGAAATTTACCAAGCGATTGAAGTGCCATATACCACAAATTTTAGCTTATCCTCCAGGACTTAACGAATGATTGACAGGAGATTGTAGTCAATCTAAAAACTTTAGGAATTTTGTTTGTCAATACAAATGCTACTAGATGTATACAGTGCTAATAGATTTGCCTCATTTGGAGCGCAAATAGCTAATATCCCAGGTAATGGTCCATATTGTTTAAAAAAATTTGGTTAGGTTTATCATCTGACTTCCAGAAGTATACAAGTTGCAGGTAAAATACCTTCCTATGCTCAGCTTTATCTATATGATCCTGATGAGGCTGTTAGAGTGCGTATGAGTCATCCATGTTATGCCGATTGCTATAAAAATATAATGCAAATAATTGATGATTGAACTAAAGGAAGCTGTCGAGGAAGAAGAGCATTGCGGCTGAGGGTGGGCAGGTGAGAGATATACGTCTATTATTTACACGTTCATCAGAGGTACAATGCTCCAACCAGTTCTCACGATATCGCCATGGTTTACGTAGCAGACAGACGGGAATTTGTCATCGGGTATAGATATCGCTGTTTAACCTAAAAATGTTGAAGGACCTCAAAGAATGGCAACTTTATCAAAGCATTTAGATCCCATGGTTTTCCCACTACTATTTCCATCAGGTGAATGTGGTTGGACTCCAGGCTTTCAGCATCATGCTGATTTCTGTACTGCTCAATGTCATACTGTAACTGCTATGTAGTTTAATGCAAGTAAATTAGCAGTGCGAAGAAACATATTTAATCCAATCCATTATGCGGGTAAACTTTTTCAACAGTATTTAATTCATGCTTACATTATTTACCAATCTGGTCGCCTAGATTACATTAGGAAAAACTAACGACACCTCAGAGTGGAATGCTATCAAGGTTTGCAAAACCATGTAAGAAATTTAGCCACTGATAGAGGAGTATGTGCAGGTAATACAGTCATTCTTCCATCTTCATTTACTGGTGGACCACGCCATGTGAATAAACTTTATCAAGTTTCAATGGCAATGGTACGTAAATTTGGTCGTCCTGTCGTCGTCATAACTTTTACATGCAATCCCAAATAGCCAGAAATACCAACCGAATTGGAACATTATCAATCGGCCGCGGACAGGCCTGATATGGTAGCCAAGGTTTTCCATCTAAAAGTCAAGGAATTTATTCATGATATGACTGAGAAACATGTTTTTGGAAAGGTAATTTGTTGGGTGTATACAATTGAACAGCAAAAAAGAGGACTCCCTCATCTACATGGTGTGTTTACACTTTGCAGCCAAGAAGAAGCCAGAAGCTGTATACTAAGTTGTATACAGCTTCTGATATTGATAATGCCGTATCTGCAGAACTACCCCATCCGAAGAACGGCTTTGTACCATATTATTTAAAAAAATAACATTCATGGACCATGTGGCGTACTTAATCCAAGGTCAGTCTGCATGGTATACGGTAAGTGCTCTAAAAAATTCCCCAAATCATTTAAAGATGCTACTGATAATAATTTCGCAGGCTACCCAGAGTACAGGATACGTGATAATTTTTCTGAAAATCACGTTGTTCGGGATATACGTATCGACAATCGATTTGTTGTTCCATATAATGCATTCCTTAGCAAAAAATATGATGCTCATATTAATGTTGAAATTTGTTCCTCTTTGGATAGTATTTATTTATTTATACTGGGTTTTTAGAGATTTTCTCGCTTATCTATACATGATCAATCTCACTCAATTTTACTTCTGGCTTTACATTTACCCGACAGCCAATCTGTTTATTTTGTAGAGGGGCGGGAGGAACAGGCTCTTAGGGAAGCATCTACAAGGAACACCTCTTTAACAGCGTGGTTCCAATTAAATCTTAAAGATATTGAGGGACGCTCTATTCTGTATCAAGATGTACCAAATAACTATGTCTTTTCAGCTGGTAAAAAGTGGACGAGGCGACAGCGGGGAGGCGGCAACATCATTGATGACATACGAGAATGGACGCAGTGCATGACGGAGGCTTCATTGTATTTGATGCCTAAAATTCTTAGACATCTATTTGTTTTAATTTTAATACAATGTATCCCTTCGATCTTCGGCTGAAGATTTTTTTCATCGTGGTGTTGCTGAAGAAACAGCTATTAATTAATCTTTGTCTTTTAAACATACAGGATATTCTTATGAAGGAGAATTCATCTTGCAGAATGCAGGGCTTACCTGAACCTGATGAAAGTTGCAGTTTTGGACAAGTATCTGATTTTAATGTAATTTCTGAAAACACTTTAGGTGAATTGGTGGCTGCCAAACTCAATGACGTACAACTTCAAGCATATAATTCTATTTTGAATAAGTTTTTTCACATGAAAATGATGACAATGAATGTTTCTTCATTGATGGCCCAGGCGAAACAGGGAAAACATACCTTTACTAAACTTTAATTCACACTCTAAGACGAAAAGGTAAAAGAGTTTTATCATACTGCTTTTAATTTACCCATCAATTTACAGGACAATACAACATGTAAGGTCACATCAAAGAATCGGAAAATTATAACGGAAGCATATATTATAATATGGGATGAAGCACCAGGTGTAGCTTTAGAAGTTATTGAGCGTACTATACGTGATATCATGGGAAGTGATTCTGTCTTTGGTAACAAAGTTATTGTTTTGGTCGGAGACGAGGACAATTAATTGCCGCTTGCATAAAAAGCAGCATACTTTGGTACCATTTGAAAACTTTTCAATTAAAAACAAATGTCAGAGTTTTAGAAAGTGAAAATATATTTTCTAAATGGCTTTTGGACTTGGAAGATGGCAAACTTCCTTCGGTAGAAGGAACATTAGAATCATCTGTGCTTATTCCCAATGTAAATATTTGTCAAGATATTATTCACTATATATGCAGTGAGACACATACAACTCCTGATGCCTTAGTGATGAGTCAACGTACCATATTGTGCCCTAAAAATAGTCATGTTTATGCTATCAATGAGGATGTACTTCAACGGAAAGCGCCCCTGAGGTGATATCTCACAAAAGCGGTGCTATAAAAATTTCAGCTGTAACTTAATTCAAGCCAAAATCATTACGGGGAACAGAAAAGGTACAGTACATTTCATTCCTAGAATTTAAAACACTTTGTCGGATGTTACAATTAGTCAAATTAGCTTATGCAATGACCATCAATAAATCTCAAGGACAAACTTTTGAACGGGGTGGACTGTTACTTCCTGAACCAGTATTTTCTCATGGACAGTTTGAGCGCAGTCATCGTTATTTATACAAATTCTGACTGATTGGTATACGGATAATATTGTTTATAAAGAGATTTTTTCCTAATGAAAGTGTATAATATTATGTTGTAGATTGTAAAAAATAAAAGTATAATAAATTGTACTTGCTTAAAAAGTTTTGTTTTTTGACTCAATTTATCCCACCTGTAAGGTTTTCCAGCCTAAGAATTAAGAGAGTTTTGGTGTATTTACTTTGACAATCGTTAGGTAAGAGCGTAATATTATTTCACCCAAATATGTAGATTTTTAGGACAAATCCCAATAAAATAATTCTTAATATATTTAAATAAAAATGTAATTACTTTGACAGTCTTTTGGTAAGAGTATATTATTTTACCAAAGTTATATGTAATATTGTAATATGTTGATATTTTTTTTTTATTTTCAAATTACATATAAATATTTTGCAATTTAAGTTTCGATTTAAAAATTAAATCATTTCGGTGGTATGGAAGAGGAAACATTTTTCTCATTGACGAGATTTATGTTGGGGTGAGGAGTGTTTAATGGTTCAGAATGTCTTTCTATTATATATCTACCCATTGATCTAATATCTACCTATTAAATGTAACTGTTAGTATCACTCAAACTGGGCGAAGCCCAACGAAGTGCCGCCCGCAGGGCCTAGCAGCAAAAACCCGCGGAGCGGGTTTTTAACTGCTAGTCATCATATAATGATCAAATGTCCACCCACTCAGCTACCAAATAAGCGACTGTTTTTGTCGGGGTAATTTGAAACTGCACTGATGATGGAAACGTTATCCAAAACGAATTTCATCATCATATAATGATCAAATGTCCACTCACTCACCTACCAAATAAGTGACTGTTTTTGTCGAGGTAATTTGAAACTGCACTGATGATGGAAACGCTATCCGAAACAAATTTCATCATCATATAATGAGCAAATGTCCACCCACTCAGCTATAATGTTAGGCCTTGCATTATCAAAACTGTCTTCAAATTTCTTTTCCAGACACAGTATCACGAAAAATATTAAATAATTTTGATAAGATAAAAATAAAAAAAATGCCTTTCTCTTAACGATATTTTCCATTTTACTTGAGTTTACTGCATTTGGTGCTAATTTATTTTATTCACAAAGAAAGCATTATGTTTAACGTTAAAGACACTGAGGTTAATATTATGTTTTTCGGTTAGGTTCCGGTTTTAGCAAAAGCGGCTTTTAAAGCTTATGAACTGACAGCAAGTATTTGATACATTTTTTAAATAATATAAAATTCTTGATAATAAGGTTTTTGTGAAAAATAATCGAACAATTATTAACCAAAAAGCACAATGCAATAAAATAGAATAAAAAACTTTTTTGTCTTTGAAATTCTTTATTTCCGTAACTGAAAGTTAAAATCTAGTCATGTAAACAAGTATCTGATTTTATGAAGCAATTACAAACTTTTAGGCTTCAACCAAATCACGAGACTTATTCTATTAATTTGTTAGAACTCGCACTCGGTAATAGCGTGTCTCTGTTCCTTAGGGTTCTGAGTGAATAAGTAAAGCTTTGAGGCAAAAGTTAGTGGGCTGCCGTGGTCAGATAAGGGTGTACGTTCAGTTAGAATCACCGCAATTGTTGGTTCAATTCCACCACCGACCGTTTTTCAACACCCCTAGGGATGATGAAAAATCCACCTCGATGGAGAGTTGGTGAAATCGTATTCTGAAGAATAGAAGTGTACGATATTGGAGCTTTTGTAAGGGTTCTCTATACTCATATATTGGGTACGTAGATAAAGCACGACGTAATATGTATTCGGGAAGTTGTATGGAATATTTCATATCTGAAAAACTAGGCATTATATATTTACGACTATTTATAGTAAATGAAAATCTAGAATTCAAAAAGCTCTGTGGTCTTTTCAGCAATAATCTGCTTAAGCCTAAGCTTACTCCGGTAAAAATGTTCTTAACACGCGCTTGTGACATATTTTACTCAGAACCTTAGGCATAAATCTTATATTGCTAAGTTAAAAAATTACAAAACCATGTTAATATTATAATATTTATATTATACGATAAAGGTAACACAGGTTTCATACAGGACAAACAAGGTTTAGATCCGATGTTGGAAGACATGCATTTGGCTTGATAAAATATATCATAACAAAATGCAAAAATATTCGGTTAAAAATATTTTCATGAGTAGCAGATATTTCATGTAGTGATAATATATTCGTAATTTAGTAAAAGTTACCAGGAAACCTGTTAATTCATTCGCAAGACCTGCAATCACAGTTTTAACCTGATTATCAATGATTTGAAGAGATTCTTATTAAATTAGCAGAGCCCATTTTCCTCCAAGCATATGGTTAAAATATAATTGATTATTCGTGTTTAAACTAGTTGAAGGATATATGACCAGTGGTTCCATGATAACTCAACACAGTGACAATTCAACACACTTTTAAAAAGTGATATAAAGTCATTAGAAACGATGCATTTTTTTTAACCTAACCTAACCTAACCTACTTAACCCAGTTAATAAAGTTTTTGTTTCATCACTTTCCATGACATTATATAACTTTTAAAGATGTGATAAATTACAATTGTGATGATTTATCCGGTCACCATGACAAGTATTATATTTCCTGTGATGCAATTAATTAACCAAGTAAGCCTTCCCATCGGCATCAGCATTAGTATGTTAGTTTTACACCAGAACTAGAAACCAGAGTTGGCGGCCTCGCTTGAAATTATCCGGGACAGCAGATATCAGGTTTAATAAATCCCGAGATTAATTAATCTAGTAAATCTTCCCGGGGGCATCACCATTGGTATGTTAGTTCTGCACCTGCGAAGAACTAGAAGCCAGTGTTTGCGGTCTCGAGTGAAATTATATGGGACACCCTGTTTCAGCCATAATACATCTATAGATAAATGCTGTCGCAAACACTCATTGATAAAAACCGAATTCTCTCATTTAGAGTTCGTAAAATTTTTTTATTATTAATTCTCTCGATCATTGGTGCAGAGACGGTATCCTTTTGCCCCATACCTGAGATCCACTCTCGAGAATGCTACGCACTATGCTTAAGTACAGCAGCCGTATTACCGGAACATTTGTAAATTCATTAGAATTGTGTATGACAAAACTCAACATTAATGGCTGATTTATTATCTTTTCAATGTGAGCATGAAATATTATACGAGCGTCATACATAGTTCCTAAGTCCCTCCAAGTCGTCATGCGATTCATCGACGTACCTTTCATTTTAATTACCTACCAAAAATGTACAACGGTTTTAACCAAAGTCAAAGTTAAAGTTTATAAATATCTTCTCAAGTCATCAACAAAATATAAAATGAGGACCAATTTGATGTTTGAATCACTGTTCAGATAGTTAGAAAAGGGTTTCAATAAAATTTCAGAAAAAACTATTTCTCCAAGACAAATTAGGAAAACTTAGCGAAAAACCGTGTTAAAATCCTTCGTAAAGTCATGGTATATGTGTAAACTTGTTCATTGTTATCGAGAGTTTTCGACAAAATCATATTTCTAATCTGTAAATATTGCTTTAACAAGCTAAAACCGGTTACGGTCAAGTGGAAAAACGTTTCATATTTGTTTTATTATAATATATTATAATGGAATTCCACAATGAATTGTCAGTTTCAAAAATAGAAATATTATTAAATTTGGTTTGTGCATAGTTGGCCACGTCTAAATTTATGATGTTCAATCAAAAATGTTTCAAATTTGACTTACATAGATGCGGAAGTATAGCTACAGGTCGGTAGTTTGATGCTTGACATTTGTCACCATATTTGTATAAATGCATAGCCTTTGACATCTTCGATAGCTTAGGCAAAAATCATTTTAGAGATTAAATAGATTTAAAGTGACTTAGATAATGCTTGAAATTTGCCTTAAAAACGGGCCCAATATTTTTTTTCCTGCTGAACTGATATCAACGGTTTCGACGTTTTAAATACAAATGTTTTAAGCTATAATTGCTGATCGAAACAGCGCCCTGGCACATAAGATCATCTTTTTCCTGACTATAGTCAGATTGAAAATACTTTGCTTTAACAATTTTATTTATTTATTAATTTTATATATATATATATCTATTACCGAGGCGATTCTGACAATAACTTCCAATCTACCTTCTATTATTGCTGTCCACGAAAATATAATCATTAATGCCTTAAAAAATTAGTACAGTTTTGAAACAATGGAATTATCGAGGACGATCTAATCTCTCTTCACTTCTATTATTGAAGGTATTAGAAGTTCTATTTACCCGGAATAGTAATACATTACGGGATTGAACAGGGCTTATCGAGTTATAATTGAATACCCAGTCTAGCGTAAGAAACCGCTAATATGACCTCCTAACCGAGTCTTGATTTATGTAGGGGCAAATTCCTAGTTACCTGTTCTCAACTCTATTGCATTCGCGGAACGGTATTATTCCAACCATTCCAACTAATGTCTAATCCTTTTGGGTGAAGTTCTATTATTGTCCCAAAACAATATTTTGCGGTTGCCGCGAACCGATATCCGAACAGAATTGAATAAACGTGCTATTGGACTATATTAAAGTGATACTATTTATATAGTAGAGCGGTCCGTCCTCTCTGCCTACTCATGCGGGAAAAGGCGTTATGGTTAGTTTGTTAGTTAGTTAGTTAGAACAGTTTATTTTCTGTAGAGATGCGAGGATATTTTCATAGATTTTTTTATTAGAATAAAGAAAATAGCACATATCCGTACTAGATTTTTGTTACACCTTTTGATTAAAAAAATAACTTTTCATATTGGTTGGTATATGGTTGGAATTACTATATGTAGGTTAGATGCAACATTTTGTGGTATCGTTTGTTTAAAGCATTCTTGTTTATCGTAAAAACACATATAAATATATATGTATACATATATATATTTTTTTTTATGCTTCCGATTTTGTTTTCCGGGTTAAATCTTCCCCATAGGAAAATCTAAACCCTTCCACTCACTTTTCCACAAAAGATCAGCTAGTCAATCAACACTATGCAAGTGCATTATATAAGTAAAATAAATACAAAACAATACAAGACCAACAACACGTCAACTCACCAGAGATCAAATGGGAAATTTTTTTAAAATTATTATTATTATTATTTTTTTTTTTTTTATATGACACCCCACAAGAGCGTCCCTGCCTGTGCAGTGTACAGACAGGGGAACTATGTCACCACCCGGTTGGGCGGCGTTGTGAGGCGGAATAAGGTAGGGGCTGTAGGAAGGGATTTGTTAATGCGGGCCTTGAAGAGGCTCGGAATATAGGAGGGAGGAAAAACAGATGCCGGTAGCTCGTTCCACATACGAGCCGACTTACACAAAAACGAGTCGTAAAAACGGCCCGTTCTCATGAAGCCAACGTCAACCGTGAATGGGTGTTCAGCTCGTGTCCGTCGAGTTTCGCGCACGTGCACCGGTGCATCAGGAATCAATGCTGCTAGTTCCTTGGAGCAGGCTCCATTGAAATACCTGTAGAATAGACACAGAATGCCTACATTGCGTCTATGCACTAGAGAAGGCAATCGGTCTGTTAACAACGGATTGTCAATCAGACGGATCGCTCTCCTTTGCACAGATTCAAGCAGGTTTATTAATTTTATTATTAAATTTTTCTTAAAAATATTATTAAAAATCGCATTTCACTCAGTTTAATAATATGATTGATTTCTTATGGCAAAAAAGTGACTATCTTCAATTCCTTGACATGTTTAAGAGCATCTGTTACCTTTAACCGTTTAAGTGAATTCACATGTCAGTGGAAATTGACACTATGAATCAGAATGCTGCATTTTTTAAAAGTTTTTTAGAAATATATCAAACTTCTTCCGTTTTGGTTTAATAATATCGTTTTAATCAAATAAACCAAAAGATGTAAGGTACTTGAAACTTTCCACTAACCAAATTCTTAGTCGACTTTAAAATATTTTATCCATCCATGCTCACACTTTGTACATTAACACTCATTTTTTTGATTTGCACCGTACAAAATGATTGCCCTACACAATTATTCCATTTGCGCCTTATGGCTGCGCAAACTAACCAAGGGCCTGCAAATAATAATGTTTTCGTAATGGCGCTAAAATCAGGATTCAGCAGATGGCGCACAAACAGGAAACTCGCATTAGGATCAGTCACCAGCACACAAATAACTATAATACTACACAACACTGTTTTAAAAAACCGTTTCATTTGTACGAAACAGAATTCTATTCAAATTAATGCGAGGTGCCTTTCTACGTTAGATTGAATACTATTCTGAAAGTTGATGAGTGGGGCTATAATTGTCCATTAAAGAAAGCAATTGGATGGCTATGTGTTGTCTCCCTAATACCACCTGAGGTGCTTATCCCATAAATTACTTCAGTAGTTAATTTCTTATCACTTATCCAGTTAATCATACGGCGGACGGGAGGGAAAGGGATGTCCGATGAGGATAAGCTTGTTAGGAAACTTGTCGTGTGTAATAATCTACAAAGTTCTAACGATAAAATTCTCATTAAATTAGTAATATTTTTTGTCGGAAAACGGTAATTATAAACGACAAAATCTTCTATAACACCTGCGATAGGAAGTCTTAATAAAAGAGAGATAACTATAATTTTTATTTTTGTTAAACTTTGCTACCATTATTATTTTTTTAATCGCTTGCTAAATAATTCTATAAGATTTCACCTGCTACCAGGCAACTTTTTGTAGCGGTAGGATAAAATGAATGGGGTAATAGGATTTACATTATAGCTAGTGAGTAGGTACATGGAGGTAAATGAGATTTATTACTGAATGGTGTTAAAAATTGTTGTTGTTGTTTAATTTATACTAATTAAATATCTTCTAATATTGTCAACATCTAATGCTAAGAAATTTTTTTAATGATAAACATTTTTAATGCAAATATAATACGAGTCTTGAAAATGGATCATAATACGTTTTTTTAAAATAATAAATAAAAAGAAGTGACGTTCGAACCGTGTGTTCTAGAAATAGCTATTATATGGTATATTGATTTCTTAAGTTTGAATTGTATTTTGATACAGTTTATTAAATCTATTGAATGTTAAGTTACTGTGACAATACCCCCTAATATTGTGTACGAATATTAGGGGGTATTTCACTATCTCTGATTATGTTCTGACCAAGCACTAATCCGCGGATTAGTCATTTTTTCGTTTTCACTATATCTGAATAACGTTAACGCTCGGGTTAAAGTTAGATTTGACTAATCAGTGCTCGAACTTCACGTTAGGCGCTATTCCTCGAATAAAGATGGCGTCAAAACATTCCGAGTTTAACAGCTGAGAAGTGAGACGAATTTTGTAGAATGAATTAGAATGCTTGTGTGATCCATCCTGAATTATTTGATTGTGTTCAAAATAAGAAACAATGTATTAATTCGACACGAATCTATCTAAAATGACCTGATAATCAACATAACATAACCAAAAAAATGCACACTTCGCGGTGTGCGGACTGTGACGCATGACAGCCGTGGCAGTAGATGGACTAACTGCAAACATTTTGCGATGTTGCCAGACTATTTCGAGTGTTATCTATCCGGAAGCTCGAAACAATGGTGAAACGGTCGCCGTTGAATAACGAAGTTATTCTGATCTTTAAATCCAGCCAACGGATAGCTAGTCAGATATTTAGCCCGACATAGTGAAATACCCCCTTAGTCCACTATTTTTATCGAAATCTATTTTTGTTGTAATATGATTATATTGTGGTAAGCAATGAGAAGGTGATGCGTCATTAGTATAGGTTTCGGATTACACTATCAAGTTTGATGTCTTCATTTTGTTCAATTAAGTCTTCAGGGATATTTTCTTTAGTGTAGTCGTTGTCGATACTTTTGATGATCACACAAGGGTCTGGTCTTATTATTTCCGCCATTTTTATGTTTTTGTTTAGTTTACTATTTTTTCCTAAAAGTTTTGTTGCCTCTAGTTTTTCAGGGCATGTTATGATAAAAATATTTTTGTTTTCGCGGACTCTTACTCCCATCTTTGATATATACATTTTTAGATTTTTTTCTTTAATTGGCGTGTATGTGGTAATATTTTTTTTTTATTTTTGGCAGAAGCGTTTGTAACTATTGTAATGTTTTGTGATCTCAATTACCATATTATTTTAAAAAATTTCCATAAAGTTTTTTATTTCTTTTATTATTTTTTAATTGGTTTCTTTTGTGAGTGTGGTTCCATTTTCTTTTATGTTTAAAAAAAAGTCTGTTGTATTTTGTTTCGCTTTTGTTATGTATGCATGCGGATCGCCGGGATATTAAATAGTATTTAACAAGAAGATAATATTTGTATATCTGAACGTAACATTAAACAGTACAATTAACAAGATTATACTAGGAATCGAACCCAAGATCTCTTGTCTTACCGGGACAGGCGTCTTAACCTACTTCTCAAGTTGGTTAACCTGAAAAAAAAATAATACGAACTCATGTAATGAAGATCGCCCACCAATGGCCTTATGTCAGTGAATGTCAAGAATCTGTAATTTTTATTTATCAGTAGGTTTGTGGGGATAAAACCGTTCCCCGATATAATAAAATACATTGATTATGGCCACGTTTCCATTGCAGGTGTTCATACAATTGTGATTTTGTTGAAGAATTTAATTAAATGCTATTATTCTATTGTTACGAGTTCCAGTGAATATTAATAATAAGTTTTGCTAATTACCATAAAAACACTTTTAATTTGAGAAAAACTCTTCATACCTATATTCCACAAAAGAAGTTTCAACTAGCGATGCTAGCGCACTGCGCCGTACTACGCTTTGCGGGAGACCAATGAATTTGAATTATTTCATACTCTCGGGTAAGGAGCACTCGAATAGAAGCTATTAAAATTACAATAGTGCCCCAACAATAGACTGGATCCTGGAACCGAATTTCATGTAAAACACTGGACAAAGGCGTAGAAGGTAAATGATGTAACTAAAGTATATCTATCCAGATATCAAGTGGAATTTAGAATAGACGCTTCAGTTCTCTTCCTCCTATAGAATTTACCTATTGTCAGTTGTACTTAGGTTCCTGAGCATGTGGAGCGTATAACCAAGGAGTCAAAGGTAAAAGGAAAGTCATCGAGTGATATTGCATACAAGGAATTGTAAGATCTAATTGGAATTCCTGGACAATCGACTAAAATTTTTGAGGCTCGGAGTTCAATCACGTAGGTACAGGGGAAAATAACAATTTATTCTCATTATATAAATAAAAATAATTATCAACGTAATCATTACGTTGTTTTAGTTTCAGAAAAACGTATGTTTTAAGCGTAAACCCCTGTTCACTTGCCGAAAGCATTTTTATCCTGTCGAATTGTTTGACATTGCGACGATTTGATAATGTGACGGTTTGATTATTTAACACAAGTCAAAACAGCTACCATTCATGCAAATGAACATATTAAGAGGTTGTACAAAATAAAAATAGAAAATAGAGGTAAATCAAGTTCACTTGTTAAAAAAACAACTTGCAAAATATATATATTTTTAACAGAAGTTGCCAGTTTTGAACTGTTACTTAAATAAATGCCGTTATTAGAAGTAGAAGTAGGCAAAAGCATTCAATAAAAGATTATTGTCTTTTACGAATTCGTTTTTAGCTAAGCGATGGATAGCTCGTGTTCTGTTTATACTCGTGAAAGAAAAGTTTTTGATAACTGCGCTACTATACGGTCTGAAAGGGTAAGTTTTTGATCAAATGTGACTCCGAAGTGCCTCATGAATTTAATTGAAGATAATATTTTATCATTTAGATAATAATCGAATTTATTTGAGATTTTTTTAACGCGTTTTTATCTTGCAATAACATTTTTTTCGAAAGGAAAAGCTTACTCCCATGAAAATATTTCCATTATCAAGTTGTAATTTGTTTCCAAGAAAAATCACTTGGAGATTGATGCTCAAAGTAATCATACTAGTGATGGTAATGAACACGTTTGAATATCGTTAATCCGTAATATGGGCGGTGACAACAGTACGAGCATCGACTAGTGACATCTGTCTCACCTTATTAGAACGTAATTCTATTATCTGCTTTGTGATGTTTGCCACCATAAAGGAGAAATTCGGTTTTAATGATGTTCAATTATATCGTTTGTATTTGCTCAGAGGATTATCTGCAATTTTGCGGTTGGAGACATTATCTCAGCTAAGTCGTTTTTCCTCGAACCAATATTCGTATAATTATCCACGCTTGATAAGACTTTGATCCATTCTGTATATTCGGTGAAGTAGAACGAGCTTAATTTGTATAATTTCTAGTAGTTAACTATTGTTGTGGGTGCTGAAAAATTACTTAATAGTTGTTTATACTTCAATCAAACCCAAAACGAGATTCTACGTTATCTTCAAAATCCTTATCCAATCCGTTGGGATATCTACTTATAATAACTTTGTGCTGAAAGATGATAATGGGGCAAAGTAATACTATTTTAATTCATTGGAAACTTGTTAACGAAAGCTAAAATACAAACTAGTAGCTTCTATCCGGCCTTGCACGGGATTCAATGAAATGGAAAATATAAAGTATTTTAATGAATATTTCAAAGTTTCTGTACGGGTCTCTTCCAGCATTCTGGAGGTCAAGAGTCCGGTGTAAGTATGTGGCGGCAAGAAGTGAGATCAGGATGCGATGATGGTACACATATAGTAAAACACTAACTCACTTTTATTTTTTAATTAATGATGATATTTGCTTTTTTGAGCTAACACGAATTAGACTGTTAAATGCCCCTTTTGCAATTCATCGAAAGAGAAGTGAGACAACGCATTTTATCCTATAAATTTAAAAGTCTTCTGTCACAAAATGCATTTAAAAAATCAATAAAAAAATAAATGGTGAAACGAACGCGATCTTGCAAATAATTTTCAAGGTAAAAGGTTTCATAGACAGTAAAAAATGGTATGTGAATAATTAAAATACATTAATTTATAACACTCATCAGCGTAACAGTTTATTACATAACTTACAAATAGTCGTCTTAAATTGCAGAAATTAAAATTATGGTTAAATTCTGGAAAATATGAGAGAGGCCTATGTCCAAAGCTGGACGTCTGAAGGCTCATGAAGAAGTCGAAGATTCGGAGAAAATTTGGAAAGTTGCGAATTTTCTGCCAAGTAATCATGACAATGATTCCTCAAGTCTTGCATGGAGAAGGGAAAAGTTTAATATTAATCTTATCGCGTAATACTTTTCGCATAATTTATGTGGACATCTACAAACGCTGTAAGAAAACACTCCCTTATCAGGCACAAGAGTTCCTCTTATCTGATAAGGAATTTATGTCCGAGAATGCCGTTCAATGTGATTTTTTGTAAAGTATATGTGTAAAACTTAACGTAACACATACATTTTTTTTGTAGTAAAAAATCTAATTTTAGGTACTTTTAGAATTCGTCGAATTCCACTCTGGCAGTTATTAGAAAGTTGGTGTTAGTCATCTTCTATGAAAGTGCATCGCCCGTAAATTAATTGGTTACGATTAATGCTTTTAAGGCTTTGAAGCCTCTAAACGTCGAAGTAATTGATGATTAAATTTAATGTTAGACGAAATGTTTCTATAATTATTGTATTCCATCGGAGACTGACTAAATTCGGTTTGAAATTTAATATTTCATCTGTATAGTTATGACTGAAAATGAACCGTTCATAGTGATGCCCTTTTAAATATTCTCAGAATTTTCTGTCCAATAATTAAATGGTTGACTTAAAAGCCTTTTAGTTAAAATTTTTTTTATTTTGACGTTAAAAAGTTGTTCTCTTATATTTGTGGAACGTTAAAATATTTTTAAAGTACAATCTATATACTTCCATTTAATTGTCCAATATTAATTAATACTTTTAAAAGTACTTAGTGGCATCATTTTTATTATTTAAAAATGAAACACAGCATGCCCACCAATATTTATTCGGTTGTTCATTGAATAATTCAAATCAAATAACATACAATAATACTGATATTTTTGCAATTATTTTAATCTAAATTAAAAACATACGATTTTAATCAATACAAAATATGGTTACGTGATAACTCAACACAGTGACAATTCAACACACTTTTAAAAAGTGATGTAAAGTCATTAGGAGACGATGAAAAAAAAATTTAAACCTAACCTAACCTAACCTAACCTCACCTAACCTAACCTACTTAACCCAGATAGTAAAGTTTTTGTTTCATCACTTTCCAAGACTTTATATAACTTTTTAAATTTGTGATTCATTGTGATGATTTATCCGGTCACCACAAAATATGGTTCCATGATAACTCAACACAGTGACGATTCAACACACTTTTAAAAAGTGATATAAAGTCATTTGAAACGAGGAAAAAAAAAATAACCTAACCTAACCTAACCTACTTAACCCAGTTAATAAAGTTTTTATTTCATCACTTTCCATGACTTTATATAACTTTTAAAATATGTGATGAATAATCATTGTGATGATTTATCTGGTCACCGGATGATATAAGGCATCTTTTTTCTGCTATTATAATACTGATAATTAATTTTTGCATTGTCGCTCCTGGCTAATGTACATTAGGGCGGAACGAATTTTTTTTTTCTAATTTTTATTTGGAATAGTTGTATTAAGTTACCAATTGCCATCAATTACCTCAATTAAAAATATAAATAATATCAGATAACGGTAAATGCCCCCGCCAAGACATCGAACATTTACAAAAATGACAGTTTAGGGGCTATTTGCGCGGCCTACAAAATAGTACAAAATTTATTAAAATAGATTTATTTTATTTAATAACTTATTTAAGAGAATATCCTACCTACGTATGAAAAAGTGATGAAATTCTACAAATGGGTTGGACAAGACTTAAAAGTAAGGAATAACACAACAAAAGAACCTATATTTATGGAAATTGTCGAAATAGTTTGAACGAAAATTGAAGAATTGTGGATAAAATACTCTATTCCAATTGTCACACAATTGGAATAGAATATTGGAATAGAATAATATCAAAAAGAATCTTACAGTTACTAAAAAGTTATCACTCGAAGTGTTTATAATTTGAAAAAGTCTTTGAAGAAACTTAAGCAAGAAAAGTTAGAAGAGTTCTGAGTACAAAGTAGAAAGATTTTTGATATAGCTGCAAGTAAATGTAAAGAATTTGTAAGCTGTACATGTTTGAGAGGAAAAAAGTACCAAAAGAGGAACAAATGTTGTTAGAAGACCAACGCACTAACTGACTAATGGCTTTAGAAAGAACGGATCTTATCCAGCAAAAAAAAATTGCTGAATAGAAGATGACGTACTCTAAAACAAGAAATGAGGCATAATAGATAGGATGAAATTAAGAAGAATAAGACAGAAAGTATGCGAGCAAATTTTAACGGGAGCAAGAGTAACAGAAATTCCTTCATAATATTTCGATGGAAGGAAAGACAAGACGGCTAAAACTGTTTTAAAAAGATCGAAAAGGCTCAGAGTGACTGTACAAGAGGAACATATTTCGATTATAAAAGAACCAGGTACTGTTTATGTTGGGTATGGGGTTCCAACATCGGGCAGTGCAATAAAAATTGAAAGAGCTATCCACAGCTTTTTAACGACTGAAAAGATATCACTAGATGGTTTAATGGCTGTTGGCTGTGATGGAACAAACACAAATACAGGGGAAGTGGGAGGCGTGATTCGTCTTTTGGAAAACAGTCTATCTCGACCATTCCAATGGATAATTTGTCTCTTACACGCCAATGAGTTACCATTGAAGCATTTGTTTACCTATTTGGATGGCCCTACTGCAGGACCTAAATCATTTGCAGGTCAAATTGATAAAGCATTAGAGATATGCGAGACGCTGCCGTTGGCCAACTTTGAGAAGATAGAAGGTGAACTACCTCCACAAATATCCACAGATCTCAGTACAGACCAGAAATATTTACAAGAAATTACTACTGCTGTCATAAATGGATCCTGGTCACCTGATTTATTACAGAGAAGCTTAGGTAAACTACCCCATGCTAGTTGGTTGATAAGAGCTAATCGCATACTGCATTTGTATATTTCTACAGAAAATCCACAACAAAATCTTGTGTCTTTAGCAACGTTTGTCGTATAATCATACGCTCCTGTCTGGTTTGCTATAAAAACACATTAATCCTGCAAAGATGGTTCAAATCATTTATGGAAGCTCATTAACAGCACTAAATATTTGTCCAACGAGTTTTTAGCGATAGTGGACCCTGTTATAATTCGAAACAGTTACTTTGCTCATCCAGAAAACTTGTTGTTGAGTGTAATAACAGATTCACGTAAGCACATTAGAGAACTCGCTGCAAGACGCATTTTAAAGGCTCGTCAAGTTAATAAAAAATCTGTTTCGCGCATGTTTGAGGTGGACTTAGACCAAAAGTGGACTTAAATGCATTTTCTCATGTAGACATGATTGACTGGCAACAAAATATATACGAATCCCCAATACTGATGAATATTTCCGATGAGTAGAGTTACAAGATCTTTATTGAAAATGGAGAAGATACAGTGTTGGAGTTTATGAGACTGCCTTGCCACACCCAGGCTGTGGAAAGATCTGTAAAAGTTGTGACAGAAGCAGCTCTAAGTGTATTCGACAAGACAAGACGAGAAGATCCATAAAATCTAAATTAGCATCTAAAAACTCATGCCAAAGTTTGAGCCGAAAAAGGATTTTTTCTATAAAAAATGATTTTATTCATACCAACATAATTTTCTGAACTTGTTTTTACTTTTGAAAAAAATGTTTTTATTAAATAAAATTTACTTTTATTTTATCATTTAATGCATAATATATTATATTTGCTTATTATTTTGTTTATAGTGTGTTTAATACAAAATGTCTATAAAACCTTAAAAATTAAAATTTCAAGTCTATGGCGGGATATCAAGTTGTCGAGCTAGAACTTCCAAATTGAGAAGTGTTATTTACAATTACATAAAGCAACTTTTACCTGGTATTCCAATTTGAATTTCGAAAAAAAAAATGTTTCATATAAAATTGTTCCACCCTAATGTACATGTAGTCTTTAATAACACATCATATTAAAGAAACTTAATAAGGTCAGTAAGAACTTGTTCCAATTGCGTCACAATATAATAATGTTAAGGTACCTTACCGATCTTGAAACCTATCCCATAATTTGTGTGATACTTATCATCCCTTAAAGTTATTAAGTTAGTATGACGCAATCGATACTATAAAAGCTAACAAACACTTCACGATCCACTCATTCCAACACCGGATATTATATCGCTCAGCGAAGCGTTGGCGCTGATGTTGTAGCTGACGTAACCATTGTTTCGTAGCGATATACTGCCTAGTGGAAATATTGTCGTAACCTATCAAAGTTGACGTGAAATTGTAGAATATTTACGCCGTAGTAGCTCGCACTTGTACTTGTAGCTCGCTTTAATGGATTAATGTTCTTACTAATTACTTATTCCTTAATTATTAGTAAGGTACTTTTCAATTATTTCAAAAATTAAGCTGTTTTGCAAAATAATTTGTGACACAATTCAAAGATGTAGGATATGGTGGTTTACAATATTTTGTTTCTCGTCAAATAATTTAAGAGAGCTTTGCGATTATAATACATATTGACAAACAGAAAAATGAAAGCATTGCGATTGCTAGATTGTAAAACGATTTTCAAATCGGAGGGTAAGGTGTAACAGCTTACATATTCAGTCTGTGTCCGTACTGTTATTAATTTAGTGCAAAACAAAAATTTCAATATATTGTTAGTTTTTTTTACTTTATAAGCCTTAATTGATAAATTTGTAAAGCTTTTGGTGGTATTCAAGTGGGTCAGTTTTAAAATTTGGTGAAAAGAATGTTAAGTTTTACTGTCTAATTATTATTACGCGTGACATCAAACTGTTGGGAAGCCACTTGAAGACGATCCATTTAAGTTATTTTTAAATGTATATGACGGATACATTTTTCTTACTTTTATATATTTACTACTTTTTTTGGCGTTTTCTTCCTTCCTGAGCAAAATTTTACTTAACATTACAATTTCAACACTACAACGGGATGATTTAGTTTACTTTAACACTGGGAACAAACTACCTGCAAACTGCAAGTATCAGTAATTATAATATTTATACCGATGGTGATGTTTATTTGCCAGTTAATTTATACTTTACCAATGTACGTAAAATTCTGTTAAACTAATACTCATGGGTTGTAGATAGGTCATGTGTGATTTTAGGAATCATTAATTTCCTTTTATTTTGTGTCCCTACTCAACTACCTTTTTGGGTCTTTTCAATTAATATTCAGTAACTCGAATTGATAAGGTCGTGCTCCAAGGAGTGATATCAATATCAACGCCTCTTCAACGAGTATGTACTCATTCTATCTTCCGGTAGTTCACGCGAGGTAAAAAAGCAGCATTATGAATTTTTTTCACCTGGCCAAGTTCATCTTGATGTTTATTTTTTTATGGAGTAGTGTTAGTTGACTTTTGTAACTCCTGACATTGTCACATAAATATTTTGTGACAAGAGTAGTTCTTGCTTAATTGGGGTTATTTTGTCTATGGTGTTTTTTTTCGAACTTTGGCAATATTTTTAAGGAAGGAAGGACAGTTTTGTTTATGGTCACTTCCTCCCCGACGTTAATCATGTGAATAGAAGTTATTATTTTCTTTTAAAAAAGGCGCGGGGTGTTCATCCATTCACGAACAGTTCGTGTTGGTTATTATTTTTAGTGGTGATTATGGAATCCCGCTTTTATTGAGTGTTGGCCGGTGGTCATGTCGTAGTACTCGTGTTTCGGACTTGAAACCGCGAATGGTTTGGTCCTAGCTGTGGCTAGTAGTTTTTGGCGGAGTATCCCCGTGTCGCGAGAGAACGGATTGCTGTCCTGGCTCCGTAGAAGAGTCTGGTTGACTGCCACGTGCTGCAGACCTGATCTCCCTGCAGGCGTTTATTGAAGGAGTTGCTTCCTCCCGCTTCCACTAAGAGAACGGATTGCTGTCCTGGCTCCGTAGAAGAGTCTGATTGGTTACCACGTGCTGCAGACCTGATGTTCCTGCAGGCGTACCTTGGAGGTGCTGCGTCCTCCCGCTTCCACTAAGAGAACGGATTGCTGTCCTGGCTCCATAAGAAGAGTCTGGTTGACTACCACGTGCTGCAGACCTGATGTCCCTGCAGGCGTCCATTGAAGGAGTTGCGTCCTCCCGCTTCCACTAAGGGAAGGATGTCCTGGCTTTCGTCCCGGGTCCGTTCCCCGCTTCCGGATACAAGTCTTCGTTCGCCATCCGTTGTTATCCCTTCGTTTCTCGTTCACGTAAAGTTAGTTTAGTTTGGTTCAGGAGTCCATCTGGTATGTGCTTACTTTTATTCCTATGTTTACATTGGTATCTTTTTGTATTCCTTTGTTGTAACTTTTGATGGTTTCAATATAATTTTCCATTAAGAATTCACTCTTATTATTTATGATCACCCAACTTACTTGACAGGAAATTAATCCCACAATCTTGAGATGAGGTCTTTGCTCTACCGTTTTTGTAAACATTAGAATGTACCTACATTACATTATACATTACAACATACAAAGGTACATTCAATGGTACATTGCACTAACTTCGGAAAGTGATTTTACACGATGATGACTGTAAAAAATATAAAAAACTTATTTGAAATTTCATTGTTTTTTAAAAGAAGGCAACCAAAATATATTTTTTTAATTAACAGATTTTTATTTAAAACTCTGTTCATAAATCATTAATCAATGTATTTTTCTGGTACATGTTAGATAATAATTAATTTAAAACATTCGAGAATTCAATTTAGTTAATTGTTCGATGTTAATGATATTTTAAAACATTATTATCCTAAAAGTACAGTCAGTTGAAATAATTTTATATTTTTACAAGTCTGCTTTAACCACTGTAAATATTGCTTTTAACGTTTACAAAAATATCGTTATATTTAACTGTTTACGTAAATAGTACCTAAATATAATTTGTAAATAAAACACGCGGATGATGTTTAAATGGTCCGCAATAATGAATAAACATTTCACATAGTAGAAAAACAGAAAAAGGGTAGATATTAAATTTACATTAATGTGCATTTGTGGAGTTTTATACAACATTGGCAAGTCAAATATTAAATTTATTTTTCACATTTTTGAAGCTCTGAATAATTTCACATGGGAAAATATTTCTTATGACTTTCAAAACGGATGTGTTCAAAAATTTTCAAATGAATGGCGCTATTTCGCGTATTTTGAAAGTATACGAAGCCAAAAGGCACCTATTTTACAGGGAATTGTTTCAGAATTATAAATTTTATAATATAAGCGTGTCCATATTTATTGCCATACATCACAAGCTTTATGAAACATCACAAGCTTTCTGATGAATATATTTCAGTGTTTTTCAAACCTACAATACTAAACTTTAGATTAATACTATGAACGAGTTGTTTTGTAGAATTTGAACAATTCTACGAATTTTGAAGTTGATTTTCAAGTTCTGTGAATGTTCTATTCAAGTCCAGTTGTGATTTCAGTTTTGAGAAATTTTATGAATTGTTCAAATTCCATGAAACAATTTATTTATTTATTTCTATACATACATTACAGTGTCTACATACTATACATACATTACAAATATTTACATTTGTATATAATACATAAATTTAGAACTGTTGTTAATATGGTGTTTTTTTATTTATTTATTTTAATTTTATTTTTTATGCTGGGTGTGAGGTAGGTTTGAGTAGGTGACACTGTGGTGGGTAATGTTATATGTTTCGTGAACACCTCACTGGGAGAACCTGTGCTGAGGTGTTTACGTGGTTATGATTATATGGTACATGTATTTATGTGTATTGGTTAAATTTTCTTATATAAAAGTGTAAGTTGGGATTTTATTTTTTTTTTTTTTTTTAATGGTTATTGTACATTTTTATTTAAAGAAAAAGGAAAAAAATATATTTATTTATGTGCACATATATACATACACCCATGTATATACATACATGAAACGTAACAATATTGGCCATCCAACCACGTTGGCGCCATTATAACGTAAATTACCACGTTGTGCGGTATTGTAACCTAGATTATGAGGTGAAAGGCATGATTACCTCAGGAAAGGTTGTAACATAAGTGTAGTAAATAAAAGAAGGGAGGAAATGAATTCCAAAATACAACATTTATTTCTACATCATTTAAACAGCCTTTAAATAACATGAGAACTCTTTCAATTAATGACAAATAACTCGGGCGTGTGCAACAACCGAAGGTTGAATGCACGATTGGTAATTTAAAAATTGCATAGAGAGCGACAAATGGATGGTGACATTTAATATTTAACTAACCTGATGATTGGTAATAATGGGCGCCAAGCGATGCGGTATGCAAAGCTAATATTTATAAGCAGAACGATGGATGACCAAAGGCAAATTACTAAACTGCGGTGTCATCACCGTTCGTAAATTGTGTCAGCTCATGGCGTGGTTCGTGTCCTCCTTGCTAAGCGATGTTCCAGAAGCGCAGCCAGTTGAATACTGAATTGTCGAGCTGCGCGTCTTGACCGCGAGCCCCGTCCCTCGTTGTCCCGGAGTTGCCATAGTTGCGGGTTGCCATAGCTAGCAGCTGTAAATTAGAGATGGGCACTGAATAATGCTAAGGCTCTGTAGCGGACAGGAAATGACTGCTACATACATACATAAATACACATATACGCATGCATACACACATATAAGTAAACACATGTATTCATACATACATACACATTCATCCATGATTATGTTTGGTTTGGTGTTATAATGTTTTGTATAAAATGGATATCTTGTTTTTTGATCCAGGCTGTGATCAGTTTTTTGTGAATGTTTGTGTATGTATTTCCCATTAGTAGTAGTTTCAGAGTGGTGGGCATACAATTAAAAAGTTTTGTAGCGTAATACTGGAAGTGTCTTTGTCCGTGTGTGGTGTATGTTATCGGTATGTTCAGGGTATTGTTTGTTGTCGACCTTGTTTTTATTGTTGTTTGAGGTGGTATTGGAATGTGTAGTTTCTGTTGGAGGAAAATTTAGTAGTGCAGATTTGGCATAAAGTTGTCTTATTGACATGACGTCTAATGTTTTGAAAATTTCGCTGGAATTTGTGTGGAATGGTACTTGCAAGATGATTTTAATTATTGCCTTTTGTATTGGGTCGATTGCAGTGTTTGTAGCGCTTTCCCAAGCCAGTATGCCATATGTAACAATAGATTGACAGAGTGCGAAATATATAGATCTAAGTATTGAATGTGGGAAAATGTTTTTGATTGACTTTATTAGGTGCATGACTCTTTTTAGTTTATTAGTAATGAAAGTTATGTGGTCAGTCCAGCGTAAGTATGAATCAATAATGATCCCTAGGTATTTTGTCTGGTTTACCCTTTCTATACGCTCGCATTGGCAATTGGGTGAAGTTTGTTCACCCAATCCATCACAATCCATCCTTATAATATAATAAAAGGGTACCCAACTTCACAACAGACAAAATAATAAACGTTGCGGATTTGTGACACATAATTTTTTTTTAATTTTTTTTTTATTAGTAGCTATATTATACATTTTTTTTACATTTTTATAAGAATATATTTATAAAAAATAGATGTTGATTATATTCGTAGTCCTCCTCACTAGGAGATCCTGTGCTGAGGGGGACTAGGTTTTGGATAAGTTATTCAGCGACTTCTATGGTATGACTCACATGTTTTGGGTAAGGGTTTCCAGAAACTTCTACGACGATGTTTTAAATATGCTAGTAAGTTCTTTTTCCGGTAATTCCTTAAGCCAAGATTTAATGTTCTTAATGCAGTTGTTTTTTGTTTTGATTTGTTTGATACTAAGTGGGAGTTTGTTATATACCTTTACTGCTAAAAATTCAGAGCTTCTTTGTCCAAAGGTAGAGTTACACTTTGGTATAGTTAGTATCTCTGTTTGTTTGGCTCTGGTTTTATGAGTATGTGAGGTGTTTTCCTGAGAATTATTTTTGAGGTGGTGTACCAAAATGTTTTTGGCATAGATTTTCTGTATGCTTGGAACGTCAAATTGTTTAAAAATTTCTGTTGTTGACGTCCTTATGGGAACCTTTAGTATGGTCTTTATGATGCAATTCTGAGTTACCTTCAGCTGTTTTATATGTTTTGATACTGCTGAGCCCCATCCTATTATTCCATATTCCAATTTGGAGTGGCATAAAGCATAGTAAACTCTCTTTAAATCCCTAGCTGACAAAATGTTCCGTATTTTTTTGAAGAAGTAAATGAGTTTAGTTAACTTTTTTGAAGTTCGATCAATGTGTGAATCCCAGTGTAGTTTATCGTCAATTTCAATACCAAGATATTTTATGCTTTTGGTTTGAGTTATAATCGAGCAGGAACATTGAGGAAATTTTTTTGACATTCATGTAGTTTGAGTATATACTCATTCATTGGTTGTCCTCTTTTGTTTTTGGAGAAAATTAAATATTTGGTTTTATTCACATTTAATGTAAGGGAGTTTGCTTTAAGCCAGTTTTGAAGAACAGTTAGGCCATGTTCAGCCTCCTTATATGTGCTTGTCCAATCTTGTTCATGGAATAAAATTACAGTGTCATCTGCAAAGCTCATTATGTTTCCTTTGATGGGAAGATTCATAAGGTCATTTATGTAAATTAGAAATAGTATAGGTCCTAATACGCTTCCCTGGGGGACACCGTACTTAATTGGTAGAGTTTTGCTCCTTCTTTTACCAATTTGTACAAATTGTTCTCTTCCCGTTAAGTAACTTCTAAGTAGGTTTAGGGTTGTTTCGGTTATTCCATTTTTTTTTTAGTTTTAAATACAGTATTTCGTGGTCAATGGTATCGAAAGCTTTTTGAAGATCAATGAAAACTGCTAGGCATTTTTTGCCTTCATCCAATTTTCTAATAATTGTATTTGTTACATTAGCTATAGCGTCACCAGTACCCAGGTTTTCCCTAAAACCATACTGCGTAGATGATAATATTTTATTAGAATCCAAAAATGTAAGCATTTGCTTTTTTATAACTTTTTCTAATATTTTTGATAGTGTAGTTAAAATACTAATTGGTCGATAGTTTGATACATCATTTTTGGGACCGTTTTTATATATTGGAATGATCGTAGCAATTTTAAGACAAGCAGGAAAAATACCATTTGATATTGACAGATTTATAAGATACGTTAGTGGGTGGATTAACTCATTTTGTAGATATTTAATTGATTTGCTTGATATCAGTTCATTTCCCGATGAAGTATTTATATTTAGGGAGGCTATAATATTTTTTATTTCATCACTTGTTATCTTGACAATATTGAGGCTGTTTTCTTGATTTATATCGTCAATCCTCACTGTATTTTCGATAGTACTAATTGAATTTTGTTTAATTTTATTTGCTAAGTTTGAGCCTATATTGCAAAAATAGTTGTTTATAAAGTCAAGAAGTTTGTCCGGGTGTTCTGTAAAAGATGTGGGAATCTCATCAATGTTTAATTCCTTAATGCTATTGCCATTATGTGAGGCTTTAGCATTAGTTATTTCATTTATGATCTGCCAGAGTTTACGTGAATCATTATTACATTCATCAATTTTGTTTTTATAGAATGTTTCTTTAGCATAACGTATTACATTTTTACATGTATTACGATATCTTTTGTAGAATCAAAGTGTTAGGATATCATAAGGGTTGTTTTTGACTTTTTTGTTCAGTTCATCTCTTTTTCTGATTGAGTTTATAATATTCTGACTAATCCAAGGTTTAATGTGTAAATTTTTATGAGATAACTTTTTTTCTATGGTTTTGGTGTTTGATAGGATAATGTTCTGTAAAACTTCTATAAAATAACTCCAAGCAGTATCAGTATCATCTTTTTCCAGAAGGCTTGTCCAGTCATTCACTGTTTACTCGCATTTGACGTTCTCCCAATTTGTTTCAGACTTCGTTAGGAGTGATTTCTTTTTTTGGTTTACATATGTATTTTTTTTTGTAATAGATAGAATTATTGTATAATGGTCTGTCAGTGTGGTAGTACAAATAATGGCTTGAGTTTTTCTATCAGTTTTACAAAAGATATGATCAATGCAAGTTTTGCTTTCATTATATACACGTGTTGGTTCATCAATTAGGCTTTTATATCCATGGTATGCTAGTGTTTGCATATAATCAAATTTTTTTGGATGGCCATTTTCAAGAATATCAATATTTATATCACCGATGATAAATACATCTTTAGTTCTTTTTAGTAGACTTAGTTGATTAGATAAGGAGTTGAGGAATGGTTCTAGATTTTGTGTAGAAGGAGATCTATAAATTGCGAGTATTGTTGTGTCATTACCGATTGATATACTTAGACAGTTTGCATTATTGATACAGATCTATATCTTGCTTACCTGACATCAGCTTCTATATCTTCTTTAATATATACGATGACACCATCATTTTTTGTGTTGTTCATTATTGTAGAGTAAGGGACATAATTACCAATTTGTAGGGGGTAGTATTTATCAGTTAGCCAACATTCAGTAAGAATAATAATATCCCATTTTAAATTTAAACTTTTCATCAATATTTGTAGTTCATCAAAGTTTTTATTGATACTTCTAATATTCTGGTGCATTATGTTAAAATTATTGTTTATGGATGATATGTTTGGTATGTTTGTTGTTAGAGCGTTATTCATTTTCTCAATTTAAATTATTAAGTGGATTAAGTAATGTTGTTCATATTATTCACTAAATTATTTTCACCATATCATCAAGGTGCTTAATGTAGATAATTTTATCATCTTGTTTTTTGCGTATCATAACTTTACCCTGTTTGTATTATATTTTTTTCCATTTGGTCTTTTTTTATATTTTCAAAATCTGTTTGAATCGCTCGATTTAAATTATTTGAGACCTCATTTTTTTTTAACATCTCATCGTATTGAGCACTGATAAAATCAATACTTTCAGTAGTTTCTGTAGTTTGTATATCAATTTTTGTAAATATATCTCTTTTCAGGGTATCAAATTTTTTATCAATGTATTCAATAATCTTATCCATGTTCAATTTATCTTCCGAAATTATTGGGGTTTTGCTACGTGTGCTAGACATCACTATTTTTGTAAGTTCACAAATGCCCCTCTTTAATTATGCTTGATGAAAAATTGGTGGTGGCAATCACTATTTAATATTTGTTTTATTGCATAGACAAAGTCACTCAACTTGACATTTAATATTTTTTTACTTTAATTAGTTTTTGCGCAAAAATCACTCACACTTTGAAATCTTAACTAAAACTTTTGATCCCACAAAACGTAGAAGGTTTAAACTTTAATTTAATCTATTTATTGTGGCTTTAAACAACTCCTATTAATTTTTCGGCTAGTTTATAAGGGACGCGGAAATTTCAGATCTTAGCACTATAGTTAACCATAGATCACCAAATAATGAGTAGATTATTTTGTTGTTTTTTTTAAACATCGTAAAGAACAAAGCAAACATTTTCGTACCTCCTGAAATCTTTCTCGTGTGACCAGAATCCTCGTGTAGAGTAAACTTATGGTTTTGCTAGTACATATATGTATGTATCTTTGTGTAGTCTAAGTGCTTAACATGACCGCTGAGAACAGAAAGAGTGATTCGTGAAATATAAAACGGTTTCGATAGTGAGCACGGAGAATGTTATCCGAGTTAGATGGAGTTTGGCAAATTGTCAAGATTTATAGATTTCCCTGACCGTGATTACTTAATTTATATGAAATATTATTAAATGTCGCCCATGAACGATATATTACACAGAAAGAAAATAATTTTTCTGGATTTCTTATACACGGACCCATTGAATGCGATCATTCTCATTCTAATTTGTTTTCCTCTTCTCCTGTTTATTTTACGAAAATTATTACGACGCTCCATCACTTCCACAATACATTACTCTAACCTCAAAAAAAAATTTATCTACTCTAATAATAAAACTTTAAAAAAATATTATATCTATTTATATTGTATATTATATTATTTATATTTTGGGGAATATTCTGATCACTATTATAAATCACGAAGATTACCCAATAAATCACTTATTCAGTTTAAAAATCTCAAAAAATCTAAACTCACCGTTTTAAAAATATCCTTAGTTTTTTTTAATGTAAATACCACACAACAGTCCCAACTGCTCTCACCCGCCTGGAGCCAGTGAAACTAAGGGGTTCCCAATTTGGATACGTTGTGAAACTAAATAGTAGTGAAGGGAGGAAGAAGATGGGGAAGCGGAAGGTGGAAAAGTATGTGGATATTCGGTTGTGTTAACGAAACATGGCTAAAGCCATTTCAAGCAATGTTTCAATTCTGAATGGTGGTTTTACACCAGGGAGACTTTGAGAGTATTTTCCACAAATATACTACATATTATTTTAAATGAATACATTGTGAAATAAAACAAATTAATCAAATAAAATTTACTTGCGCACGCCGGGATTTGAACACTTGACCTTCAGCTTGCTAGCCAAGAGCCTTAACCCGCGGAGGCCGTCATAATCTATCCCAATCAAATCTAGTTAAGTTGAAATTTTAACGACATTAGTGATGAAGTCGTATAAAAACAATATACGACCTACGGTTGACTTTGCCCTAAAAGGCCTGAAAAATTGATTTTTCCGTGGGGTTTATTTTAATTATATCTGATTAATGAACAAACGTATTACTAATATCTCAAATATTTCTAGAGGGACATCTCGGGAAGTTACTTATTCATCGTCTATAAAAATAACATCTGGTGCTTACTAATTTCATAATTGCAAAACGTTTAATAAAATATTTTTTAGAAAGGTCTTGTTCTTATTATTCGTAAATATATAAATAACTTATATCCGTAGGGATCTATCTCTCTAGAAACATTTGAGATTTTAGTAATACGTTTATCAGAAATAATTAAAATGTTAGCATTGACCAAACTTCCATTATTAGAATCTAATGTCGCTTTAATTGAAATAATTTTTTGATCCATCCACTATTATAATAGTGTATTTTTCTTTGTTTTAATAACAACAACAGTTTATAATTTCATTCGCTTGTAAGACGAGAAACTTACCTAAGTTTGGGAGTCCATCAACATTAAATATTTTTGTTGACTGGCAACAATTCTAGATGGCAACAATGTGTAACAAAGCGGTGGCACGGGAAGTTGTTGGCACTCGCAGCGCAGCCTCAGCCCGCTGAAAGATGTAGTTGGCTTAAGTCGGAAAGCATTTCGCCCTCATATTTCATCTCTCGGATATCGAATCTCGGACTCAAATGTGCTAAGGATTAGCCGACTTGATAAACGTCCCTCACGATACAAGGGAGGCAAGTCAAGAGTTTTAATTTTTTCTTAAGTACCCAATGCCGATCCGAATATTCCCCAGCCAGATTAAGACCAGGGAAAGAAAGAGAGATGAGTTAATTTGGATTGAGAATTTTTTTGTTTTATTTTAAAATGTGCGTAAATTATATGTTTTTGTTTTAGTAATTACGTGAGTTCATCTATGATTTCAGCATTAATTGTAAAATAGAAGACAAACGATTTAATATATTTTTAAATTTTAATTAACACACAGTCGAAGAACTTATTTTATCAGCATGATTTTAAAATATAACTTGTACAGGATGGTTGAAAGGTATTTATTTTTACACAAGTAACGCGTCAGTTAATTTGACATTTATATTTACCTAAGTTTTTGTTGATCATAAAATTAAATTAACTTTTAAGTTGATCATCAAATAACATATACAATACTATACTATACTATATCTGAATAGTACACATCAGGTTCGTCTTCTAAGGTAAACGAGAATTTGTGTTGCGTACATAGGCCAAGTGCGCACGGCGTGGCAGCGTGGAAACGTAGCTTAACATACGTCGCGAACATTTAAATTTTCATATTTTAATGTGCAGATATATATATTTTTAATTACTTTGTAAATTTTTTGCTCCAAAAGTGGTGGAAATATCGTGAGAATGAAACGACATGCATTTTTCAGACGGCTTCATGATACCAAAGATCACAACGCCTCGTTATAAGCGGTAAATGTTGCTGGTGTGATAATTTGCATTGCAAAATCACAATGAATACGGTTTAAACGGTTGTTACTTTAAATTTACACAAAATTAAATATATTGTTTGATATTAAATCCCAAAGGAGAAAGGGAAATTATTTCCCAGGAGTGCCAAATTGCCACTGAAAATAATAAATATTTAACATAATTCTTACGCGCACGCATCTTGTATATTTTGTGTTTCCGGAAATTTTTTCAAACCTTAATTACTAGGAATAAAAACGTTTTATGTTGTCTACTTATTTGAATTTGCCTGCTTAAAGCATCTTGATATTATTTTTTTAACATTCTGTTTATCTGACGTTATCATTAATATTTTTTTATTGTTCTTAGTATTTTATAAATATTATTATTTACAATAAATGAAAGTTATGTAATGAATAGTATTTTATGTTTAGCCATTATCATTCTGAGCCAATTGAAAGAGTCGTCTTTCATACACCGAAAGTTCTGTGGAAATTTTATAGATCAGTTTCCAAGTTTTAACATTAAACCTACGCTACATATAACAACGTCATAAAAATTATATTTTTGAAGTTGAAAAATGAATTAACTAAGAGAATCTGTGCAAATATTGGACCCAGGTACGACTGGTACATCGTTGGCACTAAAAATATTCTGTGACCTACCATTGATTTTTAGTTTTTAATTTCATAAATACTCGCTTAATATCTTTAGGTAGATAGGGCCATCGAATAAAAAAAATAATATAACTTGTTCACAGCGATCGGTGAACTCTGGTGTTTTTAATTCGTTTCTATTTAAGATATATTTATCATTATTCAGTTCCTTATGTTCCTCCTCACTAGGGATTCCTGTTTCAAGACATTTTGTTAATTTATTTAATTAAGTAATGTCTACTTTTACATCTACTTTCCGTCTGTTACTTTATTTAATTTGAGTGGAGTGGGGTATATTCTTAGTATCGCCCTGGTGATCGATCACCATTCAGAATCAAATCGTAGCTGTAAATGGCTTTAGCCGTATTTATTGACCAGATATTTTTTAGTTATAAAATTTAACATTTCATATCTATTGTACATCTATTTTAAAATTATTATTAATATATTCTATTACTTACGTACGTATTTGAACTGGTTAGATCTGGTTAGTTTCTAACCTTCCATTTTCCTTTTCAGCACCAATATCGTCTCTTATCTACCACATTCAGCAATATTTTACAAATTTGGGATGACAGAGTCTCACTAGCATCAGGCAGTTGGAAATTTGGGCGGTAATCAAAAAGCATTCCAAAATTACATCGTAAGGTACTTTACATATGGTACTATAAATATGTGTTTTAGAAATGCCTTTGTTCTTAACATTGGTATATCAAGACAATTGGCATTAGCTTCACCATTTTACAGTTAGTCGTAATAAAAAGAAAAAAAAATCTACAAATATTTGTTGAAACAGATACATTAACATTTCATACAAGTGAAAAAAAAAACAATTTAAAATTTTATCAACATCTTCTTTTATATTATGGTATAGCATTCATTATACATGTCTCCTTATATAAAAATATAAATAATAAACTCCAACATACAAATACAGAACTCATTAAAACGTCCCAAGTACCTACACACACTTTACACGACAACACTATGACATATATTTAAAACGATACATACTCACTATGGCAAGCAATCCATTGGTTACGGGGGGGGGGGGGAAATATTAAAGATAAAATTAAAGATGAATAAAAGTATAAAATCATATAAAAAAAAAGTTCATTTTTATGCTCAATCAACAAAACACTGAGAGTGAATTATAATGTTATTCAATGTATTAGATATTTCTAGTTAAATAGGTAAAAATATAATTTTTTTATTTTAATTAAAAATATTTTAAAAAAACCATCTTGTGGTTAAGAGGCCGACTGGTCAAGGGCCCAAAAGTTGACCCCGTTTTGAAACCAAAGGTGCTTACTAGCAACTAATGTCGATTTAGAAGTTTTTTAACCACTTGCTTTTCAGTATAGAATCGCCGAAGATTAATAGGATCACAGAACATAGCCAAATGCACAAATTTGCGAAGTTTGGTCATCAGGATCCTATTTCCCCTGATGACTAAAAACCATATGGGGTCAGCCATGGATGCTGAGAGCAAGGGATTTTCGTCATGTTTTCTTACGAGTATAAATCTTTGCTTATGAAATCAGTAACATCAGCTGTAAATCGAGTGACTCATCACGCACGGTTGAATAGAGTAAAATTTTGATTAGGTTGATTTTACATTTCCAGGAAAGTTTCAAATAGTCCTTTGATTTTGATAATATCGTGTGGCTGACCACGTTTTTTTTAATTAATCAGGATTAAATGATTTTCAAAAATTTATTTTTTTCTTATCTAAGCTAGAGTTTGTTCAGCTCCTGTTTGGCACTTAAGTTCTGATTTTAAAAATATTATAGATTTATAATGTGTGTGATCAAAAATTAGCCAAGGAAGGTAAGCGTCAAAGCGTTAAACCAATCGATTTTTTTTTTTTTTAAATAAACTCAACGAATACTGATCAATATGTAAAAAAAAAACAGTTAACCTTCCCTCTGATACTTTTCAAAATTAAAATAAAAATCAGGCGAGGCTAAAGCGGGGTAGCAAAGATAATTATTGTTGTTAACGTTTTGATGTTCATTAAACCAAAAAATGGTTAAAATTGGTTCAAAAAGTGATTCAAACAACACGATAAAATGTACCTTCACAGTGGCCTCTAGGTAATAAGTTGTGTATTGTGAATTGGGTACGTACCTACATACCCTGCCTGATAAGCTTACGCTTGTTTTTCTATTATGTGGTTTGTGGTATTGCCATGATAATAACTATTTAATTCAATGGTTTATTTCCGGTCTGAATTTTCAAATCACGTGTTTTCAGAATTGAGGGGTTTAAGCTTGGGCATTAACTGATTATTTGATATTAAATTAATTACGCTAGCAATGTTAACATGGCGTGTACGTGCATGAAGATAGAATACAAAAATATACCTACTATATGTATGAAAATATAAAAGTGTTCTAAGGGTAGCGGGGTGGTAAAAAAATATAAACGTATTATTAGGGTAGCGGGGAATAAATCTAGTACATCACATGACTTTGGTAGAAGATATTTGAACAAGATTTCCACTAGGTGTGTTTATTGTGTAATGACAGAATTTAAATTAATTTAATAATAAACGAATAAAGCCCATTGCTTCAAATGTACCCAATTGATTAATGTATTATTTTAATAATTAAATGTAATGAAAGGAATAAAGTAACGATATCTTGAAATAATTAACTGGTTCAGCAACCATAAAGCCAATAGACCGCTGGCATGGACATGAAAAAATGGTGACACATACCTTTTGCTTTATCCACATAAATACATCATTTCATGTACCTTCACTTGTGTTCATTATTCAGAATATTTAAAATACAAGTGACATGACAATGACTGTTATTCTGACAAATCTCGATTTTTTTCCATGATTGTGTGTCATTGCCATGTCTTCCTGGGATGTTTGTACCCGAGCACATATTTTATCACTTGATTAATCAACAAAAAATAAAGAGTAAAGAGAGAAAAATTACACCAAATATAACAACATGTAGTTACCAATTTTTAAAATTGTAGATATCTTTTATACTTTTTTTTGATTTATATAAAACTTCCACATTTTTTTTCTACACGAGTAGAGAAAAACAATATTTTTATAGGTTTATTTCATTGATTTTCTCATCAGTCACCTACAATATCCGTGATGGGTGAAATCAGTAATTGATACTATCCCATAAAATATATTTATTCTCAATGGATACATTATTGGCTATAGCCGGCGCGGCTTAAAGGGCGGTTTCAGGCGCCATTTGGATTAATTTTCCATTAGTTTTGGCTGCCGGGCTGATCGTCACGCCGTTCAATTCTATTACACTTTTTCACCAACACAACCACCCGCGCTATTTGGGGTGAGTACCTTAATAAATCATGGTACTGATTTTACATAATATAGCTATAAAAGATTTACGAAACTTTATCTAAGATTTTCAATTAGTGCAGAGACATTCCAAGCTATTTAAAAAAATATTAACTAAAAACCTTAAGTTCATCTTCACCGGGAGGCTTTCGGGTTCGATTCCCCGACAGGGAATATAATTTATTGATTCTTTCGTTCAAGCTGCTAGAGGTGCGGGTGTTATTTACAACATTTATACTATTGTTTTGTCAGTAAGCAATTTAGGGGCGGGTATGGGTACTGCCATCCCGGGAATCATACATAGGATAAGTCACCCCGAGTTGTTCGCCATGTTCGGTGACTTCGCAGGGTGCCCGAGGTGAAGTTTGAAAAGGTGTAAAGTTTGTCAATGCGTAGGAAGGATAGATTCATACGTCCGTCACTCCTGGACACACTGACGCCGAGTTTCCTGCCCACCACTATCTTTTACCATACTCCTTTTCTTCCAAGAACTTTCTCTCCTTCCTCTATTTATAAGACATCAGGCCCTCCTGTGTAAGTAAATAAATCAAATTATAAAATATTATTATTATATAATTTCCAGCAAGGTCTTGACTTGACCTATCACTTTCATTTTCTTACGTTTATCTCTGAATTTTTTATTTGCTTTCATAAATACTATCCTTTACTTTTAATTTACATTTTTCTTCTTATTTCGTGTTACTTATTTTGTTAATTGGACGTAAGTCCGTTATAAATACGTTTTTGTTATTTATGTTTTCTTATCTTTTGGCTTATCTTCTCAGGGCTGTGTGGAGATTTTCTTCCTGTTATTTCATGTTGTTGGCTAGAGGCTGTTCAGATTTTGTTTAGCACTTGAGATTAATTTATTTTTTGTTGTTTTCATGTTTTATCTGCAGAACTCCATTTAATCAAAATTATTTTCCATTTGATAATATCCTAATTATAAAATTTAAAATAAGTTTATCTTAAAACAAGTTCTGATATGTAATTATTAACTAGCACGCAATAACTTTTGTTTAGTAAAAATGGCCTTGAGAAAGAAGTGTAAATAAATATATTAATCCTTTAAACATTCCAAACGTGCGACCAGCATATGTACACGGTTGAAATTTGTCATATGAGAACGGATCGCTTCTAAGGCTCGTTCTTGACAATTTGCCGGCTTCTGTGTTTCCTCCACCAACAACATGGTTCTCTTCAAGACCAATGTTCACTCCTTTCCCTCCTCAAAAACACCCTACATAAGGCATCTCCTGAGATGACATACTAAGGAAATTATTTTCCTCAGGGGCCTTTGCTCAATAATTTGATATTTTCATACTATAAAAAAACATGCCAGCAATTTACGTGCTTTTGACTTTATCTGTATTTTAAACAATATAAGTATTTAAACCGTGTCAAAGTGTGAAAATGTGTCAAAAAAATTTGTTTAACAAGATATATTGCCATTTTATGACAGAAGGTGCATCGAGTTTGCAATATGCATGGTTAGTTCCTGTCACACAAAATCACATGCTTATGTCGCTGTGGCCTATTCATTTATGCAAATTTAACTAAAATCATAAATTGGGATTTCGGTTGATGACTTTCGGCTTCACTTGAAAATTCCATAAAAATTTTGGGATTATCATAATTATTAATAAATTTCGCTCAATAATTTGATTTATTCATGGATTAAGTGATTTAAATCATTATTTATTTATAGCTATCGTTGTACAAATAATCACTAATGTTTGTTCTTTATAAATCATTTATTTATAAAAACTGAAAAAAGTAAATAATATAACGTAATATACCTTTGTTCATTAATAAGAATATTTTTTAATCATTCGTATAGCGCCGTTTTCTATCACCTCGGGTGAAATAATAAGAATTTGACAATGAATACAACGTAGCCGAGAGTCAAATAACTAAAGAACTTACATTTCATTTAGTTTTGATCCCCAGTCAGAGACCCTACTTAAGACTTTCATGGAGCACTTATAGTTTTCTGGTATTCGTTTCGTGACTTCTGGGACTTCAAAGTAAACTTCAAATAAACTGTTTTCAAAGGAATTCAATTTTTTTAATTCGCTTTTTGGAGGACATTAGCAATTAATTCATATAGCCAAAGACAGAATGTTCAATGAATTTTTGTGGTCCCTACTACTAATAAATACTAAGTAATTCTTATTGAAATAATTTCTTTAAGGCAGTTTTTAATATGGAATAAATTACTTCTCGAAAAATCCCGAACATTTTTAATTTCCAATTACCATTTTTCTGATAGACGATCCGAAAACTAAAATCATAAAGAAAAAAACAATAATAATTTTTCCGGAATTCTACCCGATAGCTAAAAATTAACAGTATTCTGATATCCTAGATATTAGTTTAAGAGGTTACCCATAGATGGCGCATAGCTGTCGATGTCGGTAATGCAGGGATTGAGACTCAAGGTCGAGACCCAAAATCATTTCTACCTACCGCCTGCTAATAATAATATCAGCTAATTGTTTTGTATCACAAATAAAGTGCAAAGTGTTTTGTTGACCACAGAGTTTTTATTTAAAGAGTTTGTGAGATACAACAAACTGGCGCAGACGGTAGGACTAAATTTTTGGGTTTAGATCTTGAGGTTGAAATCGTATTTATTAAAGTATCAATCCCTGCATTACCGACACTGACAGCTATGCACCATCTGTGGGTAACCCCTTAAACTAATATTTAGGAAATCACAAGTATTTTAATCTGTAAAGTGAACTGAACCGAACGTAACCTGAGCTTATATTTACCCATCATAATTGCCCATTATGATTAAATTCGTTTTACCCATTAACAGAAAAATAAAATAGTGGGATGGTTTTCCGGCTTTCAGTCCACTCATTTAAACAACCCGCTATTCAAGCAACAGTGAACTTCGTTCAGCTTTCCGGATAAAACATCACACAGGTTCAGAAAGGGCAGGATTTGTACTACCGTCACTTTGTTAGGCATTGTTATACTATTCTATTTAACAGTATTGTTTCTTCGTATGGAAAATTATTATTGTTCGTCGCTCTATCCGCTTTTCAAAGAAGTGTGTTGCGAGCTTTTACGGTATATGAAAAGTAAATTTTAAAAGTAACGATGATGAATAATTATTGGCGAAATTTTTTAATCAAAGTTTCACTGCAAAAATTATATAATATAGTATCAGTGGGTATATCATTTCACGATATTGCATCATGGGTGACTTCCGCAGTTTAATTTTCAAGTCAAGTGATTAATATTTTTTAGTAAATCACCGTTATTGATTTTGTTACACTCAAAAAAGGTTTTAATGTCATTGAAAAAGTAAACTATGAGATACATCAATTTTAACATAAATTTTGATTGATTTTAAATAATTGCTTTATTGTGAGTAGGCACTATTATCAAGAACAAGTATTTTCGTTTTGTTGAAATGGCATTGGCATAATTTTGCATGTGAGAGATGTTTTGCTATTCCAATGTACGTTAAGTCAGATCTGATACTTGAAAGCATATCTTAAGAAACAATTCCTCCGCCAGTCAATCGGTTACTGAATTTCCGTAAAACAGGCGATTTGCAAACTGATACTCGACTTCGCGTAGATCTCTATATAACTTGACTATTTTTACATACACGGAGCTTCTACCCCTACCGGAAGAGAGTCGAACATCCGAAGACTCGAATAGCTTGACGTTTATACGGATGTAGGTTTTATCTCAGCGGAAACCGCTCTGCCAACTGTGCCACCAGCAGAGGTAAACAGATACTAGACGAAGGAGTGGGAGGGGGGGGGGAGGTGAAGGACATCATTTCGCTTCCGCAAAGTCGCCAAGTCACATCGGAGGCAGGATTCAGAAATGCAAAATTTATGATTTGAATTTAAACGAGTTTGAAAATTAGGATAATTTAATGACAAAATTTTGAAATTATTATAAGTAATAATTACTAAACTGAAACACAAATATAAGTCAATAATAATAAAAAAAAACATATTTGAAAAGTCAAAATATATATTTTTTAAATGAAGACAAAGATTCGTTTATCAAGTGCGTTTGAAAGACAATCATGTCAACTCAGCCACCGAACGGTCTCCCATTAAATGAAGATATAATATATCTCAACGCCACCTAGTAGATCATTTTGTATTTAACAATGCCTTTCCTACAAAAATAAAGTTGGTTGTTTTCGAGCGATAAAATCAATAAATAATAATTGTTGAAAAAAATTAAATACTAGTAATCAGGAAGAAGCGGGTTCAATTCCCGTCGGCGGCATTTATTTTTTCAATTTATATTTGTTTTTCAGGCTAATAAATTAGATTTCTCTATGTGTATACTGAGAATATCTTATAAAAGAGGCGCGAGTAATATTTTTAACACATTTTATGATTTTATTAATAAAATTTAATTAATTAAAAATATATGTTATTTACTTTATATACTCGTATTTATCACCATGAAACCTGGAACCGAGACACGGAGCTAACCGCGGTGGAGACGAAACAATTGGGGTAGAACGAGTAGAAGCTTTACTTTTAAACTATAGTAACTTCTTGTTTTGATATACACTGCACACTGTCAATACAAATTCCTACAAATTTATGGAAAATCTAAAGAAAACTTATAGTTTTTTGAGCAGTAGATCTCGCCTCAAAAATTATGTTTTTAATTTTGTCTTATTTAATAAATCAAAAACAAAATTTTCTCTGAAATCACTGTTTTGGAAGCTGGTAAATAAACAATTACCTACTTAAATATAAACTATGTGTTATAAGTAACATAAAAAAATAAAGAATAGTATAATTTTTCTAAGTAAACGCCACTATCACAATGACAGTTATGTTTTATAACTTTCGTCAGGCACGTAGATAGATGCTTGAAAATTGAAAAAAAAAAATTAGAAATAAATCAAAATAAACAAGACGATTTCATATGTGAAAATAGAATCTTTGCTAAACCATTGAAACGTCCACCATCTTGAAACGTAAACGGAGCATACAAACAAGTTACAGACAGACAAAATGCAAAACGTGTTTAGTTAATAAAATTTATCTAATAAAACCAAAAAAAATCTGGTAGGTAGAAAGGTACTATTTCGTATCAGATACTTTCATAAACGATGGACCCTATAAAACATTTCATATTTTTAAATAACTTTTCGCTTATGCACTGAATTATTCGCCCGCCATTCAATATGATTTATACAACAAAATGGCGCTTAAGCCAACAAAATTTGCAATTCTAAATTTAAACGCAATGACGAGCAGTAGCGCCGCCTGGCGGAAGCGGAAGAAGTGTAACTACCCCCGATACAACATTTCGGCCGCGCCCACTGCGCCCGTTCTCTTTGAATATTATGCTTCATTAAAACTATAAATCTGTGTCGAGTATTATGAAACCCCAGCGATCTCGAACATCTTGCTAGGACTTAAAGGTGTAGGATATAAAGGTGCTTAATGTGCAAGGCGATTTGTACTTGATGTGATAAAAGGTATATAATATTTATGTAGATGAGACAAGTACAAAACTGAACAGGGCAAAAGGCTAATTTAAATAGAGTTTGACAATGACGTTATAATATTTCTAGACTAGTTATTGTCTCACAAAATTCTTATATTTCCATTAAATTCTTAATTCAAACTTTTCTAATACATCTGGGGGTGCAACAGCCAAATTACAAAGTCATTGCTGTTACCAACTAAACTTCGCTGCTTAAAATAATTTAATCACTCTGTTTTATACATATGCTTGCAGTGAAACAATATACAAATCAGCAGTAACAACGAGTATCAACAAGAATCGCCACCACTTGCAAACTGTTGGCACATTTTAGTTGTAAGTTTCTGCATATGTAATTATATATTTCATTAAGATAGTTGTTATAGGCCTTAGTCGTAAGTCACTAGATATAAATCTTATAAGGCAAGTCACTAGTTTTAAGTTAGTAGTTCTAGTACAGGATTTTCCAATAAGAGGTGTTATTTTGAATAGCCCGCTATTTCGGTAGATGTTACTTTTGAAACTGTCATTTTTTGACATTTGACAAGTAAAAACTACGCCATTGATAAAAATGGAATGATACACGCTTCAACAACCCATTGAAATTATTAAAATTCACTTGAGTGAATCAAATGCAAATCATCTTGAGTGATGAGGCCCATTTCCACCTCGTTGGCTTCGTCAACAAGCAAAATTGTCGCATCTGGGGCTCGGAAAACCCAAGAATTATTGTTTAAAAGCCTCTCTATCCTCAACGTGTGACTGTTTGGTGCGGTTTATGGTCCGGCGGAGTCATTGGACCTTAATTTTTCGAAAATGAAAAAAAAAATTATGGCCGGAATTGGATGGCATTGATTTGGACAACGTTTACTTTCAACAAAACGGCGCTACGCGCCACACAAGCAACGAAACCATTGATCTTTTATGATTGTATATATAATAACACCTCTTATTGGAAAACCCTGTATTAACTATTTAATAAGTATATTTGTACAGCGCCATTGAGGTGATATCTCACGAAAACGGCGCTATATAAATTAGCTAAATATTATTATTATTACCACTTTACAACTCAAAATCCGCCAGGCGCCTAGGCTAACTCTGGTCGGCCAGTATTCAATGCAACTTTTGAATTCGAAAACGCAGCCCGGTCCCATATTTTATTTCGTTAATACACATACATCGCTTTAATATTTATTCAGACAATACATATATTTAAATGTTTATTCAAACAATAAATGTGTATTTACCGATGAATTTTTTTCATTGGCTTTTTTACTAGTGTTTACCGAGTAATTAAAACACTTTCTAATCACACACGAGAGCATTTTGGTACTTTTTAAGCCAATTTTCTTAGAGGTAGCACACGACCTTACACGACGCGTGACAGCTTATGTTTTAAAACTACGAAATCGAAATCACTACAATTGACGTTTTTTCTTGCCATCTTGAGATTTGTACGGCGCATCTGTTTATATTGTAACGTCATTGGAGTATGATTAATTTCTTAAGTTGACATAAAACGAAATAATGTTTTTTGATAGCCGCCCGCCTACAAATCGCCAATTTTAAAAGGGAAATGCACACACCTATAGATTTTTTTTGTTATTCATGGGAAGTTATCAACGAAGGTATTGTGCATCGATAATTTATATGCTAGAAAAAGACATAGTTTTTTGACCGCTTTGCGCAAAAAAGTCATGCGAGTATGTACTTCACCTAAATAAACGTTTAATTGCTTATCATCGCTTTTTAGTACATCATGCACTGTTGTTTTCGGTCAAGCTAACTTTATTTTGAATATATTATTAAAATTTTATCTAGAGAAAGTACAGCAATCAAAATCATGTATGGGTAAAAAAATTACCTGTAGCTTGACAAGGTGTGAATCCGTTAAATTCCTAAATTCAACTATCATGGTGTTTCATAGTACCTACTACAACATTTTTTAATTGAAAGAACACTCCCAAGTCACCGGGCGGACCAGTACTCTCGCCTTCGGCCATTTTTGTCACAAGATGTTTCGCATCAAATACAAGTTATTCTGTACAGCCCCGGACGACTTGGAAAACTTTTACTAATTACGTATCTTCTTAAAGCTGGTTTCGCATTATAAGCCTCCGTTTAATTTTTCATTTTGGTAAGTCTTTTAAAAGGAAACACATCTTTACTCGAACAACAGAACTGAGACATGATTTTCTTTGTAGGTTTCGTTAAAGAAGTCAAGCAACAATTACTGCTTTTGGAAATCTCTTTATCCTAATTTTGATAAATTACTTTGGAATTTTGTGAAACTCTGTGGAAAATGAAAAAAATATATACATTTTATGCAAGCTTTAGTTTTAAGTAAACTTTCACAATTTAAAACAATGCATTGACAGATTTAGCTTCGTTTTATTTTCATAGAGCAATCCTTTAACCTTCTTCATGCCACGATGCAAAATAAAACTTGGGTTGCCGTGAGCAGCGAATTTGACTCTAACAGGCATTTTTCAATTTTAATATAATATTTTCCATGTGTTCAATAAATTTTATTGCAAATAATTCTCACGCCTTACACATTTAATTTGTCTAAGTGACATATATATCATTGTAGTATTTTTCAAAGAAGTGGTCTCCGATCAACGGCTGGGGTTGGACTGACTTATCGCGTGTGATGGACGACAAATAATTTCGGGCGATTACCTTTCCCCCTCCCGCAGCTTTGGTAATAACGCGAGCGAGTGAGAGGGCGCAAATCACCCGCGAGGCAGTCACTGATTTACAATGATTATATACACATTTAAGAAATATTTTGTTCTAGTTCTTTAGTTTATTTTTTTGTGGTATGTTAAGTATTCACAGGTTTTGTAGGAAAACAAAAGAATACGTAATTTTAAAATTTGGAGATTTTGGGTACCCCTGTTGGCAACGAAAAGGTTAATCAATGCAACCAGGATCATACAATTCAAATTTTTCCGGGTACACGCGATCAAATAGAAGATCTTCAATTCTCATTGTTTTAATAGTTTCAATTATGTGTTATAATAATAGTAATACTGCTCGAATAATTTGTATACTGGCATCTATTTTTTCAGTATCACCTCAAGGGAATTTTGTCTTTGATTCTGATTGAGGTAGAACGAAACAAAATAATATTTCGTGAATCGTGAACCTGGGAAGAGGGCATTACATTCTAATTATTCAAAATCATGCCTTGTCCGGTTAGTTAATAACGAAACCGTCGCAAAATGTATTTATAATTATTACTGGTGTTTATTTCGTAGAACCCTTAGATAATGGATAACGTCCGTCCTCCACAACTATTAACTTTGTTCAGATTACTCATATGGATTAAATTGTTGTACCGGGAATGTTGTGTGATGTTGGAATTAGACCCCAGTATCTACCCAAACAGGAACATTAAAATTCCATTTCCGGGATATGAGGGGAAGTGGGAAATGAATAATTACTTTCCACACTCACATTCCGGACTTTATAAATTATGTATTTGATAAAAGGTAAAGCGATTACCTAATGTGCTCGCGTTTCGTTATTTCATGAGCTTATGTTACTCAATTAGTCCTCAGGATAAGCCATCGAACCATAAAATTCTCGCGAAATGGATTTGACTAAGTACGTGGCAGAGCGGCAAGATCATTGACTCCAACTCAATTTCTTCAAACAATAATTTTAGTATTGAAAACCCATCACCCAAAACCGTCCTCACTTTCTCGACCGCGCATGCGTCGGCCTTACGCCCGTCCTTCTTCCAAACATCACATTTCGGAAAATTGTATTTTTATATTGTCATGGAACTATTAAAAACGAAATACTTTTTTTATTTTTAAACCACGTTTCAACGAAAGTGATGTTAGAAAAGGTACAATGATTTAATCACTATGATTTATACTCATTGGTAAATAAATTTCTTAATAGTCATCAACAATCAGTCACGTTGGAAATAAAAATGAAAATAAATACTTGCTTTATCGAGGTTTTCCATAATAAACTACGTTCATCAGAGCAAACGGAATCAGATTACATTGAATAATATTTCCTTGTATTAAATCCTCACTGTCCCTTTGTTCCATCAGATAAAAAGAAGATAAACGTATTTCAGGTTACTGTAAACATGCTGAGAAAATAAATCTGTATTTCGTATCAATTTTTGGAATTCTACTTTCGATCAAGCAATGAAGCTGGAATTAGGAATTACATGCTTTTTTAAACTCATCAAATCGAGATTTGAAAATTTATTGTGATTTTATTATTCATAGGTCATTATTTTTTGATGGAGACCGGACTCCTTTTACACTTGAACATATGGAAGTATGAGGTGGTACCTAAATTAAACTCTATTGAAATGACGTTCATGGTTGGCTCTGTTGATAAGTCTACGAAACAAAGGCAGAATACTCCAAGATAAAAAGACTTACGAAGTAACCGAGATATGCAATGTTTTGAATATCTATTTCTTATTTGTAGTTCAGTTCACCTCGGATCACTTTTCAAATCGTTATTTCCATTAAAGAATAATTATGTTTTGGTGTATTTTGCTAAACTCGAGCGGCCCATTGCGACGGGTTCCCACCATGGTTGTTTTTTCAATCCTCTTCCAGCTTAGTCCTCCATCATTACACAATCAACAATTTACGCTTATAATGACGGGAGTAGTAGATAATGAAAACTATTTTGTTTTTAAATATTTTTTGTAGGTACAAGCAACTTTTAAATACAGCGTTAATAATTTTTATTTTTATTTTTTTTATTCTTAAATATATTAGTATTACAAAGGTATAGTATTTGGTCCACCACGCTAAGAGTTCACCTGTTTTGTGGAGAACTTTTTCAATTGTAAAGTTATATAATAGTAAACAATACAATGGAGATTAGTCACACAGAGAAGAAATAAAAATTAAAATATAAAATCGCTTTTTACATAATTTTAACAAAAACAAATGTGAAATATAACAAAATGAAAACATTAAAAGGATTGTAGCCAGTTCCATAAGTGTTTTTGTATTCCGTAAGATTAGATGTTTTATATTGTGTTGGAAGTGAATTTTATAGTTTTATAGCCTGGAATCTGTAGTGTTTTTGTCCAAAGGATGTGTTGGTTTTTGGTATTAGTAGTTGGTTTGCATGTCTTGTTCTAGTATTGCGAGAAATTTGTGAAGTTTTAAATGTGTTTAGGTTCTTGTAAAGGAAAGTAAGTATAGTTTTGAATAAAAAAAAATAAATCTTCAACACTGGGAATTTTTTGAATATGGTTGAAGTAGGTGTTAGTATTGGTACTTTAAGTATTACTTTTATTAGGGTTTTCTGAACTTTTTTTATTTTTATTTATACAGAGATATTTATTATCTTTATACAGTGTATCAGTGTATTTTTTACTGGCATAGCCCCAGGCAATAATGCCGTATTGCTTTATGGATTGTGTTATTGCGAGTTATATATCATATATGTTTAGTATATTTCTCACGTTTTTGAAAAAGTAAATCAACTTGTTTAGTTTTCCTTTAATCGACTCTCTATGTCTGTCCCATTTTAAATAACGGTCAAAGTATATACCAAGATATTTGATAGTTTCCGTTTCTGTGATTGGAGGACAATTGCATGGGGTACTCGTTGAGTGACAGGAATGTATTTTAAGGTAAATGTTTTTGGAGTGTTATCCTCTCGAGTTTATGCTGAAGTTTATGAATTTAGTCTTATCTATATTTAAAGTTAATAAGCTAGTCAAGCCATTTTTTAGTAATATTTAGGCCAACTTCTGGTGTTGTGATTAGTGTGTCCAGTCAGTGGCCTTAAAAGTAACACAGTGTCATCAGCGAAGCTTTTAATTACAACGTCTTTTTAGAGGTGACATAGATCGTTAATATACAATTATACTCAGTAAACATGATATGATTTAAACTAACTACAATTTACAATAAGGAAATAGTAAATAAAATGTAATTACTGTTATATACATAATCTATAATAATGTGGTATGTTTGTTTGTATGTTCTTTCAGTAATATATAAAATATCTCCTACTTCTGCATATTGGTTACCTGAGCTTTGGAGTGGTACAGGATAGTATATAAACGCGTTGGTAATAACATAGTTGCTACAGTGAAAGTTATTTTTAGTTCGGGTGACTCTATTAGTAACATGAAATTAATTCAATTGCAATAATGCAGGGCTGTCAGTAAGGGAAATAATGATTTTAGAAAGAAAAATTAAACCATTAAGTCAGATTATTCGTCACCTGTTTTAGGCGAGAGTTAATTTTGCTTTTTCATTATTTTTAATTTATTAGGTTTGGAAAAAGTTGTTAAAAATTAAGTCATAACGGATATTTACAAATAATATTCAATAAATCTGTCTTTCAAGAACATAATCCAGATAAACCGGCTGGTCGACATATTTTTGCCTGGCATGCCTACGGCAAAATCATGCGCGAATAAATTTGTTTGGATTAAATGTTAGAACAATCTGCATGGGTCGCTTTTACGATCGATTTACCCCAGAATTACGTGCTCCGGCTGCCGCCACCCCATGGAAGAGTTACGTATTTTCTTTGGGTGCAATAGGGGCGCGTCCACTGTGCTGCCTGCAATGGTGGACCTAAAAATGCTTTGTTTTGGACTATTTCAATAAATTTAACATCATTTGAACCACTTTTTGACATCATTAGACTGTTATAAGAAATACGAGTGCCTTATGATAATTATGTATAATATTTTAATGGTTGAAAGTGAACAGCTTTATTTGCGGCTTTTAATCATAATAAGTAACGACTAAGATAATAAAATTAAACTGAAATCAACGAGTCTTAATCCCCGTCTCTTGAAATGTTTTCCTGTAGTTATTTTTAACTTTAACCCTAAACCGAGCCTCTACCCTTGGCATTGTCTACCTGTGAAACAGGATTTTCTTTGGCTGTGGTGAGATTAGAATGATAATAATTATTTTAGTAACATCATCCCAAAGGTATTTGATAAAGTAAAGGATTAAATTTTATCTGCCTCTACCCTTCAGTCTCAAAACAGACGGTTTATTAGACCTTCGTGGAAAAAAATGGCAAATATTTCATAACGTGGAACCACAATAATCTCATTTGGAATGGTAATTTTAAGTTTAAACCAAACCTTAATCTTTTGGTGTCTATTAATGATGGATAAAATAGTAATATTATGTTAAAGCTTTAAAAAAATCAATTATTTGAATATTATACCAAATTGTACAGCGAATAAACAGCTTGTGTTTGGCGACTTTTTTTATATTAACTCCACACAGGAGGCCCTGAAGAAAATAAATCGATATTGATAGATTCCCCAATCTTAACAAACGGACTGCAATCTTTAGAGCACAGGCGTCAGGTAGGTATGCTGTCCTTGTTCACATTTGTACACGGTTGACATTTGTCACATGAAAACGGGTCGCTTCTACGATTCGTTCTTAAGTTCAACAGCTCAGCTGTGGAACGAACTGCCGGCCTCTGTGTTTCCTCTCTCCTACAACATGTGACTCTTCAAGACCCATGTTCACTCCTTCCTCTCCACAAAAAGACCCTCCACACAGCCTAAAATGTACTCGTATTATACCATAAAAGTTTTTCTTAAACAACTGTTATATATTAGATTTGTAATAAGGTGTGTGAATCACTTTACTTACATCGCATATATCGTCGCTGTTAAATCAAACCGGCATATATGCAAAAATGGAGATTTTGAGTTATTGGTGTCAAAAAATTTCTTTTTTTCCCTTCTATTTTTATGTCGAACCGGCATGTCGTATAGTTGAATAAAAATCTGTCAGATGGCGTTGGGCCGGTATGCATTTACGCGTGAATCGCCATTTTTTTTAGCAGAAGACAGACCTATTCCGCAATACGCCAGTTGCTTCAAAACTTTCAAGGGGGAAATGCGTCCATCATGTAAGTAAAACTGGATTATCTCACAATAGTACATTTTTATTACTACCAAATATGACTTATTGTATGACTTATTGGCAGATAATCCGGTTTGCACTTAACAAAAGCGTTTATAGCAGCCTCAACTAAAACAAACTGGCATATATGCCAAAATGTCTGACCCGGGTAAAATTTCTCCCGGTTAAAAAAATAAATTATAATAGGCAAATTTAAAAAAAAAACTTCAGCAAACTGAAAGATGCGAAACTGCGGTGAGGAATACCCGTGGAAGAGTGAACCAACGAAGCATGAATCCTCCTTGCCACAACTGTAAACGCAAGTGTTCCTAGTCATTACTACAGATCTCAAAGTTCTCGGGAGTATATCGATGGTGGAAAATCTATCGCCGATCACAGAGATTATCTAATATAACAGAAAGAAAGGAGTCAAACCTTGCAGGAATCAGCTACTACCAGTACAGAGGTTTTTTCAAGTCATACAAACTTTCTCACTGAAGAAAGATCAGTGTGATGTTTGTCTCATTTACGACGGCAACTTTTACTTTAAAACCTCCTACGGATCACATGCCTGGGAGGAGGCGAAGAAAAGGAATAAACGGGGCAATGGGAGCGTGAATCCTGTTCTGATGCACGCTTATTCCAAGAGACTATTGATGAGAAGAAGAAAAATGGTATCCTAAAGTTAGTTACCGCCGGGATAATACCGTCAATTCAGATTTCCATAAACGATTGGGAAACTTTGAAGTTACCAGCAAAGGAAAGAGCAATATTATGTTAATTGTTTATAAAAAAAATTATGAAGCAATAAATTATTTTTTCATTGACAACATTGTCTTTTTTTATACCTTAAACAGGTTCCAAAAGAAGAAGCCACTGTGACACAAATGCAAATATTACACTGATTTTAAAGCCATACTGGCATATCTGCATTTTACTCTTAATTTAAGCAATTTTCGATTTATTTGCAACTACTACTTCAATAAGCAGTATTCGTCTAAATTTTATTCATTCATAAGGTGACATTGAGGTGAACCAAACGGACGTAAAAAGGAAAATATCATATGCGAAATCTTTAAAGCGCTCTGGTGAAAAACAAGCATTTTGCAGATATGCCGGTTTGATTTCACAGCGAAGATATGGTCTTGGTGTGTGGGACCTTTAAGTTAATGCGTTAAAATCAGAACAACAAAGTGTCATAATCTGCCAATTAGTTACGGTGTCCCACAAGGCAGTGTTTTAGGTCCAACCCTCTTCCTGATATATATAAATGAGTTATGTAACCTTGATATCGATGCAACTATTGTCAGTTTTGCCGATGACACAGTCCTACTATTCCAATCAAAAGAATGGATTACCGTATACGCCAAAACGGAGGAAGGAATTCAAAAGATAAAACAGTGGCTCGACTCTAATTCACTAACTCTGAATGTACCTAAAACAAAATACTTTAGTTTAGTCTCACCAATATCCCAATGTCAAACCTAACTCTAAAAATACACGTTTGCAAAAATTCTCCCCTTGACCGGAATTGTGACTGCCCATGCCTAGAACAAGCAATCAATATCAAATATCTAGGACTAACCTTTGACACACACCTAAATTGGAAACAACATATTTATAACATTACTAACAAAATTCGTAAATCTATTCACTTTTTCAAACAAACACGTAATTTCCTTGACCTTAAACTTTTAAAATCAGTATATTTCTCACTATGCCAATCACACACAGAATATGGAATTTTAGCTTGGGGTAATACTTCTTCTAGTGCCCTTGACCCCATTATTAAAGCACAAAAATTAATCATAAAAATAATTCTCAAACTTCATCTTTCTAACAGCACTGATACTATCTTCAATACTATCAACGTTATGGACATAAAACAGCTCTTTGCAAGATCCATCTTGATTAATTTACACCAAAACAGCTAAACACTATACAAACCAACTCAAACGATACACAATACCCGAGCCAAAAATAAAGAACTTCTCCATACTCCTTTTGCTAGAACCACCTTTGGGCAAAAACATTTTAAATACACAGCTTGCAAACTATACAATACACTACCAGCCACGATTAGACAAACAGAGTCAATAACCAAATTCAAACATGAAATAAAGAAATGGATAACAAGTATTGGGCGTCCTACTATCGCAAACATCTGTAAACCAAATTACACGTAAACAATAACAACAATTCAAATACAAAATAAAATATTAGAATCAATAATTTTATAAAAACCCCTTTGTAACTACGTCCTCCAACTAAATGCATTTATATTCCATATATTTTTACAATATTGTCGTACCTGTACCTACTCTTTCTAATATCTATCTATTGACTCCATAGTTTAAATGTATACAACTTTGTAATATGTATTTTGATTTAGTCATGCATGTAAATATTCTTTAAGTATCTGAATACGTCTGTCTCGACACATGTGTACCCTAGTGAGACAGATGTCAATGAAATACACGTAAAAAACTTTATATTGATAGATAAATAAATTTAAAAAAATAAAAAAAGTACCCACACATTGTCATTTTGCTATTGGTCAAATTTACAGCCCTGGAATTTTCACTTGGAGAGTTGCCACACCTGAGGGAGCTAGAATCTGTGATTTGCATTGAAAGCAGTGGCATTCTTTGATCACCAGCCCAGAGCAGCGGGCGTTCCTCTTGGCTGAGGTTCGACGAACACATTCGCCAATTTTGTGAGCATCAGTTTTTGCATATGGATCATTGACTTTTGGATTGATTGAATCGGATGACATCAGATCTGCCGATCGTGATTGGTTAAGGGAGACCCTTTTGGAGACCAGCAGCGCGAGGCTATTTTGCAATGGACTACATCATTATTTTAATTTAAATTGTGACAGTTTGCTGTGAAGAACCGGAACCTACTACTTCGCGGCAAGAACAAACTGGTATCTCACCTTCATTTTACCTATGCAAGCCCTTTGCCAGACAGATTTAATAGGAAGATGCTAATTAATTTATTTTTTTATTATGTCTTTTTTTGTTGTAATACATTTTAGAATTACTAAATATATTTTTTTATTTCTATATAATAATTCCATCCCTTTTATATATTTTTTTATTGAATAAATAGTTAATACATATCAACAAACAAGTCCTGTTAAGCCAATTGAATTAGCTTGTCAAGAGGTGCTTAAAGTTTGTTTTTTTTTTATTGAATAAATAGTTAATACATATCAAACAAGTCCTGCTAAGCCAATTGAATTGGCTTGTCAACAGGAGCTCAAAGTTTAGCTACATATACATTTTTAAAAGTTATAATTTACATCTTATATCTACAGAATCTACAATTTTTTCATACAATTTTTCATACATATAAATATTTTTTTTCCGATAGCCAATTTTTCACCATATATTTAACCTTATTCATAGATTTACATTGCTTTATAGTGTCAGGTAATAAATTAAATATCTTCGGTATGTTGTATTCAAACGTTCTCTGTCCGTATTTATCATTAAATTTCGGAACTATTAACCCGTCATTGCGCGTGAATCTAGTACTGTATTTATGTTCTAATTTTTCTTTATGCTGCGGGGTCAATATATACTGAATTATGATTTTTTGCCATAGAATAGCCTTAACAGGTAAAATTTTGGCAGAGTAGTCACCGAACCTCGGTAGTGTGCAGTCGTGTTTACCAGTGCTCTGTGTTTGACGGCTTACTTTGACGGCGGCGCGGCGTACAGATAAGATTTATTTATTGTTACCTTTTTGTATTCATTATTTTTGTTTGTGTTATTGGTTTGCGACGAAGTTGCGTGTATTATTTCTATCATTTATTATTTCTAAAATAATAATTATTGTTTAATTTTTTTTTTAAATTTGTTGAAATGGAGGAAGATGAAAATCGACCTCCGGACCCTGAACCCATTTCTAATATTGTAGACGACTACGATACTGATGATACCCAGACTTCTGTATCCCTTCCTTCACGAAAACGACGTCCTCCGCTTTGCCTTAATGTACCTCCTAAAATTAAATCTCTTTCACAATCAAACGAAGCCCCAATCTCTCATGGAAGTTATAATGATACCATTCCTCCAGAAGCAAAAGCCATTGAGCTTATGTATTCTATTTCATCTTCAGCTCCATTTATTGTCAATGTCCAAAGGACTGAACAGGGGAAAATAATTCATCCCCTGGATTTTGGTAAATTTATTTTTAGCTCAAAACTCAATAACCTCGGTATTATAAATGGATCAATAAAACCGGAAGGTCGATACAAACTATCCATAGAATTTAAATCAGCCACATTAGCTAATGATTTTGTTAAAAAATAGGTTCTCTTTCAAATAATAAATTTAAATCTTTCATACCTACATTCAATTTAACCAGAATGGGCAGAGTAAGAGGTATCCCAACCGATCTATCAGAAACAGAAATAGTAGATGCTCTTAATGACTCTCAATTAACTCCAAAAGTTTTAAAAGCACGTCGTTTGAATTTTAAGGATACTTCCACCGGCACCACTATATGGAAACCTTCCCAATCCGTTGTTATTACTTTCGAAGGTCAAACATTACCATCCCGTGTATTTATTTATTATAACGCTCTTCCCGTTGAAATATACAGATTCCCGACTATCCAATGTTTCAACTGTTGCCGTTTTGGCCATTCAAAACCTATTTGTCGTTCCCCTCCTCGTTGCTTCCATTGCGGAGAGGATCATCCGTTTGAACAGTGTCAAAATACAACGAATAACCCTATTTGTATTAATTGTAAGGGCAACCATACTGCTGTTAGTGTGGCCTGTTCAGAGTTATCTAGACAGAGAAATTTCAAACAGTCAATGGCTGCAGACAATATTTCCTACTTTCAGGCCTCTAAATTATTCCCTCCTACAAAAAAATCTTTTGCGGAAATAACGTCTAACGCTTCTCTCTTTCATTTTTCTTCCCCTAAATCCCCTCTATCATCTTCCCACAAAGAAACAATTTTCAAACCGATAAAATCTAATCCAAAATTTATTCCTTCTTTCGATAAAAAACTACATAATGAACTTTTACTTAACCCGAATGGGAATAATAAATCCCAGGCTCCCAATGGGACTGCCTTAAAAACTGTTCCACTTCCGATATCTTCCCTAAAGTCACGATTGAAAATTCTTCTTTTATTCAAACTTTAATTACCCTATTAATTACGATCCTTTCAAATAACAATAAAGTACCGTCCAACGCTGCCGATTATATGAAATCTTTACTCTCTAGCCTTCCCGATGTATCCGCAAATGAGCAAAATACTTCAATGGAATAGTAGAAGTCTATTCGCCAACAAAATTGATCTTGTACAGTTACTTGATGAACATAATATATCAGTTTTTTTTTTTTTTTTTTTTTTTTTTTATATTTACTCCACACAGGAGGCCCTGAAGAAAATAATTTCCCTCAGGGCCTATGTCATCTTTGGGGATGCTGTGTGGAGGGTCTTTTTGTGGAGAGGAAGGAGTGAACATGGGTCTTGAAGAGTCCCATGTTGTAGGAGGGAGGAAACACAGAGGCCGGCAGTTCGTTCCACAGCCGAGCTGTTGAACTTAAGAACGAATCGTAGAAGCGACCCGTTCTCATGTGACAAGTGTCAACTGTGTACAAATGTTGGGCGCGCGTTTGGCGTGTATCCCGACTACGCACCGGCGCCGAAGGGATCAATGACGCTAGTTCCTCAGAGCATCTTCCATTGTAATACCGATAGAACAAGGACAGCATACCTACCCGACGTCTGTGCTCTAAAGATTGCAGTCCGTTTGTTAAGATTGGGGAATCTATCAAACGGACCGCCCGTTTCTGCACAGAGTCAAGGGTTTTTTTCAGGTATTTTGGGGCTCCAGACCAGAGATGGCTGCCAAATTCGACAGTAGGGCGCACTTGCGATTTGTACAGGGTGAGCAGTTGTGTACTATTAAAGTATCTGCGGGCCCTGTACAGTACGCCCAGCTTCTGAGAGGCCAACTTTACTCTGGCTTCGATGGAGCCCCCATACCTGAGCTGGTCACTTATAGTTACACCAAGCATATCAATGGAAGGCCTGTTCGGAAGATTGCTTCCGTTGAAGGAGACTAGATTATCATTTGGATCCCTTTTAGACGTAATCAGACAGGATTGGGTCTTTGAAACATTAAATTCGACGAGATTATTTTTACCCCAGGAGGAAATACTCTCGAGATAACCGTCCATTCTCTGCTTCAAAGCCCTCCGAGCCGTTGGAGTTTGTGTGCCCTTTGGGGGCTTGTCAAACAAAAAGCTATCATGAACTGTACTGTCATCCGCGTAACAATGAATCGGTGCACATGTCAAAAGGTCATTGATGTGCAACAAAAACAAAGTCGGAGACAGAACCGATCCCTGTGGGACGCCAGCATTTATGGAGTGCGAGGAAGAGGTGAAACCGTCAGCAACCGCCTGAATCGACCTATCCCTTAAAAAGTCAGCAATCCACGTACACAGGGATGCGGGAAGTCCGTAAGAATGCAATTTGTTGACAAGTCCTCGGTGCCAGACCCGGTCAAAGGCCTTGGATATGTCTAGTGCGACCGTTTGGGTCTCACCGTGACGTTCCAGGCACCGCCCCCAAACATGCGTCACATACGCGAGAAGATCACCGCACGAGCGGTTCCGCCGGAATCCGTATTGACGGTCGTTGATAATTTTGTTCTTCTCGAGGTATGTGAGCAGTTTGTCGTTGATCACACGTTCCATCACTTTGGACAGAACTGATGTGATCGCTATGGGGCGGTAGTTGGCCGGGTTGGAGCGGTCACCTTTCTTGGGAATAGGGTGAATTACCGCTTTTTTCCAACCAGAGGGCACAGTGCCACACTTCAGGGACATTTTGAAGAGCTTTGTCAAAACTGGAACTATTTCCGCAGCACACCTCTGCAATACCAAGGCAGGTATTCCATCAGGTCCACTAGCTTTGTTAACATCGAGCCCCCGTATGACGTGGAGTATATCCCGATGCCGGATCCTCAGCTTTTTCATATAGAAGCCGCAGTGAGGAACCGACGGCGGAACAGCACCCCCGTCGTCGAGGGTCGAGTTTTCCGCAAACATTTTCCCTAAAAGGTTTGCCTTTTCGGTGGCGGTGTTTGCTAGTGAGCCGTCAGGTCTGGTAAGAGGTGGCAAACTGGGTTTGCAAAAATTTCGACCTATTGAGCCCGCAAGCGACCAGAATGCTCTGCTGCCATGCGGGCAGGCAGCCAGCTTTTTGCTGATCTGCAGGTCGTGTTCGAATTTTGATCTATTGATGATTCTCTTGCATTCCTTTGCCGATTTGTTGTATGCTGATCTGCTTTCGGGCGTTCGAGATGTGTTGTAGGCTCGGTAAGCCGCGTTTTTTCGTCGAACTGCTTCGGAGCATTGTCGACTGAACCACGGCTTTGAGCCCACACCAGTTTCTTTAGTAGTCGATTGTATGAAGCCATCCATCGCCGATTTGATGACTTCACCAATCTCCTGGGCACATCTTGAAGGGTCCGAAGTCCGAAAACAAACAGCTGACCACGGAAAAGCATTGAAATGGGCCCGCATACCGAACCAATCTGCTGACCTATAGTGCCACACTTTTCTCCTCAGCCTCTCATTGGTTGGTCTGAGGCTAACGGGGATTGATGTCGTCACTAGGCAGTGGTCAGATGATCCCAGAGGCGCTGTGACGTCAATCTTATAACCGTGTGGCACAGTAGTTAAGAATAGGTCTAACAGATTGGAGCGGTGAGTCTGGACATCAGGAACCCTTGTAGGCTCCTGAACCAATTGCTCTAATCCGTAGCAAATGGCAAAGGATTCCGCCTGTCGGCCAGCCGAGTCCGTTGGGCCTGAGAACTTCAACCATGGTTCGTTATGAACGTTGAAGTCCCCCAGAACAACAAACTCGGCCGAAGGGTAGCGGGGCAAGAGATCATCAATAGTATCGCTCAAATGTTTGAAGAGCTCGGAAGTGTCTGATTCGCTATGGCAAGATTGACGCGCACCCACATTACGTCGAATCTGGAGTTTTCCAGACTCAATAGTCGCACACAGTTGACGTCAGCTCGACTATAGAGGCAGACTCCTCCTTTCAGCCGGAATTTGCTTGCGAGGGTAAAGCCCGGGCAGTCCAGATAGGAGGAGTCTGGCGGCTCGGCTATCTGAGTTTCGGATAGGAAAAGAAGGTTGGGACGTTGGGACAAAAGATGGTGATGGACGGAATTTAAATTTGTGTGCAGGCCGCGAATGTTGGCAAAATTTACCAACAGTTTTGGCCCGCACCGGGGACGCCTGCTACTCGCCGCTGTAATGATGTTAAGATTGTTGTTTTGTATGTTCATGAATTTAATTAATTTTTTTTTTTTTTTGTAGGTGTAGGAGGTGAAAGGAAAGGTCTGGAAAGGAAAGGTATGAGGGGTGGGTAGGAATCTGGGGTTCAGGCTGTCTAGGAGTGATGAGCGTTTGGTTCCAGCCCACCCACTGCGGTGCTAGGCGATAGGCCGGGAGAGTCCGGCTGGAGAGGGCATCCAATGCGCCCCAAACGCTGCTGCTGGGTCCCCTCCGGTCACGAACCGGCACAACAGCAGTGGCGGGGTTTTTTCACTCGCTGATGGGGCAGCCCACCCTTAGTCGTGAGCCTGAGGGTCGGGCCCCTGTACTATCGAGCGGCCCGGACAGCGGTAACCGGTTGTAAAGGGTCTCCCTCAACCAGCATCTCCCAACCGGCCCGCCACGCAGAAGGTGGGCCGACGCACCCGCCACCAAGACCCGGGCAAACCTTAACCCATGAACCCGGGCACCCCTGCTAAGTCACCAAACGTAGCGAACCACTTGGGGTGACCTGTGGCAGAGGTGTTGGTCATCCAATAAATGGTTCCCAGGGCAGCGGTACCCATTCCCGCCTACCAAATTGATTTAGTATACATAAATTTGCTGAACCAAGTTGCTGCCATCTCCGAAACGTGGTTAAAACCCTCATACCAATTTAATATTCCTGGATATCATTGTCTAAGACATGATAGACTGGATGGCAAAGGTGGCACTGCTCTTATTATACATAATTCTATCCCTTTTAAACAAATTATTTTCCACACTCTCTCCAAAAATTTTCGAAACCCTTATACCAATTTAATATTCCTGGATATCATTGTCTAAGACATGATAGACTGGATGGCAAAGGTGGCACTGCTCTTATTATACATAATTCTATCCCTTTTAAACAAATTATTTTCCACACTCTCTCCAATAATTTTCAGATAGTAGCTGCTGTTATATCTGATATTACATTACTATCAATATATATCCCTCCCTCTACAATTTTTGTTGAAAACGAATGGTCAACATTTATATCCCAGATTCGTCCCCCGTATATGATACTTGGGGACTTCAATGCTCATTCTCCTTCTTGGGGCAGTGAGTTAACAAACCGTTCTGGCCATAATCTATTAGATTTTATGGATACCTATAATTTATGTATACTAAATGATGGATCTCCAACTCGTTTCACTGCCCCTCAACATCGGAAAAGTGCAGTCGATTTATCTCTTTGCTCATATTCGGTGATTCCCATATGTTCTTGGAACATTCTTAAAGATCCCTTTTCCAGTGACCATTTTCCTATCATAATTACCTTCCACCATCTATCTTCCACGCATTCCTTTTCGATAAACAATAGTTTTAAATTTAAAACGAAAGACGCGAATTGGAGAAATTTTTCTTCAGAATTAGACTCCATTGTTCAAGCATCTAAGTCTTCCCTTGTCAACACTAGTTTACAATGTGAATTATTTCCTAACATGATAATAAAAGCTGCAGAAAAAACACTTAAAAAACGTAATGTTAACATTAAGATATAACATTCCACCCCATGGTGGGATGAAGAATGCACTAGTGTCGTTAAATCCAGAAGAGAAGCAATTTCCATTTTCCGTAAATGTATGTCTTTCGAAAATTACCTTTCTGTGAAACGCGCCCAGGCAGAAGCGAAACGCGTTTTGAAAAACAAAAAGCGGTCTGGATGGCGAAAATTCTGTGAACGCTTGTCTCCTGAATCTCCCCAGTCATCCGTATGGTCCAATTTAAAAAAAAATCGGTTCGTCATATACTCCGCAGCGTTCTAAACATATTCCAGAAGAAATTATTATAGGTTTTGCCGATAAGATAGCTCCTCCGTCAGTTGCCAGATGTGAGGAAATGCCTTCCTTTATTTCTTATCCATCTCACTCTAGCTGGCTGGACTCTCCTTTCTCAATAAGTGAATTAAATCGAGTAATCAATTCCCTTCCAGACTCTTCTCCTGGCCCTGATGGAATCTTATATAGTTTCATTAAAGCATTCTCAGTCATGTCGGTTGAATATTTTTTATCCCTAATTAATTACATGTTCGAAACGGGATTTATTCCGGAAGTCTGGAAAGTTCAAAAAATCCTTCCGATTTTAAAACCTGGCAAAAATCCTTCTGAAATCTCATCCTATCGTCCTATTGCTCTTTCGTCCTGTTTAATGAAAGTAGCAGAACACTTGATAAAGAACAGATTGGAATGGTTTGTTGAAAATCACAGAATTATCTCTCCTAATCAATATGGCTTCCGGAAAAAGAAATCGACCATAGATAATTTAAGTGTGTTAACAACAGACATCCGTATATCTCAGTCCCTTAATTCTTGCACTCTGGCCACATTTCTTGATCTTTCGTCAGCTTACGACGATGTATTAATTAACATTTTGAAAGAAAAATTAATTAAAATAAAAATTCCCTTAAAACTAGTTCAATTTATTATTAATTTACTAACAGACAGATCCATTATTATCCACTTTTCCTCAAAAACTATAAATCGCAAACTATGGAAGGGGTTACCTCAGGGGTCCGTAATCAGTCCATTATTATTTAATATATATATAAGTGATTTAGACAGTGTAATTCCTTCATCTATCAAGCGACTTTATTTTGCTGATGATTTCCTTATATATTTATCACACAAAAATCTATCGCGCGCTGCGAAGGAATTGAATTTGGCTTTACATAATATTAAAGTTTGGTTGTTGACAAATGGGATGAATTTAGCTACCTCTAAAACCAAAGTAGTGGCTTTTACGCGCAAAAGAAAAATACCCCCCTTTTCTGTCTGCTTTGATAATGTCCCTCTTCAAATCTTTAAGCAAATTAAATTTCTTGGACTACTTTTGGATCAAAAACTTTCCTGGCTCCCGCATATTCAGAACATTTCGGCTAAGTGTGAAAAGGGGCTAAATATTATGCGAGCTGTTTCCAGAGTGTGGTGGGGATCTCATCCTACTACTCTTAAATTAATGTATGGTGCTCTAGTGCGAAGCCATTTGGATTATGGAACATTTCTTTTTGATCCTCTTCCTAAATATTTGGACAAAAAACTTGAAATAATTCAGTCCAAAGCGCTCAGAATAATTATTGGAGCGATGAAATCTTCTCCAATTAATTCTCTCCAGGTAGAATGTGTTGATCCCCCCTTAATTTTAAGGAGACAATTCCTAGCTGATAAATATATTTTTAAATTTTTTTCTATATCGCGTCACCCTTTAGAACAAAGCCTTGATTATTTGTTCAATTACTTAAATAACGAAAAAAGATTGACAGATAAAAATCGACTTCCTCTCCTTCTAAAAAGTTTTCTTTCATTCAAATCTCTGTCTTCTTCCCTCCAAAATCTACGAAAAGATCCTATCCTTCCTATTTTCACCATCCCATTTGATTCTATCAATTATATCCCCAACGTTATAACTTCAGACTTCCGAACTGATATTTTAACCTCATCTAATCAAAATGTTGAGGAAAAATTTAAAAACATTACATCTTCTAAGTTTCCAGAATTTTCTCTCATTTACACAGATGGTTCTAAGTCTGATAACAAAGATTGTGGAGCTGCGGTACACATTCCCGAATTCGATTTAGATTTGTCTTATAAATTGCCTAAAGAAATTTCCATATTTACTGCAGAATGCTTCGCAATTGAACAAGCATTGAGCCAAATCCAGCTTTTCAATATTCCTCGAGCCTTACTGTGCACTGACTCACTAAGCGCAGTGTTGAAAATTTCCTCAAATATCCATAAACCAGAAGACTATATTATTTATAATATCAGAAACACCCTTAAATCTTTAAATGAATTAAATTTCGAGACAATATTGGTTTGGGTCCCTGGCCATTTAGGAATTGAGGGTAACGAGAAAGCCGATTCTCTAGCTAAACTTGGAACAATTTCTGGCTCTAATCCTTTAGATTTTAGAATTCCTATCTCTGACGTCATCCCAATTCTTAAATCCAACATGATCCGCTCCTGGGAAGAAAATTGGACTAATACGAAAACCCGAACTGGTGATTTTTATGCTGGAATAGAAAATCATATTCCAAGTAAACCTTGGTTCCACGGCAAGAAAAAATCCAAAAGATTTATATCCTGTATCTCGAGAATGAGAATTGGTCATTGCTCCATTGCATCCCATTTGTTTAAAATCCGGGTCCTAGATAGTCCACTCTGCCAGTGCGGCATGGAAAATGAGACTCTTGATCACGTTTTCTTTAATTGTAAAAATCATTCATCCTTCAAAGGCATTTATCGTTTACTTATAAAAATCACCCACCAATCTCCCCTTAGTATTCCTTATTTACTTTCTCTCAACAATTCTCGCATTTTCTCAGTTCTATACAAGTTCATAGACTTGAATGACTTCAATATTTGAGATTTCCTATTCCCGTATAGATTTCCCATAAAATTATAACCATCTCCCTTAACTTTAACGGCACATAGCACTCTCTTTAGGGTGAATTGCCTAATACAAAAAAAAAAAAAAAATTTGGCACTCTGAAACAGCAACGGTGTATTATGTCTCTGTTTAAAAATATTAGGGACGACTAGTAATTTTACAATTGCGTTTTGTACAACTTGGACTTGTTTCAGGTTGATTGCAGTAGTATTTCCCCATATGGTTAATCCATATTTTATAATAGATTCTGCCATTGACATATAAATTATTTTAAGTGTTTCAATTGATAGGAAAACATTTAATGTGTACATTCTGCCAGCAATTGATCTGAGTCTTTTACAGGTTTTTTTAATATGTTTGTCCCATTTGAAAAAGCAATCTACGGTAACACCAAGATAGACATATTCCGTAACTAATTCTAAGCTTTCACATTTACAATTAGTCGGGATATTTTTATGGATGCAATTAAAATTATGATAAATAATATTAGGATTAAATTGAAATATGGCATTAGGTGATCTTATATGCATAAATTTGTTTTTTTTTTAGCATTTCTTAATAGTCCTGCATCATGTGACCATTTACAAAGTTGAATAAAGTCAATTTGCATGATTTTAATTGCAATTTTTAGATCTTTATGTGATATGACCAATGCCGTATCATCTGCGGATAAAAAATGTTTAACAAAAGATAAAAGTTTTTTCATTATAGTTACATAAATTATATATAGTGTAGGTCCCAATATGGAACCTTGTGGAACTCCTGCAGATACATTTTTTGTTTTACTAAAAGTATTATTTATTTTGGTAAATATTTTTCTGTCTCTAGGATAATCTTTAAAAAAATTTAACATATTTCTTCTTATTCCAATTTTCTCTAAGGTTTCTAGCAGTTTTTTAGAGTTAATTGTGTCAAAAGCTTTAGAGTTATCGATAAATAACACAATAACAGGTAATTTATTATTGAATTGATTATTTTTGTAATTGGAAAAATCTTGCAGTTGTTTTTCAGTATTTTTTTTCTTTGAAAACCATATTGATTTGGATCTATGATAGCGAATTTTTCAATGTAATTATTTAATTCATTTGATAAAAATTTTTCGAGAATTTTTTCTAATGCAGGTAGCATACCAATAGGCCTATAATTTCCCAGTTCAATGTATTTTCCACCTTTAAATATTGGTCTAGTAATGCTATATTTAAATTCTTGTGGATTTTTTGCTTGCTTTATTATCTTATTGATTAAATGAGTAATTATCGGCCCAAGAGTTTTTATATTTCTTTTTAAATCAAACATTCTTATACTGTCAATACCTGTGCTTTTAGAGTTATTCATTTTTTAACGAATGTTTTCAATATCAGTTATAGTAGCTCTTGGTGTAAATAAACTGTGAGGCAGTTCTTTCAGTACTATATTAGTAGCTTTGTGATTGCATTTATGTAACATGTTGCTGATGCTATCCGAGAAGTAATTCACAAAATCATTTGACACAGAATTCTCAGTTCTATCTTATATATCGTGTTATAGTTTCATCACAATAGTTTTTGAATTTACGGCCTAAAATATTATTTATCTCATCCCAGGTTTTTTTTGTACCATTAAAACATTTTTTAAATTTATTATTATAGCATTTGGTTTTATCTTTATTTATAAGTTTATTGATAAGGTTTCGTGATTTTTTGTATTCTGTTTCATATGTTTTGTTTGTTGGTGTACTTTTCCATTATTTAAATTGTTTATCCCTTTTATTTATATTTAATTCACTGCTTACCCATTCATTTATTGCATAAGGTCGTGTTTTCGGTTTTTGGACTATCGTTTTAGAACTACTCTTGTAAAATTTATTAAATAAAGATTTTATTTTTTCATATATTGAAATACAATCCTTCTCCTTTATAAATTTACTTCAGTTATAATCTCTGATATATCTATCAATATCCTTTTGTGAGATGATTTGAATATACCTATTTGCAAAGTCTACCTGACGTTTATGAGTTTTTATATTAATAGCAGTGATAAAATGATCGGTAATATTATTTTCACAGACGCAAGTAGTTATTTTCTTGCCTCTAAATTTGGCAAATATATGGTCAATACACTTGCGAGTAATTTGTCCATTTAATACAGCTTCTCGGGTTACTACATTGATGCATTTAGTTAAATAATGGTTAGTAAGTAAGTTTTCATATGAAGTAATATTTGTTCATCAAGCTAATTTAGATATATATCTCCAGTAAAATAATATTTTCCTTACTATTAATTGTCTCAAGATATGATGATAATTCCGTCAGAAATGAAGATTTACTGAAATTAGGAGGTCTATAGATAGCTACTTTATTGACTTTAATTTTCTACTAGAACAGTGGTCGGCAAAGTGCGGCTCCGGAGCCGCATGCGGCTCTTTGGCTCCTTGAGTGCGGCTCTGGCAAAAATATCCATGTCCAGCAGGTATCATCAGGTTTCAGGAGTTAAAAACAGCAAAGCGACCTTAGCATTCGTCAAAAATCCTCTTAATGCTACGATAACTGAGTTGACATTTTTTCCTTTTGGCAATGACATTGGTAACTTTGAAATACAATTGTAGAATTTAAAAAACAAGAAAATATGGAGCTCTAAATTTCAACGTCTTTGTATTGGTTTTGAAATATTGGAGAAAAACAAATGTGATCTTAGTTCATAACACAAGTGCTTTGAAAGACCTGGAGAAGGAAGACATGATCATTTTCAACGTCTGGAATCAATCTCACGATTAGCTGAAAAAACTCGCGTTTGCTTTTCTTTCCCTTTTTGGTTCTACATATTCATGCTGAAAATCTCTTTCAAGCATGAACTTTATCAAGAGTAAACTGAGAAGTCGTCTTATTGGTGAGAACCTGGAATCATGCCTAAAATTAAAAACAACAACATACAAACTTAACTTACTAAAATAATATCCGATATAAAAAATAACATCACTGAATTAAATTAAATTCCCCACAGTTTCAGAACTTTCAATAGCTGTTTTCGCTCACACGTTCGTTATTTTTTTCTGGCGGCTTGCACATTCGAGTATTGGAATAGATGGCTCATATATTATTATTACATATTATATTATGTTTCGGACATCGTTGCAGTGTCCATCGTTAGAGCAGTTGTGAAATGACGTCTGTGTTTTTGTACGTAGAAATTTAATTCACAAATAAATCACGATCGCATAGGTATTCCTCAACAAGAAAACTAAATTATTAAAAATTTACCCCGTAATTTCTAAGGCATTGGAATTAGTTTTATTTCTTAAAGTACGTATTTTGAAAAAAATAAAATAATGACTTGTTACTACACAATACATAAATAAAAATATGAATTACTAATTTTTATAATAAATTATCGTTTATAATAAATAAAAGCTTATAAATCAAATATTGTATTTTTTTCTTCTCACCTATTAGCTTGCATCATGCGTTGAACCCTGTGGAGATATAATGTTTTGTTTAAAATACGGGATGTCTTTCGTGTATTTCCCATCTTTGAAAAAACAATATTTATTAACTGATATACTTTACAAGCGTAAAATTATCTTTATAGGTTCAAATATTTGCACATAATCGCACGTCTGTAGATCATAGAATGTTGAACGACACGTCTGCCCCCAAAGCCCTCGAGTTGGCGAATGAAGTTTTTCAAAGAAAGATAGGTTAATCTTCAAGTCGGAGCAAGCGCGCTATAATAAATATGATTTAAAAGCAATAGGCGTAAGCGACAGTTGTGAAAATATTTAATTAAACACGACTTATTTACAATAGAGCAAAAATTTCTTTAAAAACACCTTAAGTAGCATTTAAAGAAGAAATGTGAATTTTTTCATACATATAACTTGTAATATAACAGAAACAAACGTGTAAATAATAATTTTTCGAGCAAACGTTGTAATTTTTTTCTATCGAGGGAATTTTATGTAATTAACGTTTCGGCTCTAAAAATCTTCAGATAATATCGTGAAAAATAGCAATTTTTTTTTAAGAAGTTAGAATCTTAAAGTGTTCAAGGGAAATATGATATAAATCGGTAGAAAATCGGAATTCCGGCCCATAAGTGTTTGTCAGTCATTGTCATGATTTAAATTTATGGATACCTACCTTACTTTTATATTATTTTTTATCAACGAATACATTTTTATTAAGTGTGAAATCAAGTTTTTTTCAGTGTACCCGTAATTTAATGAAGGTCTAAAATTTTAGAAAAGGTTTACTAAATTAAGAAACAGATTTGGCTCTCATGATTTTTTTAAACTTTGTAATAAACATATTTGGCTCTTTGGCTAATAAGTTTGCCGACCACTGTCCTGGAGTATGAGCTTTCCTTTTATATTTTCAAAATGTACTGATTGTAAGGTTTTTAGTCTAAATTCAAATTTGTTTCTTATGTTCAATATAATACCTCCTCCTGAAATATCAGTCCTGCAGTAGTTATATGCATTATATCCAGGAATATTGTACAAACACATACTTTCAGTTTGAATAGATGTTTCACATAGCATCAGAATATCAATTTGCTTCAAAAAAATTAGTAAATATAAATGCAATACATCCCAATATTTTTGTTTAGATCTTATATTTAATTGAATACAAACAAGATTATCAGACGTATTTGTGTTTTGTTTTTTTATCCATTCTTCTAAATTATTTACTGTACTACTTTCTTTTTCGTTATAATTATGTATATACGAAAAATTATTTGATGCAGTACAATAAGATGCTGATACGAAGTTTGGTTGATTTTATAGATTGAAATATTTCTATGAGAAATATATCTATATAATACAGAATAAGGTTCAAATTAATACTCGATATAATTACAAACATTTTTTTCTTCTAATACCTGTATTTATGCCTAGCATAATACAGCAATGAACCGTTAATATGATAAAGCATTTATTTTTTTCAAATAAACCACAATTCATTTTCTTAAAGTAAAAGCTGTTAGTATAATATAATGATACAAAATGGTTTTCCATGCGTAAATAATATTACAAATATTTTATTTTTAGATAAAACAAAAAAATTTAATATTTTTTTAGGTTGATTATATCCCATATAGATAATAAATATAACACGTATTCTTGTTATCTGTCCAGTAAACATGAAAAGCGCAATATATGTAAATAACTCCATTTATGAAACAATATAAATAAGAGTATTTTATATTTAGAGCAATATAAATAACTCCATTTATCAGACCCAAACAATAGTTAATATCATTTGAAGGTTTCAGCCGTTGTAATGAATTATTTTCTTGTTTTGTTTAACAGACGTGTTGTGAGTATAAATTGAAGAATTTAATGTTTAATATTAAACAATATAAAAGTGACTGTATCTGAAGCTAATTGGTACAAGTACTTTTTAATAAAGACTTAATAAATATAAAATAAAGTGTATGTTCACATCTACTGTTATTTCAGAATATTTGTCGTATTTTAAGATATTTTAAAAGCTGTTATTTATGAATTTGAAATAAAGTACACAGTGAATAAATGCATGTAAGTAAACAAAAAATGTTATTGAAGGTGTCGTTATGATATAACTATTAAAAAAACAATGTAATATAATAATGTTATTTTTGTTAGTTATTTTGTGATCTTTTATAATTTTTATAACAATATTTATATAATAAAATGAATATTCAATACAGTGATTTTTTTCTTTAATATAAATATAGAAATAAAAATATGTAATGTTTGGAAATAATAAAGTAAATTGTATTTATTGAAATGTAGCAAATTCTAAGAGAAAAAAATCAAATGTATTATAATAACACTATATCTACTTTGGGACAGGTTTAATGTTATTTCTAGTACAATATTCTATTTTTGCTTTTTCCAGTTCTTTTTTTTTATTTTTTTTATCACTGTTTTTACATTTAGGTTCTTTATCTTTGTTAGCACAATCTTTGAAGGAATGATCACCAGCACAGTGTGTACACAATGGTTTGTCTTTTCTTTATGAAGACACCTGACAGAAGTATGTCCAAAGCCCAGGGAGTGGTAGCACTGCACTAGAGGATGGGCATCCTCTACTTGTATTCTCTGCTAGATAAAATTATTGTTGTCTTACATTCATCTGTTGCCATTTAATCCCACGGTAACAAAACGAAGCCAGTATTAAGATATTTTCAAACAAATACCATAATAATTATTAAGTAACTCGGGTAACCGCCATGCACATTAGTGGGAGCCATGGATTCATACATCCGTTACTCCTGGATACACTTACCTCCAGATTCCAACACGACCGTCATATTTTTTTCCTTTCCAGAACTTCCCCCTATTCCTTTCCTAAAAATACCTTCCCCACAGCATCTCCATAGATGACGTAGGACCTAAGGAGAATTATTTTCCTCAGGCCTCCTGTGTCAAACTAGTATTTTAATAAAATTGCGTACCAGGCCACAAATGGTCAGTTTTGTCGTCATTAAACATTAACACATTTCTCTGTTCGGTTTTTTTAGAACAATCCAACTATTTTATCAAGTTCCTAGCGTCATTATTACCAAGAGCTTTTAATTTTGAAGTATTCGTTGCTCTGTTAAAATTTGAGACTAGAACATAGAAGCAATCCTGTTGGTTTGAAATTTAATAAAATTTACTAAGACTGGGATGACTTGATAGTGTGAATTGTATTATGATAAATCGGTTTTGTTTTACGTGTAAGCAACCTTTTTTTGTGTTTTTTGGTGAAACACACAGGATTAATATACCAGCAAAAGATGTTTCCCATCAAAGTATTGATTTCATTGTTGTGATTTCAAAATAAAGCTTTAATTTGACTTAGAAATAGAAACTACAAGTACCTTGAGATTTTCAGGGCCTTAAGTATTTTCGGGATTTACTTTTGGGGTACTATGCCAAGTTGCGCCACCTCCTTCTAATAACAAAATATTATTACAAATCTGCCCCGACGATTGTAGCTGTAACTCAGTCTAAAATGTTGGCTTATCAACCCTTTCAATAACAGAGTTCTTCCTGAGGAACATGAATAAAATAATTAATATCTCTTAATTTTGTGAAAAAAAATTACCCCAAATTTGTTGTGTCAAATCACTTGTGAAAGATATTCCTCAAGTTGTCTATTTTTAATGCTAGATTGCAACCTTTATTCTAGCAACAAATACAGTTAATATAAATATAATGACAGATCCCGTTTTAACTGTTTTGCTTGGACTGGGATTCAATATTATTTTTAATGTATTTTTACATTTTTGAATGTTAAACTTTAAATTCTAAGGGATTGGCTTCAATGCCCTAAAAGAATAGAGTTTAAGATCTGCTTAATGACCTTCAAGGCACTGTAAGGAATGGCGCCAGCCTTCTCATCGGAACTGTGTCCGACAAAACGTAAGCGATAGACAGCTTACTCTAACGTCAGTAAATCTAAATTTTAGTAATCGTCTAATCGAACTTTCTAGGTCAAATCGAGCCGTATACTATGATCGCTCTTTTCGTGTAGCAGGCCCGCTCATTTGGAATAAACTTCCCTCAGATCTTACTAATCTCCAGAATTTGGCTGAATTTAAACGGGCTTTAAAAATAAAATTATTTAAAGATTCTACTATTCATAAATCTTTTCAATATTTAATAATAAATCATATTCTCAAACTTTCGGTAATTGTTTGGTTTCGGTTGCCTCCTTATTGTACCTTTTTTATGATTCTCATTTCTGAGCCCAAATTGCCTCCTGTTTTATTTTATGTTTTAGTTTGAATGTTGTTGTTTTATCTTGTCCTGCTGTTATTATAATTCTTTGTTTTATCACCGCTTTGCATAAACTTTACAATACAGTGTTATATTATTAGATCTGTATTGTTATAGTAAAGCGCACTTGAAGTGATATGACACTAAACTGCGCTTTATAATTGCTGTCATTATTAAAACAATATATTTTTTTTATTTAAAATATTATTCTTAATATAGGTTTTTTTACTTACTAATAAAAATAACGTTTTGATACCTAAAAATAATAAAAATTTAATTAGAAAGTAGTGAGAAAAAAACTTTTACAACAAAAATTTTCAAACAATTGTTTAATGTGTTCTGTTATCAAACTGGTCTATATGTGGAAATAAAGTGCGGTACTGAAAGGGTTAAGGAGGTAACGCAATACGGCATAATATACGAAAAATAAATCACAATAATATGACCTTCTTCGCACACGTGTACCCGCGAGCAGGCAGTTGGATTTGCAGACGAGTGGCATTACATGGAACTCGAGTGAGGCCATTGCTAAGTGGATTCTAAGTAGGTACTACATAATCTTACCTTACTATGTACCTATTTTACTTGAAGTACATATTCGTTTGTAATAAAATCAAGGTGTACAGATATACAGATGTGGGTCAGTTATCTAACTCATTTATCTAAAATTTAAAGCATTTTACAGTTACGAGTTTCTACATCGTGAATAAATCATTATTTGAAATTTTCGTAAAAACACATTTCATACATATTAATTAGAAACGATTTTTCTATTTTGGGAAGCTGTTGATTTTTTATAAAACCAGGTTTTTTGTTAAAACTCTCTATGAATTGTAGCATAGCGGACATCTGCATGGCATCAGGATTTTCAATAAAGACGTTTGACTTTTGAAGTAACGAGACGTGTTATCAAATAGGCCAAACCGCAAAATTATAGCGCGCTTGTAGCTTGGTCTGTCATATGCTTAAACTGTAATACTAACAAAACAACAACAATATCATACAGAAGGAAATGTATCAAATTGTTACAATAAGGGGTTGGAGGGGGTGGTGAGATAGTGTGTAGGTACTTGGCCAATTTGATAATCATTTCTCACAAGAGTGCCCCTGTCTGTACAGTGAAAAGGCAGGGGAGCTATAGCGCCACCCAGTTGGCCATCATTGTGAGGCGGGTTAAGGTAGGGGCTGTAGAAAGGGCTTTATTAGGCCTTGAATAGGCCCGCGGAAAGCCCGAAAGCGGCCCGTTCTCATGAAGCCAACATCAACTATGAATGGATCAATGCTGATAGCTGATAGATGATAACAAACTGATGGATAACAGATAGATGGCATCGGTGTGTTATCAATAAATTGTCACTCAGACGGACCGCTCTCCTTTGAATTAATGTTGTACTGATATGAAATAGATATTGTTAATTTATTACAAATCTGATCATGTTACTCGTTTTCCTGTTAAAAATTGAACTGGATTCCTATTACGAATGCTTTGACAAATTTCATAACAAACTATCAGTAAAGCACGAATATGTTCTGATGATGTAGGAAAACGTGTTCTTTAAAACAATCATAGTTTCGAATCTTGTCCATTACATTTATTCAGACAAAGGCATCTGCGTGAGCATGTGTTCAGAGATATTCCGAATAACTAATATTCAATTGAGAAATGTCATTTTTTCAACATAATCTTTATAAAAAAAGCTTACTCATTTTTCTCCGTATATTTCATTTTCACTCTCAGTTCGTTGTTTTTCGGATGTATTGTTTTTCTAAAATAATTTTGTTCATTATAAATTACTTATTATCGAATTTTGAAACAATTATTTTAATTAACCCTTTTTTGAATTTTCTGTTTAAATAGTGTTTGAACGTTTTTAGGTTATCTTTTCGTAAAAATTAAATTTGTATTCAGTGAAAACTTTAACAAGATAGATACTTATTATGATAATACATTATGTATAGCTATAAAAATCAATTGTATCCCAATTCTCTCCCCATCACAAGCGTAAATTATCTGCCATAGTAACAACAACCCATCCTGAGGTCCCGACTGCCACTGAGATATATCATTTGCGACAACATTGGTTTCCCGATGGGCCAATGTAGTCGCCATTATTTGTCACCAAATGCGACATGAAGATCCCTCGTGCATATGTGGCCAGCCATTTTCATTTTACACCATACAATTTCAGTTGTTTCCAAACCAAAAGAAAAACCCTCAACAAAGTGGATGTTGTTATAAAAGCAGCATCCAATTTTCATGTGGTGAAAGCATCTCTCCATAAAATAATTTAATTATGATGAATAAACAAAAATAAATACATTTCTTTGTCACTGAAACTAGTCCACACTTCTCATGTTTGTAAATCTATTATAATAAATAAATTATTCACATTTTACGAACAGAAAAATTAACTACGTTCTACCGTACATATTTATCTGTTTCAAAGATGAAACAGGGAAATCATTTTTCTCTGGACCTCCTGTAGTAATAAATAAATTAAAAAAAACATAATTTTAATATCACACTACAGAAGAACACCTAGTGGAAATCTTGAGTGAAATCAATAATTTATTTTATCTCCTAAATAATGTACTTCCATTTGAAAGTTTTTCGTTAATTTTGTGTCCAAGGGTTTTCAAATACTATTCCAAAATTATTATACTTTAACGGTTTGCTAATTTTTAGAGTGAGAAAGCATTAATGTTTCAAAATAGCAACTTTGACCATGCGTAAATCTCTGTGTTCATCAACCCAAAATATCTGTGTCAGGTCTGTTAAGCAAGCAACACACTTCATGGCGAACACCAATGCCGAATAGACGATGGCGATAAAAGCTACGTACGAATTTTATGTCCAGAACAAATTGTGCGTCCTATTTGTCGTGTCCTATAAACTCCCGGAATATTCTAAGCCCTGCGACCCATGCATCAAATAAAACGCTTCGAAATCCAAGACAAGGAACCCGATCGTATCGTCTTGTTAAGGAATGCCAGTATTTTATTGCGGTCCCTATAAAATAAATAACGAAGCCAGGGTTTACCAAGTCTTCCGAGTTTACCTGGTGTCGTAAACTACGGCAGTGACGTCACAAGACGGAATTTAGTTTTTGTTTCAGGACCTTCCTTGCAACTAAGTTATATTAAATTTATGTAACGTCTCGTTTCATTTTTATTTGGGAGGTCGGTTGGAGAAACGTCCTGAATATTGAACGGAACATTGTTCTGCAGATAAATTGGTTTGAAAGTTTCCACTTACCGTATTTTTTTGACTGACGGTAGTGAAACCCTGTTTTAACTCCACCATTTGTTAATTCTTCTGTCTGTAAATTTTTTTGTTGTGTTCAGGTTCCGGTTTCGAGATATTGACCGTTTTAATATGTCGTGTGCCGCAGTAGCCGATAGGTACTGATATAATTAGCCTGTCTGGAGAAAATACTTATGGTAGATTACGTACCTGCTATATTTGTTAAAAATATGTATAAAACCACTATCTGATAAGACGTTATAATTTACAAAAACATAATTTTGCAAAAAAACAAGTAATAACGAAAATATCGTGAAAAACTTCAAGTTACTTTAAACTTCTAACATCTTTCTACGAGGCATCAATCATGCAGTGTACTAAACTCATACTCCATGTAATGGCCAGATGAACAAAAAAATATAATAACTAGAAGTTATGTGAATTATAGAATTCTCGTACAACAAAATACGTTTCTCTTATTTTAAATCAAAATCAAAATTCTTTCACCAAAATTAACAAATACGACGATTTCACATTCACATTATGTAATGTATAAGAACCTATATTATATTTTTTAATGTATCTAAGTAGGCCACTAGTTACACAAAAAAAAACATTCAGATGCTCTTTTAAAAGTTTTGCGTAAGAAAAACTTATATGCATTTTTGTATGGACGTATCAACATACCGTTGATACGACCTACATGTTGAATTAAAACTTTTTTTTTGTGGATTATGTACTTTGAAAGTCAAAGCAAACATAAATGTTGGTTTTTATTAAAAACAGTAATTTTATTGTAGAACTAAAATATATTGATATTTAGCTAAGTGCTAACTTTTTATTTCAAATACGTATATATATATATATATTTTTTTTATCATATTTTGGTAATTTTCGAATTATTTTTAAATATAGATGGCATTTTACAAATGATGATAAATATCTTTTTGGTAATAATTTAATCTAGTTAATATATGCCAAAAAGTTTCTCGTCAGCAGTCAGCAGTCAGCAGTCAGCAGTCAGCAGTCAGCAGTCAGCAGTCAGCAGTCAGCAGTCAGCAGTCAGCAGTCAGCAGTCAGCAGTCAGCAGTCAGCAGTCAGCAGTCAGCAGTCAGCAGTCAGCAGGCAGCAGTCAGCAGTCAACTATCTTGAAAAAGATTTTTTCTGAATCAGCATATCAAAAATATCCATAACTGATTTTGCCTATCCTACTTTTCTGGTAAAAAAAAACAATTATTTTGTTGGTCAGTGTTATCACCTCACTATTTTTAGATAACAATACGTAGATAATAAAGATGCAATAACAATCACAATAAAGAAGTGACTAGTTACTCTAGATAAAACTCTATTAACAGTCGTAACTGAAATAGGCACATATTCGTACTTCCAACAGAAAAATACGGAATTAAGCTGATATAATGAATTTCCCAGATAAAATTTTGCCGACGCTTGCAAAAGGCGATAAACCTTCCTAGAGTTTTGGAGCGGATTAGCGGAGCAAGTGAGGTTATGGAATCCTTAATTGGGCTACGCCGTGAGGCTGAAGATCGAGGGAGGGGAAGAAGATGGGGAGATGAAGGTGGGGTATTAACTCGCTATTCAGATCCGGTCACTTAACAAAGTTAAAGCTATCTCAAGCACCGTTTCAATTCTGAATGTAGTCTTTCGTCAGGGCCATACTGAAGGTATCTACAAATCTGGAACGTGTCGAAAATATATAATTATATATTATATAAATAAATAAAATTAAATATTGATTGAAAAAACACACTTTGTAGTACCCCACTTTTTATTTGAATTAATAATGACTGCCAACCGGGTTTCGCTTATCTCAAGCTTCGTCAGGGCTTATTATATTAACTTAAGAGTAGCAGTTAAAAACCCGCTCCGCGGGTTTTTGCTGCTAGGCCCTGCGGGCGGCACTTCGTTGGGCTTCGCCCAGTTTGAGTGATACTAACAGTTACATTTAATTGGTAGATATTAGATCAATGGGTAGATATATAATAGAAATACATTCTGAACCATTAAACACCCCTCACCCCAACATAAATCTCGTCAATGAGAAAAATGTTTTCTCTTCCATACCACCGATATGATTTAATTTTTAAATCGAAATTAAATTGCAAAAATATTTATATGTAATTTGAAAATAAAAAAAATATCAACATATTACAATATTACATATAACTTTGGTAAAATAATATACTCTTACCAAAAGACTGTCAAAGTAATTACATTTTTTTTTAAATATATTAAGAATTATTTTATTGGGATAAGTCCTAAAAATCTACATATTTGGGTGAAATAATATTACGCTCTTACCTAACGATTGTCAAAGTAAATACAACAAAACTCTCTTAATTCTTAGGCTGGAAAACCTTACAGGTGGGATAAATTGAGTAAAAAAACAAAACTTTTTAAGCAAGTACAATTTATTATACTTTTATTTTTTACAATCTACAACATAATATTATACACTTTCATTAGGAAAAAATCTCTTTATAAACAATATTATCCGTATACCAATCAGTCAGAATTTGTATAAATAACGATGACTGCGCTCAAACTGTCCATAAGAAAATACTGGTTCAGGAAGTAACAGTCCACCCCGTTCAAAAGTTTGTCCTTGAGATTTATTGATGGTCATTGCATAATTTGACTAATTGTAACATCCGACAAAGTGTTTTAAATTCTAGGAATGAAATGTACTGTACCTTTTCTGTTCCCCGTAATGATTTTGGCTTGAATTAAGTTACAGCTGAAATTTTTATAGCACCGCTTTTGTGAGATATCACCTCAGGGGCGCTTTCCGTTGAAGTACATCCTCATTGATTGCATAAACATGACTATTTTTAGGGCACAATATGGTACGTTGACTCATCACTAAGGCATCAGGAGTTGTATGTGTCTCACTGTATATATAGTGAATAATATCTTGATAAATATTTACATTGGGAATAAGCACAGATGATTCTAATGTTCCTTCTACCGAAGGAAGTTTGCCATCTTCCAAGTCCAAAAGCCATTTAGAAAATATATTTTCACTTTCTAAAACTCTGACATTTGTTTTTAATTGAAAAGTTTTCAAATGGTACCAAAGTATGCTGCTTTTTATGCAAGCGGCAATTAATTGTCCTCGTGAAGTACGTCGACACACTGGAAGGATCTGACAAAAGTCTCCGCCCAAAACAATAACTTTGTTACCAAAGACAGAATCACTTCCCATGATATCACGTATAGTACGCTCAATAACTTCTAAAGCTACACCTGGTGCTTCATCCCATATTATAATATCTGCTTCCGTTATAATTTTCCGATTCTTTGATGTGACCTTACATGTTGTATTGTCCTGTAAATTGAGGGGTAAATTAAAAGCAGTATGATAAAACTCTTTTACCTTTTCGTCTTAGAGTGTGAATTAAAGTTTAGTAAAGGTATGTTTTCCCTGTTTCGCCTGGGCCATCAATGAAGAAACATTCATTGTCATCATTTTCATGTGAAAAAACTTATTCAAAATAGAATTATATGCTTGAAGTTGTACGTCATTGAGTTTGGCAGCCATCAATTCACCTAAAGTGTTTTCAGAAATTACATTAAAATCAGATACTTGTCCAAAACTGCAACTTTCATCAGGTTCAGGTAAGCCCTGCATTCTGCAAGATGAATTCTCCTTCATAAGAATATCGTGTATGTTTAAAAGACAAAGATTAATTAATAGCTGTCTCTTCAGCAACACCACGATGAAAAAAATCTTCAGCCGAAGATCGAAGGGATACATTGTATTAAAATTAAAACAAATAGATGTCTAAGAATTTTAGGCATCAAATACAATGAAGCCTCCGTCATGCACTGCGTCCATTCTCGTATGTCATCAATGATGTTGCCGCCTCCCCGCTGTCGCCTCGTCCACTTTTTACCAGCTGAAAAGACATAGTTATTTGGTACATCTTGATACAGAATAGAGCGTCCCTCAATATCTTTAAGATTTAATTGGAACCACGCTGTTAAAGAGGTGTTCCTTGTAGATGCTTCCCTAAGAGCCTGTTCCTCCCGCCCCTCTACAAAATAAACAGATTGGCTGTCGGGTAAATGTAAAGCCAGAAGTAAAATTGAGTGAGATTGATCATGTATAGATAAGTGAGAACATCTCTAAAAACCCAGTATAAATAAATAAATACTATCCAAAGAGGAACAAATTTCAACATTAATATGAGCATCATATTTTTTGCTAAGGAATGCATTATATGGAACAACAAATCGATTGTCGATACGTATATCCCGAACAACGTGATTTTCAGAAAAATTATCACGTATCCTGTACTCTGGGTAGCCTGCGGAATTATTATCAGTAGCATCTTTAAATGATTTGGGGAATTTTTTAGAGCACTTACCGTCTACCATGCAGACTGACTTTGGATTAAGTACGCCACATGGTCCATGAATGTTATTTTTTTAAATAATATGGTACAAAGCCGTTCTTCGGATGGGGTAGTTCTGCAGATACGGCATTATCAATATCAGAAGCTGTATACAACTTATCTTAGCTGCAAAGTGTAAACACACCATGTAGATGAGGGAGTCCTCTTTTTTGCTGTTCAATTGTATACACCTAACAAATTACCTTTCCAAAAACATGTTTCTCAGTCATATCATGAATAAATTCCTTGACGTTTAGATGGAAAACCTTGGCTACTATATCAGGCCTGTCCGCGGCCGATTGATAATGTTCCAATTCGGTTGGTATTTCTGGCCATTTGGGATTGCATGTAAAAGTTATGACGACGACAGGACGACCAAATTTACGTACCATTGCCATTGAAACTTGATAAAGTTTATTCACATGGCGTGGTCCACCAGTAAATGAAGATGGAAGAATGACTGTATTACCTGCACATACTCCTCCATCAGTGGCTAAATTTCTTACATGGTTTTGCAAACCTTGATAGCATTCCACTCTGAGGTGTCGTTGGTTTTTCCTAATGTAATCTAGGCGACCAGATTGGTAAATAATGTAAGCATGAATTAAATACTGTTGAAAAAGTTTACCCGCATAATGGATTGGATTAAATATGTTTCTTCGCACTGCTAATTTACTTGCATAAAACTACATAGCAGTTACAGTATGACATTGAGCAGTACAGAAATCAGCATGATGCTGAAAGCCTGGAGTCCAACCACATTCACCTGATGGAAATAGTAGTGGGAAAACCATGGGATCTAAATGCTTTGATAAAGTTGCCATCCTTTGAGGTCCTTCAACATTTTTAGGTTAAACAGCGATATCTATACCCGATGACAAATTCCCGTCTGTCTGCTACGTAAACCATGGCGATATCGTGAGAACTGGTTGGAGCATCGTACCTCTGATGAACGTGTAAATAATAGACGTATATCTCTCACCTGCCCACCGTCAGCCGCAATGCGTATTTCTTCTTCCTCGACAGCTTCTTTTAGTTCAATCATCAATTATTTGAATTATATTTTTATAGCAATCGGCATAACATGGATGACTCATAAGCACTCTAACAGCCTCATCAGGATCATATAGATAAAGCTGAGCATAGGAAGGTATTTTACCTGCAACTTGTATACTTCTGGAAGTCAGATGATAAACCTAACCAAATTTTTTTAAACAATATGGACCATTACCTGGGATATTAGCTATTTGCGCTCCAAATGAGGCAAATCTATTAGCACTGTTTACATCTAATAGCATTTGTATTGACAAACAAAATTCCTAAAGTTTTTAGATTGACTACAATCTCCTTTCAATCATTCGTTAAGTGCTGGAGGATAAGCTAAAATTTGTGGTATATGGCACTTCAATCGCTTGGTAAATTTCCCTCTCATTCGAACATTCCGAAATTTGACCAATTCTGGTAAAATATTGCCCACATACCTTTTAGCTATAGTAATTAAATTTAAATAATAATCTGAAAACAAAATATTTCTTTTTAGCGATTCACAGCGATAGTTTTTAAAAGAAATATCTACGGTTATCACGTCAGTAATAATTCTGTAATTATCACATATTAAACATGACAGCTGATGACAGCGAATGGGGTCGGTGTTGTAATATCAAAAAATAATTAATTACGTATTTAAGTATCGAGTGGAACTGGTTATTTTTGCAGCCGGCTTTATAAGGTGGATTTATAATTATATATTATATTTATTATTTATAATTATAATATATCTCACATTAAATAATCACACTGACATTGTACATTGCTTGACACTAACTGGCTATAAAAGTTTTTTACATTGATTGGAAATCCATATACGCTGGCAACACTGAACAATCTGTCTTTCGCGTGAATAATGATAAATTTCAAATTTTAATACGTAATTGTGGATAATTTTTACTGTAATGTAATGAATCCAATGGATTGTCAACTTTCTAAAACATATTTTCTTCGATATTATCCAAAAATTATATGAGCATCGTGTCTTAATTTTCAAATCGTGTCTTAATTTTCAAGTTAGCGGAATTTAACCGAAACAGACAATTTAAATTTGACCAATCAGAGGGCCTACACCGTCCAGACGCTGGAGTATTAATACTATCAGATAATTACATACAGAGACATATATTTATGTTAGAAAATAAAACAATGAGTGAATGAGATACAAATAGGAAAGAAGGAACCTTATTGGTGGCAGAAAGAGATAGAAATAGAACAGAGAGAAACAAAAATATTAGAGAGGATGGAATATAGGGACACAAAATATTATAGGAAGGATAGGTAGGGGGTGGGAGTAAACAATTTCAGCGAAGATTAACGGAATAAATTCAAAATTGAACTATTAGTTAAATTTTTTTGATTATTAATTATTTTAAAATTATTATTAACGGTTTTTTTTTTAATTTCGAGGGCTTCTTATTTGTTTAACCTAATTCCGATTCCATTTTTATGTGTTTGCTTCCTTTGAAACTAAATAAATTATTAAAAACAAATAAAATAAATTTACTTTCGCAAGCTGGGATTTGAACTCACGACATACCCATTTGTAGCCAAGGATCGTTACTACTCAACCACGAATATTTTTTCTAAAGGTTCTGTAAAGTTCTGTAGTAAATGTGAAGCGTACGCGTGTTCCGTCAAAAACCCGTCATGTACAGATTCTGATATTTTGATAAGTCGAAACTCTAATGCATAAAATCATCACTATTTATGTCATCAGAAAAATATCGTAGTGCATGATCGACACCATGATACTGGGTATTTAGTAACTTTAAAAAATATCATCTAAATTTTGACAAATTTTGAAAGTAAAAAAACAAACGGTTATCACAATAATTGTTTTATTATCTCTGCTTGTCAACTTACGTTAAATTATTCCACATTACTGATGATTATAATTGACCTTAACATAATAAAAACGATAGATATTACGACAATTCACTGTCATAACTGAAAAAAAATTTAAAATTTTTTAATTTGATGATGAATGCATAATGATAATGACTACACGGTCACTGTAAATGTCTTCACAAAACAGGCAATCGAGCATCCTGAAAGATATTTATTTTATTTATCTATATTAAGTATGATTGTAAATGTTTTTTCGATGCCTGTATCACTAGGAAATAACTGTGTCGAGACAGATTTAGAAAGTAGATAAATGCGCACATGCATAATAATGTATAAATACTAAGGTTAAATATATTTTAACGTAATTTCTTTAAGGTCGGCTGAATATTTTAAACAAAGAAAATATCCTATAAAAAATAATGTACATAAATAGGTTAATCCTGTGTGAGGCATGAAGCAGACTGAATGCTGTTGAAATGAGATACCTGAGGCGTATGTGTGGTAAAACCAGGTATGATCGCGTGAGAAATGGGGAGATCCACAAAGACTGCAAGGCTGATGTAAGCGTAACGAGTAAGATTAAGAAAGGGACGCTTAGATGGTTTGGGCATGTATAGCGAATGAGCGAAGAGACGAGTCTAAGGAGAATATATGACGCAAATGTGAATGGTAGCAGAAGTCGGGGATGTCGGAGGCAGACATGGCACGATCAACTGAATAAGATACTTGAGTCAGGCCATGTCAAGAATCAGACTAATAGAAGAGTATGTATGAATGTGAATGAGGTAAGGAGGTGTGCCGAGACTTAGTTGCCTACCCCTGCGGGAAACGGCGAGATGGTTAGTTAGTTAGTTAGATTATTCCTATAAATGAGAATATTTTTACAAATGTAGAAAGAAAAGATGAAATATTAAATAAAATAAACACAATAGTATTTATGGAGATTATATTATTATTAAGAGTAAAACTGTTATGGAGGCTATTTTGAATTTAAATTAATTAAGCAATAAAATCTTGTTTTCTTTCGATGATAATTAATTTTTCTTTGTTTTTGAGGATTCACATGTAGGAACCGAGTTTTGAAATTTCCGCACCAACGAAACTTAGGGTGTTAAATAAGGTGAAAGTGTTGTCCATAATTGAGATCCTCTTCAACTCAGATGGTTGGTGTGAATGATGGCAAACTGTTATTTAAATATGCAGGATGAAGGAAAAGCGCTACTGAAACCAGTAGAGCAATTAAACATACAAAATTTTGTTCGTTATTCCTGCTAAATGCGTACTATTGTTCAAGTTAAATTAACATTTAATTTTTAAATTAAAACTTCTTATCATATAATGTCAGGAAAGCTCTAAATTAGATACCAACATTGCGTATTTATTTTGTTCAAATGTTTGACAGATGGGTAAATGAATTAATAGAGTAAAGATACGTTATTGAGACAATGCTCGTGGACATAATTTAACCACCCGTTCATGTACATATTCTTTGGACGGCTACCATTTTCGTAAGCGGTGCTGCATTTTTTGAATATAATATTTCTTGTATTTTTATAATTTCGTTGGACATATGTTGTAATTTTTTAAGTTTTCTAACATTTGAAGGGTAAATTTCTTTTTTTGAAAAGCAATGATGCTGAGACAACTTTTTTATGAATGAATTCGGCTTCACGAATTCTATAATTATAACATCGTTTTTTTTTACGGGTCTAAAGCCTAAAATAAGGTCCACAACAAAAGTATGTTTACATTGTAAATTTTAGAATTAATAATTATTTTAGAAAGCACACCCTAAATAGAAACACCCTGTGTAAAACAAGTGTATCGCGATTTGGCTGAATATTGAAAAGAGTCCGGAACCGGTTTCTCATCAATCGATTATTCGCCCACCCCTGGCTGTTTGTAAAACGTTAGCTTTCCATAAAGGCATAGGGCCTCGGTACTCTTGGTAGGGATTGAATACGTTTGCGTGATACGACCAACTCCGCCCAAATCGTATCAGCCGACGATAAATCATAATTTACTTATCTACTCGTAACGCTTTTGGAAATTGATTACTTTAAACGGCCTCACAAGATACAGTTATGCGGATATGGATGAAAATTGAAATTAGCTTTTAAGTACAAATACTTTGTATTACTATATTCCCTATACGGTTGCATTGATTCTATTTTGGTTCAAGATTTTAGATATTTATCAATCACTCTTTAAGGATTCCACCATACAAGACCAATGGTAGTATGACAACCAGGCGAGGCCGCTGCATTACATTTTTGGTGGTTCACAGTGTACCAAATTAAAAACATTATGTATTATACCTATAGTAAGATACAATAAACATTGTTTGAAGTTTGCAAATGAGAAACGCACACAAAAGATCCTAACTTGTATGGGATTTTACAAAAAATTTCATTATCATTTTTTTTTGATTTATTCTTTTTTAATAAAATATCTTAAAAAAATACATTGTTTAAATTTTCCCATACAAGTAAGGAGGCAGATTTGACTCAGTTTCCCGGGCTTGTAATCAAGGAGGTTTTGGTTTCACTCCATCGCCGGAATCGGAACTTACTCGGTTCTTCCGATATAGTTTTTGCACGGGAAGCCACGTTATGTTTCAAAAGGTAATTCATTTTATTTATAACGTTATTAAATTAGTTATTATTGCGGAGGATTACGATAAGATGTAAAATTTTGTTTATTTTTGTTGTAAATTCCAATTTATTGGAAACCGTATAGCACCCAAAACATCGAAAAAAAATTTTCTTTACATATACCTCACGAGCATTAGAGATGGAATAAATTATTTCACAACAACTTCGTGTTAATTTCTGTACTTTTTAGTTCGTGTAAATAACGAGTAATCTTAATTTAAGCTTATGCTTAAGTATTCACAATATTTTTTTTAATTTTAATTTTTTTATTGCTTATTCTTTAATGTTAGTGTGATGAGAACTTAACAAGTATATTGTATTTTTTGTTATATATTTTAATTTACTTATGGTGTTGTTTTCAACGCAGTATTTAATCGTTATGTAAAATCCCAAAAAGACGTCAGTAAATAAATCTTTTATAATCCTTTTTTGTCTTTATTGAGGTTTTTTGAACTCGCAAACTAACTGTATTTTTTTTTTGTAAAATAAAAATAGGTCCACTTCGTATGATCTAATAAATACATACAACTTAACATTATAAATTATACTTTTATTATTTCTTAAAAAATACAATTTTTTTCTTTGAAATATGCTTATAGCTAGCTTACAGCTGTAGGCTCTTTACTAAACCTTGTACCAATAATGTACCATACGAAAAAACTGATATTATTAATTCTTTATTTACTTTAGTAATTCCATATATATGTAATGAGAAATCATGTTTCGTTCAATAACTATTTTAGTGTGTCAAACTAAATTGAATTTAAGAAGTACACAATTCATCTCATCGTCAAAGACCCCGTCATTGTATGTTTACCGATATTTGTATATTTTCAACAAGGCACAAGTACATAGCAGGCCATTTAAAAAAATTTTAGGGCAACGCTGTAACGAAATTAAACGATTAAATACTTTTTTGTAAACGACTAGCAGGCAGAAAGTCGCGGGTAATAAATACTGATATGTGCAAATAAAGCATATTTTGTTACATTCATTTTGGTTTCTTCACAGTTCGATAATTTAAAATAGTATATTTGTGGCAAGTTCCAGATACTTACTCGTATCGCGTTGGTACAAGACCACCATTCAGAATTAAAACGTTGCTTGAAATGGCTTTGGCCGTGTTTGGTGATCAGATGTGAATAACCAGGTACTTCCCCACTTTCCTTATACCCCCCGTCTCTAGCCACACAACCCCGATTAAGGATTCTATATCATCATTGTCTTCAGACGGTTAGGAGCAGTTGGGACTTTTATATCTTAAAAAAAATGCTTACATAAAATCAACTACTTTTCAATAGTCAATGGCAATCAAAAAAAATGTTTCCAGGAAGTCGACAGAATGAAGTAAGGCGTACTGCTGTTTACCAGGAATATTCTCGTAACTGTAGGTAGGCTTCATCGCTAAGTAACATTCAAGTAGTGATGTGAAGGATTGTGGTAGTGTGGGCGGTATCTAAAGCACTGAAAGATAACACTTTGATTGAACGAACGCGAACACTGAAAATTCGGGGAAATGCTGAACAAATTGGATGTACCTAAACAGTTTTCAGCATACTTTAAAGAAACTTAATTATTTTTGCTGCCGACTTTTCCTATATTTGACGATATTTTCTGAAAAACCCCTTTTATAATTAAATTCAAACGCCAACGCTCTTATTTTGTTTCCTTGTCCTTTTTGATGTTCTCCTACAACCAAACCAATTTGTGCTCCGATTAGTTTGTTTACACCCTTTTATTTTGAAATCATTAAATATACATATATTTTTTGTGAAACCATCGAGAGTCTCAACTGCTTCCAACCGTCTGGAGTCAGTGAGAATGTGGAATCCCCAACTTGGATATTTTGTGAGACTAAAGGTAGTGTGAAGAAGAAGGAGATAAGAGAGAGGAAGGTGGCGAAGTACATGTCTATTCAAATCAGTTTACCACCACGGCCAAAGCCATTTCAAGTAACATTTCAATTATGAATGGTGGTATTACATCAAGGTGATGTTGAGAGTATCTACTACTTTGAAAAGTGCCGCAAATATACTTTATATTATTTGAAATAATTTATTTGTGAAATAACATAAATATAAAATTTACTTGCGCTCGCCGGGACTTGAACTCGCAATCTCCAGTTTGCTAGTCAATATCGTTACCCCTTGACCACGGAGGCCGTCAATTTTAATTATAAATAAAATTGACAGTCGAAAAAATAACTCATCCCATGGATCCATGAAATCGATGCATTAAACCGTGTATTGGATGGAGGAAAATGTACATTATATCCGTTTTAGAAACCTCAGACAAGAATCTACCTAAGTAGCAGTGGCGTAGTACAGTACAATCCAACCCTGGTGAAGTGTGTTCAATTCCTTGGCTGGCCAAGTCCCCCATCACAACGCAAGCAACATTTTCCGCTTAATGTGGTGGTAGTAGGAGATTTTCAAATATTGTTAGGTTATTCGTAACCCAGTAATGTTTGTCATTCTTTAAAGTGGCGGCCCGTGACTTTTCAGTGAGCTAGAGTGGTACTATTGAAAAGGTATGTATGTAAATGTAAAAGTATGTAGGTAAATGGTACTAATAGTAGATGTTGTTGTAGTTGAAAAAATTTTTTTTTCAATATTTTATTTTTGTGTAGGTACGAAAAATTTTCAGTTTGGGTGTGCACAGCTTCTCCTAACTGAAAGAATACTTAAAACCTCTGTACACTTTTTTTTTCAATATTACCACTACCTAAATGAAAAGTCACATGCCGCCACTGTAGGTACTCGTATCGTAAGTAAGACCTAAGTAGATATTAAGTAAATAACCGCCCATGGCATTATGAACTAATTAAAAGTTACTATTCTTAGACTTCATGGGACAAGACGCAAGGAAAATAACAAAAAACCACACTTTTATAATAACGCCCATCAAAGTTGCCACCCGGTAGAACACTATAAGAAAGCGCATGGAGAAAAATGAGTATTGCTGATTTATTACAATCCGTTTATATACGGGGTTGCAGGCCGTTTTCTGTAAAGCTTGTAGTACATTTTTATCAAATCGGAACACACGTTCATGCACCTGCATACAATAATATACAATAACAAAATTTGAAAATATTAATATTTTTGTGAACACGTGTTCTGACATCGCGATAACACGTTAGTGTTTTACTGAAAGTTTATTAAGAAACCTATAAATTCATTTGTTAAAGGCTTGCAATCCTATTTTTAACTAGATTACGAATGTAGTGTTAATAAATTAGTAATATTTTAAATTTGTAAGTTTTCTCTGTTTTTTTACTATAATATTTTAATGAAATAAAAACAATATTTTTTGTTTAAAACCACGAATTTTTATTAATTTTAAGACCGACCGGTTTCGCTACACTCGAGCATCGTCAGGGTACAAAATTAAACTGAACTTAATTTTGTACCCTGACGATGCTCGAGTGTAGCGAAACCGGTCGGTCTTAAAATTAATAAAAATTCGTGGTTTTAAACAAAAAATATTGTTTTTATTTCATTAAAATGTTAAACCACAAAGTGATTGCTTTCTACGAAAATATAATATTTTAACTCGACTTAAGTGCATTTTTCAAAAGTACATAGATACTAGATACCCACCACGTGCTTAGTAATTCTGGCATATTATTTTTTTCACCTGTAGAAATATTTCATTACTTAGAGCTCCCACTGTAATTATCAAAGGCTGGAAAGTGCTAACACCTGTAATCATTAACATTAATTATTCTTATTTCTACTTTGATCTCGGCGCGGCAAGTCAGGCTGTTCAGAGTCAGTCTTTATGCAATCAATTTTCATTAGGTAAATGTTTCCCGCACCCATTTACTACCTACAGCACTACCTATTGCCAGAGGTGTCTAATTTAATTTAAGCTACAATCTTGTGTTATCATCAGCCCGCCTTGTTTAGTTCCCAGTAAATGTGATTACATAATATTGTTCACTGACTTATAAATAGGTTATAAATATTAATGCCATCGAAAATTTAGTTTCTCGAAAAACAGCTAAATAATGTTGTTCACATGGGTAATTTTTTGTATGCATACTACATGGAAATCCTAACTGCTCCCAACACTCTGGAGACAGTGATACTATGTCATCCAAATTTTGGGTATGTTTTGAGGCTAAAGGTAGTGGGAAAACAAGTATAAAGCCATTTAAGCAAGTTTTCAATATTTTTGAATGGTAGTCTTTCACAAAAAAATATTTTGTTTTACGTATATATTATGTTTTCTGTTTTTTATGAGCAAACCAGTATAACGTTCAACAATGTTCCAGTAATATTCCGAATAATAATTCTGAATAAAACCAAAGGTTTTGGTTAATTACACATTACAAATATTTATATTAAATCACATACTTTAGCTATACGTTAATTATAACAATTCTAGTTCTAGAAAATAATGAAATTATTAAATTTTTAAAATTCCAACGATTCATCAAATTTTCAAATGTACATTTTTCAATTCTTGCTATCGAATACGCAGCCAATTATAATAATATTGTGTACGCAATTGTTCACTGTTTCAGCTAGATAAAAGCTATCAAACCCTAAAATTTAATTATTTATTGCAGGAATGTTACACACATAATAATTATTATTATTTTTCGTTCCAGAAAAATTTAATCATTTTTGTGCGCAATCTCAATTTATCAAATTAAAACTTGTTTATAAGGAAGTGAATTTTGTGTTGAAAATAAAATAATTAACTTAAAATAATGTTATTATAGTTTATGGCTTTTTCATCAATATAAATATAAGTTTAAATTTTTAAAATAACTCCTTACAAAATAAAGAAATTACCATTTCATTGCATAATCCGAAAAAAGTATTGCAAAAACATATTTGAGACAAAGCTTCGAATTGGCTAAAAATATTTATTAGGACGTTGTGAGTATACTATAAGTTCGTTCAAAAAAGCAGTACTTACCTACTATGATAATAAAAAATAAAATAAAATAAATATCAATAAATATATATTTATCGTTTTACATTGCACAGTGTACCTAGTCACAGACTTGAATTTGAAATAACGACGCCAAATACAGGGTTTTCCAATAGGAGGTGTTATTTTGATATTCAATCGTAAAAGATCAATTGTTTCGTTGCATGTGTGGCACGTAGCGCCGTCTTGTTGAAAGTAAATGTTGTCCAGATCAAAACCATTCAATTCCGGCCATAAAAAATCATTAATCATCTCTCGATAGCGCAATCCATTCACCGTAACTGTTGCTCCAGCCTCATTTTCGAAAAAGTAAGGTCCAATCACTACGCCGGACCATAAAACGCACCAAACAGTCACACGTTGAGGATAGAGAGGCTTTTCAACAATAACTCTTGGGTTTTCCGATCCCCAGATGCGACAATTTTGCTTGTTGACGAAGCCACCGAGGTGGAAATGGGCCTCATCACTCAAGATGATTTGCATTTGAGTCACTCTAATGAATAATACTCTAGTGAATTTTAATAATTTCAATGTGTTGTCAACGTGCGTGTATCGTTCCATTTTTATTAATGGCGTAGTTTCTACTTGTCAATTGTCAAAAAATGACAGTTTCAAAAGTAACATCTACCGAAATAGCGGGCTATTCATAATAAAACCTCTTATTGGAAAACTCATGATTATTTTGACCACAACCACTCCATTTTTTAATCTTAAATTTAATTGTGAGAGTGGGTTGGATGTTTATCCATAGATATAATTAGACTCCCTTTGTATTTGCTTAGTGATGGCAAGAATCACAGGGACCGTTGTCAAAATGGCCGACTGAGGTATATTAAAATCGTATCGAATTCATTGACTAATCTGAATAAACAGGGAATCTCGATTTAATAATAAAAAATATTAAATTATTGAAGACAATATTAGCGATTTCTAAATGAAAATCTGAAACAGAAAAATCAGAAAAGGATACGGTCACATCTAGGACTCGAACCCAGGACCCTTGTCTTTCCAGGACCCCGCTTAGCTCAGTGGTAGAGCCGTGTCCCGGAAAGACAAGAGTCCTGGGTTCGAGTCATAGATGTGACCGTATCCTTTTCTGATTTTTCCATTTCAGATTTTCGTTTAGAAATTGCTAATATTGTCTTCTATTGAAGACAATATTATTATTAAATATTACAATTTGAGGTTTTACTCAATAAAGTTATTCCGAAAAATAAATAAAAAAATATTATTTTTATTACAGGATGTGGAGAGGCTATCTCACACGTCCCATAAATATATACACATTTATTTTACAATAGATATGTGAAAATTTATTAAGAAAAATAATTTATCAATAAGTACAAAAGATTTATACAAAAATAATCGATTTTTCTCAATTTTTTTATTGAGTTCTTCTACTAAGGGGGTAAAGTCGTGTGATTTATCATAAAACTTCCATTATCAAGTCGTATTTTCGTCCGAAATGCTGTGGACTCAGTCTTTCCCTGGCAATGTCTTTCCTCGAACATCCTTTTTTGGGCGGCCAACTCTCCTTGGTTATTAAATTACCGAAAAATATATCTTTTGCAGAAATGCTGTCATTCAAATCAATTTCTAAGTCATATTCACAATATTTTGAGTATTCATGTAAAGTGAAGCAAGATTTTGATGCTAAACGCTTCTAAAATGGTGAAGCCCTAAAAAAATCCCCATAGTGTTCATTAATGCCGCGCTTCTCAAGAACTCTTTTAAGCAGCTTTGGCTATCAAAGATACAGATATTTTGAATAAGACATGGTTATAAAAACATATAACCATGTTTTTTTCTATTAAAATAATCATGAAAGATTGACTAACTCCATGAATATGAAAATTGCGTATCAAAAAGTCAAAAATTTTGGAGCTTTATTTAGTTAATTATGAATTAATATAATGGAGATTAATTTCTTAAAAATATCCTGAATTTTGAATGACGAACGATCCCCTTCATTACACAGAAAGTATTTTCCAGCTATTTTCAGCTAATTTTCATCTTGCCGGCTTTGTGCTTGCGGCGGCGAGGTTTCTTTGCGTACGGCTAAAGGGCTTAGCTTAAATTTTAATTAAGAAGCCTTTTCACAGCCCTCCTCATATGAGTTAATAGCTAACTGTCGCTGGCGGGATTATGGCGGCTCGGAGTAAAGTTCGCCGCTTTGGGGGTAATGAATAGCCATGGTGGGATATTGCAACCGGCTTTAGGCGCTACCTACTCTTCTACTCTTCTACGCTTCTACTCTACTCGGTTACAAAACGAAATTACACAGACGCGAGTTTTACGTACTCAAAGTACATTACCAAAATTACACACGGACATAATTACACTTGGATGAAGATAATCACAAATATTTTATTTACACTTACTCCAATCAAAAACGTTAAAAACAACCTATCTTCATCCAAATTTTCGTATTTTTCCAGTATGAAATTTATTTAATGCATATTAAAAACGAAAAAAATTAAACCAACCTATTAAAAACTACTTTTTGACATATTATGTTATTGCAATGCGTGTATTTTAAAAACCTAGGTGTATTTTTATCCTTGTAATATTTCGTCCATTTTTTATTCAGGAATTTGAAGTTTGGTAAATGTACGCTTGTGTAATCTCATCCTGACAATCGTACTATTTATCAACGCACGACTTTATGTGCGGAAGCTGCGTAGTACTTATTGTGAAAATACCCAGGCTACTGTTTTCAAGGTATGTTCAAAGCGAATTATTACAAAAAATAATCTTATTTGAAGTATTTATAATCTTATTTGAAGTGAGACACTAGAAATGGTTGGAAGGTAGCTAAGAATGGCGTACGAGTTTAGTGATTTTGAAGGATAAAAACAATATCTTTTTAAAATATATATTTGATTACTAAAGGCCGTCAGGATAATTTACGGTTAAGTTATTTCCCTTTTTAAAAAACATAAAAAAATAACATACACGGAGAAATATGAGTACAGCTTTTTTATCAAGGAACTGTTGAAAATGTTTTTTTTTTTCAAATTTTATTTTTGTGTATGAAAAATGTTCAGCTTTGGGTATGCAGAGCTTCTCCAAACTGAAAGAATCCATAAAATCTCTTTAAACTTTTTTTTCAATATTTCCACTAGCTAAATGAAAAGTCACAGGCCGCCTGACTATTTCCTAGTAAAAATGTGTCATTCAGAATATATCTGAACGTCTGTTCAACGCATGTGGCCTTGTCCGAATAAAATCCGAGAAATTATTATTTTGAAGATCACGTATTCTGAATTCCTTATAAAATATTCGTGCTTTCCTGATAGTTTGATAATGAAACTTTTCAAATCATTCTTTATAGGCCTCTAGTCTCGTTTTTAACAAAAAAAGGATTAATTTGACAACATTCAAACAAAACTAAAATATTATTTCAAATCAGTATAGGTGTTTTCTCCATGTATCATGTGCCACTAATATGTACAAACAAAACAATCTATATATTGACCTAGTAACCTAATGGTAGGTACTGTAAGCTCGGTGTAAATAACAATATATTGACCTTTTCACCTAGTAGTAAGTACTGTAAGAACGGTGCAAATAACAATATATTGACCTTGTCACTAATAGTAGCAAGTACTGTGAGAACGGTGCAAATAACAATATATTGACCTTGTAACCTAGTAGTAGGTACTGTATGCTCGGTGTAAATAACAATATATTGACCCTGTAACCTAGAAGTAGGTACTGTAAGCTCGGTGTAAATAACAATATATTGACCTTGTAACCTACTGGTTGGTACTGTAAGCACGGTGCAAATAACAAACAAAAGTCAAACTGTGTACATAAAATGTACTTATCTTGATTGAATAGGGAGAATAATTAATCTTGTAGTGATTTGTTTTACACCCCTGCGAAATATTAACAGTTTTAGAGAAAAATCTAAAAGTATTTAGTATTTAAAATTTAGTAGGTTTATAATTTACTTAGGCAGCTGATATGATATCAGGTTTTGATTTGGAATTTATGTAACAAAAAATGTGGAGATACATAAAATCTTCCCACAAAAGTGTGAAGCACTAGCAGGCACATTTAATTTATTAATAAAATGGTGTGGGTATTTTAATTTACAATTTTTTAATGGATTTTATACAGAATTTGAAACCAAAGTTCCGAAATGAGAGAGCAGAGAAATCACGGAGGCGAAATGGGCACAGCAATCGGCGCGGCGGTGAAGAGTTCAGAGCAAAGAGCAGAATCGAGGGCGGCAGCAGTTAAAACAAATTAAATGTTCGTGTTATTTTACGGAACGGAATGTACAATTCTCGACTCTTTCGGCATTAAAATAACACTTATGAAAGCTGATGAGTATGAATACAACATGATTTCTACGGTCGAGGGAATATGTTTGGGGTATGCTGGTACATTGTGCTCACTGTTATGTGGGTCTGGTGGGTTACAAATTCAGATCATAACATGAAACCCGGTTGATTTTTACAGCTTGATAAAGGAATGTCTTCAATATTAGCTCAACGACTTAATTAATCAACTGGTCTCTCGACGCATCGCCGTGCGCCGCAGTAGGAGTGATACATTCATATGTATGTCACTCCTAGAAACACTGATCCCTAGATTCTTATCCAACCATCAAAAATGTTAAAAATGTTAAAAATAAATATAATTTAGTACGTACCTATCATCAACTCTGGGATTTGTGGTCCCTAAAACTACATACACGCACATTCGCTCATCGACAATTATAGTTCGTTGCTCCTTAAATAATAAAAAAATGAATTGAGCACCGATGTGAAGTCAAATACCATACCAGGTATATTCCTTTTTACTATCCGTGTTCAACGTTGAATATTTAAAAGGGGAGAAGATTTTTTAAAATTTACTAAATGAGTTACTAACACTGTAAAAAAGAAATCATTTTATCGTTTTCCAATTACTTTCATAATATCACTGAATTGAAATGTGAAAATATGACCATTAATATGTACCTACTCTTTGAGATTGGAACCATGATAAACCTGCATTATAATTTTAAAATTTATAGTGCTTTTATTTTTTAAACTTATTAAATAATAATGATTGGATTATTTAAATAGAGCCGTTTTCGTGAGAAAATCACTTCAAGGGCGCTGAAAATAGGTACTTATGCTATGATTGCGTTTTAATATTACTTCTCTCATGCTATTTACATAATATTCTCATTAGTATTTTCTACAATATATGTGTTTTGATAAATCATTTTATTTTTGTTGTGATTTAAATTTAGATTTTTAAATTATTGAAGACAACATTAGCAATTCCTAATCGAATATTTGAAACAGAAAAATTAGAAAAAGATACTGTCACATCTAGGACTGAAACCCAGGACCCTTGCTTTGCCGGGGCACAGCTCTACCAACTGAGCTAATGGGACCCTATCTCCTTCGGTCATATTTAACTGAATGATACAGTTAGGTTTTACGCATTAAGTTATTACAAAAAAATAATATTTAAAATAAAGTTTTTTCAGTTTTTTGTGTTTCTAGATAACATGTTATTGTAGCAATTACATTGTAATAACCTTTCACCGACTACCGTGACCCGGGCAGGAGCTTAGTATGGAAGTCGAGAGGACTCACATATATTACAATAGAAAAATGTTTAATAAAAATATCAATACGTCTAATTTTATACTCCTTAAAAAAATATTAACTCTAAGGTTAGGCGTTCACGGGCGACTTTAGTCATACCAACAGTTTTTGCTGAGATAAGCCAGCAAACGTGGATTTAATGCTTTTTAGTAAGTTTACCGTGAATTAGAATATTTTAATTCTTTTCATTTTTTGCCAGATAAAAGACGTTCATATTAGATTACAGTAGATGTCAACTTTCCATTTCCGCCTTACACATTAACCCATCGGCATAATAATTTTTATTTTTGACATTTGTGCATACTTGTGAAGAATTATTACTGTGCAGTATTGCACCCCATATTTCCCCAAATTAAATACTTTTTATGCTTTTATATAGATTATAATTTTATTGTGAACTATCTAAGTATGTGGGAAAAGTTTTAGTCATCTTAATGGGGCGGGCAATATGCCGATGAGAAAAAAGTGCAGCCCTCAATCGTGGCGGCAGGTATGCCGATGCGCGATGTTTAAAACCGAATTAGACGCAGCCGAACATCAGAGAGCAAACAAAATTGGATAATACAAGATTGCAGTTCCACGAATAATTTCAATAATACTCGTTTTGATAATATAACAGGGAGATTGATGTAGTGCGCTGGGCGATCACACCGCATTCAGTATTTGGTATTCCCACACCAACACACGATTCTCCCTCTGTTAGCATATTACATATTTGGAATAATGGCTCTCCGGAGAAATTATTTATTTAATATTACAGCCGAGGTCCGACACAATACAGACATGTAGACGAAATGAAGTCTGCATTAATTAAACGCTGGATAGTTTGAGTTACCTGTTACCAATGAATTTAAACCAACCAGAAAGGTTTAAGCGGTCAAATTGTTGATTTCATCTCTTCTCAAAAAATTACTTCTGTTATATGGAACCACAAGTATTATAATTATTACAATATAATGGGTACTTCATTCCTCTTTCATGATCCTTGTTTATGTGACAGAAAAAAACTGATTTGGTTTGATAATCATATCACATTATTATTACATCTAATATAAAAAAAACCATGGAGCTACCGATGTTTAGTACGTTTTAAGGCGTCTCTGGCTCCGAGAGGTGGAGGTTCTTTGAAGCAACTTCCTACCTGATGCGTATCATATAAAGATTGTAATCCATCTGTAAAGTTTAGCGAATCTTTTACATGGATTTGCTGTTTTTGTAAAGGGTATCTTGGGGTTTTAAACCTGATGTGGTTGATAAATTCAATAGTAGGGCTCACTTGTAATTTGTTCTGATAATTGACATGTACATAAATTAGTTATTGCAATACAAGAGGACCTCTCTAGTGTTTTTCATACATTTGCATATTATTCTAGTGTTAAGTTTGCGGGAAGCCGAATGTAGAAATTGTACGGGGATCCATTTCCCGACTGACAATAAAATAACAACGGTCTAACATAAACGTGGAACTCACTGTAAGTTCGAAATGTTTGGTTAATTTATATTATTATTTAGTTACCGAAGTATTGCGCATTTTATGTTAAGCTGCAAATAAAAATACAAACAATCATACAATAGTGCAGCAGATGTGGAAAAATCTAATGTAATCAGAATTTTGTCTTAAGTTGTAAGAAAATTTCATGCGTTGTTGATGATGATTAAAACCTGTTAAAATCAGAGTTAAACGGTAATAAACAATCCCTTAATAGTAAGTAGAAGACCTTTTGAACTCTGAATGTTTAAAGCTTTATTAAAAATGTTTTAATTAAAAAAAACCCTAGGGAGGGAGTTTGGTTTTAAGTTAGGGATCATAGATGTTTAAGTTATTTTATAGTAACATAAAACTAGTGGGGGTGTTAAAAAAATATTAATTGTTGCATTAAAAGCAATTCAATAAAAAAACATTACTTATCGTAGTCATCTGATTATTGTTTTGGATTTTGATACCAAATCAGCACTCAAAAATACAAACTTTGTAACTGCTAAGGCAAGAAATATGACTTGTCTGGAAATTGTATACGGGTAGTGAGTAAAATGTGTAAGGTTCACAGTGAAATTTATTTTAAAATATTCTATATGAAATGTACGTACTCGAAATTTGGCAAAAAAACATTTAAAAAATTCATACACCGTTTTCCAAACTGCATCTTTTAAAAACGTCTCGGTATGTATTTTATAAAATTTAACAGGTCATTACCACCTCCAGTTTCATAACAACCTGCATATAATTTCAGACATGTCATTGGTATAGCTTGAGTTAGGAAACTACAAAGTGAAGTTAATGGAAATTTTTGGGTGCTGAACCAAGTTTTTTTACATTTATGGATTTTGTATGCGAAAGGACTTGTAAATGTTTATCTGCACTTATCAGATGTAATGTCTTTTTTTTCATCATTCAATATATTATGCAATATTTTAGTATCCTTGTATTTTCAATACCTTTTGTACATTAACTCCACATAGGAGGCACTGATCAAAATAATTTCCCTCAGAGCCTATATCGACTTTTGGGATGCTGTGTGGAGAGTATTTTTAAGTAAAAAGGGGAAAATTGTAGGATAGAAAAAGGTAGGCAGGAATATGGGGATCGGTGTGTGGGAGAGACGTATGAATCCTTTTTGCAGTGCAAGGCGTTGGTCAAGAGAGTCCAAATAGAGATGTCAAAAAATCTCTGCTCTCCCATCCAGCCCGCCATGCAGCTGGTAGGCAGATGCATCCGCCACCAAGACCTGGACAAACCTCACCTCTTAAACCCGTGCACTCCTGCTTAGTCACCAAACTTAGCAAATCACTTGGGGTGGCCTATAACAGAGGTGTTATCCAGTGAATGGTTCCCGGAGCGGCGGTACTCAAACCCGCATCCCCTATCTTAAACATTTTGTATAGGTTGCCTGTTTTTAATAATTCTCGTGAATTTAACGTTTATTACATAATATCAACATATAATATGTTTAAGAAGGGGTGTACATAGTTTATAAAGTGTTCCTTTGAGAGTGATTTAAAGTAAGAAATGATCGTTGACTTTTTCTGCAAAAAAAAAAAAAAAATGAAGATAATGTTAGTAGTTCTTATTCGAAGTATGATACAGTTAAAAGGGTCCCATTAGCGCAGTTGGTAGAGCACTGTCCCGGAAAGACAGGGGTCCTGGGTTCGAGTCCCAGATGTGACCGTTTCCTTTTCTGATTTTTCTGTTTCAGATTTTCGTTTAGAAATCACTAATATTGTCTTCATTATTTAAGAAATGATCCCCTGAATAGAATACTTAAGTAAATATATATATATATAGCTTAGGTTTTAGGACGGGTTGTTTCACAAAATCTGAACAATTCATTTTTTTTTTTTTTTAAAACATACAACAAACGATGTTGCACTCCCATGAGTTGTCAAACTCATTAAGGGATCGCCAATTGGTTGTTTTGAAATAGAAGAGTAAAAAAATAAAAGAGTTTTGTACAGAAAAATTAGACCCAACCCAACCCAATGTGCAATTTTTTTTTTTTTTCAATTCAATTTGTTTATTAATTTTAAAAACATTACAAAATTGTTCATTTCAAAGCGTTTTTAAAATATTTTTTATAATAAGAATTAAAGATTAATATTTACAGTGTGTATATTAACTATACCAGTGATAATAGAGCTTGCCTTTTAAAGGAAGCTTCATTGATGGCAAACATGTCGATATCCGAATTTATTCTGTTCAACAGCAAGATTGCTCTCCCCACAGGCATGACCATTGGCAAGTTAGTTCTGCAGGCCGGGAGATAAAATAGTCTATGTTGTCGGTGACGTAGATAACCATCGGGAACATAGAAATGAATGCTCTCCATGATGACCGAGTTTTCAAACCATCCACGAATCAGTCTAAAGAAATGTGTAGCAATGCGCACATCTCTCCTGACCCGTAGATAGTTCATTCCGAGCATACCCAAAAGAAAGTCAGTGGGATAGAGCCACGGGTAGTAGCCATACTCCCTCATGTAGAGAAATCTCAAGAATTTCTTCTGAACTCTCTCCAACATGAGAGAATACTTCACCTGGTGTGGACTCCAAATCACCGACCCACTTTCAAGTCTACTCCTTACTAAGGAATTAAATAAAACTATAAGCACCCGGTTATCTCTGAAATTCCTTGCAGTGCGTAGAACAAAGCCCAGAATTCTAAGTGAAGTGCTACATGTCGCCTCAATATGAGCATGAAATGTCAGTCTACTATCAAACATGATTCCAAGATCCTTCATTGTCGAGACACGTTTTAAACTTCGGGCGTCCATTGTATACCGGTAATACCAGGTATGACTCGCCCTAGTGAATGACAAAATTAAACATTTAGAAACATTAAACTCAATCCGATTTATTTTACTCCATTCAACAATTCTATTAATTAAACTAAGACAATTAACTAAGAGACAATGTATGAAGAAAACATTTCACAGAAGCAACATACAGACACAACATATGAAGAATCACTTTACAGATATGTCACAAAAAATTGTCTTATAAGACTTTATGAATTATTATAATCACTCATTTGATTTATGTACTGTTGGTGTCAAAAAGTTAAAATAGTATCCTCAATGATGGACTATAGAAATGCATAAAAACAAAATCAGGAAAATACATTAAAAAGTACGGGCTCAAAAATAAACAGACCTAATACAAGATGTTTTACATTCAAAATACATGAGAAGATTAAAAAATCCCATTAAATTTCAAAGTTGATTTTCAAGTTCTCTGAAGGTTCTATTCAAGTTCTGTTATTATTTCAGTTTTGTGAAACAACTGGTCAAAAATGATATAGTAACAAAACTTCAATAGAACCTTCACAGAACTTGAAAATGGACATTTAAATTTGATGAATTGTTCAAATTCTATGAAACAATCCGTCTTTATAGAGTGACTATGAAAACAAAGTTGCTCTATATACAATACATTTAATTTATCACAAATATAAAAACAATAATTTGATGAAAATTAATAATACTATCCACAAATGCATATAAATTTCAGAAGCACCACGCTAATTAGCGCATATTACGAAGAAATAATACATTCCTGATGAACCAATCAAGACTAATTGTGAGCTTTAATTTGATTGCTCGAGTAACGAGCTATTCGCCTCGCTCCTGTAGGATATTTATTTCATTCACCCACTGCACAATAAACGACACGAGACAACTTACCCTCTGTTGTTACAGAGTGCAAAACACGGAGCTCCCACTCTATGGCGTTCGGTTGTTTTGAAGTAGCTTTAATTGTCAATTATTAAAAAAAGCGTGTTTACAGATGAAATAGCAATATTCGTGATTTAGAATATTGACAAGCTCAATGACAAATTTTAAATTTAAATGACACCGTCTAAATTCCACCATATTTGAGGTTCTATTTCCCTTGGTGGCATTAATCTCATTAAAGCGCTTCCGGCGCAGTCAAAGCCGCTGTGAGCTTAGGATGCACAAATGGGGACTTGAGGATTCAATTTGTATACAAATAAACAAGGTTGTTTCACAGCATACTCTTGAAGAATGTCCACTCCACCACTTCCAAAGGGTATTTCCGTGTTGTATAAAGTGACCCTCAATGTTTTCCAATGGCCAACAAATCTCATTTACTCATAGATACTGATGAATTCTAAAATTCATTCCGTTTGAAGAAAGAGCGAATAAAGTCTCTTAAATAGTGTTATGTTGGATATAAAATGAGAAAACCTGTTCATAAACGTGTCATGAAACCATTAATGTATCCATAGACCTAAAGGAATTTTTAGGTTTATGACTGTCTCACATAAAAAAAGTGTGCAATCCACAACTCTGTTAGATCGACTCAACAAATCCATTTGTTCCACTGTGACAATCATACCATGAACTATTCGTATTATTACTCACCGTATCCACCGCGAACGAAGATAAGAACAAAAAAATTGAAAAGGTTATTTTATGCTAGTATTTCAAATGTTATCATTCCCGCTCCTGTATGTTTTAAGTAATTTCAAATAATGTGAAAATGTTAAATGCGGAAATCTATTATTGTCATTTGTATTTTTAAGCACAATTAATATTTAAGTGCAATAATAAAAAGTTAATATTGAATATTTCATTTTTTTTTATGAGTTTTATTTTTCAATGTACATTTGTTAATTAAATTTCATTTACTTTGCTACCGGTTTCGACACAACCGTGTCATTAACTAGCAATCTTAAAACTTACTTTAAAAAAATTATAAAAGTACAGAAATGAAAAATAATAAATAAAAGAATAACATAATAATGAAAAATAAAACTCAATAAAACAAAAATGTCTAGAAATTGTTACATAGTTAAAGCCCAAGAAATACAAAAAAATGAATATTTCAGTTGGATATCTGAACAAATGAAGTAAATTAGTCCATATTCGTATAACTTAAAATATACCTGTATTGATATTTTTTAGTAAAAGTTTTAAAATTTGTGCTAAAATAAAATATAACATTATTTAAATTTTTTTTTCAAGTTAATCTTTGCCTACTTATATACTATGATCACCCAGTTGATAGATTTACAGCTTAGAATCATTTCGATATCGTACATATAATAATAATCCCCCTTAAAAATGCACTTAGAAAATTTTAATACCTGCAAAAATCATAAATAATGCTATATATCAATTAAAAAACTAGCGTAAATGTTTTTCATCACTTCATAAATAACCATATAATATGCTTTTTCATAAAATAAAATAACTTTGTCAAGCTGGTTTGTTCTAGACGGTCCACTGTGCGGCTCAAGTATCGGGACTCTATAGAAGCCTGACTAAATCTGGCTTCCATCGAAATGGGCGTCTTGCATAGGGCTAGCAAATTATTCAATAGTAACCAGTTGCTAACCCTATTCAAATCATAAGATTTGATTGGTGAGCCACCTCTGGGCTGGAGCCCTACAATACTTGATAAACCTACTTGATTCTGTGCAAAGAATGGTGGTCCGTCTGATTGTCAGTCCATTGTTAACAGACCGATCGCCACAGATTGAGTCTGTTTCACAGGTATTTTAATGGAGTCTAGCGGCGTTGATTCCCGAGTCACCGGTCCACGTGCGTTCAACTTGACGTACACGATCGGAACACACGTTCACTGTTGATGGCTTTGCGTGAACGGGCCGCTTCTTCGACTCGTTTTTTTATATATAACGGGTCTTATGTGGAATGAGTTACCGGCATCTGTTTTCATTCTTTATATAATCCGGGCCTCTTCAAGACCAATATTAATAAATCCCATCCTACAGCCCCTAATTTAACTCACCTCACATCGCTGAAAAACCTGGTAATGATATTGCACCCCTTCCCTTACACTGTATAGTCAGGAGCGCTCTTGTGAGGTATCACAAAAAGGCAGGGTCGACAAGAAAAAATCAAAGCGTTCGCAAAGTTGGGCGGCATACGCAGGGTCATCCGAAATCTTAAATTTTGTTCATAGTTCTAAAACTCAGACGATCCGCTACCTTTCTTACATCCGTGTTTCAAAACAACCCTTGAAAACGTAAGAAGAAATCCAGTGGAGACGGGGAACGGGAAGTTCACTAATTGTTCCTAGCCAATTAAAGCCTGACGCACCCCTCCCGCTATTTGCGCGGGCGACCTCGTTGCCAAGGAGAAATTCGTCTTCATTGCATCGGAGCGTGGAGGACTTATGCCTTATTTGTATTTATTATTCTATGGTAATGGCCATTGACTAAAGCAAATAGGGACGGAGTTGGGGTGATGGGGTCTTAAATTTGATTAAAAGTTATGAACCTTCTCCTTGTTAAGTCGGTTTTAATTCCGATGGAACAAGTAACATCACCATTTTAAGGTTTAAAACTAATTATTGAATTACGTTGGCTGATTTTTGGGTGTAAAACCGTGTTATACTATTTCCTCCTTATTAAGCCAACGTTTTGCATAGCCTTACTGTGTCATATAATCATGACAGTATAAATACGTGTTTTTTTTCTGCTTCGATCTATTCTGGTTTATAATATGAAAATTCTATATCCACGAGTGTTTGTGCTTTCTTATACAACTCGTTTTGCATTTTATCTCTGGCTCAATAATAATAGTTTTATAACAGTATTTCTCTCCTTTAACTTATTTTATTTTTTATTTTATTTATTTAAACGCCCATAGGGCTTTTACCTATAATAATGTACATCTTTATTTTTTAGTTATACAGATTACATATAAAAAATTTAAAAAAAAAATCAGTGTTAACAAAACACAGGTTACATAAAAAAAATATCAGAGTTGACAAAATATGTTACATAAAATATAAGAATTTTAAAAATATAGGTATGGATAGAGTAAGTGAGACGAAAAATATAAAATCTGCCAAAACCCACAAAATCAACCATAATGATAATAAGAAAATATAACAATAGTTTACAAATTAGTTAAAAATAGTTCGCACATACTCCGTTTAAAGTTGGCCAAGTTCAAATTATTGTCAAATACATTTATATTATTTAAGTATTTGTTACCAAGACTGTGTACACGTTGTATTGGAGAGTGAAAACTATAGTTGGAATGAGATGTATGTATGTAAAATGTTGATATTTGCCTAGTTGTTCGTGTAGGTATGTGTAGATTTATTAAATGCAGGAGTTCACAACAATCGAATTTAGAGTTCAATAATTTTAATAAAAAGGTCAGGTCGTTTATTTTTCTTCTGTTTTCTAATGTCGGAATATTTAAATGATTCAATAATGACTGGTAATTTATGTGTTCTAAAGGGATGTTAAGTTTAAAATTGACGAAGCGTAGAAATTTTCTTTGAATTCTTTCAACATTATGAATATGTACATTGTAGAAGGGCGACCAAACTATGGAGTTATGTTCTATCAGGCTTCTAACAAGGGATATGTACAATAGTTTTATGATTTGTAAAGATTCAAAGTTTTTAATTGTTCTTAATATAAAACCTAATGTTTTCATACCCTTATTCACAGTTTGTTGAATGTGGGCCGTAAAGTCTAGTTTCTCATCCATTATTATGCCAAGATCTCGCATTTCCTTTACTCTTTCTAAATTTGTTTTATTTATTGAATAGCCAAAAAATTGTGATGTTTTTTTTCTGGAAAAGGTCAAAATTTTGCATTTTTCTACATTTAAATATAAAATGTTTTGTGAACACCAGTTATTTAGCATGTCTATATTAGATTGAAGAACTTGACAGTCGTTTAAGGAGGTTATTTCTTTATATAATTTAATATCGTCGGCGAATAGCAGTACATTGACATTTTTAAAGCAGTTGACTATGTCATTTATAAAAACAATAAATAAAATTGGGCCAAGATGACTACCTTGCGGTACGCCACTAGTGGCCAAAAATGGTTTAGATAAAAAAGATTTTATTTTAACAAGTAAAGTTCTACCAGATATGTAGCTACTTAACCAGCTTAACATATTTGCTCTGATTCCTATAGTATGAAGTTTTTGGATCAGTACTTTGTGAGACACTTTATCAAAGGCTTTCGAAAAATCAGTATATATACAGTCAACTTGTTTATTTTTAGAAAAAGACTTCAATATATAGTTTTGAAACAGTAGTAAATTTGTTGTAGTTGATCTACCTCTAATGAAGCCATGTTGTTTGTCATTTATTAACTTTGTTAGTGTGGGATATATTTCTTCCAAAACTAAAGATTCAAAGATTTTGGGTAATACAGATTGTATGCAAATTGGTCGATAGTTTGAAATGTCAGTCTCGTCACCTTTTTTAAATATTGGAATAATATAGCTGGATTTCCAGTAGACGGGAAAATATCCAGAGAATAGTAGGTGGTTAAATAAAATGGTTAGTGGTTTAGACAATACGGAGGAGCACTGTTTTAGGAAAATTGGCGGGATGGTGTCCGGGCCTGCAGACTTGTTTATGTCTAAGGAACTTAATTTTTTTTTGCAAGATTCTTCGGTGATGTAGCAGTCTGTTAAATGTGTGGTTTTTTTGAATGTGTATGAAGGAATATTTTCTTCTAGTGTTTCATCATCATAAACATTTTTAAAGAAATCAGAAAAAAGATTTACAATGTCTTGCGTATTGTTGGCGTATTTGTCGTCCATGTGCATTTCTGGAGGATAGTCTGTGCTGTCGTTGTTTATTTTTTTAATAAATTTCCAGAGATTGTTCGAGTTTAAGGCTGTGTTCTCGATAGAATTTATATATGTTTTATAACAGATTTTAGAGAGATCTTTGCATTTTTTCCTACTTTCACTGAAATTTGTATAGTCGATTTTCCTCAGAGTTTTTTTGAATTTTTTATGAAGTATTTTTTTTTGTTGTAGTGCGGCTATTAGTTCTGATGAGAAGTAAGTTGGATATGTATGTTTTTTAGGAGTAAATAGTGGTACATATGATTTGATAGTGGTGGAGAATATTGAATATAGATTTTTTAAGGAATCGTCAGTATTAACGTCAGACAAAAAAGACCAGTCAACATGCGAAAGATGAGAATTTATAGATTCAAAATCTGCTTTTTTGTAGTTGAGAGTTTTTTCAACAGGTTTCGGCTCGACGCCACATATATTTAACTTAATATAAAGAGGGGGGTGATGATTATCAACAGGTAACAGAGGATCATTACATTTCTCAATGAACAATTTAGGATAATTTGATATTGCTAGATCTACTAAGCGATCATTTATGTTGTATATAAAGTTATGTTGTAAAAGATTTAAAACATTTGTCATATCTAATATCTCACGTGCACGATCATTTTGACTTTCATTAACAATGAAACCACTATCACTTGTTTTCCATTTTAGGTTAGGGAGGTTGTAATCCCCGAGAATAATAATTTTAGAGTTAGGGTATTTGTAGAGTAGATTTTCAACGTCTTCGCTGTGGCTTCGATAGTTTCCGGCATCAGATAGTGGCGGTGTGTATAAAGTTGCAATTATTATCTTTTCTACAGTGGTATCAATTTGTACAAATAGTTGTTCGAGTATATTATTTTTTGTTTTGAGTTTTCTTGACATCAATTTCTTCTTTATTGCAATTAGTACTCCGCCTCCCCTTGTTTTGGAACTGGATTTAGAGTTTCTATCGCAGCGAAAAATTTTGTAGTTGTTAAGTCCGAGTTCTGTGGATTTTATTTCCGAGTCGAGCCAAGTTTCTGTCAGCACATATACGTCGTAATGGTGTAGCGATATTGTAGAACGTAGTTTATTTAATTTGGTGCGTAGTCCCCGCGCGTTCTGGTAGTATATCTTGAGTTTGCATCGTTTTTTGGCGGTGTTTGCACTATTTTAGGGTTTCCGTTTACATATTTTATAGTAATATCATTTTCGCCATTTGACTTTCGTTTTTCCAGTTCTTCTCTTAGATTTTTTAGATGTTTTTGTTGAAAAATTGTAGCATCGGGGTATATCCTTGTGTTGTTTTTTAAAAGATGATGTTTACTTAGTAATGTTCTGGATGTTGTGGAGTTATTGAATTCTATTTTAAGGGACCTTGGTTTTTCAACACTTGGTTTTCCAATGCGGTAAACGCGTAGCATATCATGGTTTACTTATTATATAATATGAGGTTTAACATTATCACTTTGTGCACTACGTTTGTTTATTTTTTAGGACACTGACTGAAAAGTGAGAAGATTCTGCGATTCAATGGCAGACTCAATATCTCCCTAATTGACAAAATGAAAAGTAGATAACACCTACTTAGGATAGAACTCAGATCAATTGACCACAGTTTGCAGGCTACGTATCTGCATATATTGTGCTATTTGTTGGTGGAATTTTTTTCCTTCTTAACTTTGACTGGGATGGTACAACAATCTTGTAAAACCGTACAAAAAAAATTATCGAAGATCACAAAACCTTAAGACGAGACAATACCCTAAAATAAAGTCTGAATCTTAACGACGCAAGTGAAGAAAAAATATGGCAGGCGCGGTCCTGGTGTATTGGACAGACCTGCGGTTTAATTTGTCCAAGCAAATCTCTAAAATAAAGTAGAAATTTACATGTGATAAAGTCGTGTAAAAATATTATTCGGCGCGCGGCCCGGCGAATTCGCCCTTGTCGGCTAAGAAATTTGATCTTTCCGTGGGATTTATTTTAATTATTTTTGATGAACGTATTAATAATTTTTAATTCTAGATGTTTCTAGAGGGATCTCTTGGATCACGTGCGGCAGCTCTATCTGAAATACTAGAGCCCCAAAAAGGATTATCTGATAAGGTCGACTTGTTAATAAAACAAACAGCTGCTCCCGCAACTTCTGAGACAATCCTGAGCAGAAAATCTTACGCGAGTGCTGCTACTTCTGGCCCCATGTCCAAAACTATTAATGTGGATGGTATCCAGCGATCACTGCCTCCCTTAAAACCAACCGTGTTATTTTACCCAACAATCCCTGAAGGTAAGACCTCAGAAGATACGCAAAAGAAACTTACAGAGCTCCTAAACCCCAAAAAAGATGGGTTCCAGGTTGTTCGTACTAGGAAAATAAAGGGTGGTGGCGTGGCTCTCCAAACAAGCAGTCCTGGAGGTAAAAGTAATATCAAAAAAGCTGAATCAAAGTTAACTGAGCAAGGCATTAAAATCATCAGCCCCCAGGGACGCTTACCAAAGATAGTGATTTATGATGTACCAAAGGGAGATGCCTCCGGAGATGCCGCCCTATTTGAGGAAATTTTTGCTAATAATATTACAGGTAATTGTAACCTAAATAAGGACGACTATTTGCGCACTATGCGCAGAGTCGCACTCTTTGGAAAAAGAGACACACCCACGATGAATATGATCATAACATGTCATCCAGAGGCTAGGAAAGTCCTTATTGATGGTGGCTTGTGCTTCCTGGGCTGGAACGCATGCAGAGTACGAGATTATTTAGGAGCAACAAGGTGCTTTAAGTGCCATCAATATGGACATATAAGTAAAGTATGTACTCAGGTTCACATCACATGCCGTCACTGTTCTGTTACCGGACATGATTTCGAAGACTGTCCAAAAAAGGCTGAAGCTGCAGTATGTGCAACCTGTACTAAGTTTAATAAGCGCGCGGATCACGTGACCGGTGACAGAGCATGCCCGGCATACAAAGCCGCCATCGAAGCACAAGTTCGAATGACGGATTATGGACAGTAATTCTCCCCTTATAATAGGTCAGATTAACCTGCAGAGGTCCCGGGTGGCCACGATCGAGACACTGCGGGTCATGACTGACCTGCACATCGACATAATGCTTATCCAGGAGCAGTACACATGGCAAGGTAAAACGCCAGTAAGTCATCCGGGTGCGGTTCTCGAAATCGGCAGCTCACCTGGGGCGGGTGTTCTGATTAATTCTTCGATGGTCAGCCCCCTCCTTTTGGTTGGGCTGTCAAACGAGTTCCAAACCTGTGTCTCATTTAACTTCGGTAAAACTGAAATCATTCTGATATCGGTATACTTTAAATATGGAAACCCGGTCGGACCACATATCTTGTGCTTGACGCGCGCCCTAAATGCGCTTAAAGGTCGTAACATAGTTATAGGAGGAGACTTTAATGCTCGCTCGCCATTGTGGTTTGATAACTGTGACTACCGGACGGAACGATCAGACGCCGTCGAAGACCTTATTGCGGCGCAAGGTCTAACTTTAATTAATGAGCCAGGAAAACTTTTTTCCTTTTCTAACCACTCTGGTGAAAGCAACATTTATCTAACTCTCTGCTCTGGATCAGTTGCGAACAAGATATCAATGTGGACCGTGCACGATTGCGCAATTGCCTCTGATCATAGACTAATTACTTTTAAAGTGGATGTCAAGAAGACCGAAGCTCCAAGATCCTCCTGGAACTTCAAAACCACTCAGGCGAATTGGGATAACTTTGGGGAGGCGCTGCGAGATACTTTACGGGGATTCCGCGAAGTAGCGTCTAGAGATCCGGATAATTTGGGGAATTTTTTTAACGCGGCCGTAGTATCAGCTGCAGAATCATCCTTGGGAAGATCAAACCCGAGGAGGATTTTAAGGACGCCGTGGTGGTCGAGTGAGCTGACTTCGCTGAAGGGTGCCTACAAAAGAGCCTACAGGGCCCTGGGAAACTCGAGACGGGTCGGATGTACGCCGGAGGAGACGTCCACCCTCATGGTTCGTCTCAGGTGTGCTCGTAGTGCCTTTAAATCGGCCGTCTTTAAGGCGAAACGAGCGGCATGGCATAATTGGGTTAAAGAAGTGGGAAACGCCAACCCGTGGGATATCCACAGCGCCCTTGAAAAAACGGGAAAAGGTTCTGACCGGTATTTAACCAGTATTACATCCAATATTAACGGCAGGGATGTTGAGAGTGTAGACGTAACTTCTACGCTCAGGACACTTCTGGGCAAGTTAGTCCCTTTAGACTCTGTAATAGGGGAAAGCGACCATCACAAACAGATTAGAAATCTGTCACGGCTTCCGCCCAGGAACCTCGCCCAGGAGGATAATTTGTTACATATAACTGTTGCTGAGGTTGACGCTATTATTAAGGGTTTGGATCCAAAGAAGGCACCAGGCTTCGACAGACTTAATGGCATAATAGTGAAGAATGTATGGATCTACGCCAAGGAGGAGCTCTTCCAGGTGTTGGACACGTGCATGAGAAGGGGAGTTTTCCCCACAGTATGGAAGAAAGGCGTGCTCCGTGTCATTCCAAAAGGGAATGATAAGCCCCGGACAGATGTCAAGGCGTACCGGCCCATCACCTTGCTGCCTGTATTTGGGAAAATACTCGAAAAACTGATCAGATGCCAACTGCGGAAAACTTTGTCACCACCCAGCGATCGACAATTTGGCTTCGTCCCCGGTATGTCTACGGAGCACGCAATTTCGTATGCGCTTGAATGGGTGAAGGCTTGCCCTAAGAGGTATGTGATTGGGGTCTTCTTAGACATCACTGGTGCTTTCGATCATGCGTGGTGGCCGATGATACTCTCTAAACTAAAATCGCGTAATTGTTCTCCAAGGCTATTCAAGATAACCGCAGATTATTTCAACAACCGTTCTATAATTCTGTCGTACGGGGATGTCACTATTGAACGGGAGGAAAATATGGGTTGTCCCCAGGGTTCGGCTCTTGCTTCAGATTACTGGAACATTTTGTTTGACGACTCCTCCAGGTTGCCCTTGCCTGAGGGATGTATCTCGGTCGATTACGCTGATGACAAATTGTTTTTGGTCTCGGGGAACAGCAGAAAAGAAGTAGAGTGCAAAGCTGAAGAAGGTTTAAGTGCAATTTTAGATCGGGTAAGAGAAATCGTTTGACCTTCGCTCCCCAAAAGACCATGGGTCTCCTGATGAAGGGCTCCCTCAATAGAGGGAGAAATCCCTGCATCAAAATGGGAGATTCAAAAATCAAATTTGCGGAAACCACTAGGTATTTAGGCGTTCTCTTGGATCGATCGTCCTCTTTCTTGGCACATGTCAAGAGTGTATCAAGCAGGGCCCAAGCCCTCTTCTTGAAACTGAGAAGGATCTCAACTGCCGAGTGGGGATTGCGTTCTCCAGCGCTTCGCCTTCTATACAGAGGGGTGTATGTGTCGCAAGTCACCTATGCAGCCTCTGTGTGGGAGCACCGCCTGAATAATGTATTGATCCAGTCGGCACTCAAGAGGGGCCAGCGAATCCCCCTGTTGGCACTCTCTGGTGCCTATAGAACAGTTGCCTCGGACGCTTTGCCAGTTTTGGCCGGCATATTGCCAATTGATTTAGAAATTAGGGAGGTGCTAACAAAGAAGAAGCTTATCAGAGGAAGACCTGCTACTCACCTAGGTGTTAACTTAATACCAGGCGGATCTGTGTCTCTCCCTGCTCTTCTTAGAGAGATGCAAGAAATAACGCTGAGTGAATGGCAAGCGCGATGGGACAGGTCAAATTCGGGAAGATGGACTTACTCATTCTTCCCGTCTGTTAAACTCAGAATGGAAGGGGCATATTTAAACCTGGATCACCATGTGACCCAACTTCTCTCCGGGCATGGGGAATTCAGGGGGAGACTTCACAGTCTCGCCCTGTCCCCCCATCCAAACTGCGCATGTGGCAATACTGACCAGACTGCCGAGCATATTCTGTGGCATTGTGAGATTTTGACGGATGCAAGAGAGGAAATGTTGGAAGGTCTGAACGTCATCACAAGACCGGTATGGAATGCCGATCTCGTTTCGAATAAGGTGAACTTTGAGTGCCTGAGGAAGTTTACAAAGGTTTGGGTAGAGAGATGGCCTGATCTTAGAGTCGCTGATTAGATTAAAATCATTCGGAGTTTCAGGTGCCATGTGTGACTGCTTCTGGTTTCCTCGGTTAATTCTTTTCCTGCTCTAATATTACCTTCGTTATGATATCTGTTTTATATTTCTTTTTTATTTTCATTTTATATTAAGGTTTGCAATCACCTTTGCATTATATATTTGATTTGTTTTTTGTTTTTGCTGTTTTCTTTTTAATTTTATCTGTTAATGCTTTTCTTCTTTCCATAGTATCTGCTATTATTTTAATTATTTCTTTTGTTATGATTGTTTTTATTTCAGCAGGATTCCATGCGAGACTGACCCCTTGAGCGATGGTAGTGATGACATCATCGCTCAATCCGTCATAATGAATTTAATTAATTTAATTTGAGTTTTTAATTAACTTGTCCTTTATCATTTTTTTTCTTCTTTCTTTTGCTTTACATATCATTAGGAGTGTGTGCAGTAAGCCGGAACTGAACTTTAATCGTCCTGTACCGTCTTCAACCCGTTTTGGGTGTGAAATAGACCTCGTCCCTGCCTAATCAGACGCCTCCCACACCGGACAAGTGTTCACACATAGTCGACTGCGCCTCCCCCATCGCCATGGCGGGCTTGAGGAATGGCCGAACAAGCTCGACAACCTTCCGCCCACCCTCCGAATGCCTGACGCTCACTTAGTCCCTAGGGTCTTCGGGCACGCCCCCAACCTTCCCACATACTTTTTCTTCAGGGCATAATCAGGTAATCCGGCGGAGGGGCGCGGTAGTCGTTCTTTGTGTACGGACAGACCGATCGCCATGCACATTCTCGATGGGACTGCCAGTGGACGGGTGTAATAATCTCCGGTAATATTTATATATGTTTAAATGTAGATTCTTACAATATAAACATGAATGTATATGTGTTTCCTTTCTTTTTTGTTCTTTCTCTACAGATGGCCTAGGCTTTAAGCAGTTATTTCGTCCTGTATTATTTTTAGGCCTATTTTATTTTACTATACCTGTACATATTTTAATATTGTTATTTGTGTTTTTGTGTAATATTGTAGGCATCCTGCAGCCTAACCACTATGCAGGGACATTGGAGGTCTAGATTCATTTTAAAATAAATGTAGAGTCGTTAAACAAAAAAAAAATTAGAGTCCTTGTGAGAGCCCTGAAGGAGTAACCATCTGTTACTTATACCAGGGCGGGTAAGCGGTGGATAACCTCCAGTGGATCTCTTGGGAAGTTACTAATTCATCGTTTAAAAAAAATCTGGTGCTTACCGCTAATTTTATAGTTGAAAAACTTTTTATAATTTTTTTACCGTTTTCCAAAGAGTATTGTGTCGCCTTAAATAAAATCAAACATTATACAGCTTATGGTAGGTAGTATGACAATGAACAAAATTCGTTGTAAACGTGATTCTTCTTCCATGACTTTTTTTATAATTAAAAAAATATGAAACCCTCTTATAAGGATACATAATTTTCTAATCCGTTCTCGGAAAACTTAAAAATTTCCCCATTTTAGCCCCAACCACCGACGGAGAAACTCACTTTAATGACGGCGCTAAGTATTTTAAATCGGCTTATGCAAAATTTCCACTAAATAGAAATTTGCTGACGAGAAATTTCAATTTAACGAATTGGGTGTTTTCATTTCACTTCGTTATGATATTAATGCATTTATGGAAGGATTAAAACTGATGAAAATGAGGCCGTGGCGAATTGTTGTAATAATAATTGGATTATTTAATGAACTATGTGCATTATTAACAAGGTGCGGTAACTTCGAATTTTATTGATAATTTCTAAATTAATTATTTATGGAAATATTGTATCTAAAAAAAAAAAATATTTAGAAGGTACCACAATGGGCATTAGTTGGCCAAGTACTTTTGAATAACATTTTAATTTCTTCGTATAGGGTCCGGAAAATTAACAAAAAAATAAAAATTACAACTGTTAAATGCTAGATTAAATATTTTTTATATCATGAAATTCGTAATAATTATATGTTTATTCTTAAGCTGAATACTCACGCGTTATAAAATTCACTACCCTCGTAATTTAGTTTTCATTCGTGATCAGGGCCGGCCCAACACGGACGCAATTGGAGCAGTCCGCTCCGGGCGCCAGATTGTCAAGGCGCTGATAATACCTAACATCTAACAGTCCTAACACATCGTCCCCGAGATTACTTTTAGCGCAACACAAATATACAGATCATCTGAATATTATTGATACAGTGATTATCAACCTAGGTGTCTAGTGATTATGACAACGGGTGTTAAAATTTTACTCGCGCCAGGCGCCGTTTCGATCAGGGCCGGCCCTGTTCATGATGAATAAGCGACTGGAATGAAACTGACATTTTAATTTTCTCACCATTTCAGATAATTTCGACGTCAATATAAATTCCTGCATATTGTCAGTACACTTAAGTACTTCATTAATACTTAAAATATAATAGTACTGAAAACTAGTAATAAAACAATAATTGGGATATAACAATATAATAATATTATTTTTTATAATGAAGTAACAAAGAATATTTAAACAATATTTATTTAAAAAAAATATACACATATATATATATATGTATTTATATATATATATAAATATATATATATATATATATATATATATATATATATATATATATATATATATATATATATATATATATATATATATATATATATATATATATATATATATATATATATATATATATATGTTATGGTTAAGGTTTTCACGGGTGTAAGATGTAGAATAATGTTCTCGGTTTACCCGCTGGAAAGTTATAATTGACCAAAATAACCCAAAACCGGCATTTCCAAAATTCTCAGAAGCACCTCCAACAAGTTCAAAGCAACCCAATCAGGTCGCTACACACATACTGCTTGATATTGCCAACCCCGCCCCCACCCCCTCTACCGTCAAATCACTATCAACACGCATACTTCGTCCTAGACATAAGAATTGATAAGCACCCACTTGTATCTTGACTTCTGGATCGAACAGACACGCGAAAGCGTTCAGTTTGAGATGAAATTCAGGACATAAGGCCTATGAAGATGGACAGTGAGATCTGTCCGAAACGTCAGAAATTAAAAAGTCCTTTTAAGGACTACTTTACGCGGGTAAACCGAGAACATTATTCTACATATATATATATATATCCCGCTACATTTGTTACGTCCGACCCCTAAAAACTCCATAGCATTGTAGCGTCCACCGACTTACAGCGTCCGATATACGGACGCTACAATGTTTTAACGTCAAAATTGGCCAGAATGATGCTTACCCCATGTAGAATCGTATGGCAAAAATTTTTGTGGAAGCAAAAAATCTCTCAGAATGTCTGGAAACGAATATTGAACGTTTGACATTTTGCCGACAGGTTCGCTACACGATGTATATATCGAGCAGTGTATGTTTTTATTCATTTTTACGATCTTGCCGCGTCCACGAAGTAATATAATTTTCGATACATAACGACGATCGTGATGCGTCTACGCATTACGTTGATAGTATTGCGTCCTCGAGACCGATTAGGAGTAGATATTATTTTATATACATAATGACGGTCGTGCTGCGTCCGCGCATTACGTCGATAGTACTGCGTCCCCGTAGCCGCTCATGAGAATATACTATTTTTAACACATAATGACAATCGTGCTGCTTCCATGCATCACGTCGATAGTATTGCGTCCCAGTGAACAATCTCGAGTAGATATTATTTTGAATATACGACGATGGTCGACATAATTTTCGAAACATAACGACGATCGTACTGCGTCTACGCATTACGTCGATAGTATTGCGTCCTCGAGACCGATTACGAGTAGATATTATTTAATATACATAACGACGGTCGTGCTGCATCCACGCATTACTTTGATAGTATTGCGTCCCCATGGCCGATCACCCTGAAATATTATTATGAATACATAAAGACGGTTTTGCTGCGTCCACGCATTACTTCGATAGTACTGCGTCCCCGTGGCCATTCACGAGTGCATTGTTATGTATTATTTGAGCGTTTGGTTGAGTAAATCATCAGATTTGGCAACATTGGGTTAATTTACAACGGTGCCGCTTGACACTCAGAACTAAGAAGTGTCCTGCATGGTTTTTAATGCATAACGACGATCGTGCTGCGTCCACGCATTACTTCGATAGTACGGCGTCCCCGTGGCCATTCGCGAGTACATTGTTGTATATTATTTGAGCGTTTGGTTGAGTAAATCATCAGATTTGGCAACATTGGGTTATTTTACAACGATGCCGCTTGACACTCAGAACTAAGAAGCATCCTGCGTGGTTTTTAATGCATAACGACGATCGTGCTGCGTGTACGCATTACGTTGGTAGTATTGCGTCCGTTCACGAATAGATATTATTTTTAATACGTCATATCGATGGTAGTGCTGTATCCACGCATTACATCGATAGTATTGCGAACCCGTGGCCGATCTAGATTAGGTATTATTTTTAATTAATGAAGACAATATTAGCGAAACTCAATCGAACATCTGAAACGGAAAAATCTGAAAAAGGCACTGTCACATTTGGGACTCGAACCCAGGACCTTTGGTTTTCCGGGCCGTGACTCTACCAACTGAGATAATGTGTCCCTATCCGATTCGGTCATATTACTGTAATATACTTCGACTGAGAATTATCAACAGAGTGGAAGTTACTTCCAGTATCGCCCTGATGTAAGACCACCATTCAGAATTGAAACTTTGCTCTAAGTGGCTTTAGCCGTGTTTAGTGACTATATCTGAATAGTCAGGTACTTTCCCACCTTTTTCTTCCCCACCTTTCTCTTCCCCATCGCTTCCCCTTCCCCACTTACCTACAGCCTCACAATATACCCCAATTGGGGATGCTATAGTCTCACTGGCTCCAGACTGGAGCAGTTGGGACTCTTGTGAGGAATTCACTATAAAAATAAAAATAAAACATAATCTATATTTTCTTACGCATATTTTTATTGGCTGCTATCTTTATGTATGATTGCAGGATTCAACTCGAACTAAATGCGTGAGCAGGTACCTAAGCGATTCCTTCAGAAACATGATCAGGGTGCTTAGGGTGTGAACATCTTGGAATAATTATCGATAATAACATCAAATAGAAAAGTCAAATAAACTCCACAGTAGACAGAATGAGAAAACTCATTTTTATAGTTTTTCGACTTAGAAATACTGTATCATTAAAAATACATAAAGATATTTATTTTGCACTTGCACATTCTTCACTACTACAATATATGGAATCGTGGCTTGTGGTGGGGGAGGGTGCATATAAATCATGCCTACTTCCATTTGTGACAATTCAAAAAATATTAATAAAAATTATCTTAAACAAGCCATATTACTATCCAACAATACATGTTTTCCAAGGTTTCCCAGTTCCCCCTCTCACAAAAATTTATGTCAAAAATACTCGTACATTTTTTTATTTTTTTATTCTTTAATATATTTGTTATACAATGGTATAGTATATTGTCCTCCACGCTAGGAGTTCACCTGTGTTGTGGAGGACTTTTTCAATTGTAAAGTTATATAATTCTAAAACAATACAGTGGAGTTGGTTATACAGAGAAACATTAAAAATTAAAATATAAAATTGATTTTTCCATAGTTATAACAATAGTTTTTCCATAGTTATTCCAAAAAAAAGTGAAATATAAAAAATTAAATATTAAAAGGATTGTAGCCAGTTCCATATGTGTTCTTTGTATTCTGTAAGATTAGATGTTTTATATTGTGTTGGAAGTGAATTGTAAAGTTTTATAGCCTGGAATCTGTAGTGTTTTTGTCCAAAGGATGTGTTGGTTTTTGGTATTAGTAGTTGGTGTGCATGTCTTGTTCTGGTATTGCAAGAAGTTTGTGAAGTTTTAAATGTGTTTAGGTTCTTGTAAAGGAAAGTAAGTAGGTTTACTTATTTACCTATTTGTTTAGAATATAATTTTTGAATCTTCAACACTGGGATTTTTTTAAATATGGTTGAAGTGGGTGTTAGTATTGGTACTTTAAGTATTACTTTTATTAAGGTTTTCTGAGCTTTATACAGTGTGTCTATGTATTTTTTACTGGCATAGCCCCAGGCAATAATGCCGTATTCCATTATAGATTGTGCTATTGCGAGGTATATATTCTTAATATCAAATATGTTTAGTATATTTCTCACGTTTTTGAAAAAGTAAATCAACTTGTTTATCTTTACTTTAACCGACTCAATATGTCTGTCCCATTTTAAATAACGGTCGAAGTATATACCAAGATATTTGATATTTTCGGTTTTTGTGATTGGAGGACAATTGCATGGGGTGCTCGCTGAGTGACAGGAATGTATTTTAAGGTAGATGTTTTTGGAGGGTTGGCCTCTCGAGTTTATGCTAAAGGTTATGAATTTAGTCTTATCTATATTTAAAGTTAATAAGTTAGAGTCAAGCCATTTTTTTGTAATATTTAGGCCAACTTCAGCTTTTGTGAATAGTGTGTTCCAGTCAGTGGCCTTAAAAAGTAACATAGTGTCATCAGCAAAGCTTATAATTTCCCCGTCTATTTGGAGGTGACATAGATCGTTAATATAAATAAGGAATAGGATTGGGCCAAGTACGCTGCCTTGTGGTACTCCGTAGGATACTTGTTCCTTGTCACTAAAGGTGTTTTCTATTGAGGTATATTGGGTGCGATTTTCCATGTAGCTTTCAATTAATTTGAGTTCTGTTCCCGTGATTCCGAAATATTTAAGTTTATTGAACAGGTTTTGGTGGTGAATTGTGTCAAACGCTTTTGCCAGGTCTAGGAATATTCCAAGGCATTTTTTACCCTGATCTATATTTGTTACTGGGGCTATGGCATGTGAGGTACTCATATTTTCCCTGAATCCAAATTGATTTGGCGATAGTATTTTGTTTTTGTTAAGAAAAATTAAAAGGTGGTTTTTGATATGTTTCTCGAGAATTTTTGAAAGCGTGTTTAGAATTGTAATTGGTCTGTAATTATTAATTTCTTCCTTTTTCTTTTTTTGTGGATTGGAATTACTTTGCCCGATTTCAAAATAGTTGGGAACACTCCTTCTTTAATGGACCGATTTATAAGTATGGTAAGTGGGATAAGAAGTGCTGACTTTATTATTTTTAGTGTCATCAGTGATATTTTGTCGCTACCCTGAGAGTTTGTATTTTTTAGTTCGTTTATAAGTTTTAGTGTTTGTATTTGGGTAATGTATGGAATATTAAAGGAAGAAACATTAAGTTAAGTTAACATTAAGTACTTCAATTACATAAAGATTTCTTTGATAAAAATAATATTCCACAATTAATTTTAATCAAAATAATTATTACGTAATTGTAAAAAGCATTCACTTTGTGGCTCATCATAATTTATAATAAAAACACATAAATTTGTTTTTGACCACTATTGTTTTATTTTCACTCTACCGGTTTCGGAAGAACCCTTCCTTTGTCAGGAGAATATTAAAAACTGATCTACTACACAAAATATTGACATATATATACAAAAATGTTAAATGTTTGAGGGAGGGGTGGACAAAGTGTATGGGGTAATTACAGGAATTCCAGGAAGAACAGAGCGGTTAACTGGAAATATGTCTAGAATAGGACTATAAGACAGATTAATTTGGTTATTTATTATACTGGAGTTATTATTGAGGGATTTTCTGATTTCAAGTGCTTCTAAATTATCTAATTTTTTGCCTTTTTTTACTACGGTGAAGAATTTTAACCCCTGTATCTTTACTAAAAGTATGATCGGTGGAAATGAGATGATTGGCAAACTCTGAAAAATTATTGTTATTTAAACATCTTAATTGTTCCGTGATTCTAATATTTATATTTCTAGTTGTCTTACCTATGTAGAACGATGGACAATCATTGCAACATAGTTGGTAAATGCCTGAGTGGCTAAATTTGTGATCTTTATCTTTAGTATTTTTAAGTAATTTTCCCAAGTTGTTATCAGTATAGAACGCGGGTTTAATGTGGGTAGGCAAATTTTTTGTACTAAGTGAAGAAAAATTGGATATGTATAAGATTTTACGCCATTGAAAGGGATTTATGATTTTATTATTAGTTTCAGGTGTACCAAATAAAAATGTATTCGTCGAAATGAGTTTAAGTTTCTTATTCAGGATTTTATCAATTAAGTGTGTCGAGTAACCATTATTTAGAGCAATATGTTTTATTTTTGACAGTTCAATTTCGAAATTAACAGCTGATAGTGGGATTTTTACTAAGCGGTGTACCATTGAATGATAGGCAGAATGTTTGTGTGATATCGGGTGGTTTGACGTGTTATGTATAGTTATATCCGTGAATGTCGGTTTGCGATAGATGTTAAATTCAATTCTATTATTTATTGATATATATATATATATGTATTTTATTTAAAAAATACACAAATACATATTAAATATCCCTTACCCCAATGTCATTCCTTTATTATTATAAATTCTTCCTTAATGTAAAATACATTAAAAAAATCAACAATTCTTACCTGGAAACCTTATGGTAAGGAAAAATGCAAACTATCATAGGGACACAACAATAAATATTAACTAAATGTATTTTAAATTATGTGAATAACATAATAAATATAGAGACTAATATTTGACTGATTTGTGCAGCGCCGTTTTTTATGAAAAATCACATCAATGGTGCTGTTCAATTAAATATATCATCTTCTACGATATTGTCAATAGTATAGAAGTAAAAATAATTTAATTTATTGTAAATAGATAATATTGCTAGTAATTAACAATATTTACTGAAGTGTAACAAATACCATAGCTTACAGCAAAAGTGTCCTAGTCTTAAAATATAAGTGACTTATAATATTCCAGTCCGGTTGGAAAGAATTAAAAGTGGAATATTGTGGAATAAAGGTTTGAAAATTGGTTTCATTATACTTTATTCACACATACACCAAAGTCTTTTGAATACTTTCAATTTCTTCAAAGAGTTTTCTGAAAATGCCAACAATTATAAAATTTCGTGTCAGTCAAAAATGTTGGATTACGTTTCTTTTAGTCGCATATCATAACATTTTGTAAGGTAACATTATTTTATAAATTTTTGAAGCTGCACGCTGCAGCGTTGTAAAATTCATCTTGCATAACGGCAATGTTTCTATGTTTCGTTGTGCGGCCCCAACGCGGGGTGGTTCAGACAAGTTGCCTCCCGACCGGCCGGACACGGCGGACAATAAATCAGACAACAGGAAATTAAAGTCACATCTAGAGGGCGATACATGGGGCTACCCGTGCCGTGCCAACTCGCTACTACACCGCTCTACGGTTCAGGGCTAGGGCTACACGGTTACACGCTCGAGGATGGACACTGCCGAGGTTATTTGGATGCTTTACAGAACCACTTCAAAACCAGCCTAAATATACCAACATTTTATATCACATATTGTGTAAACGTGTTTCTTTTGATTTTCGTTAGAACACGTTTTTAAGCAATAATTACATTAGTGTGTAAAAAATTAAAGTTATTCGTTGACATTTCAATAATTGGTTTTACACAATAATAACACACATATTGCTTAATAAATTATGTATCACTAGCTGATGTGTGATCTGCGTTTTTCCGGGTTATGAATGATTTGGAATAAGGTTTTGAGGTTGTGATTTCTAGTATACCTGAAAATAGGGTAAATTTTTAACATGGAAATAATATCATTGTAAGTAATTTATTTTATATAAATGTATAATATATATATTTAATATAATTTTTTTTTTTTATATATATATATATAAATTACAAACAATACAAAACAAAATAAACCTTTGTCTGTCCAACTGGGAAGGTTTCCCGTTTCAGGACAGCCAACTTGTGTATTTAGTACATAATATTCTTGCAATGGAATGGCGATGCTGTCAAAACAAATTTTGAGAACAATGTTGATTGCATTCGAAGTGACATGATGGTTTCTTTATCCTTGAAAGAATCGCAAAGATGTAATTTATTACCAAGGTCAATTTGGATAACATTATTAATTGCATTCAGAACAGATGAATGGTTTCTTTCGGGACATCACAAGTCTGAGATTCTTTCCAGGTCATTTTGGAGAACATTTACAATTGTGTAGTTAGAATTTCCACATTTATAAATCAGTATAAGACATATGAATCCTATAGTACTAAATTTTTAGAATTTCTTAGGTGATGGAAATTACAAACATTACTAGACCAGAATATAAGAAATAAATCCGCGAATAAAATAAAATTGGAAAAGTATTTGTTTCACTTGATCGTGCCATGTCTTCCTCGTCTTTTTCAACCATTCACGTCCACGTCATACATTTTTCTCACACTAGTATTTGATTCACTGGATAGTGCACGTCTTCCTCGAGCGGCCCCGACATCTTCAACCATTCAAATTCAAATTCAAAATTAAAAAATATATATTTATTGCACAAAAAGAGTACAAAGGGTATAACTTATTGGTTACATCCTATTTCTTCCAGCTAACCCAACAAATACACATTATATCACATAACCCAACAATTACATGTTAACAAATAAATAACAGTAAATAAAAAATTAAAAAAAACATAGGTATTTAATTCATGTAAGGTATTCATTCAAGGTGTAATGACATTTGTTTAAAAGAAATGTTTTTAGTGTTGATTTAAATTTGAGTGTGTCGGTTATTTGTTTGATGCTACGTGGAAGGTTGTTATATATTTGAATGGCCATGTAGTGTGGTCCTTTTTGAAAAATAGTTTTGGTTTCTTTTGGGATTAATAGGTTTTCTGTGAACCTTGTAGCGTGTTTATGTGTTGAGTTTTTTTGTGGGAACTTTTCTGGAGATGATCGTACTAACAGGCATAATTCCATTATATATATGTCCGTCACTGTCAGAAGTTTAAGATTTTTAAAAATTGGTCTACATGAATCCCGGTGATCAGAGTTTGTAATTTTTCATTCAATAAATTCTCCTTACAACCCTTTTTATTAATCATATACGTTTAATTTTACCAAACATAAATATTTTTTTCACTTGATTCTGCCACATCTTCGTCGGGCGTCCTCGGTTTTATCTATTATTCACTTCCACCTTATAAATTCTCCTTAAACCTCTTTATTTGTTCATCACATACGCGCATTTTACCACACATGTCTTTCTCGGAGGTTATCGACTTCTAAAACCATTCACTTCCTCGTCATACATTCGCCTCACACATTTTTCTTCATTCATCACTTAGGTATGCCTTATTTTACAAAAAAAATAATTTGATTAATATCTTCCTCGGGCGTCTTAATCACTTCATGTGGTCTTCATTCAGGAATAACTGTAGTTAAAGTCAAATTCATTCATGTAGTTGGAGTCAAATTCATGTAGTTACTGTTATAAAGTTTTATCTATTTACTGTAATACGTCTACGTATCTCATTATAGTGTTAAGTTTTCTTCGGGCGTTACTAATTTTTTGTACCTTTACCTGTTGCTATCAAAAAATTTCACTTTATTGTCTTTAATTTGAGTTCGTATTTCATTCCAGTGCTCATTAAGTCATGCTGAGGCGTCCCCGACATCGTCTTCCAATCAAACCACTATCTAAACAATCCTTGCATAAATCAAAAGAAATTTTGAAATTTTCAGCCAAATCGGTCTTGCGGTTTATAGGATAGAATATTTTTTAACCTCTGATTTACCCGATGAATCCTGCGCACCGTAATCAACGTTTCATATGTCGCCCTTCTGATGTTGATTGATTAGTGTTGTTTTGCTGAGGGTTATTTTCCAAAAACCCCTGCAAAAACAATGAAGCATGCCCACACATACTACCTGTCAGCTAAGAGCCAAGTCTTTAAAAAAAAATAAAACTTATTAATTATAATATCATATTTTATATTTTCGATTCCGTTTTAACCACCACTTAAATACAGTGTCCGGAAACTAGTACTTCCATTGAAAACTGGTCGAACTGCAACGAATTTGAAATTTTGTGTTAAAATTTTTGATTTGAGTTTTCGTTTTCGAGTAGGTACATCAATTCCGTAGTGCGATTTTTAATTAATATTTACTGAGGAGGCTACTATAGGCTGTTTATTGTATTTTAAGCGTGTACCTGGTTTCAAAAGCTTTTTTTTAACCCTTTAGCTGCCTAAAAAAAAGGAAGATAGTTTTAGATCGCAATGCTTGACTGATTTAATTTTTTTTTTTATTTCTACTTAGATTCTAATGTCGATTTACCGGCTTCCTGTTTGTACCATTAGTTTCCGGACATCATGTATAATAAGTATCTTTCACTTCAGTTTCCGACTAAAATGAGATTAAAACCTTTTATTACCATTCTTGCCAATTTCAATTTGGTAGGCGGGAATGGGTACCGCCGCCCTGGGAACCATTTATTGGATGACCAACACCTCTGCCACAGGTCACCCCAAGTGGTTCGCTACGTTTGGTGACTTAGCAGGGGTGCCCGGGTTCATGGGTTAAGGTTTGCCCAGGTCTTGGTGGCGGGTGCGTCGGCCCACCTTCTGCGTGGCGGGCCGGTTGGGAGATGCTGGTTGAGGGAGACCCTTTACAACCGGTTACCGCTGTCCGGGCCGCTCGATAGTACAGGGGCCCGACCCTCAGGCTCACGACTAAGGGTGGGCTGCCCCATCAGCGAGTGAAAAAACCCTGCCACTGCTGTTGTGCCGGTTCGTGACCGGAGGGGACCCAGCAACAGCGTTTGGGGCGCATTGGATGCCCTCTCCAGCCGGACTCTCCCAGCCTATCGCCTAGCACCGCAGTGAGTGGGCTGGAACCAAACGCTCATCACTCCTGGACAGCCTGAACCCCATATTCCTACCCACCCCTCATACCTTTCCATTCCAGACCTTCCTTTCACTTCATATCCTTAAAAAAAAAAAACAAAATTAAAAGCATGAATATACATAAAAACAAACTTAACATCATTACAGCGGCGAGTAGCAGGCGTCCCCGGTGCGGGCCAAAACTGTTGGTAAATTTTGCCAACATTCGCGGTCTGCACACTAATTTAAATTCAGTTCATCACCATCTTTTGTCCCAACGTCCCAACCTTCTTTTCCTATCCGAAACTCAGATAGCCGAGCCGCCAGACTCCTCCTATCTGGACTGCCCGGGCTTTACCCTTGCAAGCAAGTTCCGATTCAAAGGAGGAGTCTGCCTCTATAGTCGAGCTGACGTCAACTGTGTACGACTATTGAGTCTGGAAAACTCCAGATTCGACGTAATGTGGGTGCGCGTCAATCTTGCCAGTACGGCAAGATTCTACGCATGTCTATACCGTTCCCCGAACCATAGCGAATCAGACACTTCCGAGCTCTTCAAACATTTAAGAGATACTATTGATGATCTCTTGCCCCGCTACCCTTCGGCCGAGTTTATTGTTCTGGGGGACTTCAATGTTCATAACGAACCATGGTTGAAGTTCTCTGGCCCAACGGACTCGGCTGGCCGACAGGCGGAATCCTTTGCCATTTGCTACGGATTAGAGCAACTGGTACAGGAGCCTACAAGGGTTCCTGATGTCCAGACTCACGGTTCCAATCTGTTAGACCTATTCTTAACTACTGTGCCACACGGTTATAAGATTGACGTCACAGCGCCTCTGGGATCATCTGACCACTGCCTAGTGACGACATCAATCCCCGTTAGCCTCAGACCAACCAATGAGAGGCTGAGGAGAAAAGTGTGGCACTATAGGTCAGCAGATTGGTTCGGTATGCGGGCCCATTTCAACGCTTTTCCGTGGTCAGCTGTTTGTTTTCGGAATTCGGACCCTTCAAGATGTGCCCAGGAGATTGGTGAAGTCATCAAATCGGCGATGGATGGCTTCATACAATCGACTACTAAAGAAACTGGTGTGGGCTCAAAGCCGTGGTTCAGTCGACAATGCTCCGAAGCAGTTCGACGAAAAAACGCGGCTTACCGAGCCTACAACACATCTCGAACGCCCGAAAGCAGATCAGCATACAACAAATCGGCAAAGGAATGCAAGAGAATCATTAATAGGTCGAAATTCGAACACGACCTGCAGATCAGCAAAAAGCTGGCTGCCTGCCCGCATGGCAGCAGAGCATTCTGGTCCCTTGCGGGCTCAATAGGTCGGAATTTTCGCAAACCCAGTTTGCCACCTCTTACCAGACCTGACGGCTCACTAGCAAACACCGCCACCAAAAAGGCTAACTTATTAGGGAAAATGTTTGCGGAAAACTCGACCCTCGATGACGGAGGTGCTGTTCCGCCGTCGGTTCCTCACTGCGGCTTCTATATGAAAAAGCTTAGGATCCGGCAACGGGATGTACTCCACGTTATACGGGGGCTCGATGTTAACAAAGCTAGTGGACCTGATGGAATACCTGCCCTGGTATTGCAGAGGTGTGCTGCGGAAATAGTTCCAGTTTTGACAAAGCTCTTCAAAATGTTCCTGAAGTGTGGCACTGTGCCCTCTGGTTGGAAAAAAGCGGTCATTCACCCTATTCCCAAGAAAGGTGACCGCTCCAACCCGGCCAACTACCGCGCCATAGCGATCACATCATTCTGTCCAAAGTGATGGAACGTGTGATCAACGACAAACTGCTCACATACCTCGAGAAGAACAAAATTATCAACGACCGTCAATACGGATTCCGGCGGAACCGCTCGTGCGGTGATCTTCTCGCGTATGTGTCGCATGTTTGGGGACGGTGCCTGGAACGTCACGGTGAGACCCAAACGGTCGCACTAGACATATCCAAGGCCTTTGACCGGGACTGGCACCGAGGACTTGTCAACAAATTGCCTTCTTACGGACTTCCCGCATCCCTGTGTACGTGGATTGCTGACTTTTTAAGGGATAGGTCAATTCAGGCAGTTGCTGACGGTTTCACCTCATCCTCACACTCTATAAATGCTGGCGTCCCACAGGGATCGGTTCTGTCTCCGACTTTGTTTTTGTTGCACATCAATGACCTTTTGACATGTGCACCGATTCATTGTTACGCGGATGACAGTACAGTTCATGATAGCTTTTTGTTTGACAAGCCCCCAAAGGGCACACAAACTCCAACGGCTCGGAGGGCTTTGAAGCAGAGAATGGACGGTTATTTCGAGAGTATATCCTCCTGGGGTAAAAGTAATCTCGTCGAATTTAATGTTTCAAAGACCCAATCCTGTCTGATTACGTCTAAAAGGGATCTAAATGATAATCTAGTCTCCTTCAACGGAAGCAATCTTCCGAACAGGCCTTCCATTGATATGCTTGGTGTAACTATAAGTGACCAGCTCAGGTATGGGGGCTCCATCGAAACCAGAGTAAAGCTGGCCTCTCAGAAGCTGGGCGTACTGTACAGGGCCCGCAGATACTTTAATAGTACACAACTGCTGACCCTTTACAAATCGCAAGTGCGCCCTACTGTCGAATTTGGCAGCCATCTCTGGTCCGGAGCCCCTAAATACCTGAAAAAAACCCTTGACTCTGTGCAAAAACGGGCGGTCCGTTTGATAGATTTCACAATCTTAACAAACGGACTGCAATCTTTAGAGCACAGGCGTCAGGTAGGTATGCTGTCCTTGTTCTATCGGTATTACAATGGAAGATGCTCTGAGGAACTAGCGTCATTGATCCCTTCGGCACCGGTGCGTAGTCGGGATACACGCTAAACGCGTGCCCAACATTTGTACACGGTTGACACTTGTCACATGAGAACGGGTCGCTTCTACGATTCGTTCTTAAGTTCAACAGCTCGGCTGTGGAACGAACTGCCGGCCTCTGTGTTTCCTCCCTCCTACAACATGGGACTCTTCAAGACCCATGTTCACTCCTTCCTCTCCACAAAAAGACCCTCCACACAGCATCCCCAAAGATGACATAGGCCCTGAGGGAAATGATTTTCTTCAGGGCCTCCTGTGTGGAGTTAATATAAAAAAAAAACAACTAAATTTTTTACCGATTTAAGTAAATATAAATTTTTTAAGAAGCATTCTATAAATCTATGAAAATCGTATTTTCTCGCCAAATCATTCTACGTACTATTTATGTGATTGATATTCTTTATTTTGATGTCACTCTCTCCCTGATCTATAACTGATTCCGAATCTTTAATGTATACTGAGTGCAAAACATTGTCCCCCTTTACTAATAAACGTGTTTTAATTTACACAACTTATAAACAACCATTTACCGTACATTAAAGATTGTTTAGCAGTTGTGTAAATTTTAAAACAAGTCTGAGTAAAGCTTACATGTGTACGTATGATAAAATAAGTCGAGGTTATCAAAAGCATCGCCCAAGTTGTGGAATGGTTTGTGAATTCTCCCCTCTAGGGCCGTTATTTTTATGAACCATCATATAAATTGTGCGATTAGTTTTTCCGGAAATTTTATCGTTAACATAGTTTGCCATTCGTAGATGAAATATGGATTTGCTTGAATCGAAAGTGTGAGCTAAATTTATTATTATCTAGAATACAAATGATAGATATTTCACCCAGACGTAAAAGGGAATGATAATAGTAATTTTTTCTACAGTTGTGCTGGTTTTGCCGAAATACGTAAATTGACCTACGAAAGTAAAATGGTAAAACTATGTTAACATAGTTTGCTATTCGTAGATGAAATATGGATTTGCTTAAATCGAAAGTGTGAGCTAAATTTATTATTATCTAGAATACAAATGATAGATATTTCATCCAGACGTAAAAAGCAATGAAAATAGTAATTTTTTCTACAGTTGTGCTGGTTTTGCCGAAATACGTAAATTGACTTACGAAAGTAAAATGGTAAAACTATGTTAACATAGTTTGCCATTCGTAGATGAAATATGGATTTACTTAAATCGAAAGTGTGAGCTAAATTTATTATTATCTAGAATACAAATGATAGATATTTCATCCAGACGTAAAAAGCAATGAAAATAGTAATTTTTTCTACAGTTGTGCTGGTTTTGCCGAAATACGTAAATTGACTTACGAAAGTAAAATGGTAAAACTATGTTAACATAGTTTGCCATTCGTAGATGAAATATGGATTTACTTAAATCGAAAGTGTGAGCTAAATTTATTATTATCTAGAATACAAATGATAGATCTTTCATCCAGACGTAAAAAGCAACGAAAATAGTAATTTTTTCTACAGTTGTGCTGGTTTTGCCGAAATACGTAAATTGACTTACGAAAGTAAAATGGTAAAACTATGTTAACATAGTTTGCCATTCGTAGATGAAATATGGATTTGCTTGAATCGAAAGTGATTTATTATTATCTAAAAAAATTTATTATTATCTAGAATACAAATGATAGATATTTCATCCAGACGTAAAAAGCAATGAAAATAGTAATTTTTTCTACAGTTGTGCTGGTTTTGCCGAAATACGTAAATTGACTTACGAAAGTAAAATGGTAAAACTATGTTATCATAGTTTGCCATTCGTAGATGAAATATGGATTTGCTTAAATCGAAAGTGTGAGCTAAATTTATTATTATCTAGAATACAAATGATAGATATTTCACCCAGACGTAAAAAGCAATGAAAATAGTAATTTTTTCTACAGTTTTACTGGTTTTGCCGAAATACGTAAATTGACTTACGAAAGTAAAATGAGTATGGTTTTGTACATTTAAGTTTAAAAGATACTAAGATGACGAAGACAGAGTGTAATTTTTTATTGGTAGTTTTGGATTAAGTTAAGTGTAGTGTGTTAGTATGTTGATATATGTGTACTTAAGAAAATTCTGAAGTTCAAATCTATATTAAAAATATATTTTACTAAAACGAAAACAAAAACATATTTGAATACTCCACTATCCAACATAAATACTCAACTAGAACAATAAACCAAGCTATACTGGTTGGACAGAGATATATTAAATTCTATGCCACAAAATTATATAATGCTCTACGAAATGAAACAAAAAATAACGGAAATAAATATATTTAAAACAATAGTAAAAACATGACTGAGAGAAAAAAAATAATTATGATCACATTACAAACATTATGAAGTGGATGTAAAGACAACTTGAAACCTAATACAATAGTTAAAATAACTACAGGATACCTCGGAAAAGGAAACCCAAGTGAGGAGGAATTTAAAAAAATGAAATTATACTTATGTTATACTTTATACCTACATCATTTACAAATTTTGCCATTGAAACTAATAAAAAAATGTTTTCTCATGTCTATGATAGAATATAACTCCATACTAAAATATATATATATATTCTACATGAGATGCAACAATTGAAATGTCTTACCTAAGCGTTCCTTTAGAATTGTTTTTACAAAATACGTCGTCAAACCGACAGATGTTACTTTGTTAAAATGACAAAAAAGCCACCCTTTGCGGTTAACAGGTTCACAAGGTAAATCTTTATAAGAATTCGAAAGGTAGAACATGTCAGGGATGCCTGAGGAATACATGACACGACATGGCGTGATGGTTAGTTCGTTTATCTAGGAGTAAGAGACAACATGCTAAAATGGTTTACTAGCTATTTAACTAATCGTAAACTATTTATTAAAATAAAATCTTTGCTATCGAAAGCTTTCTGTGCGACCAGTGGCCTACCGCAAGGTAGTCACCTTGGTCCGGTTTTGTTTCTCATTTTCATTAACGATATAACAAATTGCTTCGACGATGTCGAGGTATTGCTCTTTGCTGATGACATCAAGCTATACAAAAAAATAACTGATGTAAATCATTGCCAAATACTACAATCAAATATTAATAAGTTTAAAGATTGGTGCGTACAAAATAATCTGTTTTTAAATGTAGACAAATGCAAAACCCTGACTTTCTGCAGAAATAAAAATCCTGTTTTTTATGAATATTACATTAACAATACAGCTTTAGAAAGAGTCACGGAAATGAGAGATCTCGGAATTATTTTGGATGAAAAACTAAGTTTCGCCAATCATATCCACCAAATTGTAAACAAAGGCATGAAAACACTAGGCTTCGTATTAAGAACAACTAAAAACTTTAACTCCATACAAGCCATTAAACTGTTATACATATCACTAGTTAGAAGCATAATTGAATATAACTCAGTAGTTTGGTCTCCCTCTTACAAAATTCACATTAATAACATTGAGCGAATACAAAAAAAATTTCTGCGTTTTATTAATTTTAAATTAAATATCTCACTAGAAGACTTACAATATCATTTCTTATTAAACACTCTAAAAATACACACATTGGAAGACAGGCGTAAAATAAACGACTTAACTTTTTTATTCAAGATTCTTAACTCTAAATTCGACTGTTGCGAATTTCTGCAACTCATAAACATACGAATACCTACAATAACAACACGACAAAATACACTATTCCACTGCAACACACATAAGCGCAATTACATTGCGAACTCCCCAATACAACGGTTTCACACTATGGGAAACCAATACTTAGGTGATGTCGATATATTTAATATTAACTTTGCGAATTTTGTGGATTACTTAAAAGACCTATTTCAATACTATTCCTAAATGGAAGTTATATTTTTGTAAACCAGTCAAATCGCTGTATTTTTTAATTTATGTTCTTGTTATTTTTTATTTTGTTTCTCGCATATACTTATGTAATTTTATTTTTATTATTTCTTTCTTTTCTTTCTTATGTTTCAAAACTGTCATTTAATTTGTACCACCCACATGTAAAAGCCCTCTGGGCGTTAAATAAATAAATAAATAAATAAAATAAATAAATAAACTAATTGAAATATTTTACTTATATGTGTAATTTTACCATATTATAATAACATAACATAATGTAGATTACTTCTCGGATGGTTGCAGTGCATAGAAGTCATGTTTCACAAAGGCGGCATTTGTAATTTGCTAGCAGCGATGCAGACTGCAAGGTTTACGTATCCCCGGTAGCAGCCGACGCGCCCCGAGAGGAAATACCGCTTGGGTGTTGACTAGAACACCGTAAGGACTTGCATTCCGTCACGCTAGAATAACCTTTGAAGCACTCGTCTTGATTTCAGCAATGTAAAATTTTGTTGCATGATGCGTTTGTTTTCTATGTAAATTGCAATTTCGACTGCTGCACGCTGGCATTTTGTACAGTCAATAACACAATTGCAAGGTAAGAATATTTATATTAAAATTATAATTTACCTACTTTTGATAAGAATAATGAATATATAAAATGGGAAATAGTATTATGTACTTACAAAACTTATTATGTACCAATATTTATTTAAATATATTACATTTTTTAATATCTACTACTGTGTGATAAATGTCGTGTGATATGCACAATTATTTTAACTCTGGGACTTTACATTAAATATGGTCAAACATTAACTTTGTATTGTAACGTTAAATCCATCTTTTGCTGTACGATTTGTGAAAAAATACTTCTCAATAACATTTGTAGGTACCTACCTAATACATTAATCTAATCCTAATCCCTTCACACACGACGTTTGATTTTTGACCAAATCTTATTATTTAAAATTCTTAACAATGGCCTCGACTCACTAGAGCTAACCAATTTAATAAATATTCATATTCCAACAAGATCAACACGGCAATCCCATTTGTTTCATTTACCTACATATAGAAATAACTTTAGAAAAAAATCACCAATTCCACGTACATGTGCCCAATATAATACTAAATTTCAAAACATAGACATTTTTAGCAATACACTTCACAAATATCGATTAGAAGTAACACGTACGATCGAAAATTAATACAATAGTATGGAATGTATCCAGAGCATCTCCTATCCTCATCCTAAATTGCTATTCCTCCCCTCCTCACCTATAATATATTTAAATATATATTTTTTTATGCAATAAAACTCCATCTCCAATCAATTTTAATATAGGAGACTTTTTTGGCTTGACTTTAATTAACATGAATATATTTATATTTATATTTTATGTATAAGCTGTTTGTCACTACAAAAATAAAAAAAATAAAATTTTTGGGAATGTTTAAATCATTATGATGTCATAAAACAATATTTTTGGCTTTGATCTGCAGTAGATTTTGATATGAGCGGGTATGACTCAAAAATATAAACCATAAACAAACGGGAAAAACAATGTGTTGTTATGTGTTATTTTGAAATAATTAACCCTCCACATGTCAGGTGGGGTCTGACAGACCCAGAGAATTTTAAAACAGCTGTACTTGTTTAAAAATGTACGCGCGAATGTTAAATGTTTTAGTAGCTGCCGCTAATGAGTCGCGCAAGCAATAAATGACGAGAATTTAGTTCTACCCATGCTGCTCAAGAAAGCATACGTTGTCTAAGTTTGCGCGCGTCTCACATATCTTGCCAGGCATACGGAGCAGTTGTTTGCAAGTAGCTATTTTTAAGAATTTACTTTCCTGTAAAGAATGCTTATTGTTTTCTTAAATTTTAATTTTAAATTTTTGCACTGTTCACGATGTCTTCGGGACTAACAGTAGACGATATTGAAGAAAACCATGATTTTGAATAAACCGAAAACTTTAATTCACACATGTTATCTTGATGATTCCAACCAGCTCTCCAATATAAATCACAGGTGTACAACATGTCTTGAAACAAAGTATCACAAGAAAAAGTTTTTCTGTCACTCTTTCAGTACTCTTATTATAAATGTTCTAACAATCAATTTCAAAGTTCAAAATCGAGTGTCTCCGGATTCCACAAACCATACCAGGCATAACTAATGGTAAAATTTCACCAGAAATTCGGAGGGTTAAAAGTGCATTTCACACTTCCATTGCTCATTATTGAAATGCCGTTCTTGTAATTATACAAATTTTCAATGCATTTCTTGTAAATATTATTGTCACCGATAAAGTTTTGAAATTTAATTTTATCTTCAAACAATACAAATGCCATTTTAGTCATTTATTTTTGGGGTACTACGCCGTGTTGCGCTACTTTACGTTTCGGACAGCGTTACAGTGTCCATCATCAGAGCGGATGTATAATGCTGTCTGAAACGTTTGCTAAATAAGGAAGTAGTAACTAACTAACACGGCAAAATACCCCACAAATACATCACTATAATACTTTTTCCGTGAAAATCTCAAATCGCAACAATACAAAAGCCATGTTTAAAACAGTTTGGAATGGAAAAATAATTAAATGCATTGACAATATTTCAGTAGGTAATAAAAATAAAGAAGTTTTTGTTAATTTAATTTTTTACTGCAGATTATAATATCCCCTTTAAAGAAAACGTTATTGGCGATCATTTCCAGCAGAAACGGGTAAAAAAACTTTATGAATTCAGTTTTACAAAATTATTCTAATTGTGCTCTCCGAGAATTAAAATTTATAACGGAACATTTGAAGACGTTGCGGCGAAGTGAAAGAAAAACCCCGAGGCGTTTCTCCATTATGAGAGACTTGCGCAAGTGTAAAGTTTAGCATGAAGGATCCCGGAATGAAACGAAAATACTTTTAATTGATACAAGTAAGGGGAGAGACAAAAGAGAAATTACAAAAAAGAAATTCAAACGTTTTTTTTAATGAAATTATTACGTTTTGTCCGCAGAATAAAAAAAAATCTTTTGTGAAATTAAAAAAAAAAAACATCAAAACGAGACGTTAAAAATGCTTCCTTTCTAATGAATGTATTCAATGAATTTTTAAGCCAAATGACTACGTACTCTTTTATTTTTTTAACGAATTGTTAATTTAATGAAAAAAAAACTGTGCGGGTGATATAAAGAAGCCTTAACAAGTCTAGACACCTCGTTACAATATCTTAATTCACTTTATCTACATTACCGAACTAAAAACTGCTGTCCTCATGGTGTACCAAAACATGTCAACTTAATTAAATAAGAGGGCGAACAGCCTTTTGATTTATCTAATTACTTAGTGCGCAGATGTGGATAGGTACCTAAACATTATGTTGTGATATCTGTTTAAGTAGGTACCTACTCATACAATGAAAATCTTTTTTATTTATTTTATAAATGTTAAAAACTACCACACTAGGCTCATGCCCGTATTATGGCAGTAATAAAATAATAAGAATAATAAAACATAACGGAAACAGAAATTGTTATGGTAAAACAAAAACTAAAAAAATGCTCATCATTATAGACACCATATAAGGAATATAAATAAATATAAAACTAAATAACTAAATGATGGCGTTAAAACTTTTTTTTAATAGATAGTTTATTATATATTTTATATGTATTTTTGAATTAGATAAATTAATTTGTTTGTATGTTTCTGCTTTGTACTAAGCCCAATTACATTTTTGATACCACTTATTTCATGAAGACTTTGTAAAATGTACCTACATATTACAAAATCTGAATTGCAAAATAAAGATTTTGAATGTGAAATTTCTTCATACTATTTAATGTACATATGTAATAATAGTGAGGCTATACATATATATATATATATATATATATATATATATATATATACATCTTTTTTACAGTTACATTATTATTATTTATTATTATTATTTATTATTTGATCAGAGTAAAATATTTTTAATTTCTATTGGTATGGTAAATTTATAAATTGAAAATTCCCCCGAAGTAGGATTTAATTTAATCGTTAAAGGTGAACCGTGGGATATCACCTTGGAGTGACCCAAGTTAGTAAAGAAAGAATACCTGAAAAGTTTTTTTTTTTTTTTTTTATATTAACTCCACACAGGAGGCCCTGAAGAAAATAATTTCCCTCAGGGCCTATGTCATCTTTGGGGATGCTGTGTGGAGGGTCTTTTTGTGGAGAGGAAGGAGTGAACATGGGTCTTGAAGAGTCCCATGTTGTAGGAGGGAGGAAACACAGAGGCCGGCAGTTCGTTCCACAGCCGAGCTGTTGAACTTAAGAACGAATCGTAGAAGCGACCCGTTCTCATGTGACAAATGTCAACCGTGTACAAATGTTGGGCGCGCGTTTGGCGTGTATCCCGACTACGCACCGGTGCCGAAGGGATCAATGACGCTAGTTCCTCAGAGCATCTTCCATTGTAATACCGATAGAACAAGGACAGCATACCTACCTGACGCCTGTGCTCTAAAGATTGCAGTCCGTTTGTTAAGATTGGGGAATCTATCAAACGGACCGCCCGTTTTTGCACAGAGTCAAGGGTTTTTTTCAGGTATTTAGGGGCTCCGGACCAGAGATGGCTGCCAAATTCGACAGTAGGGCGCACTTGCGATTTGTACAGGGTCAGCAGTTGTGTACTATTAAAGTATCTGCGGGCCCTGTACAGTACGCTCAGCTTCTGAGAGGCCAGCTTTACTCTGGCTTCGATGGAGCCCCCATACCTGAGCTGGTCACTTATAGTTACACCAAGCATATCAATGGAAGGCCTATTCGGAAGATTGCTTCCGTTGAAGGAGACTAGGTTATCATTTAGATCCCTTTTAGACGTAATCAGACAGGATTGGGTCTTTGAAACATTAAATTCGACGAGATTATTTTTACCCCAGGAGGAAATACTCTCGAGATAACCGTCCATTCACTGCTTCAAAGCCCTCCGAGCCGTTGGAGTTTGTGTGCCCTTTGGGGGCTTGTCAAACAAAAAGATATCATGAACTGTACTGTCATCCGCGTAACAATGAATCGGTGCACATGTCAAAAGGTCATTGATGTGCAACAAAAACAAAGTCGGAGACAGAACCGATCCCTGTGGGACGCCAGCATTTATAGAGTGTGAGGATGAGGTGAAACCGTCAGCAACAGCCTGAATCGACCTATCCCTTAAAAAGTCAGCAATCCACGTACACAGGGATGCGGGAAGTCCGTAAGAAGGCAATTTGTTGACAAGTCCTCGGTGCCAGACCCGGTCAAAGGCCTTGGATATGTCTAGTGCGACCGTTTGGGTCTCACCGTGACGTTCCAGGCACCGCCCCCAAACATGCGACACATACGCGAGAAGATCACTGCACGAGCGGTTCCGCCGGAATCCGTATTGACGGTCGTTGATAATTTTGTTCTTCTCGAGGTATGTGAGCAGTTTGTCGTTGATCACACGTTCCATCACTTTGGACAGAACTGATGTAATCGCTATGGGGCGGTTGTTGGCCGGGTTGGAGCGGTCACCTTTCTTGGGAATAGGGTGAATGACCGCTTTTTTCCAACCAGAGGGCACAGTGCCACACTTCAGGGACATTTTGAAGAGCTTTGTCAAAACTGGAACTATTTCCGCAGCACACCTCTGCAATACCAGGGCAGGTATTCCATCAGGTCCACTAGCTTTGTTAACATCGAGCCCCTGTATAACGTGGAGTACATCCCGATGCCGGATCCTAAGCTTTTTCATATAGAAGCCGCAGTGAGGAACCGACGGCGGAACAGCACCTCCGTCACCGAGGGTCGAGTTTTCCGCAAACATTTTCCCTAATAAGTTAGCCTTTTCGGTGGCGGTTTTTGCTAGTGAGCCGTCAGGTCTGGTAAGAGGTGGCAAACTGGGTTTGCGAAAATTCCGACCTATTGAGCCCGCAAGGGACCAGAATGCTCTGCCGCCATGCGGGCAGGCAGCCAGCTTTTTGCTGATCTGCAGGTCGTGTTCGAATTTTGACCTATTAATGATTCTCTTGCATTCCTTTGCCGATTTGTTGTATGCTGATCTGCTTTCGGGCATTCGAGATGTGTTGTAGGCTCGGTAAGCCGCGTTTTTTCGTCGAACTGCTTCGGAGCATTGTCGACTGAACCACGGCTTTGAGCCCACACCAGTTTCTTTAGAAGTCGATTTTATGAAGCCATCCATCGCCGATTTGATGACTTCACCAATCTCCTGGGCACATCTTGAAGGGTCCGAAGTCCGAAAACAAACAGCTGACCACGGAAAAGAGTTGAAATGGGCCCGCATACCGAACCAATCTGCTGACCTATAGTGACACACTTTTCTCCTCAGCCTCTCATTGGTTGGTCTGAGGCTAACGGGGATTGATGTCGTCACTAGGCAGTGGTCAGATGATCCCAGAGGCGCTGTGACGTCAATCTTATAACCGTGTGGCACAGTAGTTAAGAATAGGTCTAACAGATTGAAACGGTGAGTCTGGACATCAGGAACCCTTGTAGGCTCCTGAACCAGTTGCTCTAATCCGTAGCAAATGGCAAAGGATTCCGCCTGTCGGCCAGCCAAGTCCGTTGGGCCAGAGAACTTCAACCATGGTTCGTTATGAACATTGAAGTCCCCCAGAACAATAAACTCGGCCGAAGGGTAGCGAGGCAAGAGATCATCAATAGTATCGCTCAAATGTTTGAAGAGTTTGGAAGTGTCTGATTCGCTATGGTTCGGTGAGCGGTATAAACAGGCGTAAAATCTTGCCGTACTGGCAAGATTGACGCGCACCCACATTACGTCGAATCTGGAGTTTTCCAGACTCAATAGTCGTACACAGTTGACGTCAGCTCGACTATAGAGGCAGACTCCTCCTTTGAGTCGGAACTTGCTTGCAAGGGTAAAGCCCGGGCAGTCCAGATAGGAGGAGTCTGGCGGCTCGGCTATCTGAGTTTCGGATAGGAAAAGAAGGTTGGGACGTTGGGACAAAAGATGGTGATGAACAGAATTTAAATGAGTGTGCAGACCGCGAATGTTGGCAAAATTTAAAAAAAGTTTTGGCCCGAACCGGGGACGCCTGCTACTCGCCGCTGTAATGATGTTAAGTTTGTTTTTATGTATATTCATGATTTTAATTTTGTTTTTTTTTTAAGGGTATGAAGTGAAAGGAAGGTCGGGAATGGAAAGGTATGAGGGGTGGGTAGGAATATGGGGTTTAGGCTGTCCAGGAGTGATGAGCGTTTGGTTCCAGCCCACTCACTGCGGTGCTAGGCGATAGGCTGGGAGAGTCCGGCTGGAGAGGGCATCCAATGCGCCCCAAACGCTGCTGCTGGGTCCCCTCCGGTCACGAACCGGAACAACAGCAGTGGCAGGGTTTTTTTTACTCGCTGATGGGGCAGCCCACCCTTAGTCGTGAGCCTGAGGGTCGGGCCCCTGTACTATCGAGCGGCCCGGACAGCGGTAACCGGTTGTAAAGGGTCTCCCTTAACCAGCATCTCCCAACCGGCCCGCAACGCAGAAGGTGGGCCGACGCACCCGCCACCAAGACCTGGGCAAACCTTAACCCATGAACCCGGGCACCCCTGATAAGTCACCAAACGTAGCGAAACACTAGGGGTGACCTGTGGCAGAGGTGTTGGTCATCCAATAAATGGTTCCCAGGGCGGCGGTACCCATTCCCGCCTACCAAATTGAGCAGTACCTTGTACCTTGGATTATGATAGATTCTTAAAAATATATAATTTGTATTAGTAAGAGCATAAGAAGTGTTTGAGAAAAGCAACAATCTTGAGATTTTCACGGCCAAATGTTTTATAGTGATTTATTTTTGGGGTATTATACCGTGTCGAGCTACCACCTTCTTTTGCCAACGTTTCAGAAAGCATTACAGTATCCATAACTCATCTGCCCTGATGATGGACACTGCAATTCTGATTCTAAAACGTTGACTAAAGAAGGAGGTAGCGCAACACGGCAAAATGCTCCAAAAAGAAATCACCATAAAGCTTGATTAATTTTGAAAAAAAAATTATCTCTTCAAAGGGATTGTATTCTGAGAAGTTGATTTTTTATATAAAATTAAAAAATACACTTCGTAATACACCACTCTTGTATATTATAAGGTGTATTTTTATTTAATACAGTATATCATAACAATATCACACGCCAAAATATTTGTTTTATTCGAATTTTTTTGATTTAGGTTTATATTAGGTTACTAATCAAATACACATTTGTTTGTGTTTTGTTAGCAGTATGTTTTTATAATACATTGTTTGGTAATATGTTTCTCCTTGCCGAGGTCACCATCGTACGATTTTATAAAGTAAAAAATATACTGACTGTATTAAAATTAAATTAAATTTATCGAACTTAAATGAAATATTAAGAAATAAAAATAAAATAAAGCACTAAACATAACATTATAAAGGCAGTCATAAAAAATAGGCAATATTTATGTTATTATTGGAACGGTTGTGTAAATATGTGTACTGCGCTTAATTTTTTTCTACCAAGATATATATTTTTTGTAATATCCATGAGTAAAAAAGGGAGTACACAGGTTCCCCGATATTCAATTGAATTAAAATAAATCAAGTTTGCATACTAGTGGCGCAACAACAAAACTTAAAATCAATTTTCAAATATTCTTATATTTTTTGTTATGCAACCCTGAATGGCCCTGCTATTGATCACAGACCAAAATAAAACTAACAGTGTCTATGCCTTTTTTAAATTAAACACATTGTTGACGATTCATGGGTTTATTTTATTTACCAAGTCCAAATTTCGTGCTGCTTTTTAAGCAGCATGAAAAAAAAAACATCAAAAGTTTTAACAATGACCTGATGTTTTGAAACCATAACGTTCCAAACAACACGTACCTAATTTATATTGGAATACGTAATGAATGGAAAAGGAATGAGTTTGTGTATTTGTGAAGAATATTTAGCTGATAAGGATAAGGAATTATTAAGGACGGGCTGTTTCAGAGAATTTGAACAATTCTTCAAATTTAAATGTTAATTTTCAAGTTCTGTGAAAGATTTTTTTCAATTTCGATTATTATTTCAGTTTTGTCAAACAACTAACCTATAATGATATAATTACAGAACTCGAATAGGACTTCCACAGAACCCGAAAATGAACGTTGAAGTTTGATGAATTGTTCCGATTCTGTAAAACAACCAAAGTGGAAGTCAATGGTATAAATGGTTGAAGAAACGATAAAGTAGTGGATCTACTTATTTGTGGTAAAATTAGGCGTTTATAATAAACAAAGAAAGGGGTGTAAGAAAAATTTGCGACGTGGACGTGACGCGTGAATTAATGTTAGAAGAAGTCGGGAACGGCCAAGGAAGACAAACCACGATCAAGTGAATAAAATAATGATGTATGGTAAAATATTGCGTATGTGATGAACGAAGAAAATGGGAGTAAACATTATGTATGAAGCAAATGGAAAAAGAAATCGTGGTAACCCGAGGAAGACACGGCACAATCAAGTATAACAAATACTTATCTATGGTAAAATGAAGTTTATATATAAGGCTGAAGTAAGCGAAATGGATGAAATTGTTCGGGCATGAAGAGCGGATGTACAGAGAAATGAGTGTAATGGATGACATTGTTCGAGCATTAAGAGCAGATGTACAGAGAAATGAGTGTAATGGGTGACATTGTTCGGGCATTAAGAGCGGACGTACAGAGAAACGATTGTAATGGATGACATTGTTCGGGCAAGAGCGGATGTACAGAGAAACGAGTGGTAATGGATGACATTGTTCGGGCATGAAGAGCAGATGTATAGAGAAACCAGTGTAATGAGATTATATGACGTTGAAGGGAATGGTGGAAGAAGTCTTTGAATGGTAGAAGAAGACATTGCACGGTCAGGTGTATCAAATACCTGTTCTTGACAGTATTATAATTTCCACCTCAAGAGCACAGCCCGTTAACTAAAATTCACAACCTAAAAATTTTACTACCAACCATTCATAACCCCAAGCAAAGATGAGTACTCTTCAGCTAGCACTAGATGAAAGAGTTTTTTAAAAAAAATCTACAGTTTTATTCAAAGATTGATGAAATTTTCACAATTGACCTTCAAAACAAGAGAAACTTCACTGTTTATTTGACGGCATCCATGGTCGAGGGGTAAGGCTCTCGACTAGCAAGCTGGATGTCGGGTTCCAAGTAGATTTAGTATGATTAATTATTTTACAAATGACTCATTTAAAATAATACACAGTATATTTGCTACTCGTTCCAGAGTGGAAGATAATCTCAGTGTCAACATTGTATCAAACATGAACAATTATTTTATTGCATTTAATTTTAATTGCGACTAAAGTTGAATACCTGAAAGTTTGATGACCACTTTTTACAAATCATAATATTTACCAGTTGAAAAATATATCAATCTGTTACCAGGCAGCAAAAAGTCTGAATCTAACATGAAACAGTTCGATAACCCTTTTTTTCTAAAACGAAATTAAAATATCGACAAAACCAGTCGTCGGCCGAAATATTATTCGCACCTAAAAACACCTGCGTCTGGAACAATAAACAAGTTGTGGTGATGATATTGACGTCACAAGAACTTGTAAAAGAAATTATAAATAGCAACTTAAACACAATATAGGGGCATTCAAATTTTAAAAATTTCCACGAGTGGACGGAACACCTCCAGTTAAAACGCGATCTGTTAATTATAAATTCCTGAGTGTCAACTGAAATCTGTGGTCGCTTCTGTTCCTCTATCACGGCACAATTATTTTAATGATTACAACTATTTGCAACGAGCTGTTTCGGCTGGCACTCTATCAGCTGAGCTAGACGCATCTGTCATCATTACAATAATGGGGCGTCTCCGTGTGACGGCTCTTATAATCAAATGACCATGCCGCCGCTGAATACCTGCGACTGAACTACTCACTGCCGCTGATCACCAAGAGGCTGGCCAATCCCTGCTGCATTGATGCTGACAACCTAGAGGCTGATGAATTCCTCCTGGCTACCGACTGAACCAGCCACAAATGCTGACAACCTAAAGGCTGACGCATACCTGCTGGCTACCGACTGAACTGCCCACTGCCGCTGATCACCTAGAGGCTAGCCAATCCCTGCTGCATTGATGCTGACAACCTAGAGGCTGATAAATTCTTCTTGGCTACCGACTGAATTAGCCATTGATGTCGAAAACCTAGAGGCCGGCCAATTCTTCCTGGATACTAACTGAATTAGCCATTGATCCTAAAAACCTAGAGGCTGGCCAATTCTTCCTGGCTACCGACTGAATTAGCCATTGATGCTTACAACCTAGAGGCCGGCCAATTCTTCCTGGCTACCAACTGAATTAGCCATTGATGCTGAAAACCTAGAGGCTGGCCAATTCTTCCTGGCTACCGACTGAATAAACCATTGATGCTGACAACCTAGAGGCCGGCCAATTCTTCCTGGCTACCGGCTGATTTAGCCATTGATGCTGAAGCCTAGAGGCTGGCCGATTCCTGCTGGCTACCAATTGAACTAGCCACTGCTCCAGCAGTCGCCTACGCCATTTGCTGTATCGTATGGCGCGATGATGCACAATGTGCTCCAATCTGAAATTATAGCTGAAAGAATTTCGATTGTCTTAGTTTTCTATCTGTGTACTAAAACCCAGCTGTATTGAAATACATATAACTATTTCTTGTGAATTGGCTGTAAAAAATAGGAAGTACCTATAAGCTACACCCCTTTGTACGTTCTGTATGTCCAGTACAATAATTGTAATTAAAATGTTAATTTTGATTAGAATCGTCTTTATTTTATGATGGTTTGGATAGAACACCTCACGGTGTTTTACTTAAATCATTACCCAGGTTGAGGACTGATGTGTGCCGGTGCTTATTATTTACAGTATTTTCTTGTGCAGGCAAACACCTCCCGTACAAACATGGTGTAAGACCATAATTCAGAATTGAAACCTTGCTTGGACAGGCGTTGGCCGTGTTTGGTGACCCGATCTGAATAGCCAGATACATTCCCACCTTCCTCTTCTCCCCCTCTCCTTCCTCTCTTTTCAGTCTCGCAACATACCCCAATTGAAGATGCTATTGTATCACTGGCTGCATACGGTTGTTTCACAAAAACCTAAACAACAACAAAAAAACTTGAGATTTTGAAAAACTACCCCTACCCTCTTTTCCCAACCTATAGCATACTTTGGTACGCATTTGTGAAATTTCGCAAACTAATTTACACACTAGTTCAAATTGATAGGAAAATTACTGTCTTCATCTGATTTCGAAAAAGTCTGTGTAAAGTCCAGGCACACCAGAGTTTTCAGCTGGCTAATCGATCATTTGACTTTAGTTACTTATCGCATCATTATTGATTAATCATGAACATTAACATCAGATTAAGACTTCACATTATATAACATAGGTAATACAGAAAATTTATTAAATATGTGATGTATGTTTTATTACTGCACTTTTGTTTTCTTTTTACCTTCATTTTATGTTTGTATTTCTGTTAATTTTATGACCTTAAAAATAAAAATTACAAATCAATGTACCTACACCATAATATTTATTTAAAGTTGTAATGTGTAAACTTTCCTAAATAAACATATTATTATTATATTAATAACACTTTACCTAAAAATCACCTCAGCACTGGTTCTCCTAGTGAGATGTTAACAAAACCCACACAGTTACGGATTACAAACATTTTTTTATAACTGGTACATATTATATAAACTGTTTGTAAAAAAATAGAAATTATTAAATTTACCCATATGAGTAATATATTGTATATTCTTACGTACCTTATAACTGTGATAGCTATAAGAAAGTATACAGGCGAGTTATACATATAACCCTTGCCGCACTAGGCAGGCAGCAGAGCTTGAAACTCAAATCTTCAGGGGGTGGATATAGACAGTCTCCAATGAAATAGGTTGCTGGGATATAACATGTTTATTGTACATCTAACGGGTAATCAGTCAGTTCTACAAAAGGTACATAGCTTTTTAAGGCCTAACTGTTACTAGGCAATCTACTGAATCTAAAGGCTCTGATTGACATAGGTACATTATTAGCTCACGTGTAATTTGCGGCGGAGGTGGAAAATCGAAGGGCGGGTGCCATAGGCACGGCCTAGGCTGATGCGGTGGGCGGATGCAGAAGGGCGGGTGCCATAGGCACGGCCTAGGCTGATGCGGTGGGCGGATGCAGAAGGGCGGGTGCACTGGTCGGATTGCCAAGGGGTTCCTCACGATCAGGCAAGAGTGGCAGACGCCCAGGACTGAGGCAGGGGTCTACAAGTTCACTGTCTCAGCCTGGCGTGGACGGTAGGTGAGGCAGCCGGCATCAAACAAGGGTAAGAGGCTGGCGGCGAGGACGGTGACGGCGTGGAAGAGGCTGATGGAGACAGGACACAACTATACAACATAATGGAGCTGTGTTTGGCGGACATCAGGCAGATCTCAGTTCTGGGCGGGAAATGGTTCGCAGCTGCAGACTGGTGAGGACGATGGAGACATGACACAACTATATAACGTAATGGAGCTGTGGTTCTTGGTAATTGTCCTGACGTGGTGATCTTGAACTAGAGATGCGGCACAGTATAAAACAAATCAGGCCGGTCCATATTTACGAGCGTAATAGAGCGGCAAACGCTATCACGGAACTAATCCATCGTGTTGATCACTACGCGTCTCGCCGGGAACTGGCGGGTGGGGGGCTCGCTGCAAGTACTTGACCCGCGTCGGGCGCGATATCCTTATATGGTAATCTTCTTCTATTAGCCATCTTATTGGTTGATAGCCCGCGTGTTCCGTGTCAGGCGACGATATCTCCGTTGTACGTGTATGTATTGGTGAGCTTAACACGTTATTAGTGCGTGATTCGATTTCCGGCCACGTGTGGATATATTCAACAACTGCGTAGTTAGCTGTTGGTATGTGTGAACCATAACAATATGTGTGTGTATTTTCTACCTAAAAGAAATGTTTTTTTATGTGCATCAAATAAAATATGTTTTATACTATATTACCACAAAGTATATCAATTTTTACATTTCACAATTTGTAATTGAGATAGTCAAGTCTTATAATATGATACCCTGAAAATTATCAGAAGTTGCTGAGTTAATTTGGCTGAAAAACTTCCAGGCAAAGTTTCAGAAAAGACAAACCAACCCTCCGTGGAACCTTCAAGTGGAAGCCTCCCGTATTTGTGTTGCAGGAGTCGGTCGGTGAGTAAACCTGACCTGGACTAGCAGTTAACTCCGCTGCTGAATATTTTACATTACTGTGTCAGCAGCTACCAAATACTAGGTACTACTGGCTCGTAGTTTAAAGGGTTGAAATTTTGCGTAAAGTTGTTAGTAAATATTTTGTAATTTAGTGACTTTATATTGGAATTTTGTCGATTGAAACGCGTTTGTGTTTGTGTTCATAACGTTTACTTATTATATTATTTCCGTGGCTCTCGAGTAAAACGGTATATATCAATTTTTTTTATCAAATTGAGTTAAATATATCTACCTAATGCTAATTTTATCATCGTTTAAGTAAATGCGAATATGGGTATTACTTTTTATAAGCTGAACGCTGGTATTTGAAAAGGAAGTTATATAGAAAATAGGGTGTTGTGTTTGAGCAAAGGAAAATAATTCAAGTTATATCTGTGTATTCAAATAAACTGCTTTACAAGTCATAAGTCGATAACGCAGGAACTTTCTTCTTAGAAAAATACGAAAACTCTGTTTTTTAATTCACTTTTATTGTTTTTATTTATTTATTTATTATTTTAAAAAAAACATGACATATTACAATGATCTTTGGCTGTCCAACTAGCAGAATACCTGTTTTAGGACAGTCAGAAATAGGCATATTTATTAAAAGCTATTCATGTTTAGTCTAGTGTATTGACTTTTACTTATTGCACTTTATAAATAATATGAAAAGAAAAAAAATAAATAATATAAGAAGTTGCTAACTTGTATTTTAAATAATATAAACGTAGAGAATAGATCAAAAGAATATTCAAATATGATAATACGAAAATAGCAATATCGTAAAAAATTATTGACATATGAGTTTATAAAATTGAAATTTTACTTTTTATTTAGATGAAATTAATATTTAAAATTTAAAATAGAGTTGAGAAATTAAAAAAAAGGAAAAATAAAATAAAAAGATGTAAAGAAAGGTTATAAGAAATTTTAAATTTACAATGGTAAACACAAAAAATTACTGTAATACATATATATATATATATATATAAAATAAAATACAGTGTAGTTCGAAAAAACGACATTTGACATGTACACTTTTAACCCAGAGCCACGGATTTATTATCTGTGTCAGTACTTACAACATAATTATTACACTAGTAATGGATTTTAAAATTTGTATAAAACCATTCATAAATAAAACTTTCAAAATCAATTTATGTTTGGTATCTGTTAGCTCATTACAAGCCAAACAATTCAAAAAAAGTAAGTAATGATATATTTATTATGCACAAATCCAAAATTTAAGAGGTGATGAACGGGGCAATTTCTTCCGATTGTGCACCAGTATAAAATATGTTGTAGAATAAATTATGCATTTATTTGGATTGCCTTTTATTAAAATGCTAGTAAATTAACTAACATACCAAGCTGAAAGTTTTTCCCATTTTTAAACATCTAAATTTTATTCTAATTAGGTCATTATCATTGCTCTCTCATTGCTTATTCAAAAAATAAACGTGAGCATGCTGAGTACGTTAGGTAGTGAATTATAACTATTCACAGCATAGATCTTATGCGCACCTTTGTACAGGTAGTGTTATAGTGCTTTAGGTACTCAGCATTTTTACAGTCGATATCGGCATCATAAAAATAGGGTCGATTCTGAGACACATGTGCATGAGATACGGATATTTATGTGTCCATTATGATTTGGTCTGGACATCTTTTATGACCACAATCGTAAATAAAACAATATATTCCCGCCTTCTTGTTTTTTACAAGATTTTAATTAAAATGTTTAATTATTATTTTTTTCTTTCAAAACACATTATTAAAATTAATACTCTAGATACAAAATAAGCCCTTCTGTTTCACAGAAACCGGCACTATTCAAACAAGCCAGTTAATTTTTAATTATAATTTATGTAACTAAAAATGTTTAAAAATATTAAAACAATTTTATTAATCCTCTTAACAATATTGAAGAACACTTTAGTATTTTTTTCCAGCTTAATTATAATTAACGATAATTTTCTCCGATGCCTTAATAAATATAATGGCGCTCCAGAATTAATAAATACGCAATTATTGTGTAGCTGCGTCTATATACAGGATGATTTAATTAAAGCTGATTAAGGCCCCGTGGCCGTTTTTCAAAGGATAGGAATTATTAAGACAAAACAAATCCCTCCCCCTTTTCTTCAACACAATACGGTTAAACCTTATCGTTGTGTCTCCAAACAACCCTTAAGCATTTCGGCATTTAATAAAAGAGTCTGTTCCACTCAATGTTCTAATATTTTGCTGTGAAGAATAGGGTTAAACTTTCTTACTATGTGGTCGCATTTTAACTCAGTTTTCTTCTTTTCAATAACTAAGATATTTACACATTTCTTGTTTGAAATCAAGCATAGAGGCACCTTATAAAATACGATGCTAATAATCTTTCAAATTTTTCTGTTTTTGAAAGTTAATTAAATTTTTTTGCGCTGCGTTCTTAATTTATGGGGTGGGTTTTGGGATTTTGTGAGAGTATTCTGTAATAAGGGACTTTGGTGCTAGCGATTTCACGATTATAAGCCAAAACTTCTGGAAACTGTTGAACTTCGAGGGGTAGGCATTATTTTAATAATTATTATTATCGGTGCCTACCCCCGCAGTACCAGAGGTCTTTGAGGCATCCAAAACGAAATGAAGAGGGTAGCACAGACGGTAGGAGGACTGATTACAGAAGTTGGTTCTGAGATACAGAGGGCAGATTGATAGGTGCAGAGAATGGGCGCAGAAGGTTAGGTGGTAGATTGAATAAAGTAGGCTGGGAGATACAGAAAATGAATCGTAGGTTTTGGTTTTGAGTTATAGAAAGTGTGTGGCAGGTAGAAGGCTATAATAAGAGTGTAATTTTATTCTTCGTAAGCCACATAATCGTAAGGCACCAAAATTTTGTCCGTAAAACCTCCTTAAAAGTCTGCAGCCGATTATTGGTGGCTTAAATAAATTGGAAGTCGGCAGTTCGTCTTAGGTCAGGGGTGAAGAACCTCCAGCCGGCGGGCGAATGCGGCCCGCGAGAACATTTGTCCAGCTTGCGAACACATTTTGTTCGACCTGATAAAGACACCGCATGTAAAAAAATAAGACATATAAAATAAACAAGACCGCTATGTGTATAAATAGAGATATTTAAATATGATTTTTTCATCAAATATTGTCCATGAACAATGGACAAAATGGACATAAATATGGTAAAATTAGGTAAAAATATGTAAAAATAGAAATTTTCAGTAAAACGTGGAGAAATGTAGGAAAAAAAAGTGAAAAAAAGAAAAGTATTATTCGATACGGTCAATGGTCACACGTATTAGAAATGGTTAAAAAATCGTAAGTACTTCATTGTTTAAAACTTCATCAAATAAAGAAGGTGGATTCGAAATTACTTTTAACTCAAAATAGGATTTGAGCTTTGCAGGACTGTCACACACGCATACTATTCTATTGAATATTTGCTGAAGGTTGGTAACAGTATCTTTGTTTTTATCTGTGACAGATTTATTAATGGCTTGATTAACAACCATATTCGATTATCCAATCTGAATAGTTTCACTTCAGATTTTTTTCTCCGTGATTTTCTTTGAACCCTCTTATTTAGGTGTCGTCACATGTTACAGTTGAGTCTGATACTAGTCCCGAAGAAATGCAAATTAATTCACCTGATTTTTGAACAAAATGAAGAGTTAAAAAGAACTAAAAAGAGACAAGAAGAGCAAAGAAGAATCAGGAAAAGTCAATAAGAACCAGGAAGATCCGAGAAGAGTCAAGAAGAGCCAATAAGATTTAAAAAAGAAGCAAGAAGAAGGATGACATAAGGAGAAAAAAACAACTCTCAATCGATTCCTTTGTTCCTGCCCATCCTAAATTCCAATATTGGCTGTATACCGTATAGGCTGTATAGGCTGTTGCCTGTTGATTAAACTCCAACATCCTTCTTCTCCTCGGAGTACATGCTCCAAGTTCTAAAAAATCAGGGCCCGCTGGTATACCGGTCGCACCGGGACAGGAGTGCTTTTAGCTGGGGTTGTACAATCGTATCGTATTATCGTATTGTAAGCGTGTTCTTTTAGCATGTGTATCACTTTTAAATCTCCGTATTTTGAAATATGAGAAGAAAATTAGACCATGCTAAAATTTCAATAGCTTTTAGAAAAGGCGGTTGGTCGAAAGTTACAATGCAAGTTCGATTGTTCTTTTAATACTGTTCTGCAAATTCATAGTTCAGTGTACACTGATAATGGGTTATAGGGATCAATATCAATATCTAAGCCGACACCGTAACCGTTAGACAAAAGATAATAAATTGTTTTTTTTTCCAACTGTTACAACTTGACAGCAGGTTAGTAACGACAAAAGTGACAAACACAACCAATCACGACCTGGCGCTTGGATTTGCCGCGTTGAGTTTATTCATGGTCCCACTAGTGTTTAATGAGTCTGAAGGATATAAATAAGCAATGTTATACATGGTCTTAGAGCTCATTAAATATGAAAAATAGTGTGTTTGGAGTATTTATTTATTATACGGAACAAAAATATTCAACTTCAAAATGCAATTTTGCAAATATATGTTTTTTTTACAAAAATCTCATTATCACTGTCCAAACTAGTCCAGATAACAAAAAAATATATACACAAAATTTTGACGAAGTTTTGTAAGAAGAATGATTTTTTTCAGATATGTGTGTATATTTTAGTTTAGGAGATATAAGCGTTTTAGTAGAACCCTATATTTTATTATTTGGTGTGGCATAAGGGGGAAGTAAGCGGGGAAGCCTTTTGGGAAAGTAATCCCTGCGGTATGTACTATTCACCAGCAAATATTCAGCTTTCCCCTAATTTGTTCCAGTTAGGATCGATGTTTTGTCTAGATAGACTGGGCTTTATTGAAAGTAGGATTATTAATTAGTGACGTACTGCTTTTATCAAATAATATATGATGCTCTTTAAAAATAAGTACAATTCGCTTACGGACTGTTGAGTTTTCCAAACAGTCTTACTGTGTATTTCGGCACACTGCTTTTCAATTTGGGAGGCGGGTTTGGAAAACGCAGTCCCGGACACCATATATTAGATAGACACCTCTGCCATAGGTCACTCTAAGTGGTTTTCTACGTTTGGTGATAGAGCAGGGCTACCCGGGTTCATGGGGTGAGGTGTGGTCAGCATGCGCCTGCCAACCAGTTGCGTGGCGTGCCAGATCGCTAGATACTGGTTTGGGGAAAACATTTGACCTCTCCAACTAGTCTAAAAAAAAAGTAAAGGTATGTTTATTTTGTTTATGGATTTTAAATAGATACATAGTTGGGTACCTACGCCCTAATACAATTATGCATATAATAAATATTCTAAATATTTTTTGAAGTGAAACTTCTTTACGCGCGTCATGCAATTTCGAGGACCGGAGTAAAACCGACTCATGACCGAAACGAAAATGCGGGACCACCGATTAAAGTTCATTTGATCTAGTCAAAGTTTTGAAGTAACATATAAATGCTTCTTAGCTCATCCCGACAACTGGCGTTGGTGGTGTAATGGTCAGCATAGTTGCCTTCCAAGCAGTTGATCCGAGTTCGATTCTCGGCCATCGCACATTATTTTTTTGTTTTTAACGCCTTTTTCATTCAATATCTTATTTTTTAGTAGGTCAGAACATTTTTTAAAAGAAAATAATATTGCAAAATAATAAAAACACTTATCTCACTGTGATAAAACATTACTCCGCTAGAGCGCGCTTTGCGTTATTGTGTTGGATTAAAATTATTATCTAATCCGTATATTATGATAATTGTATTACATTTATTTAATTAATTTATTTATTTTGATAATATGTAATAATTTACAGAAAAAAAAATTAAAACTATCTCCCTCTGATAAAATATCCGTTCGCTAGAGCGCACTACGCGATCTTGTGTGGGATTCTATTTCTGTACATTGTACATTATTTTTAAAAATATATTATATTTTGGGTGTGATGTAGGTAACATTATAAAACATAACAAGCTCTCATATTTTCAGAACCTACATAATATAATCAATTTATGCGGCTTTGCTTACAGTTGGTGCTCAGCGTGGTTGGCTTTCAATCAGTTAAGCGAGGTTCGATTCTCGGCTGTGGCATTTTTGAAGTGAAACCTTGTTGAGGTGGGGGAGCCGCTCACGAACGTTCTCTCTCTTCTCTTCTTTCCTCTCTCTCAGACACCAGCGAACTGCGCCACGCCAAGCATCAGCTGAAACTAGAAGTTTCACTTCTGTCTTGCGTAGGCTTGACACACACAATTTTTTCTTTATAAAATAGTGTTTCCGTAATTTTAAAATAAATTTGACACGTTTTTCCCTTTAATTTTAATTTCATCTGGTAAGTAGTCAAATATCTTAGTTAGAATTATATAGAAGTTACGGTATATAAATTGTGAAAAATGATTGCGTTATTATATAACAGTATTGATTAATTGTCCTGCTTATGTTTAAAAGTTGTCCTGAAAAGTTTATATTTCAAATTCAATTTGATTTTATTTTAACCTTAACCTTACTAAATAAAAATGTGATGATGTAGTATTTAAGCGAAATCGTTGTCTATAAGTAAATATTTATCTACATTATATGCGACTATCCTGAATAGACTATCAAACGTAGGTTTTAATTAATCGTCCCTTGATAACATACCTCTCGTCCCGCTCATATAATTACATTCACCGTTAGTTATACTTATTTGCTTCTCTTGGTTTCTCTTTGCTCCACGATTATTGCTAAATTATTATTAAACGTTATGTTTACAAAACATCAGTTGAATTGCAATACACAGCAGGCAGATGATTTATTGCCAAAGTCCCCCAGTCTAATTGGTATTTAAATTTTCGATACATTGGAGAGTATGACTGCGCTAATTTTATTTGTAACGCTCATGAGGTAAAATTAATTTTCTAACGCTGGTGGAAACGACGCAAAGTTCCGCCAAACTTTGCGAAACAAATTAATCATCAACAGTTCTCTCGTGCTTTCACACTCAGATACAATTATCTCAGTTATATTTCAAGGGAAATATTCATAAAGTTGGTCGGCCGAAGTACTCCTAGATACCTCCACAATATTATATAATATACATAGTGCGTAATTACATTGATCTTTCGTGCAGCGTCATTTTTCTGAGTATCAGCCTTCGTTTTTTTTATGTGAAAACCGCACAAAAGGCCCAACTGCTCCTCCCATATGGAGCCAGTGAGACCGTGATATCCCCATTTGGTGTATGTTGTAAAGCATAAGATAGTGTGATGAGAAGGCGCTAAGTAAGAAGAAGGTGGGGTAATGCCTGGCTATTCAGATCCAGTCACCAAAAACAGATAAAGCCATTTCAAGCAACGTTTCAATTCAGATTGGTGATCTTTTATCAGTGCGATACTGATGTGCTGTATATTATTTTTAAAGATTTTACTGTGGAACGACAGAAATTAATTAAATAAAATTTATTTGCGCACGCCGGGATTTGAACTCGTGAACTCCGCATTCTCAGTAGAGAGCCGTACTCCTCGACCACGGAGGCAAATGAAGAGAAGCAGTACAATTTTTAATTAAAAAAAGGTTTTGACCCCGTCGTTTAGCTTTTACATTTGTAGTGGTACGCAACTACTTGACTCGAACCTTATTCCAGAAGTTTCCAAACAAGCTTCTTGGATTTTCTTTTATTTTTTTAATATTTGTTTCTGTAGCAACTAGAATGTTCGAGAATGTTTTATTTTCCACCTAGATAAGCGACAACGTGAACGAAATGGTCAATACAGTACCAGCAACCACGACAAAATCAAATTATTTTGCCTACGTGACGCGCTTCGGAACATTCTCGAACCTTCCTTTCGTAAATCATTTTGCTGTATTTTCTACGTTTATTTATTGTTTTTGGATGTATTATTAAAAACCGCTTCAGCCAAATTTCGTCGTTATTTATTAATAAAAAGAGTACCGAACATAACTACACATTTATTTAAGCGTTTGGTCGTTTTCTTCGGTATGCTTCATCGTACCTAATTTAAAATTTTCTCCTATCGGGGGTTTGTCAACAAAATATTGGTTTCATTGTATATTATCACTCCGTGCACTGCAACTGGCTCAACTAAACTTAACCCTTATCATTCAGTTCATTATATACTATCACTCCGCATACTGCAACTTATAGACGGCTCAACTAAACTGAACCCTTATCATTCAGTTCATTGTATACTATCACTCCGCATACTGCAACTTATAGACGGCTCAACTAAACTGAACCCTTATCATTCAGTTCATTGTATACTATCACTCCGTATACTGCAACTTATAGACGTCTCAACTAAACTGAACCCTTATCATTCAGTTCATTGTATACTATCACTCCGAATACTGCAACTTATAGACGGCTCAACTAAACTGAACCCTTATCATTCAGTTCATTGTATACTATCACTCCGTATACTGCAACTTATAGACGGCTCAACTAAACTGAACCCTTATCATTCAGTTCATTGTATACTATCACTCCGTATACTGCAACTTATAGACGGCTCAACTAAACTGAACCCTTATCATTCAGTTCATTGTATACTATCACTCCGTAAACTGCAACTTATAGATGGCTCAACTAAACCGAACCCTTATCATTCACGTTAAGGTCCATTTAGTGCCAAAATATTACAACTTTCAGATTATTTGATGTTAAACGACTCAATAGTGACCATTCGACCAACGACCTATAAAAACGTGATTAGCTCCATCTTTCCAGACTAAAATATCATCATATCATATCATCCATAAAAACACATAGTGATATCGTTGTTAGGAAACATAACAAATAAGTTCTTAGTTATTCATTCAGAGGTTCCTATATATAATAAGAAAATTTGCCCAAAAATATAAATGAATATTGAATTTATATCTTCCACTGATGAAAACCTTCGTTTCCTACTTACCTGAACATAAATTTTTCAAAAAAATCTGCAATGCAGTGTTTTTAATTATAAAAACACCCGGAAACACTTTTCGTATTGGAAAAAGTGTAGTCGTTGTATGGATCTAGGTACATAAAAAAGTTCTGTTTCCTCGCAAATTGCATCGCCTTGATAATTTATGCCACCACTTTTATTCCTATTTTGCCTCCATTACCTGTGAATTAATGCGTGAAAACTTTCTGCACACCGTAGTATTATTTATGTCTCACCGATGGGCCAGGAAAAGCAGTGGAAAATGTTAAATAATTATGTATTTTTCACGAAAAATGACAACGGCGGTATTATTTAATATTCCAATACGACCAAAGATTATGTGGTCGTTACTTTATCAAATAAGATTATGACATCCTTTTCGATACGGTATTTATTAACAAAAGACACAAAAAGCTTAAAAACAAGCAGTTCATCATTTTTATTATTCCAATTTTGATATTTTACTGTACAATTATTATTTAATGATTTCTGACTAACTAGAGTCAAATCCGCGCGAACTCTTTGATTTGTGTGTTTTGCCAGTATAATATTTTCCTTAGTGTTTTTCCGTTTTTTTAAATCCTTCTTTGTTTATTTTATTTACCAAAAGAAAACGAGGAATTTGCAAAAATAATGCCTAAGTGTTTTTTAACAAAGTGTCAAATTAAAATTTATTGAAAGAATATTAATAAATTTCTAACAATGTGAACGAAAGGAAAAAAATAAAGTGTGACCGAGAATGGAACTCGGTTAAAAAGTTTAAAAATTATTATTAATTTTGAAACATTACGAGTATGAACCAGGTATGGTCCCTCCACATATGTTTTGGATCCATAAAACCTCTTGAGTTCTAGATCAAAAAAGATTTGAACTTATTTTTTTAGCTTTAAACTGCAATATTGCATTTTACGACAACATGCACGTAGCGAATCGAAATACATAGTGGTACAATCCCAATGCTAGAATATCTTCGTGTAAACGCACAACGCGTAAATACACATTTACCAACAACAGCGTCTCAGACTCACCCTAACAAACCACGACACAACATATGGACATAATCGTATGCTCGAATATCTATGAACTGCGTACACACATACCAGGAACAGTATATATGCTATCTTGTACCCAGCATCCAAAGAGCTGCAAAAAATTTTGCGAATGCTTATTCACTCCCGCCTGTCTAGAACTTTTAAGGCCAAATACTTTTTGACTAGAGCATGCAACATGCAAAACACGACATTAATGTTTATGCGTGTAATGCACAGAATAGCATAACTTATCACGAATCGGGTGATTATTTTTAAATAGTGTGTGCGTGATGAATTTTAGCAGTTTAGTAGTTGAACATTGTTGAAACACTAAATACAGTTATTTAATTTAAGATCTTTTAGGATGTTTCGGAGCGTAAAAGGTATAAAAAACGAATTTTATATATTATTTTCATCAGTGATTGCATCTTGTTCGAAAGCTGGTTTGTGTTTTGATAGTAGGTAAATATCTATTTACTGTCCGACATCTACAACAAGTTACCGACCGTAACTCTATGTACCCGTTTGACATTAAATCAATTTTGTGCTAAAAATTGACGGTTGTTTAATGTTTTGAATAAATAAATATAAAATTATATACTATTCCTCGAATGGGAAGTACTCCATCCTCCCCGGAAGCCGGGTATAGGGTGGGTACCTACGGAGTACAGGGTGGGTACATGAAAGCAAGTTATGTAAATGGGGCAGGACGGGTATCGGGGAATGGGTAACGCCGAGAGACGCGTCGGGAGGTAAACAAAAGTGAGCAAAGTAAAAACAGGAAACTGCTCCTGCCAGGAAATCCCCCATTATCGGATTATGGTTAATATTACAACACTTGCAAATTGTCTTTGATTATTCTATTTATTTTCAAATTTTGTATTTCGCAGTGTTCATTATTTGAATTGGGAAGATACAGGATTGGTATTTTGTGGTTAAAGGACACGACTGATGATATGATATATAAATAAGTTTATTTATTTTTATTTCTAGCGTCCGCTAACACGTTGTTTTAGACAGATCCACCAAGCATACAAATCCACTGCACAAAATGACCCGTAGCACCGCTGAAGGGAATAAAAAAATTTCGTTTGTTTCTCATATGCAGTTAATATTTTTTTAACAAATAATACTTAACATCCATTATTGAGCTTTCAATAAAAAGTTCATTTTATGTTTGAAATATCGGAATTTAAATACAAAAATTATTTTTAAAAATCTGTAGAAAACTCGAAAACAATTTTATAATATTTAAAAAAATGTTTTACATGGTTGAATTAGGCAGCCATCTTGGTTCTGGAGCCCCAAAATACCTTAAAAAGATCATTAACTCAAAACTCTTCGGATCTACCGGATCTGCCCTGATGATGGACACTGCAACGCTGTCCGAAACGTCGGCTAAAGAAGGAGTTAGCGCAACATGGCATAACACCCCAAAAATAAACAACAAAAAAAAAAAAAAAAAAAATTAACTCAAATTAATCATTAACGCAAAAACGGGCGGTCCGTTTGATAGATCTTAACAAAGGGATTGCAAACTTTAGAGCACAGGTGTCAAGTAGGCATGCTGTATTTTTCTACCAGTATTACAATAGAAGATATTCCGAGGAACCAGAGTCATTGATCCCTTCATTCCCTGGCACCGGTGTATTCTCGGGAAATACGCCAAACGCGCGTCCAACGTATATATTTTCATGGTTGACATTTGTCAAATGAGAACCGGTCGCTTCTACGACTCATTCTTGAGTTCAACAGTTCGGTTGTTGAACGATTTGCCGTCCTCTGTGTTTCCTCCTCCTCCTACTTTATGGTTCATCTCCTCACAAAGACCCTTTACACAGCATCCCCAACCACTTGTATGGAGTTAATGTAAAAAACATTTTAAATTAAAAAATATGTACATAAACAATGCGTCTTGGTTTGAGAACCTTGTAATATTATAAATATATATAATATAATATTATAAAGGTATATCAACAACTTTTTTTGCATCCTCTTTCGTAATAATTAAAAACCATGTGATGTCATTATCATGTTATGGTACGTATACATTAGCGCACCTTAACGCGAACCGAGCCACGAATTACGGGAAAGGAACGAAACAGCTGCAAACGCGTTTCGCGCCCTTTCCCATGAGTTGAGGTTCACTTCGGCAGTACGGCTCGCGTATGTATACGCATATTTAAGATTCTCGTAAGTAGGTACAAGGCACGGGTCTGATCTAGTACACCCCATAGTAAAGAGCCTCGCTTCAAATTGTTTGTTTTCCATATTTGCCTCAGAATTTCAATACTGATTGTGTATATTTTATGAAGTTTAATGCTCGCTAACAGCATCATTAATCATACATTATTTAGTGTTTATATTTGGTTATGTTAATGCAACGTGTTACGCCGGGGCATGACGCGTTAGTCAAATGATGTATTATAATCGTCTTAAGGAGTTTGTTCATTTTCGCTTAACAAAGATGGGGGGAAGATTGTAAGGATAAATAAAGAGCTTCCATGTAGGAAATAATTGTAATAATGTTTTACAAACACATATAATACGTTGGAGTGAAAGAACGAAAGAAACGCCTGGAAGAGGAAGAAGGAATGAAAATGACAAACCATTTCCAAGAAAACATTAAGTTGTTTTGGAAGGAAGTCAAAAGGTCCCGGTGTGGACCTGAAACCGGAAGCATGAAAGTGATAAAATCGAAAGATGGAAAAATGTTGACGAATGAGGAAATAATAAAAGAGAGATGGATGAAGTATTTCGAGGAAGTCTTTGAAAGCGAAGTGAGTGACAGTGATTCTAGCAGCGAATCAGATATGAATGATGATGGACTGAATGTTACCGAAATTAGCATGGATGAGATAGAAAGATCAATTAAGTGTATGAAGAATGGTAAGGCTGTCGGTTTCGACAATATTGCTGCTGAATATTTTAAAGGAGGTAGCCGTATAATTCTCACATGGTTGTGCAATCTTTTTAACCAATGTTTAAAGGAAGGTTATACGCCTTTAGATTGGAGAAGGGCAGTGATCATGCCATTATACAAAGGTAAAGGGTCACGTATGGAATGTGGGAATCATAGGGCTATTAGCCTCTAAGTTCAGTTGGCAAGCTGTATGGTAGAATTTTGATTGAAAGGGTAAGAAAGGAAACAAAGGATAAAATATGGGATGTGCAAGGTGCTTTTATGAGTGGAAGGGGGTGCATGGACCAGATCTTCTCATTGCGTATGCTCACCGAGAAGTTTCTGGCAAAAAACCAGAAACTTTTCTGTGCCTTTGTAGATCTACAAAAAGCATACGACCGAGTCGACAGGAAAAAACTATGGAAGGTGTTGTCCAAGTATGGAGTGAATGCGAATCTGACTCAGGCAATTGCGTCTCTATATGAGGGAAGCGTTGCATGTGTTAGGGTGAACGGTGGTTTTACGGGGTGGTTTGATATCACGAAAGGTGTTAAACAAGGCTGCGTAATGTCACCGTGGTTATTCAATCTATAAATGGATAATTGTATGCAAGAATTGAAAGAGGTGGGGTTGGGCGCGAATTTGAGTAATCTTAAAGTATGTTGCGTGTTGTATGCTGATGATGCGGTGCTGATTGCTAATAGTATGGATGATCTGCAGTCTCTCGTGTCTAGGATGAACGAAGTATGCGTGAAGAATGAGTTAATGATGAATGTAAGTAAGTCTAAAGTAATGGTGTTTGAAAGAGAAAGTACGAAAACAGTGTGCAATATAGCTGTGAATGAGGAATACTTGGAGCAGGTGGATGAATTTGTGTATTTAGGAAGCATGTTTACGAGAGATGGGAAGGCTGACAGAGATATTGAAAGAAGGGTAAATGCAGGTAACTCCATTAATGGAGGACTGAACGCAGTTGGCGGTAACAAAAAATTGTCCAAAGAAGCGAAGTTAGCAGTCCACAATGGAGTGCTGGTACCTACCCTGATGTATTGAAGTGAGGCATGGAACTGGCAAATAAAGGATGAAAGTAGATTGAATGCTGTTGAAATGAGATCCCTGAAGCGTATGTGTGGTCAAACCATGTATGATCGTGTGAGGAATGTGGATATCCGCAAAGAGTGCAAGGCTGATGTAAGCGTAATGAGTAAGATCAAGAAAGGGACGCTTAGATGGTTTGGGCATGTAGAGCGAATGAGCGAAGATAGGAGTGTAAGGAGGATATATGATGCAAATGTGAATGGTAGCAGAAGTCGGGGACGCCCGAGGAACACATGGCACGATCAAGTGAATCAGGTACTCGAGTCGGGCCATGTCAAGAGTCAGAATAATAGAAGAGTATGTATGAGACGATGTATGAATGTGAATGAGGCAAGGAGTGTGTGCCAAGACCGAGTTGTTTGGCGGTCCGTCCTCTCTGCCTACCCCTGCGGGGAAACGACGTGATTGTTATTTAGTTAGTTAGTTAGTTATAATACTAATGCTAATCGTTCATAATATAATACAAGTATTACCTTTCCTTATGAAAAACTAGAACATAGACATAATGTGTAAAATTGAAGTAGAAATTAAAAGAAAAAGAGAAATTCTAAACTAGAAAGGCAAACTTTTAACCCGCGTCGTGTTCTTATGGATAAGGGTAAACGTAACATACGTTATAATCTAGGCGTTCATGGATGGTGATGTTTTAATTATTTTATGAAAGTTGCAAGTCACGCTTTTAAATAGTAAGACTAACTATTTTTTTGATTTTATTGTGATTGAATTCAAATAATATTATTATTTCCTTTTTTCTCCGCAAGGTCATCTACCTATTTTTTGCAGTTCAAATCACTGCGAATTCATACTCCCGCTTTTTGGGAAGCTAGTTTTTTTGTAAACAGAATATTTAAAACAAGTGAAAAAGAGTATTTATTTTTTTCAAACTTGATCATTAGTCATAACCAAAAGGTACCACATCAAATTTAACAGTATTTCACACTCAAATAATTTCTTTTATTTATTATGATTTACAATGAAATTTTATCATTTTATATTCATTCCTTTTTATAAAAAAAATCCGCTGTTTTCGTTTTATATAATAATTATCATAAAAGCAGTCGAGATCAAATCACTCTAACTTTAGGGGCTTTGCTTTCAGAGAAAGTTGTGCCAGGAATTTTTAGATGGACGTGATTATTTTCTACTTCTACTTAAAAAAGTCAATGTGATTCTTTGAAATTATTATCAATCACTGAAAAATCAAATGATAATTGGTTAAGATCTAATTTAATTTGGAAGATTTCTTGATAGGCTTTTTTAATTTCTTTAAATTGAAAATGGTATTTGCATTAAAGAAATTTCTTATCTCGTCACGATTTTCTAAATGTAAAAAATATGCGTATGCAGACAACGAAAAATATTTCAACCAATTAAATTGACAGATATATTATACGTTTAAAAGAGTAGTTTAGTGTAATATATGTGAAAAAATTAAATACATAACATGCTTCTATCGAGCGTTTACAGTAAAAGGAAGTAATTTCTTTGTATAAGTAAGCACATTATCCAGGTAATGCGACCTCTCACCCACACCCCCCCCATCCCACTTTGTTTCTTTATAACAATTAGTTTAAAAGCATCTGCCAAACAACCACCCTTAACCAACAATACAAAATACCCATCTAAAAGCTCTCCAGACATTTTAGCCTTTAATATATTTCCATCTTGCTGGAAAGAGCGCAAAAGAGTATTGTCTGTTTATCTTTGAATTGTAAAGTGTTATGGGATAGTGTGGCCATAGCAACTCGGAAGCAAAAGGTGAGCACGATCCGTCTGTAGAATGTAGAACATTGTCCTGTACCTAGACCTGATGGTGTATGGAATGACGTCATTAGACTTACGTCACAGAGTCCATTAAATTAGAATTAATGGATTCTTGAGATTAAATCTTTGGTTTTAACACAACAGTTCTAATTAATGTAGAAAATTAAACAAGAAGAAAACTCTTTGAAACTTTTTGGAAGAGGTATTAAAATGTACATCTCTAATAGAAATATATTAAGAAAGTTATTTAGGTATCTTAATATGTCACAGTGCAAATAAATCATACATTTATTAATTTAATTTGAATACACTTTGTTATATCATTACCCTTAAAAAATGTTACTAATTGCAAAGCACACTATCTTATATGAGTGAGACGAATTTAGGATAAATTAAATGGTATGCGTTTTAAGGTTTAATTATAACTAAAGGAAAACAAAAGATTAAAAGCATACAGAAAAAAATGTAACCCAGTTATACCGAATCAGATTTTGAATATCTTGTATAAACATTATGCTAAACATGGTTAAACTACTTTGGAATGTTGACAGTTCTACAAAATGTAGTTAAATATTTGAGCAACAATAATTTTTTTCATTCTGTTTGGTATTAGGACAGGAACAAAAGCCATAAAAATAACCGTCAAAATCCTTTTCAAATGCTTTGTTACCTCGCTTCTAATACGATATATTTTATTTTTTGTATTAACGACAAATACAAGCCTCCAAAAAAATCATTTTACTCAAGGTCTTTATCATCTTTGGGGATGCTGAGCGGAAAAAAATTATAAGGAAAGTAAGGAAAGAGACGAAGTTCTGGAAAGGAAATGGTGTGAGAGTTGGGTAGGAATTTGGGGGCTAGTGTGTTATGTGTGTGTGTGAGTGAATAAATTCATCTCATCCACTGCAAGATAGAAAATATAAGTCAATTTCTAACTGGTAAAAATACACTTTTTTGGACAAGGCTATCCACCAACAGTAACAAATTAAAAGCACCTTATTGGTGATTGAATCACTAAATAGCGCTTCATAAAGTAAACATTTATTCATTAGGTATAATATTATCATGGTAAAAAAATTACAGCGAACTTTATGAACATATCTACAAAAAACAAGTTATTTTCATATACTTTTTTTGAAAATAATTTTAGAAAGTCTGTTATTTTCCATAAAACACTCAGGAAAATGTGTTGATTGCTGAATAATCCAGACCTCTTTTCCCAGTAAAAAAAATTTCTACGTGTCGCATAAATAATGAATACTAGAATATCTACATGTTTTTGTTAGGATTTTACGTCAAATTCCAATGACGTTGGCAAAAACTAGCAATGAATAAAAATGATGCTCAGTCATAGTCTTTGTAACACGATTCATAAATAAGCATGATACATTTCCTCCATTACGTTAATCACTGCGGAATGAATGGCGTCTCCGCTAATTATAATGAAAGGTTCCTTTCTTGGGTTTCCGCTAACAGGTTGCATGATGAATAAGCGCCATCTCTTGCTTGTCTTGCAAACTTTACACAATAAAAATGATCGACGACGAACGGATTTCTTAATTAATTGTGGCTTTAAATTGAACATAAAGCATGTCTTATATCTTTTGAATGGAAAGTAATCATGGTAAAAGCGCTGGTAACGTTTCTCCCCTAATGAAAGCAGTGCGACAGTACACAAAAAGTTGTAGGATGTAAGATTAATCGATTGCTTCAAAAGTTTAGGAATGGAACCATCCTTAAAATAACATGTCACTTTATAGCGGAGACGCGATTAATGCCCTATTTCTCAGGCTTCAGGTAGATGAAAACATTTTTGTGTACAATTTTGTTTTGTTCGGGAGATTCAATTTTATATCGACTTTAAATTTCTTCAGTATATAAACTCCTAATGGAAAAGGACCTGAACGAAACCTCAGAACCATATCATATTTGAGGATGCTTTGTGGAAATTAATTTTAAGCAAAGATAAGTGTCTCAAAGAGATTCTGAAGAGAAGATTGAGTGTCCATTATAGAATTAACACTATTTAATCTAGAAATTTGGCAGATTTCTTGTGATTTTTTTATCGTTATTCCATATAATAGTTTTTGTGAAAAAAATCACTTCAAAGACTGTGAGATTGAAAAAAACATTGAAGATAAATGAATTACTACTCCGAGCATCTTTTTTGTTTATTGTTGCTGACTGCAACTATATATCAATTAATTATTATTAAAAAAATCTTGGATATAATATTGGTTAAAATAAAATGTGTTGCTCGTAATAAGTAGTCACTACATTATCTGGATTTCAAGCACGCAATTCATCGATATAATGGAATTCTTATCCATTGCTTATCATTCATTTATAAACTTATCATAATGTATGTGTAACACTTTATTAAAAGTTACATGAGTCGAATCTTCAATGGTCGGGAGAGGGTTAACGAGAGAAACAACCCTCATTTTCACCATCATTGGTTGTATTTTTTATGTAACGCTCGAAGCTTTCACGCATGTATCGCATTATTATAGTGTAGAATTCTGGAAAAAAACACATCTTTGCTGTCTATAGTGTCTAGACGGGTTGATTTATGACTTCAAAATACCCAGCCCAGTATAAAATGCTCATGATCACACAAAGTCGTGTAAGAATTCTTATCTCTACTTTTGAACCTGACTTGGTCTGTCTGTTTAGAAAAGTTTATTCAACAATAAAATATATTTACAAGATTTCTAAATATTTAATTATTGTAAATAGCCAACATCGTACCCTTATATTTATATTAATTGTATACATTTTTCTTTTTTTTCTTAAAATAAATAAATCACCATTATGTACCTCAACATATTCTAAATAAATATTTAATTAGAATGATTAAGGTACTTTGCTTTCTGCCAATCAATATTACAATATGGAATTATAGGAAGGAACATGAAACTTATAAAAGGCACACACAACCGCTTTACACAGCACAAAAAAACAATATTATTTAAACCATACATCAGAACTTCGGTTCAAAGAATTTGAAGTCAGAAAACAAATTGCAATATACTTCTACCATACAACATTACAAATTTACAAAGATAATATTCCAAAAAAATGCATATTTCCCCAAATCCAAAAGATGAAAGAAACAATTGAGCAATTTAATTATAAACATATTTGAGTATTTTTTTTAATTCTTGATCAAAAAGATTAAAAAATGTCAATTAAAAATAAAAAGTTTTTTGATTTCACCTTGAAAACAACACTGAAAATGTACACTGAATATAATAACAATTTGTTTTATTGTAATACAAAGACTATGAGTTACATTGTACATGTATTATATATTTTACAAAACATTATAAGTTTTTAATTTATTTAATTAATATAATGTATAGTTTAACAATTCAACATGGAAACGTTGCTTGAAATGGTTGGTGGAAACACGAGTTATTCTCAATTAGGGAAGTATTAATTAACAATTAACAATAAAAAAATGGCTTTGGCCGTGTTTAGTAACCAGATCTGAATAGCTAGATAATCCCCCACTTCCCTATTCCGCATCTTCTTCCCCTCCTCACTACCTTCAGCCTCACAACATACTCTAATTGGAGATTCCTGTGGAGAGTTGGGACTCTTGTTCGGTATTTACATAAAAAGGTCATATTTGGTCATGTTTACCTCATCAGAAAAGAGGGACTCTTGTGCCTGATAAGGGGGCCACGATTCTTACTTTGATTGTTCTTTATAACATGTTCAGTTAATTTTTTTTTTTGAAAAACTTTTTAATTTTATTTATTTGTTCTGATAGGTTTATAATACAGCGCAATTCAGAAGGGAGATGATTGTAGTTTTTTATGGCTTGTTAAATATAATGGTTTTGCATTTGTGTTGTTTTTAGAATTCTTCATATTTTCGATATTTTACAAATTTTGATAATTGAAGCTTACTTAAATATATCATCGACATTTGGTACTGGAAACAGTTTATAGAGTGATTTTTGTTGAGAAAACTAAACAAACAATAACGTTTATTTAAGTCAAATAAATAACTGTGTATGCACCACTATTTAATCAAATGAATCGACATGTGCCAAAACCAACAGTTATAGATAGACGTAAAAAAAATTAATAAATTTAAGAATAGACAAAAAAATTTCTTTATTTTATTTAAATTAAAATGATGAGGCAAAGTGAATTTGCTTTTAATGAAGAAATAACACGGGGATGCATACATCTTTTACATTATTATGTAAAAAACATATTTAAAAAATCTTGGTTACATCTCTAGTTGAACTAAGTCATCTCCTATTGAAATATGTTGTGAGGCTAAAGGGAGTGGAGAGGCAAAGAAGACGAGGAAAAAGAAGGTTGCGAATTAGGTACTTTGCTATTCAGATCTGGCCACCAGAAATGGCTTTTGCCTTTTCGAAGAAATAATGAATTCTGAGTGTTGATCTTTGATCAGGGTGATGCTTGGAGTATCGACTCCTCTCTAACGCTCTGAAAGTAAACTGCTTTATTTTTTTTTATTTTAGTATTTTTTAAATAAAACATGTCAAATAAATAAATAATATATTGCATGCTGGTACTCGATCCCACGACCTTGCGGTCTTGTAGCCGAAGATCTTAACCACTCGGTCGCCTTTTTTATACGAATACAATAAAATATAACCGTCTTACAACCCTTTAAATATTAAAAAACCAAATTCATATGATGTTTGGGACGAAATTTGGTTTCCTAATAATTAACGGATTAACAAACACGACATCGACACTCCAATCAATTTTTGCACAGCGCTGCATTTTAAGAAAGTCGTCCAAGCTTGGTAGGCGTGAAACCAATAAGATCAAAAAAAGGTTCTCCACTTGTTATTAGAGCAGGACCTCGCAATGTTCATCGAGAATCGAATACCGAAACACTTGCAAAAGCTCTAAAAGTTCAGCAATTGGGACCAAACTGGCCTGTATCCTGAGCTTTTTACAGATGCTTTCCTGAAAAGCACTTTGGTAATGAGTTTCAGAATTTAGCCTGGGGATTTTTCCCTGAGACAGGTAAGGTGAACAATCCCAAACAATAACTTGGAACCTTTGTCCACAGGATGGCTGAAACGCGTGTAGTATGAATGAGTATTTTTGTGACAATAATGAAAATAGCAAAAGGCTGTTTGTTTCGCTTCTTCACAAAATTTTGCAAACAAAAATTGCTGTTTCAATTTATTTGATGAAAGTCTTTGTTTTTTGTGTTTAAAATGGTCACAATAATGTTTAGGTTATTGTGAAACCCCGTTTTTCAATTCAATTGTTATTTGAGGTTATTTAGGACATTGTCGTACGCATTCAAAACGAAGTTACCTTCTAGTTTTTAAGATATTTGCATTTTTTTGTTGCCGCAAGGCAACAAAGTTGCAAGGGTTGCTAAGTTTTTTATACTTAGAAACGTAAGTTAAAATGGAAATAAACTTATAAGAACTAGATAAAAATACATTTTACAAATTCTTTTGGTTAGATTGAAGAGTGCCATCATTTTTTTTAAAAAGTTTCTGTTGCATTATATTAAATAATATATTTATTATGTTCTCTTATGATACTTGTTTTGCTTGCGAAGATTGGCTACATTTCCTCCTTAATCATACTGTAAGATAATCATATTTACAAAATAATTATAAAACTCAAACCTCATTTTGATAATGCGTTTCAAACCTGAAACGGTGGTGACACAATAATTATTGGATAATGCAAATAAGTAGAAAAAAATAGAAACGATTGAAAAAAAAACAAATTTTTAGATAACCTCCGTGAAAACGCGAAAATCTCAATATTTGGTGTTTATCATAATCTAGAACATATACAGTATAATTATGGTGTATACATTTGATACTTCTGTTAAAGGTACCTAAACAGCTAGCTTACAATCTAAGCTACATAATAAAGCAGAGGAATAAAGACATATTATCAAGTATTAAATTTAATCTTGCTTATAAGTTATTCTTAGGATGGGTTGTTTCAGATAATTTTAACAATTCATTTCAGTTTTGTGAAACAACTGCCCAGTAACGGTGTAATAACAGAACTTGAATAGAATCTTCACAGAGCTTGAAAATCCAATTTGAATTTTAAGAATTGTTCCAGTTCTGTGAAACAACCCGTCGTTAGTATTCCTTAGATTAAAAGTACACTCTGCAAAAGTATCATTTAATTCGATGAAAACTAATTTTAAATGGAATTATCGGAACGCTTGAAGTTGCAACTTTTTATTGTGAGATTTTGTTTGATAACTATTTTAAATATATTTTTTATCCATTCATCATTCCAAACTGAATATAATTTAACATATAGGCATCTACCTTCATATTACAAATACAGTCCAAATAAGCCTAATACCTTTCTACGATGAAACACCTAATATATTCTTAATCTGATAAATTTAATCAATATAGATAGGGTTAACAATAAAAAACTGCGAAACCATTAATCGTGCCACTTTGTTGTGAGTGAAAATCTTGAAATGCAGATGAATCGCTTTGAATAACAGAGAAATCTGTATTAAAATCTCAGAACGGCTATCCTTGCTTTTGTGTAATATTCCACTGGCGACCGGACACAATAAAAATATCCACACGAAGCAGGAATTTCCGAGTTATTCCAATAAAGTGGAGGTATGTTCCATTTTTCAGGGACCTCCCGTCCCAGTGCCGGAGAAAGGTCCCAAGGCAAGTAATGAAATACATCCATCTAAAGTTTCCCAGTCGTGCCCATAAAAACATTGCCGCTTTTGAGAAATTACAGCAACAATGTGATATTGTCCCGAAAAAAAAAACACATAAAAGAAATACTTTCATAAACTATTTATCAAATGTTTTAATATACGAAAGGTTTGCTGCGCTCAGGAAACGGGTCATAAAAGTATCTGGAGTGGAAGATTTCTCGTTTTTCTCCATTAAACTTGTGTTACTTACTGTTGAAACAACCATTCGTTGTTATTTGTTATGAACCACACTATGTACAGTAAGGAAAACATCATCGATGCCGACGCATTGAATAAAGACACGTTTATTGGAAATTACGTCGAAACAAATAACATAACAAAAATAATAATAAAATAAAAAAATGCTAATCTTGTTTGCTGAAACAATATTAAAATTAAAACGCATCTCTCTTTACTGATTATTTTATTTTGTTTTAAACGTCATGATGCGTAAATGCATCATAAAAAAATTAATGTTCCACTGCATTTTGGTGTCAATGTAACACTGTCAATGACACACTCAACACTCAACATGGGAATTTTGGGAGGTATAGATCTGAAAACAATGATTTAGACTGTAGAAATTTACAGCATTATTATCGCCTCTTCCTAGTTATGGGACGTCTCAAATCCAGTTAACTACTACAGGAAAAAACTTTTTTTTTCTAGCCCAAAACTGTTTCTAAAGCAAGAAAGAAAGGCATTTTTTTCTTTTAATATTTTTGTATGAGTAATATTATTTAGTATCCAACCAATTAAATGAAATGCCACCTCATTCCTGTCACTCAAAATATAATTTTCTAGGAAGATGTAAACTGCCAGGATAGGACGAGGAGATTCGATAAGTAATAGACAAATCTCAATCAAGTCACAGTCAACGGAAACAATACAGGCAGTGGCGGTCGGAAACTTTTTGTAGAATGAATACTGAACAATAAATAGGTATACAAATGTCTACTATTAAAGCCATATGTTAAGTCGTTCGCTACGTTTGCTGACTTAGCAGGGTGCCTGGGTTCATGGGGTGAGGTTTGTCTAGGTCTTGGCGGCGGATGTGTGTGCCCACCTTCTGCGTGACGGGTCGGATCGGGAGAGACTGGTTGATCTATTATATATGATCTATATATCTAGAGACTATTGATCTCTCCAGCCGGACTCTCTCTAAACTCATCGTCTTGCACCGCAGTGGGAGGGATGGATGATGAGGGACACACTAACCCCACATTCCTACCCACCTTTCATACCTTTTTCCTTTCCGGAACTTTTTCACCTCTCTTTCCCCAAAAAGACCATCCACACGGCATACCAAAAGATTTTTTTTTTTTTGACAGTTTGAAAATGGCCTTGAAAGCCGAAACAGCTGTAACAATAACAAAAAAACCAAAAAATACTTGCAGAACTTAATAATTATATTATTAAATTTGATTTTAATTAAATTTTTAAAAAATTAAATGGAGTTCTACGAATTAAACACAAAAACAATTAATATACCCAAAGATGACAAAGGTAAAATTTTGAAGCAATTCAAAGGAAACTAGGTCAACCAATATCGCAAATTTCATCTGGAAAAACGTGAAGTTAGCAACTAAACGCAAAATGCGAAAATTACCGTGTTTTTGAGGATTGGAACAAAGTGGTGCTAGTCAAAAAAATGTTACATGAATATTATTTAGAGTAAATATTTTAACCCAAGCAGTATACGGGCCTCTTCACTCCATATAGCATATAGCTAACTAGCTGTGCCTTTACACGAAAATATGCGAGCATTGCAAATATTTAAATTCCTTCGTTTCGATCCTTTTTGTAGTAATTTGTAGTATTTCTGTTTTTAATAAAGATTTTTAAGAGAAATATGAAATATATATATATTTTTTATTTTTTGTTTTTGTGTTTAATTCGTAGAACTCCATTTAATTTTTTTTAAATTTAATTAAAATCAAATTTAATAATATAATTATTAAGTTCTGCAAGTATTTTATGGTTTTTTGTTATTGTTACAGCTGTTTCGGCTTTCAAGGCCATTTTCAAACTGTGGTTAAGCCACGTTTTGACGACTTATTAATATGATTCTATTTTACCCCCTCCCAAGTTAAAATGATTTATTACCGGTTTAAAAAATTAAAGCCTAAAATATTTTTGTTCTTTCAACTTCCAAAATAATAACCGAGCTACACATATCCTTAAGATTATCTGTGTTTTCTGCGCCAGGCGCGAGGTAAGGAAGTAAAAAAATAATAAAAGTCGTGTTGGAGTAGGTCCCTGCAATAGGTAGAAAGCGCCAGGCAGGATCTCCTTATGTTGATCTTGCCGCACGCTCGCTAAAACCCTTTTTAACTGGTGGACGCATACTATCGGAGTTTTTTTGAGAACAGCAGTCGTGAACGCGCTGATTTTTAACTGCCAAGAATTCTTCAACTTTACGAATTAGTGATTGATATAATTACACGGTTTAATTTTTATTTTTAAATGCTGTATTTTTAATGTTTTTTGTCGATATATTTATGTGAATAATCATTAAAAAAACAAGAGCGTTATTAAAATTATATATATATTAATTATGTATAATAACACACTTATGTGTACGGGGCTAGTTAAATGAACCGTATACACGATGTCCCGAAAATTTGTAGTATAAGCGGGAAACCAGAAAATTAATCAACGTCACACAGAGAAAAAAAATTCAATTTACAGTTTTTCTCTAATCTCTAATAGGTACCGAGATAAAGACGTAAAAATGCGAACAAGTTAATTGTACTACTAGGTTTGGTTTTTCATTAATACCAGTGCAACTTTATGAAAAATTTACTTAATTAGTTTAGTAGAGCAGTCATTTTTATGTTTTTTTACCAAGGTTGAACTTATGAACCAAAATTAAGTTGAAAATTGAAACGGAGATGTACGAATAGCGTTTTGAACTTGGCATTCCTGGAATTATTTTTTTTATTTATAGAAATTTTATATCTTCAAATTCGTAGTGTGGGCGCAATAACAAAATATAAACAAATGTGGCTAGTAAAATAAATAGTTATTAAAAACTAAACAAAACCGTAAATTGGATTACACACCTATTGCACTGCTCTAACGCGAGTCCACATTTACTGAGAAATTTTTTTCGTTTTCTTAGCTTGCTTACATTTGGATATTTGTTTTTGTTTTTACTCCCCATTTTAATTTATGGACCTATAATAAATCATTATTGGTCAATATAAATACAAACGGGAAGAATTTTTCCATGATAAATAAATCATTAACTCAGGTAAATACGGAATAAAAAGTAGTATTTTAAGATATACAAAATAAAACTTAAAAAAACGTTCGTTTTTTTTTTTCTATAAATTCATTAATAAATAGATAGTAATAGATTTTAGTAAGGATTTAACCTTCCTCCACAGGAAGTCAACTTCGCTAACAACTGAGCCAAATCCCAATTTGGTGGGATCGACATTTATTGCGTATTAATTACTTTTTATTAATGCTAGGGTTTTTTAATAAAAAAATATTTAAAAAAAATCATAAATAATTTTTTAAATGTGTTATTCAAAGTTTATACATTTATCAATTGAAATATAACAATTTAAGCATATGTAATTTTTTATTAAAATATGTTCATATTCACTATCACTCTCCATTTGGATCTTATTTGAAAATTAAATTCAAATTCCAATTAATACGATATGATAAATATATTTTTTTAATATAACAATGCATTCGTACATACACGAAAATTTGAAAACAATATAGTAAAAATGAAATAAGCAGCTCAAAAACACGACCGATCTCAACTGCAGGCAAATTCAAATTGCGTAAAATACATCGCTAACTTTTACGAGCGTGACTCGTTTAAAAGCATGAACTCGCTAACTGTTGAAATTTATTTATTTATTTATTAAACGCCATAAAAGGCTTTTACAATAATGTGATACATGAGATTATAAGTACATAGGCGAATATTAGTATTACATTTAAGAACACAACAATATGTATACAAAACGACATTGAATGTTATACAGCTGAAATTTTCTTAAGGCATAGAATGCTACAATAATAGAAATCACTTCATTTAAACAGGATAAAATATACAAAAAGGTGACTTTCCAACAGATATAATCTAGCAAAATATTATAATAGCGCAAATAGTAGTGAGTTTATTGTTACAATCAAATTTATCTCCACTTGGCCACTATGGCCGACGGGTAAGCTGAAAGTAGCTTCAACAATTCAGGGCTGTCAGATACTGGACAATAAAAATAAACATTTTTCATTAAAATAATACATCCGTTAGCCAACACTATAAGACATCTGAAGCAAGCAGTTTATATAGATACTATACATATACATTCCACATATATACATATAGAGCACCATATATAAGAACACCATACATATGTTACACATAAAGAAGAATATGTCAGTAAGATGCAGTACAAACAGACATTTAACATTTCACAAACATATCAGTTACATTCACAACCAAGTATTTTTGCCTTGGTGCAAGACGGTGAGGTTTTGAAAATATCAAAAAGGTCTGTATACGTGTTGGCAGTGCGGTGAAAACGCGCCAACGGTGAATGATACAAATAGTTAGTGCTATGATTGTCACTGTGGAAAAGCTGGTGGAGTCGAGTTCATTTAACAGGGACACGAAAATTTATAACACTTAACATTTGAAGGCAGTCTATGAGATTGTACGGGACGTGTTTGCCTGCACAAGAAAAGACTGTAAATAATAATCACCGGCACACATCAGTCCTCAACCTGGGTAATGATTTAAGTAAAACACCGTGAGGTGTTCTATCCAAACCATCATAAAAAAAAGACGATTCGAATCAAAATTCACATTTTAATTGCTAGTATTGTACTGGTATACAGAACGTACAAAGGGGTGTAGCTTATACGTATTTCCTATTTTTTACAGCCAACCCAATTCACAAGAAATAGTAATATGTATTTCAATACAACTGGGATTTAAAACACAGATAGAAAATTGATACAATTGGAATCCTTTCAGCGATAATTTCAGATTGGAGCAAATTGTGCATCATCGCGCCATACGATACAGCAAATGGCGTAGGCGACTGCTGGAGCAGTGGCCAGTTCAATTGATAGCCAGCAGGAATCGGCCAGCCTCTAGGCTTCAGCGTCAATGGCTAAATCAGTCGGTAGCCAGGAAAAATTGGCCTGCTTCTAGGTTTTCAGCATCAATGGCTAATTCAGTCGGTAGCCTGGAAGAATTGGCCGGCCTCTAGGTTTTCAGCATCAATGGCTAATTCAGTTGGTAGCCAGGAAGAATTGGCCGGCTTCTAGGTTTTAAGCATCAATGGCTAATTCAGTTGGTAGCCAGGAAGAATTGGCCGGCTTCTAGGTTTTCAGCATCAATGGCCAATTCAGTCGGTAGCCAGGAAGAATTGACCGGCTTCTAGGTTTTCAGCATCAATGGCTAATTCAGTTGGTAGCCAGGAAGAATTGGCCGGCTTCTGGGTTTTCAGGATCAATGGCTAATTCAGATGGTATCCAGGAAGAATTGGTCGGTTTCTAGGTTTTCAGCATCAATGGCTAATTCAGTCGGTAGCCAGCAGGTATTCGTCAGCCTTTAGGTGGTCAGCATCTGTGGCTGGTTCATTCGGTAGCCAGGAGGAATTCATCAGCCTCTAGGTTGTCAGCATCAATGCAGCAGGGATTGGCTAGTCTCAAGATGATCACCGGCAGTGGGCAGTTCAGTCGGTAGCCAGCAGGTATTCGTCAGCCTTTAGGTTGTCAGCATCTGTGGCTGGTTTAGTTGGTAGCCAGGAGGAATTAATCAGCCTCTAGTTTGTCAGCATCAATGCAGCAGGGATTGGCCAGCCTCTAAGTGATCACCGGCAGTGGGCAGTTCAGTCGGTTGCCAGCAGGTATTCATCAGCCTCTAGGTTGTCAGCATCAATGCAGCAGGGATTGGCCAGCCTCTAGGTGATCACCGGCAGTGGGCAGTTCAGTCGTTTGATCATAAAAGCCGGCACACGGAGACGCCCCATTATTGTAATGATGACAGATACGTCTGACTCAGCTGATAAAGTGCCGGCTATAAACAGCTCGTTAGAAATAGTTGTAATCTTTAAAATGATTGTGACGTGATAGAGAACAGAAGCGACAACAGATTTCAGTTGACACTCAGGAATTTAAAATTATAATTAACAGATCGCGTTTTAACTGGAGGTGTTCCGTCCACTCGTGTTAATTTTTGAAATTTGACTGACCCAATATTTTGTTTTAACTGGGTATTTATAATGTCTTTCTACCAGCCTTTGTGTGGCGTCAGCTTGCAAAAACATATTACAGTTTCTGTATCAATAATATTAGCCTGGTAACTGGTAACAAACAGCCTTTGTAAATATTTCGTTTTTAAAAATAGGGTCATCATACTCGCGGGTGTGCAATTGATATTAAATGCAACAATATCATGTTTCATATAGTCGACTTGGCCTGTCGCCTGGTAACAGAATGTTTTGATGCATAAATCGAGTATTATTGGCATTTTCAACTGGTAAATATTGTGATTTGGAAAAAGGGGGTCATCAAACTTGCAGGTGTTTACTTCAAGTTCATGATACAGTGGGTAGCAACAACTCAATATAGTTGAATGATATGATGTTCGATACAGAGATTGTTCAGTAATTTAAAAAGTATAAGAATGTCATTGAAACTAGGAATTATTTGTCCACTACACGAGAAGGGCGACCAACTCGAGTGCTGTAATTATAGGCGAATAACGTTTTTAAATACCGGCTATAAAATTATGTCTAACATCTTGTACAAAAGATTGCTCCCAATGTCCGAGGAAATTATTGGCAACTACCAATGTGGCTTCAGGCCAGGCAAATTTTCTCCTTGAGACAGATCTTAGAAAAGAACGTTAGAATACAATGTCGAGAGTCATCACCTATTTGTAGACTTCAAGGCCGCGTATGACAGTATTAATAGGAACGCATTGTATAATGCAATGAGTGAGTTTGGAATACCGCGTAAGCTGATCAATCTGGTGAAACTGACAAGTCCCCAGTAACGTGTAGAGTCAGGGTCGGCAGTGATCTGTCCGAACCTTTTGAAGCGCTCTACGGAGTGATACAAGGAGATGGATTGGCCTGCCTCTTATTTAACATAGCCTTAGAAAAAGTTATTCGTGACTCAGGCATTCAGAAAAGTGGAATGATATTTGACAACTCTGTGCAACTATTGGCTTACGCTGATGATATCGACATAATTGCGAAAAATCCCGATGATTTACAAGACGCCTTCATAAATCTTGAAAGTTCTGCCAAAAATATGGGTCTTGTAGTAAACCAGCAGAAGACCAAATACATGGCCGTAGGATGTACCCAACAAACCCCATCTCTCGTATGTGGAAGCCAAAATTTTGAAACGGTACCAAGATTCACATGCCTGGGCTCCTTGATAACAAACAATAACAACACTACAGAGGAGATCCAGAAGCGCATCGTGAATGCAAACCGCTGCTATTTCCGCCTACAAAAACAAATAAAATTCAGACTGTTTTCCAGAACCACCAAGGTATTAGTGTACAAAACACTAATTAGACCAGTGCTTACGTACGCAGCCGAGACGTGGGTTCTAACTAAGAAGAATGAGCGAGCACTGAACGTTTTTGAAAGGAAAATTTTGAGGCGTATCTTCGGACCGGTTCTAGAAAATGGATTTTGGCGCAGACGTTATGACAATGAGCTCTATACTCTGTTTAAGGAGCTAAACGTCACAAAGTTCATAAAACTGGGAAGACTTCGGTGGCTAGGTCATGTGGAGAGAATGACCGAGCATCAAGAACCAAAGTCCCTGCTGAGCTCAAGACCGATAGGGAGAAGGAGCCTGGGAAGGCCAAGGTTAAGATGGAGCGACAACGTCCTCAAAGATTTGTCTGCCTTGGAGCTTTAAAACTGGAGAGAGCTGGCGCGGGACCGAGATGAGTGGAGGAAGACTCTTGAGGAGGCCAAGACCCCCCAGGGGTTGTAGAGCCAAAAGTGATGAAGAATGTCATTAATAGTTTGCCGGGTAGAAAGAAGTGGTAGATTTAGACCAGACATTAAAGTATTGTAGCAGATATCAATTACAGGCTGTCTCAATTTGAATTGAACGTATCGAAGAAATTTTCTTTGTACTTTCTCCAAGCGGTGTAAGTTACAGGTATAAATCGGAGACCATACAGGAGATCCATATTCTAGGTGCAATCTCACAAGAGAGCAGTAGAGTAATTTAATTGACTCAATGTTTTGAAAAGTCCTTGTATTACGCATTACAAAACCTAGAATTTTCATGGCCTTATTGGAAATTGTTTCACAGTGACGATCAAAAGTAAGTTTTCTGTAAAAAATAACACCAAGGTCTTTGATAAATGGTACTAATGCAATTTCATTATTGTTAATTGAATACGATATGGTTATTGGAGTCCGTGGACGGTAAAAACACATGTGGAAACACTTTTTTACGTTTAGGAATAATTTGTTTATTTTACACCAGTTAGCAAGTCTATCTATATTTTGCTGAAGGATAAGTGCATCATTTAAACATTTTATAATCTTAAAAAGCTTTAGGTCATCTGCAAATATAATGAATTTGACATTTTCGAAACATAAAGATAGATCATTTATAAACAATACGAAGAGAACTGGGCCCAGATGAGAGCCTTGAGGAACTCCCGATGTTACTTTAAATTTATATGAGACTTTATTATTTAATTTTACCATCAGTTCGCGGTTACAAAGGTAACTATTCAACAATTTTAGGAATGATCCATGTATACCAAGGGCTTGCAGTTTCGCGAGAAGGATATTAATATTTACTTTATCAAAGGCTTTTGAGAATAATAATAATAATTGGATAATTTGTAGAGCGCCGTTTTTGTGAAAAATCACCTCAAGGGCGCTGTACAATTTATTTCCTAGGATCTACATTTGTTATTTAGAAAAGATACCAAAACATACTTACCTGGCAAGTCACTTCCAACAAACACACTTATATTAAAAAGTTTATGCTTATAAAAGATAGAAAGTCAGTATATATTGAATCTACTTGTGCACGAGACGTGAAAGCTTCACAGATATAGTGTTCATACAATAGAAGATTGGTTGTGGTAGACCGACCGGTCACAAAACCATGCTGTTCTGGAGTAATAATATGCCTAAACTTAACAGCAATTTTATCTAAGACAATACTTTCAAACATTTTCGGGGTGGTAGACAGTATGCAAATTGGTCTATAATTTAAAACACAATTTTAATCACCTGATTTAAATACAGGTGTCAAGTGATTAAGTTTCCAAGGATCAGGATATATTCCAGTTTGAAGTGAGAGATTGAATATGTGTTGAAGTGAAGCTGCTATAAACTGAATGAATACCGGTGGAATTTTGTCAGAACCTGACCCCTTCTTACAATCCAGAGATCTGATCTTTGTATTAACATCATCCAGAGAAAAGTGGCATTTTGATATGTCAGTTACATTGGTGTATTTAAATTCAGGTATAGTTACATTATCATTTTTCTGTTCATAAACACTTGAGAAATGATCAGCAAAGAGGTCAACTATTTCTTGATCACTGTCAGCATGTTTTCGCCCTGAATACATTGATCTAGGACAGCCGTTGTTGTCTTTAAGAGAATTCACATAATTCCAAAAATGTTTTGGATTTGACTTGATAGTCTGCTCTACATCTGTAATATAATATGAATAGCATTTTTAAGATAGACTTTTACATTTATTTCGTAAAACAGAAAAAAAATATGGCAGTCAGTGGAGTTATTGGATTTATAGTTAATGTGGGCAATTTTTTTACATTGAATGAGTTTTTTAAGTTCAGTACTAACCCATTTTGGGTAACAGTCGTTACGTTTTACAATAGAAGTTGGTATGCAATTTTTAAATGTATCATAAAGGTTTGAGTTGAACAGTGAACACATTTGTTGCTTCTTCTACGTTTTTAGACATAAAAATGCGGGACCAATTGAGCGAAGAAAGATATAAACGCACTTGATTATAATCGGCTTTCTTGTAGTTTAGTTCGTGAACGGGAGGTTGGGGAGTAAGGAGTTCAATGGGTGCCAAATAAATGATCGCTTGTAAAAGGGGATGATCAGAGTCAGTGGATACTATTGGTTTACGCGATTCGCTGACATTACTATTCTTAAAGTCATCCAATTTCAGATAAATGCGTATATGTCCATGAATGTGCCACTAAAATGCATTGTCCAGTTTCAGCCTGATTGGGTGTGTGGTAGTGGGTTAATTTCCACTTCCAAGAATCCACTTCATTGATACATTCTTTCAAGAAAGGGAAAGTGAATTTCAAATAGTTACGGTTTGAGAACTAAAAATGACCCTGGCTAAAATTATGTCACCAGGAAAGAAACCGTTAAAAATACTGGCACAGATCTGACGTCTGTTCGTTGCTGCTCTCGGCGGGCTTCTGAAAAAATTCTAGAATTCAATACAATGTTTCACTCAAAAAATTATTACGTAAGCGCCAAAGAGGATTTTAATTTTTTGTGAATAATTTAATAATTACGGAAAAAAGTTAATCAAGTCAAGTGGTAGTAAATAAACATAGCCATAAAACAATACTTTTTAAAAGTTGTTTCTTATTCGAGTTTATTTATTTATTTAAGGAGAAAACACAGATACAGACAGTAATTAAAAGATAATTTTGTAAAACAATAACTTGAGAATTCGCCTGTATCTTAACTATTTCTCACTGATTGACTGGTAGATAACAATTTTAAATATTTTTTACATGTAAATAAGGTAAAATTATTTTGTATATGGATAATGCTCAGTATCAAATAAAAGTGTACAAATATTTTTTATACAAGTTTAGAGATAAATCAAAAAAAAAGTACTTAAAGAGTATAGTGAATAAAGTAAGTACACATTTTCTTTTTTTTTATAGTAAAACAGACTTCAATTTCCTACCAAAAGTACTATATGTATCAAAAAATTTGTCGAAATCCTTCAGGTTTTGGTTTTTATTATACAATTCGCACATTCTTCTGATTGGATCTCTGACACCAGCATTTGTGCGCGTCCGGCCAATATGGAATAAGTCGTTAAGCCTCGTCGTTCTGAGTGGTATTTTAAAGTTTATTAGATTGAGTAAGCCAGGACAGTCGATAAAGTTGTTACAGATTTTGTACAAGGTCATTAAGTCAAGGTAAGTTCGCCGGTTAGTAAGAGTGGAGACGTTATATTTCGAGAGCATATTTGTGTACCCCCGTTTAGGTGCGCTCATTCTGTGGTTGAGGTAACGCAGAAATTTCTTCTGGATACTTTCAATATTTTCTTTATAGGTATCGTAAAGTGGAGTCCATATGGAGGTGCAGTATTCAAGTTGAAAACGGACCAGCGTATAGTAAAGCAGAAGGTAGGTTTCAGGCTGTCGAAATACGCGGCTGTTTCTGATAACAAAGCCTAGCATGCAGTAAGCTTTGTTCACAATGTTTTTAATGTGCGCATCGAAATGAAGTTTGGAATCAAAAAGTACGCCAAGATCCCTTATACAGTATACACGATCTAGTGAATAGTTGCCTTTATAATAATTGTGTATAATAGTGTTATGATTTTTAGTGAAGCTTATTTGTTTACATTTGTTGTAACTTAGGTAAATTTTGTTTTCATTGCAAAACGCTTCGAACCTTACTAAGTCTCGTTGGATGAGCAGACAATCATTTAAATTCCTAACAATGGCAAATATTTTTATGTCATCGGCGTACAAGAGAAATAAACAATGCATGAAACATTCAGAAACTGTATTAATAAAAAGTATAAATAAAAGCGGTCCTAGGATTGATCCCTGTGGTACGCCAGAAGTAACTGGTTCCCATACGGAAGTATGTCCTCGTAACGATACAGCTTGCTGTCTTTTTGTTAAATATGAGATGAACCAACGTAATAAGTTTCCCCTAATTCCGTTATACATAATTTTTTTAATAAGAATAAGGTGATCAACCTTGTCAAAAGCCTTTTTGAAATCGCAGTAAATTGCATCTACCTGATGGCCTCGATCCATGCTAGTTAACAAAAAAATAGAGTAAATAAGTAAATTACTCACGGTAGATTTGCCTTTGACAAACCCGTGATGTTGGAACTCTTGAAAAAGAAATCTATTTAGTAGTTTACGCTTATATTTTTCATGAAATTAACAATTTTTTTTGATTCTGATCAAGCCAAGCGATAAAACAAGCTTCAATGTATTCATATTATATTTTTGGTATTGATAACCTAAACCGATTCGTAAAGATTAATCAAAATAGTGCTTTCACTTATAGCTTCACCTTAATCCAGAACACTAGGGAGTTGTGAATCCAAAGCATAAATGGAGGGACTGCACCTGGTAGGTAAGTATCTCAGGACAAATCGATGTTCGAAGCAATTGAAAATTACAAGTTGCCGTGTAAGATAAGGTATACTAGCTAACGGATAAATCATGTGTCGAAATGACTATTCGAACACGGGTTGCCTGTTGCACGTGAAGTCAGATCGGACAGCAGATGCGACCTATCAATAAGATAGATCATCTACAATTTATAGGGAAACCGTCTGTAGATAAGGCCTTCACCACGTGGATTCCTAAAAAGAAGTGACTAGACACTAGCTATTTTCTTAAATGCTTCTTGGTATTTTTTGTGGTAACAAACTGTTGTGAAGCCACCTACAAAAAAACAGCCACCTAAACATCGATACTTTGGAAAGCAGGTTTCATCAGAGAAAATTAATGACACGTCAATATTTAAATTAATATTTTATATTGTGTATGTGAATAGTATTGTTTATACTAACCTAGTAGTTGCCCGAACCCGGGTAGCCACATTTTTCATTTATTTATTGGACAATTTGTATAGCGCCGCTTTTGTGAGATATCATCTCAGGGGCGCTTAAACTCGAAACTGATGCCAATTGCGCGAACATGTCGATTGGTAAAACATGGATTTTACCATTGGCCATTACAAGGCGAAGGTTGACAACCGTCACTCGCATATTCGTCAAGTGGGAGGTATTTTTGTAAAAAATCTAATAAATCGTAAGGCAATTTTTACAAGGCATATTTTGATAATTGGGATAAGTGTTTTTAGGATAATTATTATTTTGAATAATAACCCGTGTGATAAACTTTATATAACGTGTTTTTTATTGACATGTCTTCGCTCTGTTACATTTCTGTTTTGACTTGTATGAATGATTCGCGTTATGCTTAACACAGGATACCTGGTTTTGCCTAACTTCAGGTATGCGATAAGTTATTCAGTTCCTATTTAATTCACATAAATTTGTATACATCTAATTTCAGAGGAGAACAATGGATGAAATGCATTGCATTAAAAAAATTGCCTCTCGTAGAATGTTGTGGTAAAGAAGATTTGAAGACCCTGCCGTTGTAATATATTTTTTTTACATTAACCCCACACAGAAGTCATAGAGATGGTTGGGAGAAACTCAGCTGGTGAGCGGGCATCTGAAGAAAGGTCTGAACACACCATACGCGATGAATCCGGGCACCCCTGCTAAGTCACCAAACGTAGCAAACCACTTAGGGTAACCTATGGCAGAGGTGTTGATTATCCAAAAAATTGTTCCCGGGGCGGCGGTACCCATTCCCGCCTCCCAAATTGATGAATCCATTACTATTTCTGATACATTGGGTCGTAATTTAATAACAAAAAATAATTAATGTTTTATAAACTTAATAAAATGCGATTTATTTCAAAAGTATCTAATTTTTTTTTCACTGAGCACAAATGATAAACAACAAGTTCAGTTAGGCACTCGTACATTTAGTATCAGAACATTCAATAATTTTCTTCATTTTAGGGCTTCTCAAAAACCATACCTGGTAGCAAAGTGTATTTGTTGGAATATTAATTTTAATATGTATGTAATTACGATTGTAATGATACTAATCGTCACGTTATGTAAATAACGATTCCATGATAACTCAACACAGTGACAATTCAACACACTTTTAAAAAGTGATATAAAGTCATTAAAAACGAAGAAAAAAATAATTTAAACCTAACCTAACCTAACCTGCTTAACCCAGTTAATAAAGTTTTTGTTTCATCACTTTCCATGACTTTATATAACTTTTTAAAGATGTGGTGAATTATCATTTTGATGATTTATCCGGTCACCGTAAATAACATAGTAGAAGTCGGTAGAAACATTTTTTTATATATTTTCTTTTACTGATAAATATCAGTATGATATACAATTTTCAATACAATATCTGGCACGGAATTCCGTGCATTAGGAAAAAAAATGATTTACTTTCGTACGTGTCATTTTATGTGTCTTGCAATAACAGTGGTAAGAACACCGCAATAATAAGGTCATTAATCATTAGTCAGAAATCAGCTTCGCGGAGAACTAAAACAAGTACATGTTACTTTAAAAAAATTATTACTCATGCGATTCCCTCTTACATCTACAAACCCAGAGGTATGTATAAATATACACAAAACAAATATATAATTTCTACCTGGAAGGACGAAAATGCTTTGTTATCTTTCACGCCTGTGTTTTTTATTACAAGTGATACTATTATGTGACTTAACATTGGTGTTGACATTTGTTTCGTTATAATTCTTGACACAATACATTACATAAATATTCTTATGGGCGTATTTACCACACATTAAGACACCTTTTTTCGTGACTCTGACATTTTCCACTCCCTTGTAAGTGAGGGTGGGACACAGAAACGGCAGAACCATTATTTTTAGAATCCTTCAGATTCCATAACCTTGTAACTTGGCCTTCAAAGGATGCGAGTACACCGGTAAGTGTGAGGGTAGCAACTTCCAACCCTATTGCGTTCAAAAGTGGGTGTGAAAAATCTTTGAGGATTTATTTTAAAACCGCCACTGTTTTGAATGCGAAACTAATTTAGTTCTCAGCAAGGATGGAAGTTTTAAGGTCACTGTTTACAATACAAATCAAATTAGTTGAATTTATAGGATGTTTAAAAAACGTTTTCAGTAAATTTAATGAAGGTTTGAACAAATGTTAGTAGTTAATTAATATAATCTATTTACAGAAAACATATTTTTGCATATTAGTATTTTTATCAAAATAATTTCAGAGATTTTTTCACTACGGTGGGTTTTGGTGAATTGAATATTCGTGTAGAAGAAAACATTGATTATCATATTGCGCATTTTCCAAGTCAGTGTGTTAAACTTAGCCGGGCGTGTTGTGACTTTTATTTTATTTATTTATCGATTTACCGAAGAAAAATATTCTGTTTGTAATTTGATACCTTTATGATTTATCTTTATTAAAACTTTTTACACGGAAAATGCTTTCTCATTTTTTATGCCGTCTGGAGTGCTTCAGATAAGAAAATCACTTTTATTGTTTTAAATATTTTTTCATTTGAAAAAACTGAAAAAATAATATCCATAATTAAGGCTTTACAATCGAAAAGATATAGCTTATTTTTATGAAAACTCTTTCTAGTGGTGGTAATAAGTGGTGATAATAAAAGTGACATGTAATATTAAGCACCCCCACGTGTAAGGGTGTGGAGTACTTTAAAACATTGGAAAACAGCTTTCCATTATTTATGTCGTTAGGTAAATTTTGTTTTTTTTTTTTTTATGTGTAATTTGTGTAAGAGCAAATTGTACACACCAGTGTAGTAATTTTTCAAACCCACAAAATTATAAACTTATTTGTCACCTTCTTATTGAGATTATCACAAATGTAATAGTTTGAGTAGATTTAATTTTTTTTATTAATTTATTTCTCCATGTGAATTGTAAATACACCAGTATAATCAAAAGTAGTAAGAGGATTGGAAAAAATAGAATATTTGAGAGTGTCATCTGAATATCATCCTCAAAATATTGCTAGCACAGGATTACTCGACTAACCAACCGATCTAAATGTTATGAGAAACTGAAGGTACAGTGATTGGATTCATCATTGATTCATGTACATTTCACGCACAAAACTCGTCAAGCACTTCAGGTGACACTTAAAAATCTCTCAGAATACGAATTAGTAGCATTTACATTCATCAAAATACTTTTTAATTAGTTGGCCCCAAGTTTTGTTGGGGTGAACGCAAAATAGTAAAACTTGTTGCGCGGCAGTCATAATGAATAATTTGAAAGGTTCCGACACGTTAAACATCACCCGGGCTGGCTGCACAAGTGAGTGGTGAGTGGTGAGTGGTAGCTCTGGGTATCTCTTGTCATTCAGAGCTAGCCAAGTGCGCTTTGGCGGGGCTTCTCAAGAGAAGCAATTAGCGAGCGGCAAGGGGGAAAAAGTTTCCAGCCGTGGCACAGATGCCACAATATTTCTGCTTTTTACACTTTATATTTTTTGATGCATATTTTATAATTTTTTTTTTTTTAACAAGTATCTTATTTGGTACTTGGTAATTGTTTCTTTAAATATTTGAAAAAAATCTTTTATTTTAACATCATAGAAAATAATATGTTAAACGTAATTAGTAATATTATTTCACATATTGCTTTATTTTTTTTACACTAATCCCTGACCCAAAGCCGCTTCCCACTCCCTAATATACAAGATGTTCCACCATACAAAAGCCAGGCTTGTGTGTATGGGGGATGTGTCATTATGTTCATTATTTCTTTATGTATTTGTTTTGTTTCTTAGTGGTAAAATTGCAATTCAATTAAGTATATGATTTTTAAATTTATCAATTAAGTAGTAAATTAAATATACCAAATATAAATGCATTAATTCGTTTGGATATCTATTTTTCTCATTGGACAGGACAAATGATTAAAAACAAGTAATCAGTCGACCTGAAAATATTGAAAGGTGAAATATAAACAGATGGTTTGATCATGATGAACCGATATAGGAATGAATTTGACCAGCGAGTAGATTCAGTATTCTTCTAGGAAAACTTGACACGATCGATTGAGGTCATATATTGTATATTATCTATCAAACTTTATAATAAAACAACCATGTTATTGAGAAGTTAAGGATATAATTATGCAAAGAGGACTTGAGAACTGGACTGGACAGGACTGATCTTGAGGACTGATCATCTCCGGATTCGACTACCAACACTGAGGCCCTCAAATCCCACAGCTACCAATAAATGGAAAGCTGCTCCAATAATACGAAGGAGATGTCGAATAATAATAAATCTTTAATATTATTGTTAGTTTTACTACATATTTAAATTCTTGTATTATTTTATTCCAATTTGTATATTGTTACCACCAAAATACGGGCATTCGCCTAGTTTTAGGTATTGTAATAAATAAATAAAAATAATATATATTTATAAATTATTTTTATTTATTATTATTATTTTTATATAAATATAAAAAAAATCTCTATATATGTAAATATATAGAGATGACCGAAGAGTTTGTATATGGACATTAATGATTGTGGATGAAGCATATTGTGAAAGATGGGTGTGTAAAATTATACAATCCTAACCACTTTGACTAATTCTTCCAGGAAACTTCGTGATGGTTAGGTTAGGTTAGATTAAGTTAGGTTAACACACCAAAAAATTTACGAAAACATAGAAAGCTAAAAACATTTTGGTAAAACCAAGGTGGCGGGCGAAAACACAGAATCATGAAAATAAAAAGGTTATATTCAAAATTTTCACCACAATTTGACAAGCACCCCTATTGAAGGTAGTTGGTAGAGCGTATGCGGGGATGGGGTAGAGGGTAGAAGCGGACTGTTGAGAGCCTCCCCGCGGCTGCGGTAGAATCTTCACCCCACTGAAAGTTCCGGCAGTAATTGACGATCGGAGCCTCATTCACGGGCTTTTGATGTTTACCTTTCAAACTTACCAACTGCCGAATGGCTTTTTAATCTCCTTTGTCCGCAAAGAAAAATACTCGATGAAAGCTAAAAGCACACATCTAGAGGTTAGCGGTTAACAGGCTCTTGGATAAACTCGTAAATCCACCTTCATTATGTCGCTTATTTTAAAAGTAGTATCGGCGTAAACAGAGGAAAATTAAGATTGTTTCGTTTCTCGATTAATTAATTAATCTTTTTTATCTTGGTGTAATTTAAGAAATTTATTGAGTACCGAAGATTTATTATAATTTTTAAGACGAGAGCAGAAACGATACATTTTTCTAGATGTTAGACAACTAAACATGAGAAAATTAATTTTAAACACCCATCAACAACGCAACCTCTACCCATCTATTAACAACTCTCACGACACCCGCTACTCATGAAGAAATCCAACTGTACCACTAACAACTAAAACATCTCTCGCTCAAAAACACTTCTCATTCTTAGGTCCAAAACTATACAACTTCATGCTTGATGCTTGGATAAAGGAAAACACAGCTATTCTTCATAAATTGCCCACTAATTTGTTTCATCAATTAGGTAGAAAGGAGAGTGAACTTTTACTACACAAAAAATGAAATCAAACACAAACCAAAAACAACAAAAAAAACTCCAACTAAAAATAAACCATGTAAAAGATACCTTTATGTTCTAATCTTTATCATTATGTGTATATATGTACCTACCTAGTACTTTTAAATTAGAATGCTACCCAATCAGCAGTTAATCTTATGTTTAATTTGATATTTTATTTTATTCTATTTCTTCTCTTTGTTATTCATATTTATACAAAATATGTTAGTAGGCTTAGGCACCAGTTAAAAGTACATATTCCTATTATTTTAATACTATACTTATCAAACAACTTATCAAAATGTTAATACTCATCCTAATTTGCCTGTCCTAAAACAGGAATCCTCCTAGTTGGGCAGTCAAAAAATTTCTTAAATAATGTATATAAATGTATAATCTTTTACTAAATAAAAAAAAATTAAACATATTTTTTTATGTCTTAATAGCTAATGTATTTTGTGATGTTACTACGGTGTTGAGCTAGATCACTAGATACCTGCTGTAATGTGAATAATCGCTTGCAAGTGATATGGTAAATTTATTGTTTTGGTGTTTAATTCGTAGAACTCCATTTAATTTTTTTAAATAAATTTAAAATAAATCAAATAAACTGTCATCATTAACAGTTTGATAATGGCCTCAAAAGCCGAAACAGCTGTCACATTAAAAACTGTAAAAATAACAGAAATACTTGCAGAACTTAATAATTATTATAACATTATTAAATATGATTTATTTTAAATTTATTAAAAAAAAAAAAAAATAAATAAATAAATTTGAAAAAAAAAAAATATATGGTAAATACTTATAGACCCCTGTGAAAAGATTAAAAAAAACATCAATAAAATCGTATCACGGGTAACAACAAAAAAATAAAAAAATCCTTAAAACCCTTACATATTATATTATGTGAAGAACTTAATGAGCCTGTAGCCCTGAATAAAAATTCAATAACTAAAAATGCATACTAAAAATAATGTTTGAATTATTTCCGTAGGGCTTTTTGCGTGAGAAAATCACGTCAAGGGTTCTTACCATTGATGTATCCATGCTTAGTTAATGGTTCTTACCCTATCCCTATAGGAAGGTAGTGTGCATAACTACCTAATCATAATGAAAATAATTGGTAATTTGAAAAGCGCTGTTGTTGTGAAAAATCACCTCAAAGGGCACTGAAGAAACATGGATGAGACAGATAATGGGATCATTTATACGTTTCATGATTTTGGCTATGTTGTATGTAGATATAATATTATTTAGGTATTGTTAGGCTTTGTACCGTAATAGAATTATGACTATTATGAGGTGCCTTTGGAAGGTAGTTTTATTTATTTTGATTATAAGAGAAAATAATTCGATTTGGTGACCACTTTGCCTATTTGTTATACAGGGTGTTAAGGGACGTACTTGACTTACTAAGTGATTTAAACAATATTTTCAAAGGAAGAAAACACTTTAGGGTGCGACATTATATATTAATTGAAAAAACACACTTTGTAAGACACCACTTTTTATTTGAATTAACAATGAGCCGACCGGGATTCGCTTATCTAAAGCTTCATCAGGGCTTATTATATTAACTTATTAATTAGTTATTAGGATTATTACTTATTATGAGTTAATATAATAAGCCCTGACGAAGCTTGAGATAAGCGAAACCCGGTTGGTTCATTATTAATTTAAATAAAAAGTGGCATATTAAAAAGTGTGTTTATTCAATTAAGATTTAAAATAAATCTTTCCACACGTCGTCATTGGTCTTTGATCACTCGAAAAAATAAAAACAAAAAACATCAAAAGACCAAAATTAAATTCATTTTTTTTTTACTTAGAATAATGTCAGGATCACTGGTTAAAGTAAGTCAAGTACGTCCCTTAACATCCTGTATATACAGGGTGTCCGGGGGTAAAGTTCACCAACTTTGAGGGGTGATTCTGGATGCTTTTAAAAGTAAAAAAGGTAAAATAACCTTTTTTGAAATTAAAATGTTTTAAGGTAATTTTTAGGTAAATAGTTTAATTATTCGGACTGTGCAACCCCCTCTTAATGTATGGTTGCATTGGCTAGGGAGCATCAGGAAGATCAGTTCTAGATCCGCTTATGAAGGCCCAGAAATCAATAATTAAAGTCATAATGCGCAAACCATATAGGTTCTCTAGCGATGAGCTCTTTAAACAATTTAATGTTCTTGATGTTCGTCAAAACTATATAAAAAAGGTTATTATCCATGTACATAAAAATCTAGACAATATTAATAAAATTGACCATAAACACATCACAAGAAGCCACACCAGAAATGACCTTATGATCCTAACGAGCAATACGGCAAAGTACCAAAAGACACACACATACTTGGGACCTAAATTGTACAACAAAATCCCCCCTGAATTAAACATAAAAACTTATAATATTTCATACATAGGCCCAATAATAACTAAATGGTTGATTGGACTGGGCAGAGGAGAATCTGAAAAAATGTTAAAAAACGTCACGTAATAAATAGACAAATACTAATCACACAGTATATATATCTTCCATTTTTCTAATTATTGCTCATACACAATTGAAACATACTCAACAGCTCAAGTTCGACTCTATCATAAGATTGTAACGATTAAACATCACAAATTAAAACATTAATGAGATATATTATAGACATAGACAAATCACACACTTACTTTCACATATTTTTTGGTTTCTTGGAACGGGCAATTTGCCTTTTTTTTTTTTTTTTTTTTTTTTTTTTTTTTATAGTGAATACCTCACAAGAGTCCCAACTGCTCCCGTCTGGAGCCAGTGAGACTATGGCATCCCCAATTGGGGGATGTTGTGAGGCTGAAGGTAAGTGGGGAAGGGAAAGAGGAAGGTGGGGAAGTACCTGGCTATTCAGATCTAGTCACTAAACACGGCTAAAGCCATTTGGAGCAACGTTTCAATTCTGAATGGTGGTCTTACACCAGGGCGATACTGGTAGTATCTTCCACTCTGGAACGTGCCGCAAATATGCTATATATTATTTAAATTAATTAATTGTGAAATAACACAAATTAATCAAATAAAATTTATTTGCGCACGCCGGGTTCGAACCCGCGACCTTCGGAATGGCAGTCCAATGCGTTACCACTGGACTATGCCGGCCGTCTAGTTAGGAACCAATAATTTCGACCTGATAAGGTACAATAATCAATAATCACAAAATATTTTAATTATATCTTGTATCATATTGTACTGTGTGTAAATTTAAATGAATAAATAAATAAAAATTTTGTATGGCAAAATAAATATTCTTCTATGGAAAAAAAAACTATTGGAAAATAAATATTGGAGTTTCGAAAAAAGTCACCTAACCTTTTATTCTACTATCATGTAAAATCACCTTCTGAAGTTAGTGCACTTTACCCCAGAAAATCCTGTATATAACCATACATTATTTCTGATAAGGCATGAATAGATTGTTACGAGAAAGAGAGTAAATTGAAAATTTACAAAAAAATGCAATTAATACAAACAAATTGTCATTCATCTTTTTTTTCTGGAGAGAATCTGCAAAATAGAAAATGCAATAGTTTAACCCTATTTTTTGAATCATTGCTTTTCATCCATGTAACTTTTCAGAGACCTACTACAGAACTCGGAAGATGGTATTGTGTGTGATTTTAATAAAATACCGTCTTCTTATCTTTTGTTGAAGATACCAACGCGACTTGGATAGTCGCCATAAATGTTTATTAACTTCCTAGGAGTTTAGAGTTTTCTACTTTAACTTTCCCACTTGTTCATGCGCGAGGTGTCGCTTCTCTCTTTCAAAGTCAAAGAAACACAGTCAAATCTTTGGTACTTTAAAACTGAAAAGATTGGCCTGATTTTCCACGAAACTTCATATCGAGAAGTCTACTGGGTCATAATTCGTAATAAAAATTCAGTATACTTACTCTTATTTCGTAGAACACGCATAAGTTTACTACATTTTTTATTTATTTTTATTGTTACATTAGAATAATATTTGTTTAAAATATATTTTGGTAATGTGAGCCTCACTTGGTGCTTTACCCGTGCTGAGGCCACAATTTTAAAATTTCTCTGACTAATTATGCAAGTAAATAAAAATGTACTGTATTAAAATCATTTAAATTCGTTTAATTAATAAAATAAAATAAAGTATCGTAATAAAAATAAAATAATTAATGCAGTTATAAACACTTGATAGTCAGTTATGTACAATATGTGTAGGTATATTTGTAAATAAATTTATTTTGTAATATAGCCATTTTTGTTTTTTAATCAATATAATTAGACATAAGGTCCAGTTTCTTCGCCACCTAGGATTCTTGCTGCAGAGTCTCCATTTTCTATCTTCGTCGAACGTCACAGCGGTGCTGCCAAGGGCTGTTATCTATGTGAGGATATTGTGTCTGCGCTTTATTAGCAGCAGACACATACCTAGACGGATGAAAAACCTCGTGCTGGCACTGTTGGTGGACGCGGTAGACTCTCGCCGCAGCAGCTGGTCCAGTTTCTTCACCACCTAGGATTCTTGCTGCAAAGTCTCACCTTAATTTTACTTAACTTTACTTCACCTTATTTTTGTAATACCTGCATCAACTGTAAAGCGCCCCTGAGGTGATATCTCACAAAAGCGGCGCTATACAAATTGTCCATTATTATTATTATAAGATTTGACAATTTAAATGTAAAATTTTCCTAACAAGAAACATAGTCTATTGTATTTTTTTAATATTTTTCATATGGTTTGACCGGTTGAAATTTACATATATTGTAATACTTTTTTTGAAAATAATATATAAATATAGTAGGTACATTGGTACACTTTTATATTTAAAATGCATAGTAAATTCTGTTTCTTATTCATTATAAATTGAGACGAAGCGCATATTAAGGTAGAACCTTCAGTTAGCAGTCATAATGTTGCAGGTTTGTTGAACCACCTTTTTTATTCTTTTGTGTATCCTGTATTAGTATTTTTTAAAATATCGTACTTAAGAAATCAAAATAATTAAAAAATGTATAAATGTTTGGATCATCAAGTTTGTGTCAGGCTCGTTGGAAGCGTCATCACCAAAAATATATAGGATATATAAAGAAAAAAATAATTAAACACAGTTTAATTTGTTTCCGTAAAAAAGATTATACATACGAAAATCATGCAGGAGTCGGATTAAATTTGAAATTTCGATTTGAATAAAATTAAACTCTATATTTACAGGTACCGAGGAGTGGTTTTTGTCTAGCAGAGAGCGTTTGTAATGAATTTTGACAGAAAAGCACGTGTGTTAAAAAGTAATATATTATGTTAACGCGTGTTAAGTGAACTATTTATTACTGAAGTCAGCTTCGTGACGTATAAACATAAACAAAAGCATTACAGAGCCCGATTTCAATACGTGGGTAATGCCATTGTTAGAACTTTTCTGGGACAAATACGACATCTTTTCCCCAAGGAGTGTGTTTCCTACCAAGGAGCTTTGCAGAAATGACATTAACTATTTACACGAAGAGCATTGACTGTACGTGACTTTTTCCATACTCCAAAACACAATCTTATATATTATTGTAGAAAGCAATCACTTTGTGGTTTAACATATTTAATAAAATAAAATACTTTTTTGTTTTAAAACCACGATATTTATTAATTTAAGAACCGACCGGTTTGTTTCGCCGGTTTCGCAGTATTAATTTGTACCCTGATGATGCTTAAGTAAAGCGAAACCGGTCGGTTCTTAAATTAATAAATATCGTGGTTTTAAAACAAAAAAGTATTTTATTTTATCAATCTTATATAGTTTATAAAAGTTTTTTTTTTCAAATTTAAGTTACTACTTTACTTTTTTATATATTTTACCGTATGTAGCCAGTGGGACTACAGCAAGTGGGGTATATATTGAAGGGAGTGCAGCAGGGAAGAAGATATGTAAGATGGAGGTTCTACCAAGTAATTCAAATTCAGCTTAACAAATACGGCTAAAGCCATTTCAAGCAAGGTTTCGATTTTGAATTGTGATCTATCACAAGGGCGATACTGAGAGTATCTCAAACACTGCACATATTTGTTTTGTAAGATTTTTTAAAAGTCTGTCGTTTATCGTATTATAAAAACCGAAGTCTTTAAAATCTGAAAAAAAAACACATCTTTGCACGCCTCTGCTAAGATCCTGAATAACTATGTTCCACCCTTTTATCTCCGTTCATAATAATATTTTTCTCTTCCACGTGGCGTCTAGAGATCGGATAACATAATTATATCAGACTCTGTGTTATCTTTATGGCGTACCAACCTTTAAGAAGCGAAAATAATGGGCTTCGTTGCGTAATAGTCGATGTACTTGATTCTGAAATGTGGGTTTCGGGGTCGATTCTGACTGTGTCATGATTTTATTAGTATCATAAATGGGTATTGCTTAGGTTAAATAAAATTGATATCGTTCGATGGACCTTTATTTTTTACATCTATGGATTAACCACGTCAGGGTATCTAGCACGGTCGATCGATAAAGTTTTATCGATAAAGTCGGTAACTTGTCATCGTTCGCGAGCTAGCAACCACTGCCGATCAATATCGTACAAACAATAGTTTACTTCGAATAATTAAAGAGCATTTTGCCGTTATGAATAGTTTTTTGTTCGTAGGCGATCTGCAGTCATGCGTGGGAGCGATAACAAGTTACCAACATAATAAATAAAACCCTTATCAATCGACCGTGCCGGATACCTAGCTCTGAAGATATTTTTGGGTTCTAGAAAATTTTATATAGATGACAAAATGATCCATATAAAAGAACCATCAATTATATAAATGATTATTTAGTTCTCGTACTGCTATTATTTCTGAGTGTAATCGTTGGAACACAGACCACAAGAGAGTTTGTTGTAATTTTTTTGCGGTATTTTAAAGGATGGTGCTTTTTTTACGTAGGTAAGTAAAACCAAGGATAGAATCCTCTTCAGGACGACACACCTTCTGTCGTGTTTTCTCCCTCCTGCAATTGATGTCTCAAGCACAGGTTAATCTATTCCTCTTCTCTAAAATACCGACTGTAGGTAAAAGTTTTTCATAAATGGCACAGGCGCTGCGAGAAACGTAATCTTAATTTTATTTTGTGGTGTTATTTATAAATACATTAAATTTGAAGTTGGTTTCATTGGCATTAAATAATGTCGTTCTATACTTACAACCATGGTTGTTGTAAAATAATTCTGATAATATCAGAATCTGATTGTATTAAATTTGTAACTTGATAGTGAGGACAAGGTCAATAATATAAGGAGAAAATTTTCATACATCGGTTTTTAATTATTTTCTTATCATGCGTGTTCATATCTACGCGAAATTTTACTTTATTTCAATCAGGACTTACCAAGTTATTTCTTTATAAAGAAAGACAAAAACTACAATCGCAGATATCATATCATAGCCTTTATCATAATTGCCTGTGAAATCATCAAAATCAGCTGCAGTTTAACCTGTAGTAGATGAAAGCTTCCCAAAGATTCTTAAAGTACCAGGTTATGTCACATACCGCGTTGTCGAGATGTGTTTTTACACTATTTCTAACAGTGATTCTCAGTTTTTTATGGTTGGGAAGGCCCCTTATGTCAGAAAAATATTACAATGTAGATTCCAATAACCCATTAAAAATTCTAAGCTTCTATGATTAAGATAAATGAGGTGCGGCCTATTCTTTACCACGTCTTTAGATAATTAATCTTATTTTTGACATTCAGTTTCTTCTATTTATATCTAATACAGTTTTGCAAATATCGGGGATGTTCGGGGACAATACTTTCAACACATATGTCGGTGTTATAATAACCTAATTTATTTTCTGTATCTTATGATGTTATTTATTTTATTTGAATAATTAAGGCCCATTATTCATCTGTTTATTTATATTTGCCGTACATTAATAATAATTCAGAAAGCAATACTTCCTACGGATAAAATGAAATCTCACTCCCAGGGAATCCACCCTTATTTCTCTAGTCGGCGCTGGAGTTTCAATATCTGGGTAGGTTGATTTTTGAACTACAGCAGTAGTGTTTGTTGACGTCTTTCTAGAAATCTCCCTCTTTTGATCGCAAGTTTCTTCGACAAATTATTCCACGATATCTTACCGGGAAGGGGTGGCTCTGGAACTTCTGTCAAATAAATCACTGCGAATACACAACACGATTTATTAGTTGCTTCGAAGAATTTATCATCAGTTCTGCTAAGATAAAGAAGACGACTGTTTTCCCGGCTTAAGCCGAATCTGAGGTTGGATATTGTTGAGATTTCGATGAACCGAAATTAAGGTTTCGATTAGAAAAATACTGGAAAAAAACATTACAAGGAGCAGAGAATTTCAGTAGAATCCGAGTAGGCTTGAAGTTTTAAAGGACAGTGTTTGATGAATTATTCCTAATTGTTATTTTTTAACATTGCAGCGTGCTATACTTATAAAAGAGACCTTAATGTACTATTTGTGAAAGTATAAAGATCGAAAAGATAGGGTAGATTGAAAAGATTGAACATGATCATTTACCTTCTCAACGTCTTCTCTCTCGAATCTCTGCCTGCCGGCGGCTATCTATAATCTTTTCAGGGTTTTGGATTCGGTTAATCCCACAAGGAATCATTCCAATTATTAACACTAATTACAGATGTTTTACTGATGTACCATTTATTGATATTAAAGTTATACATATTATTCCTAAATATATTTAACCTTTTGCTTTAGAACAATCTATCCTAGAAGTTACGGGCTCTGTGTGATTATATTTTTAAAGGTAAGTACCATTTTATAAAGCGCTTACTGGCGTGGAATCTTTGATGGATGCTCTGGTTACTTTCAGGGCTTGATGTGATGTTCTCCGGGCTTTCACGGATGTCGTCATTGATAGTCGTGGATCAACTGGTTTTTTGCGGGGGCTAGCGGCCGAAGCCGGGTGATGCAGCTCGCCTAACCTCTATCTCTCGGAACTGTCAAGATTTCCAGTCTCGGCCGGATCATTCCCGCTTCTTTCCTGCCGTCTCCCCCACCTCATTACCTTTTATGGGCATAATTTCAATGTGAGCATTTGCACGTGATCAAGGCATACTGCATCGCTTCGTGATTGATGTCGTGGCGTGTCCATAATATGTATAATTTGTGGTCATAGGGATGCTTGAGTAATGAAGGATATGGGCAAATCATAACAAGCTACTTATTTTGCTCTCTCACTCAAAGGGTAACCATCGATTTTTAATACTATATAAGAATAAGTTTGTTTCACTTAATGGCAAAAAAATAGAGTGGCCTAATTATTTAAGAGTAAAATAACAATGTTTATTTACACCTATTATTAAAAACCAATTTAATTAAAATTGTCAACATGTTTCAAAGCTTACTACTAGACTGAAGGTTTGGGAAATTTTTCCATTTTGCCGAAGATCACTTCTCGTATTGTGCCACATTTATAGAACCTTAAAATAAGGGATAAAAAGAAAAATCTAGAAGGATTAATTGGCTTTAAATCGCAGTAAGCGGTTTCATATCTTTTTTATATTGACAGATCTCGGAATAACCCTTGATAGTAAACTACAATATAACCTTCATGTACATCAAATCACAAATAAAGCTGCTAAAATGTTAGGCTTCATCATAAGAAACTTTTTAATAGCATCGATATCATTAAGCAACTCTACTTTGCCTACGTACGAAGTCATTTGGAGTTTGCATCAGTTGTTTGGTCTCCATTTTACAAAATCCACATAAACAAAATCAAAGCAATTCAAAACAAATTCCTAAAATATCTTTGTTACAAGTCATTTGTAAGATTTAATATTTATGAAGAGGCAGCTTCATACTTTAAAATTAATTCACTGAGTGTACGGAGACATCATAACGATGCGTTTTTCCTGTATAAAGTAGTTAACAATAATATTTAATGCCCAAAGTTGCTAAACAGGATTCCATTCAATGTACTTGCGCGTTCAACACGCTCTTGTGTCCTGTTCAGGGTCGATCAAAGCAAAACGAACTCTAAGCCAAATTCTTGCCTGAACAGACTATGCAATATTTACAATAGCGTATTATCCAAGGTTGATATTTTCAGTTGCGAATTTACCAAATACAAGAGGTCCATAAAATAATATTTCTCTGATGGTTTGTGAATAATGTTTATGTCTCTGTTGTTTATATCTCTATCATGATTTGATTTATATCTACAACCTCTCTCCATGGCTATAAATGTATTGTTTTGTAAATTTTTCGTTTTATATAATCTTTTGTTTTGTCTAAATTGTTTAATTTATAATCCTTTCTCACAAATTTAAATAACTTATTCCATATTATGCTGTCTCAGTTAAAGTCACAAGGAGGAAATCCATAATTGGTTTTATTTGACTACATAATACTTATGTACAAACTGATTAAATGTAAGCTGTCAATTTCCCGAAAATGAATAAATTTATAAATATTTTGAGGATTATTAACTAAATACTATGGTAAATATGTATATTTGACGCCAATTGCTCCAGTGGTTTTCACGGTTTTTTCATCAGGACGCAAAAAGCGTGTAGTTTATAGTAAAGTTTTGTATAAATATCCAATGCCGTTCCTTATCCAGAATATTCCTTGGTGGGAGTGATAGCATCTCTGTTTCTACCCAATTTCGGCTTCTCTTCTCCTATTGCAGTTTTCAAATTTCGCGCCATTTTTCGCGCGATTTGTCCCTCCGTGAAATCAACTACTGCCGCCAACAGCTCGGCGTGTAAGCACGCGATAAAGTGACGCCGTTTTATTCAATTCACATCATGTTTCTACAGCGAACGGTTCTTTAGTTGCAATACCACGACTAAAACAAAAATTCTGTTTCTTCTCCAAAAGATTTTTGCGCAAAAATATTACGCAATCTCAGATAATGTTGTGTTTTTGGAAGCGGTTAAGATTTCCGTGTCCGCGAGTGTAAATCGTGACGAACATTTATGTTCTGAATGTTCCTCCTGTGAATCCGTAAACTGTAACAAACGAAAAAGCCATCACCGGCGTTCAAACTCCGATAGTTTTTATTCCTTGAACCCTCGGAGTAGAATTCGTAGAGAATGCAGCCTCAGAGAATATGTGGCATAATCCTTGTATTTTTCAACCATTTGTCTTACATAACACGTTATGTGCCGTTTTGCGCAATTTGTATCGATTTGTTTTGTTTTGTGCCGTTTTGTGATGTTTTGTGCTGTTTTGTGCCATTTTGTGGCGTTTTTTGTTGTTTTGTGTCGTTTTGTGCTTTATTGTGCCGTTTTATGCTGTTTTGTGCTTTTTTGTGATGTTTTGTGCCAACTTGTGTTGTTTTGTGCTTTTTTGTGCCGTTTTGTGCTGTTTAGTGTTTTTTGTGCCGATTTGTTTTGTTTTGATTAGTTTTGTTTCGTTTTGTGCCGTATTGTGTGGTTCTGTACCGTTTTGTGCCGTTTTGTGCCGTTTTGTTCTGTTTTGTGCAGTTTTGTGCTGTTTTGTGCTGTTTTGTGCTGTTTTGTGCCGTTTTGTTTCGTTTTGTTACCTTTTGTTCTAGTTTGTTTCTTACTATTATTGGTTTGTTTTATTTTGTTTCTTTTTTGTAGATGAATTGAAATATTTGAAGCTAAATGAACGTAAATTATGTAATTTCTATGAAAAGAAAAGTTACATAGATCACGATTTACGTGATACTGCTAAATATTTTACTTAAGATTAACTGTCTGGACTAGTGTACGTATAGTACCCTTTTGTTTCATTTTTTCCGTTTTGTTTCGTTTTGATTCGTTTTGTTTTGTTATAAATAACTTAGTTGACATGCCGTTACTTTTACATATTTTGTATAATAGTTTTCTCCTATATTCTCCACGATAATTCCTGTGGTTATTTTACTAAATTCTTTTAAATCCTTCCACTCGAATTCTAAAGAAATCGGAAACCTTTTTCTCAAATAACAATTTTGTTGCAACCCTGCCTAGCGTTGTACCTGCACTTGGCGTTCAAAAGATTGTGAACCCTCGAATTGTCAAGTTAATCAAACTTGATTTTTGAGTGGCTCTTGGCAGTTTGTTCACCCAAAAATTCTACGGGAGTATATTTAAGGTCGACGTCATATTAATCAAAGAGTTACTCCACCCATTTTCTCGCATCTTCTTTGTCATGGCAGACGTCGCTCCGCCTTCTTTCTTTCTCCCTTCCGATTGGGCAATTTAATTCCTCTGATTATCCTTGGTATAAAATTCTTAACCAAAAATGCAGTCTCCTTCAATTCTTACGTGATCTTTCTGATATCTTTGCCATGCTGGTTTTCGCCATCTTTTATTAATTATTTATTAACGCCCTATCGGGCCTTCACATAGTAAATTGACAGTATATGTATGTAAGTGTAACACAATACATGGATAAAATAGCTAAATATAATTTACTCATAAGGTAAATAGAAAATAAATTTATGTAACATACTGATATGTATTATAAAACAAATGTTTAAAAACAGAAGAAAAATAATGTCTGTTGTATCTATAGAGAAAAAAACTAATAAGTAATGGCAAAATACCAACGCCGTTATTAATATTGTATTTAAATAATAGTAGGTACTTGAAATAGTAAAGTAAATCAAAGTATAATATACATATCAAGTATGACCGTACATGCATACAGTAATTAATATGCGTCCAAAAAAAAAATAACAAATAAACTTAGTGGTATGTGAGTTAAACGTTGGAAGGTATAGAGACAAGACTTTTTTTTAAAGCTAATAAATAATACAAATTAATAACTAGCATATAGGTCTGAAATTGGTTGCCTTTTGAAACTCACAAAGTTAACACCAAATATATTAATAAGTTCACAGTATTTGTTTGCAAGGTGATGAATTCTTGGAATTGGTGAATACATAGAGTAGTTAGTATTGAGGTTATTGTTACATTTCACAAAGCACTCTTTTCAGGGTGAAATGCCTAAAACCAAAAAAAAAAAATTACATTTAAAAGTGTCTTTGCTTCGAGTTTGTCTGGCAGGTACATTCATATAAATTAATTCCAATAATTCAGGGCTGTCAGTGAGAGATTTGATAATTTTGAAATAAAAATAATATATCAGTTAGAACTCTTCTATCTGATAGTTTGAGAAGTTTGGTTTCGGTACGAAAGTAATAATTTAATTCGATGGAAATATTCATTTTTAAATTGATGTACCGAAGAAATTTATTTTTCAAGGCTTGAGAATGGACTTTGTAGAACGGTGACCATACTGTTGAATTATATCCTAATTTACTTCGTACTTATGAGCAATATAAATGTTTTAAAAGTAACACATTTTTAAACTTTGCCCCCATTCTCAAAATAAAACGGAGCGTTCTCATTGCATCGCTTGTAGTTTCATCGACGTGTAAGTGAAACTGTAAACTTTCGTGCAATAAGACACCGAGATCTAGAATCTGTGAAACTCAAAGAAGATTATTTAGTGTCTTCTTTGGATTGTGTCACAACCAACATTCAGTGCTACTACAGATGACTGTTGACTTACAAGAAAAATAGATTTCCTCTATATTTTGGCCAAGAGATGACGCGTTTTTTTATTATAGTTAATATTTGTTCGTAACAATGTCTCATCAAAGGTTGTTGTGTGATGTACATTTTAGGGGCAAAAAAAATGCCTTTGTGCCAGTCTGGTTTAGCAATGGGGTATTCCAAATACATACATATATATAATAGCAATAAAATGTGTGTAAATTACCCGACTTCTCCTTACCGTCTAGAGGTGAAGTGAGACAGCAGAACATTCAAAACTAAATTTACAAAGATCTCACCTGTGTTTTTTTTATTTTTTTTTATTTCTACTTTAAGGGCGCGGTAGTTCATTAAAAACACAATTGAAAAAAATATGATTAAAATATATTATAAATCAGACAAATTCCACCTCTCTAGATAGCTTTTTCGCAAACTCAATTTAGACGCAGAAAAAATGTACCTATCGCGTAATACTTTAAACCTATTTTTACAACGTTTATTTATTATGACAAAACATTTTAGACTGTAATCAGACGATCAATATTTGGTGGGTTTAAATTTTTGTTAAAATAAAACCGTTCTCTATCAGTTTTTGATACAACTATCCTAAATTTGGGTAAATGGAACATTTTGTGCCGTTATAAATATGTAGAGATGTTAGAGTGATTGAATACAGGAGCAATGTCTAAACGAGAAAAAAAAATCTCTGTGGCTTTGTTGGGATTACTATTTGGATTGAGCGTAGTAAATTTATAAGTACCTACGTGTGAAAATTACTTTGTGGATTGCCATAATTACAATATGAAAATATGCATTTATTTTCAACCACTTTATTTTCAAAAATTACCTAATATTTTGTCATTTATTTATTATGTGTTCGTACATACAGTTTACAAGTAAATAGATAATAACTTCAAATAATACAAAAAAATCCCAATATAAAACAAGACAGTAGAGCGTAACATAATCAGTAACTGTATATAAATGGTTAAGTAGCAATGTTTTTTGAACACCTCACTAAAACAACCCGTGCTGAGGTGTTCGCATGTTTTAGGTAAAATGTTATAGAATATTGTAGATATATATGTATTTATTTATTTATTTTTTTTTATTTATTCTTATATAAATTAGTTTTACAAAGGTAAAGTACATTGTCCTCCACGCTAGGAGTTCACCTGTGTTGTGGAGGACTTTTTCAATTGTAAAGTTATATACATAATAGTAAACAATACAGTGGCGATTAGTTACACAGAGAAACGATAGAAATTAAAATATAATATCGATTTTTACATAGTTTTAACAAAAACAAATGCGAAATATAAAAAAAATAAATATTAAAAGGATTGTAGCCAGTTCCATATGTGTTTTTTGTATTCTGTAAGATTAGATGTTTTATATTGTGTTGGAAGTGAATTGTAAAGTTTTATAGCCTGGAATCTGTAGTGTTTTTGTCCAGAGGATGTGTTGGTTTTTGGTATTAGTAGTTGGTGTGCATGTCTTGTTCTAGTATTGAGAGAAGTTTGTGAAGTTTTAAATGTGTTTAGGTTCTTGTAAAGGAAAGTAAGTATTTGTTTAGAATATAATTTTTGAATCTTCAACACTGGGAATTTTTTAAATATTGTTGAAGTGGGTGTTAGTATTGGTACTTTAAGTATTACTTTTATTAAGGTTTTCTGAGCTTTGTACAGTGTGTCAATGTATTTTTTACTGGCATAGCCCCAGGCAATAATGCCGTATTCAATTATAGATTGTGCTATTGCGAGGTATATATTCTTAATATCAAATATGTTTAGTATATTTCTCACGTTTTTGAAAAAGTAAGTCAACTTGTTTATCTTTACTTTAACCGACTCAATATGTCTGTCCCATTTTAAATAACGGTCGAAGTATATACCAAGATATTTGATATTTTCGGTTTGTGTGATTGGAGGACAATTGCATGGGGTGCTCGCTGAGTGACAGGAATGTATTTTAAGGTAGATGTTTTTGGAGGGTTGGCCTCTCGAGTTTATGCTAAAGGTTATGAATTTAGTCTTATCTATATTTAAAGTAAATAAGTTAGAGTCAAGCCATTTTTTTGTAATATTTAGGCCAACTTCAGCTTTTGTGATTAGTGTGTTCCAGTCAGTGGCCTTAAAAAGTAACACAGTGTCATCAGCAAAGCTTATAATTTCCCCGTCTATTTGGAGCTGACATAGATCGTTAATATAAATAAGGAATAGGATTGGGCCAAGTACGCTGCCTTGTGGTACTCCGTAGGATATTTGTTCCTTGTCACTACATGTGTTTTCTATTGAGGTATATTGGGTGCGATTTTCCATATAGCTTTCAATTAATTTGAGTTCTGTTCCCGTGATTCCGAAATATTTAAGTTTATTGAACAGGTTTTGGTGGTGAATTGTGTCAAACGCTTTTGCCAGGTCTAGGAATATTCCAAGGCATTTTTTACCCTGATCTATATTTGTTTTGAGGAAGTCTGTTACTGAGGCTAAGGCATGTGAGGTACTCATATTTTCCCTGAATCCAAATTGATTTGGTGATAGTATATTGTTTTTGTTAAGAAAAATTAAAAGGTGGTTTTTGATATGTTTCTCGCGAATTTTCGAAAGCGTGTTTAGAATTGTAATTGGTCTGTAATTATTAATTTCTTCCTTGTTTCCTTTTTTGTTGATTGGAATTACTTTGCCCGTTTTCAAAATAGTGGGGAACACTCCTTCTTTAATGGACCGATTTATAAGTATGGTAAGTGGGATAAGAAGTGCTGACTTTATTATTTTTAGTGTCATCGGTGATATTTTGTCGCTACCCTGAGAGTTTGTATTTTTTAGTTCGTTTATAAGTTTTAGTGTTTGTATTTGGGTAATGTATGGAATTTTAAAGGAAGAAACACTAGTGTGTGTATAGTGGGTTGAGAATTCTGGGATATCGTCATTTGTAGTGATTCTGTTTGCTAATACCTTGCCGACGTTAGCGAAATAGTTATTCACAAAATTACATACTTTTAGTGGTTGTTCTGATGTCTTAATAATCTCGTTATCTATTTTGATCTCGGTTATGGAATCGCTTTTCTTTGAAGATGTGTGGGATATTTCTTTTAGAATTTGCCAAATTTTTTTGGGGTCCTTGTTGCATTTATCTAATTTATTTTTATAATTTATTTCTTTCGATATACGTGCAAGTCGTGTGCATAAGTTTCGATATCGTTTATAGAAATTTATGAGATAGATATCATATGGGTTAGATTTGCATTGTTTGTGGAGTTTGTCTCTTTTACTGAAACTTGTTATGAGTCCTTTTGATATCCACGGTTTTAGAAGTTTATGTTTAGTTGGAGAACTTTTTTCGGACGTGATGGTATTTTTTTTAAATTCGTCTTGAATACATTCTATAAAAAGTGACCATGCTTCATTAATTTTATTATTTTCTACGAGTTCTTCCCATTTTTTATTAAGTAGTATGTCATTTAGTTTTAAAATATCAGTTGTATTGTGGGTTTTTGTGGTTTTGGAGTGTATTTCTTGTGAATTGTTTGTAGTGTTTATTTTCAGGATAAGTGTATAGTGGTCTGTAATTGTCGAGTGATGGATTGTGGATTTGTATGGTCTTTTTGTTTTTAACATAATGTGGTCAATACAAGTTTGGGTGGGTAATAGGTTATTTTGTTTAAAGTTGACTCTTGTGGGTTCATTTATGGTGCTAAAGAGTCCATGGAACAACAAAAGGTTTAAGTAATCGTCACTTTGTGGATGTTTTTTATTTTCTAAAATGTTTATATTCATATCTCCTATTAAGCAGATATTTTTTTGTTTTTTCATTTTGATAAGTTGACTGTCTAGGGACCTCAGAAAGGGAAATATGTTTTTTATAGAAGGTGATCGATACATAGCTAAAATACATATGTCATTATTTATGATTATTTCAAAGCCGTTTGCGTCTGTGATATCTAGCTCCATTATAGTTGAATGTAGATGTTTTTTGCAGTAAATTACAATACCGTCATTTTGATTTTTAATATTTTTTGAGTGAGTGACCGTATAATTAGGTAATTGTATTGGTGTGAAGATTTTATCTAGCCAACATTCTGTGAGGATTATCACGTCAAATTCTGTCTCCAATTGTTGAAGTACGACAGTGAAATTGTAAAAATTTTTTGAGATACTGCGTATGTTTTGGTGTAATATTTTTAATTGTTTAGCCATGGTAAGATTAAAATTATCGGATGGGTGTGTAAGATTTTGGGATAGTAATTCAGATCATCTTTATTATATCGTCGGAGTGTTTAATATACATTATTTTATCTTTTTCCGCTTTCCGCGCCATAACCTTTCCATCTTTGGTCCATACAAATGCATATCCCTTTGTGATGGCTTGTTGTTTTGTTTTCCATAGTAGTTCCTTTAGATATGGTGACAGGATTTCACTGATGTAGATTTTTGAGTTTAGCCCTGGGGATGTTTTGTATTTGACTTCTCTTTTCTTAGAGAGCAGAAGCTCACGTAATTTAGGATTATTGAATCTAATTTTGATTTTCGGATGGTCCCTTTGTTTTGTTGACGTTGACGCTGCAGACGGTCCCCCTGGCTGAGCCTTGGCAGTAGTTGGATTAGTCTGACTGCCTGTAGAATGTCTTCCGGAAGGATCAGAATGTCCGCTGTTTCGGCTATTGACCTCACTATTTCAAATATAGATTCATCCGCTTTAAGAGGTACTCCGGATATTTCTAACGAGTCTGCCAGCATTCTATGGTCGCTTTCGGCAGCCCGTAATTCCAGATTCTTTAGTAGAATACTTTTTTCGTTTAATGTTTTTTTTAAAGTTTCGATATTTGTCATCATTGTTTTTTCCAAGAGAATGGATTGGTCTATTTTTCCTATTAATTCATCATATTTATTACAAAGAAAGTCTATGGTTTTTTGTCTTTCTGCTGCTTCAAGGTTCATTTTTTTGAAGAGTTCTTTTTTTAATTCATCTATTTTTGTGTCTATGTGCGACATTAGTCGATGTGTTAGGTCTTCGAGTAATTCGGCTGAATGAGGAGTAGGAGATGCACTGGTGTTTTTACGTGATTTCGACATTTTTAAAATTGTGCTTATGATTTGGTCGATAGATGTCACTTTAATTAAGTTAAATTTAGTTCTATTGCCTTCAGTTCCAATTATTTAAGTAGTCACTGTAATCTATTTTCAAGTAGTTTAGGTTATTAAGCTAATTTATTATTTGTGTAGAGAAAGTAACAGAAAAAAAAACTTTTGGAAACAGTAGGATTCGAACTCACTTGGTTCAAATATCTCTCCTGTCTAGACTGCCGCTTTCGTGACTGTTCACGCCACTGCGCTATTGGCCGCTTATGACGTGTTGTGAAATAGGTGCAATATGAAATTTCTTGGTAGAGAACTTTTATGAAATAAGCTGATGGATTTTTTCGACAATAATCACTGTCACTTTGTAGAGATTGATCACTTGGAATCACTTGAAATCACTTAATCAAATCACTCAGAGTTCACAGTCCGTATTATTATGTTAGCAGCAGTTAGAATAAATTATTATAGTTTAAAGACGTATTGACAAACAAAGAAGAAAAGAAAATAATAGGTGAAGTGATCAATAATACAAGACGAAAAGAGAATAAAACAAAATAAATATGTAGACAGTAAAGTTATTAAGCTTTAAGTACTACACTGGGCCATTCGGACCCGACCAAAAAATACATTCTTCTCTCCAGCTACTGTTGTGCGTACCAACCCACCGCTTTCCCCGGTACTGTCTTAACTTATCAGTGCCATTTGAACCGTATTGGTAGAAAGATGTTACTTGTCATAGTCTTCAAGTTATTTAACATTTATTTTGGGTCTGTACGGACCCAGTGTAGTATTAGTGTCGCATGAAACACAAAGGCAAGTTGTTTTTGTATTCATTTTATTTGAGCAAGTTTATTATATTTTTGAAAGATATTATGCACAATTATTATCATTATTGATAAAAAATTGAGGTAATTTGTCATAGTTTCGTTCCTAGCTGCAATGAACTCATTTAAGTGTACTCACAAAATACTTACTTATAACAGGTTAGCTAAGGGTAGAATTTGATCTCAGTCTGGGCGTTGTTAACATCAGCTTTTTTTGGGTCATTGTTGGGTTGCAAATAAGGCACAGAGAATTACGATGGGATAGATGGGTTGATTCGGATACAAGATATAAGGATTAATAGTAATGTGAACAGATGAAAGAGGAAAGGTTCGAACTTCCTTTCTAACTATACTCTAAATTGTATAATGCAGAGATAGGCTTACTGTAAAGGAAGTCGTGACCAGGGGACATTGATCGGTCAGCGTCTACCTAGTGTGCTGATGCAGGGGGGCGGCTACCAACGGCGGAAAAAATTCACACACAACGTCTACAACGCACACCCGGCGGAGGCGGCGGAGACAGTCGTGGCATCTGATGATGACGGGAAAGCAGTTCTACAGCTCCCATCAGGCAATGGTAGAATCTGTGGCGAAGGAATCGAAACACGATGAGCATGAGGCACAGTCATGTCAACGGCTTCTTAATCACTTTCAAATCCATCATATATTACTTACACCGTGCCGGCGGGCCACGTGCAGCGCGTCTGGACGGGTAATTTTCTTGTTACTGTTGTTAGTATAGGAAGGAATGATGTGATTTTACACCTTACATGGATTTGAATAATAATCGTACCTAAACTTAAGCTAGGAAGAAAAAAATGAATAATCTCGCACTTGCACAAAAAATATGGCTACAAACAGACTAATAATAAGATATGCATCTTGCAGTGATTTTTTGTGTAACGAGCATCATGTTATAACATGTTATATGTTATAACATGCACGTTATGTGTTTGTACAAAACGTACGGTTTATTTATTTTTAAGAGACTATTTTTATTATTTTAAAGCTCAATTGTTTTTAGCTAAAATTATTGTTGATTTAATTTATATATTTATTCAATGGAAGAAAGAAGGAAGAGGAGATGGCACTAGAGCAACTGAACTCGTTTTGAGCTTCATAATATTCAGTTTGTTCATCTGGATGAAGTAGAAGAAAAGTTAGCCGAAGAGAGAGGTCCATGAAATCCATTTTCATTGTCAGACAACAACAATTTTATAAGTAACAATTATTTTTATAAGCAATAATTATTAGCCTGAAACACTCATCCACATTGAAAAATCTCCTGATAAAAGATACATGACGCCAACGGGACTTGAACCCGTGTCCTTTCGATTTCCGATCGACAGCTCTGACCACTGAACTATGGCGGCTTATCTCTTATCTGCGAAATAATTCAATATATACTAGTGTTTCATTCAACAATTACTGCTTGTTACATTTTTTATCCTGAAACAACCAACTTTATTTTATATGAGAAAGGCATTGTAAGTGCTAACTCTCTCACTAGATGGCGTCGAGACAAATTGTCTACATTTTTTGGTGAAAATACTAGAACTTGCCAAATATTAATTATTATTTTTTTGGAAACTAATGTTTTTTAAGACAAGGACATGGGTACAAGTCCCGTTGGCGTCATGTATCTTTTATCAGGAGATTTTTCAATGTGGATGAGTGTTTCAGGCTAATAATTATTGCTTATAAAAATAAATGTTACCCTTTGTGCTATGCATAAAAAATCTTGTCTTAAAAATCATTAGTTTCCAAAAAAATAATAATTAATTTTATAAGTTTTTACAAACTCGAAAATCATATATGAATATGATAAATTATTTTATAATCACTAAACAAACATTATTTATCAAATACAAACCAAAATTGGAAAAAAAAGTCATTTCATACAAAAAAAATTATTAACACCTTGCTGAAAACAGATGACCTTCGGCGAGCCAACGTTTTGCTTTCGGAATGATAGTCCAATTTGGGAGGCGGGTTTGGGTACCACCGTCCCAGGAACCATTAATTGGATAACTAACACCTCCGCCATAACCAACCCAAATGGTTCGTTACATTTGGTGATTAAGTTGGGGTGCCCGGGTTCATCGGGTGAGGTGTGTTCAGGATACGCCTCCCCACTAGCTGCATGGCGTGTCAGATCGAGAGAGGCTGGCTTGGAGATACCCTTTGACCTCTCCAACTGGTATCTCAACCCATCGCCTTGCGCCGCAGTGGGAGGGAAATAATCATATGTCCGTCACTCCTGGACACACTGATCCCTAGATTTCTACTCAACCCTCATACCTTTTACCTTCTTAAGAGAACTTCCTCCCTTTCCTTTCCTTTTAAAAGACCTTTCAGACAGCATCCCAAATGATGACGTAAGCCCGAAATTATTTTTTTCTGGGCCTCCTGAGTGGGGTAAATGTAAAAAAGTTAATAGAGTTGTTACAATCAAGATGTTTTAATCACCAGCTTTCTTGAGGATAAATATACATTATGGAAAAATAGCATCCCACAAAAATATACAAATATACGGTATAATTTTTTTTCAGAACGTTCACCACAGCGAAAAAACATCAAATTGGGGGTTAAGTTGATTAAAAAAGTGGTTTTATTTTTGTATATTTTTTTGCAATGGCGCGTACATGAAAGGCCCTACGATAATAAATGCACTTTTTAAAAACTTGTCTTAAATGGTCAAAAGTACTTGTATTTTTTCGATTTTCATTTAGAACAGAGCCCGGTTCGTAAGCATTGATAACAAAATAATCACGGGTTCATATGGACCCGGTGTTATATTGTCGTTTGGCGAAAATAAGTGTAGTACTAAAGGGTTTGTAAACATTTAAAAAATAAAACTTATTTATTTATACAGTAGACCTATGACATTTTAATGACTAAGATAAATGTATTATAATGATTTATTTTAGGATATTATGTCGTGTTGTGCTACCGCCATCTTTAGCCAACGTTTCGGATAGCATTACAGTGTCCATCTGCCATGATAAAAGACACTGTAATGCTGTCCGAAACGTTGGCTATAGAAGAAGGTAGCGCAACACGGCGTTTTACCCCAAAAATGAACCACTATAAGTAATCATCTATTTTTGAAGTAGATTTAATTATATAATCAAAACGCTAATTAAGTACATTTAATTTAATTCGGGGAAAAAATATTTTGAATATTATTTAACAAATATTATCTTTGTTTGATTTGGGGTAAATATATAAGTTTTTTGTATCAGGTGATTTGTAATAAAATGTTCTAAAATGTTGTAATGCGATGTTTTAAGCAAAACTCTGATTTGAATTGTAAATATGTATTAGCCATTTTGGTCTTAAATTCGCATTAAATACATAATATTTCAATCTGATTAATAGGAGGAACTTACAGAAGCCTTCAATTACCTACGTACCTACATCATTCAAAGTCATTTCATAAATGAAATAATATCTAATTACAAAGAGAAAGCTAAACGGGTCTCTTTGATCTCTGAGGTTCCCTCCTCTCCAACTCCACGAATCAAATATAAACTAATTACTCTAATCTTGCGCTAAATAGACATAATTATATAGGGTGACTACAAAGCTGATTGCCTTAATATTACCTTTGTATCCCACCTCTTGGAGGACAGCTTATCAGATTAAGATTGGATCAAAGGAATATCCTGATCACCACGTTAACGTCTCAAGTAACGCGTGGTTATCATTACATAATCCCGCTGAAGCTTGCGTCTGTTCACAGTCAAATATTAAAGTTCACCTACGGCATCTTATTATGACTTGGTAACTCCGTTTTACTCGGCTTTCATTTGACGAGTATTCATGAAATGGGGTAAGTATTTGATAATGAACAGGTAATCCATATAAGTGTATTCTACACCGATTTGAATGAACGTTTAGAAAGTGAAAAGTAACGAATCCTAGGCCCTATAGAGGCCAATGATTTTTATAATCAAACACATTGCAATTAATCATATAAAATGTACTTGAGCACGCCGGCATTTGAATCTGCAACCTCCGTTTTCGTAGCCAATAATTGTAGCGACTCAGCCACGGAGACCTGTCATTTGATTCTATTAGTAAACGAAAAATAAATTTAACTTCGTGCACACAAATTCTTCCTCAGCACGGTGATATTGTAAAGCTGTTATTCAGGTTTTTAATGATCCAGCAGAGATACTTAAGGCTTTTGACTACGGTTTAATGGCTTATTTACGAAAAACGTAGAAATGCCAATTATTCATCGCTTACATACCTTTGAACCTTGTAAATTTGACTTCGAAGAAACTGGGCGTCTTGTATAGGGCTAGTAGATTCTTCAATAGTAACCAGCTTCTAACCCTATATAAATCTAAAGTACGCTCAACACTTGAACTTGGAAGCCCCACAATAATTGATACACCTATTTAATTCTGTGCAAAGGAGGGCGGTCCGTATGATTGACGATCCATTGTTAACAGACCTATTTCCATCTATAATGAACAGACGAAATGTGGATAAATGTATTTTAATGGAACCTGCTCTAAGGAGCTAGCAACATTGATCCTCAGTGTGTTGGTGCACATAAATCTGTTGATGAAACTCGACTTACACGAGCGGAACACATGTTCACTGCTGACGTTGGCTTCATGAGAACGGGACGCTTCTTCGACATGTTTTTTGTGTAAGACGGCTCGTATGTGGAACAATTCTATTCCGCAATAATAAAGCCTTTCCTACAGCCCCTACCTTAACCCACTTTACAACGCTGCCCAGCTTGGTGGCCACATAGTTTCCCTGCCTTTACACTGTAAAGACAAGGGCGCTCTTCTGAGGTGTCATATTTATGTTAATTTTACCGGACCATTCTCCCGACAATCTATCAATATTTTATTTGTGAATATTTTGTCCATAAATATTAAAAAAATACATCGCATTTACAAATAGTTTATTTCGTTGTGCGCTGTCGTAAGAATTCGTATTTTTCTTGATAAAAACTAAAAAAATCTACAACACTGTTGCGAAATCGAATATTGTTTAATTTTATTACAATGTTTAGCTAAACTCTTCATCTACAGACTCTTTATGTAAAAGCTTTTGAAGAATACCTTATGTATTATTTTCTATTTTAATTATATCGGTTATGATCAAAACGATTTGACTTGATAGAAAAAAACAAGCCCCCTCGTCCCGATTTTCCCTCCGTTCCAACCCACTTAACACCCCTCCCTCTCTTCCAGGAAGTTATCTATTAACAGTTAATAAAAGTAAATGTATTCTCATCAACACCGCTACACGGGGTACCATCTCTTTCTCGCTGAAAAGGTAGAAAAGGAGGGAGAATCGGAAGAAAAATGACCGAGGCCGCAAGCGATTGTTCGCTTTTGCTTTCCCAGAAATTTTAATTCTGTGAAATGTTATGGTTTGTACGCTTTTACGTATACTTATATTTTCTGGTTGGAAGTAAAAAAAATGAATTTAACCCCCGCAACAATTAATATTTGTATTATTTACCCATTTTATGCTTACTTTCTTCAACGTGCATTTTTGAAGATATGTTGACAATATTCACTTCAAAAATCGCTTCCCGGAACTTATACGACTAGTTTACTCAAGCCTTTTTTCAAATCTTTCTAAATTAATTGAAAACATCTGAAGACATTTCAAACAACATTGTGAGAGGTTCTTCCATTTCTTTTAAATAATGCAAACACCGTTCTTTTAATAAGATATTATTTTTTGAAAGTTTTACTAGATAAACCTATGTGTCATCATCAAGTTTCACTTTATATACTAATCGGGGTTTGAATTTGGAGTTAAGGTTCTTAAAATCTGACAAAGACCGATTGACGTAACTAGACAGGTCCGACTCTACCAACAATACATGGTTTCCATTTTTAGCTTTCTCAAATTAGGGTGGAGTCCATTTGATAAATGAACGGCTGGGATCATTTAAATTGAGACAACTGAATGAATTAAAAATTGTCTCGACGGAGACATTCCTGTTATAAATCTTCGTCCAAAATGGAAAAGAATTTCTCGAAAAGATGCTGCAAAGAGTATTTAAAAGATGCCTCGTTATCTTTCGGAATTGTTTACTTGAAAGCATAAAAATGCTTTTAATTAATCTGAATTTCCAAGGAGTAAAATGATTAAATTGAATTCCCGAAATATCTGTTCAGTATGCCCACACTGCAAATAAATACACGAAAAACCAAAATAATCAAAAATTTTATTTTTGGATTTACGCCCAACTCTCAGATAATATTTTTTTTCATGGTTGTCAAATGCTTTAAACTTCGTTTTCAGGGTTCTTTTCTGCCTTCTCAAATTTTATTTCTGTCTTGCCGACCAGCATCATAAATGTATTTATATCCAAGAATTTTTATTTGTATGGGTGCAATTTTTGTGGATGTTTTTGTGAGTTATTTATATATTTTTCTCATAATCACAAGGTTTAAAATAATTGTCACCTAATATACTGGAATTTGAAAGAATAAATTATTTATTTATATTTATTAGAAGCACTACGAAGTAATGCAACATCATGTGTTATTGGTTTGAAAATTTGATCCCTTAGAAAGAGTGTCATGAAATGGATTTCCGAAATGTTTAACTTTCAACCCCGCAAGATGTTTTATATCAGGTACTAGTGATTAATTATTTTATGTTCGAAAATAGCAACAACAGACATTCATTTTCATCGGTCAAGGTTTTTAAGAGAGAGGGTTGCGAAAGTCATTCCATTCGAACAACGACTGGGTAGAACAACTCGTTGTTCGAATGGAATGGCTTCGTCGAGAATCGAGGCCAAAGGGTAAAGTAAATTTAATTGTTGTTACAAGTTTTGGTTTATTCAAAGATTTGATATTGCTGAAATACATTTAAAATTAGTAAATTTACTTCAATTTCGTGCACAAAGAGATTAAAGCTTTTCGTAGAAGAGCAGAGGCATTTGCTAAAATATAGTTCTCCAAATGGGGGCATTTTAAAGCAAAAGATTTAGTTATATTTATAAACCGACCGGTCGGTGGCCGAGTTGACATCGCGCTTGGGTCTCACTCAGGCGTAGTGTGTTCAATTCCTCGGCTGGCTAAGTCCTCCATCACAACACAAGCAACATTTTCCGCTTACTGTGGTGGTAGTAGGAGATTTTCAAATATTGTCAGGTTATTCGTAACCCGGGAATGTTTGTCTTTCATTTAAAAAAAAAAATAATAATAACACATCTGTGGTTAATGTACCTTAATTTCCTAACACCGGTGAATTTTCGGTGAATTGATAAGCGGTGAATTTTCAAGTCAGCCATCAACGAGCTGAAATCACGGTAAATGACTCCCGATTAAGCTAGTGCAGAAAAAGTATTTGCTTTACAGTTCATAATAATTTACCAGCGAAACGGTTTGAGTCCATTTCCTTGTGTAAAGTAGCATGTAACAATATTTCCGATGTTTTAATTAAATTCTGTCAGTAGAACAACCGCAGTACCTTAAGAATAATCGAGCGTCTTGTTGATAAGTCAAGAAAAAAAGAAAATAGGCCTGTAAAAGTTGTTTTGAAGTTCAAAATGTCCTACCTACGAACCCTTTTTCGGATAAGGTGTTATTTTATATTGTGAAAAATTAATTTCTTCAAGAATTAGAGAAAAAACATTCACATATTTGAGCCTTAACCGCAAAATAAAACAATACACACTTTTAAATCAGAAGCGGCCCGATTCCAAATATTACACGACGTGGTGCATCGCCTTAAGAGAAAACTAAAAATTTGACGTAAGGGTATAATTTAAGAATTAGTTACCTTTTTTATGTTAGTTCCAATTGTTCCCAACCATCTGGTTGCCAGTAAGACTATGTCATTCCCAATTGGGGTATGTTGTGAGGCTGAAGGTAGTGGATAGAAGAATGAGATGGGAAGAGGAAGTGAGGGAGTACTTGGTTATTTAGATCTAGTCACCAATTGAGGCAAAAATAAAGCCATTTAGGTAACGTTTCAATTCTTACACTAGGGTGATATTGAGAGTATCTTACACTCTGGAACGTGCCGCAAGTATACTTAACATTATTTTAAATTATTAAATTGTTAAATGACACAAATTCATCCATTAAAACCTACTTGCGCACGCCAGGATTTGAATTGTTATTTGAGAGCATCACCCCTTGACTACGGAGGATCAATGTTTCATACATTAAAAAAACAGCCCCCTTTTACCCTAGGTAAGATAAGAAGTTTTGCATCCCTTTTCCAAGCAAATCTGTAATCCGTAGCCTTTCTGTAACTCGTTTCATAATATCTTAACTTACATCTCAACTGTTCCTTAGCGGATCACAGAGGAATATTTTACCGAATAATTTATTTAAGCACTCACTCATCTCGACAGGAGTGCCGGAGAAGCCGCGCACTGCAGAAAGTAACGTGAGACTGGAAGCTGTTCTGGTTAATCTTTAAAACCCAAATTTTCTCCCCTCGTTGACAAAACATCGTGGAAGGCATAAAGCCTTGTTACCCCTTTGAAGGTTATCAGTTCCTGGTATAACCGTGTTACCTAAATTGGAATTGGGTGAACGCTAAGCTAACTAAAATTAATTCTGAGCCGAAAATGAGTACGAAGGAATACATAATTCCGTTTCATAATTATTTTTAGAATGGATGTTAGCGCAATAAACATAATAATATATTATGTGTTCTATGAATAACTATTTTAGACATCAAACAATAGTCAAAACAGGTTATTGTGACCTGCGTAATTGATGCAATATCTAAATTTTAAATGTACCGCAATGCGAAAATTACCACGCGACATGACATGATATGTGTTTGCATTTAAGCAAATTTTGTCGTGGCAATAATCCACTTGATTTTAATGTTTTTTTTTTAAATCGCCGCCTTTGAAATCTAAAACCTACTTATAATATTATCAACGGTGAAAAAATATGATTTTTTTCTTATTCATTCGAATGGGAGACTGACAACATTACTAATATATAGTTTAATCACCACTTGTAGGTACTAAGCGAAATTATTTATAATTGATAAGTAAGTCTTGTATTTTTTAGTGTTAATAGTATTCAATATTATTTATTGTTACATTTAAAACAACGACCATTATATAACCAACCATTTAAAATAGAAAAAATGTGTATTTCAGCTAAACAGGAAAATATACGATGATTTCATTGGAAAATAATTTGTGAATAATACCGCCATTGGAAACACGACGAGCCTTTGATTATTCACTTATCCAATAAATAAATAATAATATCCCATTTGGTATTATTTCATCTCTTCCGCCCCAGCATCGCCCTAGGCTAGGAAATGTATCAAGAAAGGTTTCCACTTCCAACTCTGTATGGCGGCTGGTTGGAGGGAGTGGATATATTTAGATAAGAGAAGAACATTTTGCGAAAACCGATATTTTATTACAGTACTTATCGTGCGGCGAATATTTCCAAAGACAATGGGTTATGGAAGATTTGGAAAATTCATTTGGGCGATTTAGCGCGCTGATTTAATTTCACGTTTAGGTTGTTTTTTGTTCAAATTAGTTCCATGTGTTTCCAATTCTTTGTTATTATGAATGACTAAATTCATGATACAGTATTAATAATAAGCGATAAGACTTGGGAAAAAGTAGAATTAAAGGCCACAGAAGACATCAACACGCTCAAGAATTTTTTCGACACTAATTTACTGTCACTTAATAATGAAAAGACATTTGTAATTCCATTTGCAATCCATACAAATGATACTCCTAAAAATTTGAACATTGTCATACATAATAATACTAAAATTCACAGCCAAAACTATTGCAAATCAAACTGTACAGTACTAAAAACAACAAATAAAATTAAATATCTAGGAGTAATTATTGATAAAAATCTGAAATGGAAGGAACAAATATGTCAAGTAGTAAACAAAATTAGAAAATTAATATATATATTTTTAAGAATTAGAAACTTTCTGTCGATAAAAAATCTATATTTAATTTACTATGCCTTAGTTCAATCCACTTCACAATACGCTATTATTAGTTGGGGATCCGCGTATAAATGTAACCTTCTTCCAATTGAAATTATACAAAGAACAATTATTAAAATTATATTAAAAAAATCCTTTGACTACCCAACAGAACGCCTGTTTGAAGAATTTCAAGTACCTACATTTAAAGACATATATAATAAAAACTCAATAATCCAAATTATAAAAGAAAAAGATAAATATCAATTTTTAAATGAAAACAGAACAAGATCAAGAAAGGGACGCTTAGATGGTTTGGGCATGTAGAGCGAATGAGCGAAGAAAGGAGTGTAAGGAGAATATACGATGCAAATGTGAATGTTAGCAGAAATCGGGGACGCCCGAGGAAGACATGGCATGACCAAGTGAATCAGATACTTGAGTCGGGCCATGTCAAGAGTCAGAACAATAGAAGAGTATGTATGAGACGATGTATGAATGTGAATGAGGCAAGAAGTGTGTGCCAAGACCGAGTTGTTTGGCGGTCCGTCCTCTCTACCTACCCCTGCGGGGAAACGGCGTGATGGTTAGTTAGTTAGTTAGTTAAAACAGAACGCGACTTAGACATGTTTTTCTATGCCCAAAACTAAATACGTCTTTTGCACAACATCAACCAGAGAAGAACTTTTTTCAATCGTCTACCAGAAGAAATAAGAAGCATCAATGATAAAACCCGAATACTGCTCTCTGTCAAGAGACACTTTAAAAATATCCTGAAAAAAAAACTACTGTCACTTAATTAATCTCACAAATATCCTTAGTTTTCCATAACTTCCTTTCTTTTTTAAAATTTATTATATTAATATATTATCCTTCACTACTATCAAAAAAAAAATACTACAGCGAACATACATTTATGTACAATGAATTATTTAAGTACTAACTAACAACAACATTTATGTACACTCCCCTTCCATACACAAGCAAATGCTTTCAATGGAAGAGTAGTAAAAAGACCCAAGATGTAAAATGAATTATGTACCATGTAAATATATTTTTAAAAATAAAAAAATAATTACAAAAAAAAAAATTTTGCGCGCTGATTTAATTTCGCATTTAGATTGTTTTTAATGCGAATATCTTCAATGTGTTTCCAATTCTTTGCTTTTATGAATTAGTAAATATATATTACTAAATTCATTTGTGCGATTAAGCGCGCTGATTTAATTTCACTTTTATGTAGTTTTTTGTGCAAATTAGTTCCATGTGTTTCCAATTCTTTGTTATTATGAATTACTAAATTCATTTACCGCGCTGATTTAATTTCGCATTTAGATTGTTTTTAATGCGAATTTCTTCAATGTGTTTCCAATTCTTTGCTTTTATGAATTAGTAAATATATATTACTAAATTCATTTATGCGATTTAGCGCACTGATTTAATGTAGCTTTTAGTTTTTTTTCCAGTGTGAATTAGTTGCATGTGTTTCTCATTCTTTTTTCTTTTTTATTCACAATAAAAGAGACATTAACGTAATTAAAACAAAATTTTAATGTAATTGCGTTTAATTTGAGGAACTTTATTTCAAATTTATTTTTTCTTGTATATTTTCATCAATATTACTAAACAATTTATAAAAAAAAAACAACCCACTTATGAACCAGTTATGTTGTTTAATTATTATTTGCCTTCTTAAATTATACCAGTAACTGATAACGTCAAGAAACTGTGGTGAAGCCAGTTAATAATAATAACAATATTTGGATGATTTGTATAGCTCCGTTTTTGAGCAAAATCACCTATGCTGACCGGCTTACAGACGATATGTTTCTATTATTTCCAGATAAGCACTTAAAATGAAAAACAAATTGTTATTATTTTTACTACCTTTGCCCTTATTGATTTCCGAGTAAAATGCCAATGATAATTACACATCAGAACTTGTTTATAATTAACCTGTTTTTCGTCCTTCGAGGAAAATGGACAATAAGTTACTAAAAATAAACATTCGAAGATTGGTAAAGATTGAATCAACGGTCACCCCACACATATGTTCCATCTGCGGGAGAGCGAGAGAGCCGTTTGGTTCTGAGACGCTGAGGGAGGCCACAACGTCTGCCGGGAGAAAAGTGGGCGTCATGGATTCTGACGGCTACGAATAATCGAAGACATAAAACCGAACGAATGCCTTCTGATATTCCTATGAAAGCTTTGACGGGTAACTTGAAAGCTTTTCCACGCCGCTGCATACAAACTATGACCGTTGGTGAAAATAAAATTCTATACGCCTCCACTTGAAATTGCTTTGTTTCGGAAACGCTACGCCCGTTTATCATGACTTGGCATTGAATATGCATAGCGAATGTTCAACGCTCGCGAATATTATGGACTTATTATTTAAAGACTCGGGTTTCGCGGAACAGATAGCGATGATGGCTGAATAAAACACACCTCGCTGACATCGTGCAGTAATGTTAATGTATTATATATTCAATGCCTTGTTTACTCATAAATCAAAGCACTTCGTGAAGGGTTAGCCGCTTCATTTCAAAAGAACTTGGTTATAGACATATTATTTTTGTGTATTCGATTTTTTTTTTTTTTAAATGCCAATTATTTTTTTTGTTTTTATACAAAATTTATACAAAAGCCTCACAAGGCCTGGCTGTGGTGTATAAAGCTAGAAGAAAAGAATCGCATTTACTTTTGGGCTTTGTTGTTACCCAAAGTTACGGGGCAATAATGAGAGATCTCTAGAGGCTCAGCCCAAAACCTCACTTGTTTACAACAGATAAGTCTTCGATCTATCAATAGTGATTTTTAATCGGTGTACTAACAAAAAAACAAATTTTATTAAGGTATCTTCGTCATTCTAGGACCTCGGGAGTTAATTCAGAATTCGAATATATGATTAGTTTAAAGACTGATTATTCAATGACACTGGGAAAATTACAGTACGATGTTCGAAATTTATCAACTTTTCTCCATCGGAAAGATAATTTGCAAATCGAGTCGTCTTACTTGCGATAGGATATTACCAGTTCAGACGGTAGGCACTTGTTCACTGTGGAATGGTCCTTTATAACTTTGTTAAGATTAACATTACCGTTTAACCCAACTTTTTTCCTTGCGCAATGGCCGTGGGCCATTACAAGTTATTTCCTTTGGAATAATTCGTTCATTTGGAAAGTCTACCGTATGTGAATAATTCTGCTACAATAATTACGGAGAGGAAATTGGTTCACCTCCCAAAACACTTTAACTCAGATATTATTATTCTTTGCGTTATGAGTTTTGTTAGAAAAACATTAAAAATACTACTTACAACTTTTGATTCTTGTTTCGATAAGTTTTAAATCGTTTTATGAGGGATAAAAAGAAAGCGGTGTTTTTCGTAGGGGCGAGGTGGAATTGGCTATACTAGGTAAACATAGTAGGTCATATATACTTTGGTAGGTAAGTTCCCCTTTATTACCATTTTTTGTACGACTGTGAATAGCACTGTTATTGAGCCATGTAAATAAATGGGTTTAGAGCCATCTAGACAGCTACAGGGTGATTGGAGAAATTATCTGAAAATGTGGTTTTAATCATGTACAACCATATTTAATTTTTACTTTTTATTTAACTAGTGTTGATTTTTATCATATAAATTAGATAAGATTAGTAAAAATGCAGTATCAGAATTTCCAAATGACCTCTTCAGCGCAACGAAAGCCAATCCCCAAAAACTTAAAATGGAACCGCGAAATGAAGGATTGAAAATGAAGAAATATTTTTAATGATTGGGATAATGGTAAAAATGGGCTTTTATTGCATTAACGTATTTTCTTTCAAGCGTTAACAAAAACCTTGCTACTACGTTTTCACTGAAGCTACTGAAAGAGACCGGCCGGGAATGAATTTCATCAGTCAGGTTTTGATATCTTCTGTTTTTTTATCGTTTGCTTCCATGTAGGCATTTCTAGAGTGACCCAGTGCGTAGCGTAGCTCGTTTTAGCCGTGGGTGCAATCCGAATATAAGTGGCCCTAATAATAATAATTATTAACTATGATGTCTTAAATACTTCAGGACTCAGGTGAGAGAAAGGTAAGAATTGCCTGGCTATTTCTGAACCAGAGTGGCTAAACTAAAAGTTCACTAAACTAAGCTAAAGCCATTTTAAGTAACACCAATGTTTCAAATCTTTTCTGTGATATCTATTCTTGAGTTCTTTCGGCTCTGGGCCTCTGAAGCAAAAAAAAACCTTTTTTTTTCTACCAGCCAAATTTCAAACCTTATTTAATTTCTTTCCATACTTTACTTAGGTAAAAATATATTTTATTTTTTAAATATAATTTTTTTTAAAGAAAGTAATAATTCGGGTTACGAATAACCTGGCAATATTTGAGTATCTCCTACTACCACCACCGTAAGTGGAAAATGTTGCTTCTGTCATGGTCGAAGACTTTACTAGCTGAGGAATTGAACTCACCATGCCTGGGTGGGATCCAGATGCGATGCCAACTCAGCCACTGACCGCTCAATTTGTTTTCAATTATATGTATTTAACAATATTTACAATATGTGGAAGAATTACATAACTTCATTTCCCATGTAAATCTAAAACGTTCTGCACGATTTTTCTTTAAATATATTTTTTTAAATGAATGTATGCATTTTTTAATTTAATTGTTCTTTTTTATATGTTCATTGTAGTCCCCGGTATTTCTAAAACTTACTAAGTATGTTTTAATCCCATATTTAAAACGAGTGAATATTTGAACGACTGTTAGAACTCAATGAAAGTTACGAAGTTTCAAATTATTTTAGATTCTCTTAAAACTAGTAGAGAACTGCTAAATTTATGAAAATATTTGGTCATCCGCAGAAGGTAGTGTAATAAAAATAAAATGCTGAAGATGTAAAAAGGATGGAAATGGACATAAAAAACATAACTGTTTTTTCATTGCCATAAACCTCAGTGAAATCGCACAACTTATAATCGTAAACTATTTTTTTTAATTTTTGTAGGTACTTAATCATATAACTCTTCTGCTGTGTGAAACTTTTATCGTTACCACTAGTATTTATTTAACTACACTTAAACACAGTGAATAACGCACAAGATTCCCAATTGCTCCCAAGGAAGCCAGTAAGACTACGGCATTCCTATTTTGGGGAAAATGGGGTTGATGATAGTGAAAAAGGAAAGGAGACTGGTAAAAGGAAGGTGGAGAAGTACCTAGTATTTAGATACGGTCACCAAACACGGCTAACGCGGTTACTGGAAATGCAACCTTTTAACAATTCTAAATGGTGGTCTTTCATCAAGGCGATGCTGGGGGCATCTATTAAACTATTTTTACTATTGACTATTTTTAAAAAGATTTAATTGTGAACCAACACATTTATGTTGGTTCACAATTAAATAACATCGACTAATAAAATTGGTTGGTTTAAATAACGTTAACCTTACACCTCAGCCACGGAGGCCGTCAAAACTTTATGCCCACTATAAATTTTGATTAGTTCCGAAACTAGGCAATAAGCCAATGTTTATGTGACCAAAAATTTGTATTTTTTTAATAATATAGTGATAATTGAGAATAAAACAACTTCTTACATAAAATAAATTAAGCTTTATTTCACATTCCTTAATTTATTAATAAATATAATACATGATCCTTTGGGAGATATCTGAAGCTTTAGGTATATATTTTTATTTTATCACTTAATTATTTATTATGATTTATAATTAAAATAAATTAACATAAAAATGCAATTTTAGTACACAAAGATAAAAGCAGTCTGAAATGGGAGATCTCTCTTATAATAAAACAAAATTGCATTAAAATACGAGTTTCTTCAAATTATGAATCGAGAAGAAACGACATAATTATGTATAAAATAACCTTATAGTAAAAGTAAATGGAAAAGTATATTAATTAATTTTTATTTATAACATGAATCCAATTAATTTTTTAATTAAAGGGTAAACATACCGATGCAAAAGTTGTATGAAAATTTCAAGATCTCCCATTTAAATTTTAATTAAAATTACTCATAAATTGTGATATTTTCATACGGATTATAATCTTAGAAATATGTTATTATCTGTCACGATTGGAATATTAGCAAAAACATTTTTAATTCGGTTGTTATTTACACAAATCCATAACAAACCACTTCACGCTGTTGATTACATATCCAAACACTATTCACAAAAATTAGTCTATGTTTACAAATTGGTTATAATAATAAAAATAGTTGATGTAACTTTATTATTTACAAAACAAATTGTGAACAATTTATACATCATCATTATTTATAAACGCTTATTAGGCTGTAATTTTATTCATTATTTTTAATAAAAGCTAAAATGTACATTGGATTTTTTACAAGCAAGCAACGATATAAAAAGCAAAGTGAGTTTGTTGGTTTTAAAATCAATATTTACATTAATTATATGCAAATAATTTTTCTCAGAAATTTGTAATCTTTGGAGCCAATGTATAATATTATTTGTGTTCGGAGAAGAATGTGACATTCAGAAGTACAGAGACAAGAATTTGACAATAAATTCCACGATTATTATTTTTCCATTTATTAAAAAGTCTACTTAAAAACTGGTATGAAATTTTTTTTTTACTTTGCTGTACATATTGTGTAGGTTTTCCTGTTAAAATTAAGCGAATATTCTTTATAACGTTTATTTAAAGGAGATTATAAGTGAAAATCATTTTTAAGTCATCTTTTATGAAAGATTTACCTACCAAAAACGAGTGACAAAAATTTTTTCTAGGATTTATTGTTCATAAAATAAAATAACAAGTACATTAATTGAATTATAATTTTTAAATAGTGCAAAATACAATTTAAAAACAATAAAATACTGTTAATATTTACAGATTACTTGGTTTTAGGCCATGGGAAACATTGCATTTAAAGTAAATACATTAATTTTACAATACAATACATTGTAATTTGTTAAAACATTATTAATATTAAGGTCATCAATTTACAATGGATATGCACAATCGCGCAATAATAATTATTAAAATATGCAAATAAGTATAAAAATAAATAAGCTAAAACATTTCGTTGGGGAAACCTCTCGATATTTTCTAATTTACCTTAAGAAGCTTTAAAGTATTATTATATAAGATGAAATATTTAATAATGACAAAAGATTTTGTTCAAAAGCAAAGGCATCATAGTTTAAAAAACATATTTATAGGCACTTGAAGAATATTACGGGGAATGTTGAAATTAAAAAAAAAACCGCTTTTGAAACACGAAATTTTAACAACTAAGTTACTATGGGATCTTGATATATTGTAATAGTGCAATGGCGAAAATAAATTCATCATGAAACATTGCATTAAGTTCTCAAAAACACAATAAGCTTTTCATTGAGGCACTTTGTATTATGTCTCAATCTTATCTTTTACTAAAACATGTTCAATTTAACTGTTTTGAAATAATTTAAAAACGTTAAAATACACACCGGAATCAATACCGTTTAAATAATTTTATAGAGTTGTTGTATTTCTAACGAATTGTAAAAAAATAAATAGCTCTAATTCTTTCTGATAAATTCATGAGACGCCAATGACCCTTTAGTATTAGTTTGTTGAAAAAGCAATAGATGGCGCCAGGTATTTGCATTACGTGCAGCATGAATTTGGCGGTTCCACAGGCCTGCAAATAAAAAATAAATTAAGATTCATGCATTTTGTAATTATCTCTTATTTTTGTATCAGATTTAGCAGGTTCTAAGAAATTTTCACAAATCAAATCAAATAATGATTTGTAATAATAAATTTTTAACTGATATAAAATTTTTAACTATAACTCAATTTGAAAAAAACCAACTACTGGTTATTCTTTTCTCAGAAGATTTCTTCCTATTATTCGTGGAAAATAACATAATACTTGTACACGAGAAAGAACATTATTTAGTAATTTAGATAACGAAGCCATTCTTGATTAGCTATTTCTATTCAACAAAAATGCTGTACGGGGACCCACTCATGGGTTAATTTGATATTTATGAAGCAAAACATGGGCCACTCATAAGGTTTATGAAAACACTGATTCAGATTTAACAAAAATGAACACTTATTAACTGCCTGTAATGCTTCATGGATCTCATTTTGAAGGGCAGTGTTTACGTGAAGGTTGCGCGTTGCTGTTGCTTAATCTATCTGTGCAGATAGAGCACAATAGCGCGTGTTGCTTTTACGTTCAACAGATGGCGCTGTTTAAAAAAATGTTTCACCTGTCACAAGTGACATCTATATAATATATAAAAAAACATACGCGCATTCGAATCCAACGTTGTGTCAAAATTTCAAAGCAATCGGTTAAGAACTTTCGGAGATTTAAGATTTTGAATTAACAAAAATTAACATTTTAGAAAAATATTTGTAGATTAATAAATAAAATAATGTATGCACCAATTGAATAACAGAAGGAAGAACATACGGAGTGAACAATACCCACTTAAATTACAAATACTGGAATTAAGCACGAATTTTTTTTTTATTAAAATTTTTACTATTTCAATGTATTATTTTAATTTTAAAAAAGGTTAGTCAATTTAAGTTAGGTTGGATATTTTGCCATGTGTAATTCCAGTAGCTGTAATTCTCTTCATGTTTAATTTTTTACACGTGCTATACCATCCATGGGTAATTCTGACACTCTTAAATTGAATTTCACGACCGTGTAGTTTCGTCTTGCACGGAGAATTAAAAAAAAATGCTGTTAAAAAGATGATTGCAGGCTATTTCCTAATAAACTATTAGAACAATCATAATATATCAGAACACGTGTTAATGCAGTTGCGTTTATCACATTATTATAATGACAAAATGCGAAAATATTTATGAACACGTGTTCCGACATTGCCATGACACATTTGTTTTATACTGATAGTATATTAGGAAATCTGTCGATTCATTCGTTAAAGGCCTGCTGTCCCATTTATAACAGGAATCTGAATATTTTTAATGAATACTAATATTTAAAAACAGTAAGTTTTCTTATTTTACAAGCAATAATTATTCGCATGAAACACTCATCCACATTGAAAAATCTCCTGATAAAAGATACATGACGCCAACGGGACTCGAACCCGTGTCCCTTCGATTCTAGTAATTCGATTAGTAAGTTTTCTCCCTACGTAACCACTGAACATATATGCCCAAGGAATGATATTCCTATTTGAAAGTAAAGCAATACGATTTTTTGCTTCCTACGCCCCAGAACGGCTGATTTTATTAATTAAGTTTGTAGGTTCAACAATTAAGATTTAAAAAAAAATGATCAATTTCATTAGGTATAAGGAAAAAAGATCAGCATTGTTTTGGACACACCTACGCGCCGATAAACCTTCTCGGGCTATCTCTTTAGTGACAACATTATAGTTTAAACAAAATGGGAATATAGACAACTACTGTAGCAATCACAAATTAAAGGCAAGATAGACTAAAATAAATTGAAAATATCCTTCGTTATATTTGTAAAAATTTCGTTCCCGTAAAAAGGTAAAAACACAGTAGGGATAAGTTTATTTACCTGCAGTTTGAAACAATCATTCCTGGATCATTGATGATTGAAGAAAATAGTTTAGATTTCATCTTCCTCCTTTCTTTGTTCCTGGCCAAAATGACTTGGTGACCTAGCTTCTTCAACAGGTATCCTGAAAATAAATAAAATGATTTTTTTTAAAATACATATTGTAATTGACAAAAATATCGTTTATGTTAAATAGCGATAGAATATCGAATCCAAGGGGATGACAGAAGTTATTACAGGTACTTGTATATGGCTTTATCTTTCTACTGTACTTGTAATACGAAACCAGGGGTACATGCAAAATGCACAGGAGCTTTAGCGCTGATCTGAGGTGATTAAGCTCCGTGTTTTAAAGTAGGTGGCGCAATAACTTTAAAAGCAGCATGAACCCTTTCTCATTTCATAGTTTAATTAAGGTTACAGCCAATCTATACCGATGGAATCTTCAGAATATTAATGGCAGAAATTAAGGAGAAATGTAATTCTCCTCCATGTAATTATTTTCAATTTACGATAGCATCCGAACACTTCCGAGTTTGGAAAACACGAAAAACATCCGATCGCGATAAATTTACCCCGTTCAAATTAACGTTTGAAACATTGGAGAAGTAATTGAGTTCCTACGCTATGCAAATACAAAAGGTTATTTTTTACAACACATTGCATGTTAGGGCATTGTTAAAGGCTTCGAGCGCTGAGGCTTTATAATTACCACCCCCTCCTCCCTCCTGCCCGAATTACTAACTCTTCGAGATAGATGCTTTTGATTAACCGAAACTTCTTTTGCTGATACTATCTGATGAGGCTAATAATGTTGGAGTGGGTTTTTGCAGACGATTTCAACCATTAAAAGGGAATTTTTATGTTTCGTAGAAAGATATTGATCAAATTTTTCCCATCGGCCACCCACTTCATTTTAATTAGAGGTTTGCAGGAATCAGGTTAATTTAAAAATCCATTGCATTATTTTTCTATTTTCGATTGTTTGTATAAGCCTCTACGATAATTTGAAAAAAATAGGTATTAATAGGTATAAATATAATCGACCCTACAATTTTTAGCGACCCTAGTTTGAGGTGGGAGAGGTTCATTTTATAATATTTTATTTTATTCACAATATTAGTTTTTGACGTTAGTGGGAGTTGGACTTGACTACTTAACCTAATATTAATGTTGTGGGTGGTTTGACAGGTATTAGGTGTAATACGTTTTAACTCACCTAATTAGTTTTAGGAATGCCACACAATTTGAAGGAAAATGGAACAGGCAGACCAGATGTTTACAAACATTGATTATTTAGAAATTTAAAGATTTACAGATTTTGTTTTCTTCACCAGTTATTACTTATTCACATTACTTTTTTCTACAAATAAGCTAAACATTATCGTCCAATGTAAGTAAAACAATAACTACCCAGTTTTATTAGATTTAGTTGGAATGTTTGTTTTTTCTTCTCTATTTTAAAGTCAATAAGTGGGTTATTCAAGTGTCCACTCAGGTAGGATCAATTAAAATGTTAAATCGTTTATTAAAAACTCTTAATGTATGTACATTACAAAATAATGAGATACCGTTTTGAGAAATGAAAAATATATAAAGCAGCTTTCAGTATTTCAATTAGAGACACAGCGAAGAGTGCGAATAACTTGAAATAATGAAGAATGGCATGCGAAGCGCCTGTTTTAAATAAGCAGAGATAAAAAATAACAATTGTGATGTTAAAATAATTATTCCATTTGGAAATTTCTGGTAGGTTCAAGTGCTTCCATTATTTTCGTAATTAAAACTGATGGGTTAAACTTACAAGGCATGTCGAAAAAATAAGTAGCAGAGTGGGTTTTTTTTACGAATTTTGGGGACTACACTCATGGCCGTAAATTAACAAATAGGTCCATTTATTTTTCTTTCTTCGTGTATATATCGCATTCTATTTTCATAATATTACGCGGAGGTCTTAATGACTGTTGTTACCTCCCAGAGGAGCAAAATCAATTTTGAGGGCTGATTTTTAAATCTATCGAAAATCACATTAAAAAATGATATAAATACAAATTATCAAATTTTTATAAGTCAATAACTATTAATTTAGTAAGGTTTATATTGTGAACAAGACCCAGTAATGTTTGGATGCTCATGAATTTCAGTCATGTTAGCGGTGTGTTGAAATGGTTCTCTGCAATTAACTTCTGCATGCACTGCCTTAAGGCAGAATTTTCATACTTAATTTATGCAAAACCTCATTACCTCATCATAGAATATAACCTTGATGACGTGGATAATAATTTCGTGTTTTGTAAAAAAATGCGTCTCTAGGCGATACCTGACAGTAATAACTGGGGTTTTGTAGACTCATATTTTAATTAATTTTGACCAATTCGTAAAACAAATATATATTTTTAGACGGAAACCCTCAGATGAAGGTTATTTATACTTAAAATTAATAAAAACAGTACCTTTACATCAAAATATTTTACGTAAATCGGTTTGAAAATTTTATAAATGGCTTGCAACTATAATATTAGCGTTAAGCACCAAAAATTTTTTTTATTCAATCAATTTATAACTTCCCGGGGTATTCAGTAAGAAACATCTGAAATTTTAGTAACACGTTTATCAGAATCAATTAAAATAAACATCGCGGAAAAATCCATTTTCTAGGCCTGCCACTTCATTTTAAAGTATTTGCTAGTGCAAATTCGACCGTAGGTCCGTCCAATACAATGGGGCCGCACATCACATATTTTTGTACACGCCTTCTTCACTTCTTCTTCTTTATGTGCCGAATCAGGTCCCCCCGACGTTGGCGATCACTCTGGAAAATGTCTCTTTGTCTTGCGCTGCCCGGAATAGCTCCTCCACACTTCTAATGCCGGTCCACTCTCGTATATTTCGCAGCCAAGACATTTGTCTCCTACCAGGCCCTCTGCGACCCCCTATCTTGCCTTTCAATATTAACTGGAGCAAGTGATACTTCTCTCCTCGAAGTACATGACCCAGATATGAAATTTTCCTGATTTTTATTAATCTAAGCAGTTCTCTCTCTGCTCTAGCCCGCCTGAGAATTTCTGTGTTGGTGATCATGTCGGTCCATGGGACTTTGAGTATTCTCCGGTGAAGCCACATTTCAAAAGCCTCTAACCTGTTCATGGTATTTACTTTCAAGGTCCATGTTTCACATCCATACAACAAGACCGACCACACATAACATTTTAGCATTCTCTGCCTTAGTTTTAAGCTGATATTATCATTGCAGAAGAGGGATTTCATTTTAATGAACGCAGTTCTTGCTGCTTCAATTCTGCACCTAACCTCTACATCTGGGTTAAGAGTCTCCGTGAGAATACTGCCGAGGTATTTAAATCTTTCGACCTTTTCGACATTGCAACCATTTAACTGTATCACTGATTCAGAGTGATCTAGTCGTCCAAATGTCATTGTCAAATGTCATCAAATGTCTTCTTCACTTACGTCGTTAATATTCCGATTTTAATTTTTGGGTATTGTGTCGTCTACTCTAATAATAAAATATGAATTGATTGAAAATTCTTTCGTTATTTGCACAATGGTTGACGACCTTCGTCTGGTTACGATCTATAAATTTGACTTGAGCTTGGGTAAGTTTTTCTACACATCTTCGGATCTACCGGATCTGCCCTGATGATGGACACTGCAACGCTGTCCGAAACGTCGGCTAAAGAAGGAGTTAGCGCAACACGGCATAACACCCCAAAAACAAACAACAAAAATGACTTGAGCTTGGTTGTGGGTTAGTTACTGCACCTCACAATTTTATTGATTTTTAAGATAAGTTCTACTTTAGGGTATAAAGATAAGTAATTACACATGCTATGTATACCTAACATTTATTAAAAAAAAAATATTTTCAATTTTTTTTTTTCTATTAGGCAATTCACCCTAAAAAGAGTGCTATGTGAATGTCAATCTTCACAATCTTCAAGTGGTATCAAATTGTCAAAACAATCTATTTAAATTAAAAATAAGCAATAAAATTAACATTTTCAATTCTAAAAACATAAATGTAACAATTATTTTTTCGATTCTTATTAGTAATTAAAGTCAAGTTTTACCATTAGGATCAGCAGATTTTTAGATTTTTAAAAATAAATTAACATATTAAATTGTTTGAACGAAATCTCGTGTAATTTTTCAATTGTGTTCCTGGTGTGAGGATGTTTTAGTTTTCCGCGTTTGTTTTTATGATTTAATTAATGATTACTATTTAATTCGATTATCCAGACCAGCGATTCTCAATTTTTTTGGATGTGGAACCCTAAATGATTGTCTTTGTTTGGGCCTCTCTTTTAAATAACATTAATTAGTTATTTCTCCACCAGAAGACTTGGACCTCACTAAACGGCATCCAGTCCCAGCCTTTGCAAATATTAGATGCATTGATGGGGTAAAAGAATTTTAAATTTTTTGAATATGGACATACTCAAACAATACAACACATCGTAATAGAATGTCCCTGTCATAAGTTCTCCTGTTTCACATCTGTACTGAACCAAGTGACTGCTGATAGCGTTGACTGGCTGGATAATCTCGGCATCCCACTTTGACCTCCACTAAGTATCCCCAACCATTCGAAAATAAAGAAGAGGATAATTTATATAAATCTATAGTGCCTAATATTTGCAAAAGTTCTTCACTTTCAATTTCAAGTTACAATATTTTTATTAAGTCCGATATTTCAAGATTTCCACAAAAAATGACATCTGCTGATATGCAGCACAGTTCGTTTCCAGAAATGAAAGAATTTTTTGAAAGCTAAATCTACATTCTGAATACCAAACCATTAATTATCAATGTTATAGAAAATAACATCATTATCATAGAGACTTAGTATAAATAATTGGACTGGCTTGTTGTGTATTTGTCCTAACATGGTCCTAACAGTATATGTTTGGTTCTCAAGAGTATAAATCATTCAACCCAATGTTCTTAATACTACAAGTTACCTATTTGATCATGGTATGACAGCACCCAATTTTTTGTATTGATTAATTTATTAATCAATACAAAAAATATGTTTAATATTTTTATTGTATATTATTTTATCACCCATTAAAAGAAATCACAGTTTATACATAATTGCTCTCTTGAAAAGTTATTATTTTTCACTTAGCATCATATAGTTATAAGTTGAGGTTTCTTATAACCCGCTAGATTATGGTACGCCACGCTCAATAGGCTAACCTGTGTTGAGGCAGTCATTTTGCAAGTTAATTTATAATACCTAGGAATATACCTACACTTATAAAATCTGTTTTGTTAAATTAATAACTTAGAATTTCGGTGAGTGCACCGTTGAAGCCCAATCATTATTTTTGATCCAAATGATTACGTTATCTTTGAAATTTTATTGTGTTTCACATTTTGTAGGGTATCAAAAGTTTCGCTGACCAAAAGTAGTAAAAATTTCAGGAATTCGGAGAAAATCTTTGCTATTATGAGTACGGTGAGTGTTTAATCTTTTTCGTATACCGTATTTATGCATGTTTTTAAGTAGATGCGTGAGGATTGTTTTTACAAAATATATCTGCCAAACGTTAAACTCATTCATAGTTTTAAAGATTTAGTTTGAGTCTGTAATTAGAGGTAGCCTAATGATTATTTTTATAATAGTTTTTTGTGCTTTTATGATTGGGTTTACTGGAAATTAAGTGCCGCCTCCCCGTGCCAAGACACCTACACAATAATAGATTGTCAGACTACAGAATGAATCGTTTTCAAGTATTGAAAACGTGTCGTGAAAGTTTCGTTCCATTCTGAATGGATCTATGTTTTTTGTTTTGTTTACAATAGTGGTTAAACTGAGGTATTTTTTCTAAGTAGTACGGTCAATGTAGGGGCACTGACAACACTCACCGAAATTCAAACATGTGTGTATTCTAATAGAGGCATCGTGGCTATCCAGAGTTAAACATCCTATCCGCATCATTTTTGCGATAGACCATCAAGTTTTTAAATTTTTTTTGAAATATCTTAGGCTATTACGTCAAGGGGTCAAATCGAAGCAGACAGATATCTTACTCTACACTTTCCTCTCTCTATCCACAATTATTTTCTTCTAAATTTCCAAAAACGGGACCATTATAGTTGGTAAACATTGTTTGCTTAATATTTTCTCTTTCGTTTTGGTATTCCAATTTAGAGTTCGAAACTCGGCCTACTTCCCAAAGCATCCATTGCGGTGTTTAAAAGTCAACCCTCCATATCATCACGGGAAAGCTTCCGGGCAGAATAAAACTTGAATATAATTCTAACTGCTAGTCGAGCTTCGCCATTTCTATTTGAAGTTCACATCCTAAATCCTTCAAGGGAATATAACTGATATCCTCGCTTTGCATCTATTACTGCTAAATCTCTGAGCCGCTTGCTTCTGGTTTGTCAAACTGATTTATATTGGTGGAAATGTGTGCAGTGTTGTGTATATATCATATATATATATGTATATTAAAATAATTAATATTTTCAATCTGATCATGTCATCTGTAAGATGATACATATTGAACATACTGACGTCAATATTTAATTTTATGACGAATGATACTGCAAAACTCCTACAAACTTTAAAGAAGGACATCCAATGCAAAATAAATGTAAAGAAAATGTTGTAAATAACATTGAGAGAATATTTTTGCGTTTATGTTCTTCGGAAAACTGTGAATCTGATATTATTTCTTTCTATTATGCATCACTCTTAATCACAACCAATAAATTCTTAATGATATAATGATCTCATATTTTTCTTTGAATCATTGACCAAGAGATAATAACAGATTCATTTAAGTAGTTGCAATTAGTGGAAACGATTTATCTGAAACGAACTTTGCTTACTTACTTACTTACTTACTTTATTGCCACATATTAACCTTTCAGACTAATTTGTCCGCTTTTGGAAACAACTCATGTCTAATATAGATCGTTGTTCCTCTCTTACTTAGCAAGAAAAAATACCACGCTTTATATTCAATTCTACAAATAAAATACAAAATAATTGAATTGTGCAACTTTATGAAACCAAAGGTTCCGACTGCAATTAGAGATAATCTTATGAGATTTTTATATGAAACAGCAAAAAAGAGAAGAGACTTACATTTATTGAACATTTTTCTAATAAAATAAGTGTGTTTTTATATATTGTTCCACTATTTTTGTGACAACAAACGTGAGGTGAGACTTTCTCTGCTATCTTTTATGTTTACATTAAAAAATAACATCACACACATATCGTTTTTTTCTAATAAATAGTTTTCAGAAATATTCAGAAATATTCCATTATTTTGATTTCATTCCTAAGCGGAAATACTTCGACTTTCTGACAGAAGATGGCTGAGGCTTGATTGATGAAGTTAGATTCCAATAAATATGTTGTTTTTTTTGTAATAATGCCTGATGTTTGAAATAATTATCCACAACCATATACGTCAGCTTGTACGAAAATTGCAGTTTTTTAAGAAACCATGTTTAAAAAACTGTACTAGACTCTCTCAGTTAATGCGATAGCTAGATTTTCCTTTTGGCTGAATCTGCCTGAGCTGTCTCAAAAAGTGAAAACTTACACAGCCAATTAAAATTCGAAATAATTTTCAGACTTATTATTTTCCAAGAATCGGCCTTTGTTGAACCCTTAATTAAAACAAGCAATTATTTATCTTTAATAAAAAATAATTTTGCAAAGAAATTGCTTACGCAGGTGTTATTCATATTTCACCTAGTAATTTAAAAAATTAAAATGCGTAAAATAAGTATAAAAAAACTTTCTTTGTGATACGCGTGTCGTACTGTGATAACCACAGGGTTCATACCTAAAATGTATCTTTCTAGTAGGTACGAGTATTATACAAGAACTTTACAGTTTATTACAATCAGCTTGATGATAAAATAACAAAGCCAATATAATCATTTTCAACCGAAATGATGAAAACATTTTTTATAGTCTGAATATATTTCTTTCGATCTCTGTCTATTTTTTCTTCGGAGTCGTCCATCTGCAATCATGCAACAATTCTTTTTTTTTATTTTTTTAGTGAGGCGCATTATACAAATAATACATGTCTTTAATTTACCGACTATTTCAGAATGAGTTCACAAGTGGTCCTCGAGAAGAAAATGTAATTTAATAAATTACAAGGAAACTCGCCGCTTTGAGTTCTCTCAATCTAACCTTATAACATTTTGATAAAAAGTTAATAATTACACAATTTCTTTGTGATTTTTTCTTTTTAAGAATGTCAATGGGTCAGTCAAAACTTACATGTGGGACACCTTTAAGACTATCTAAAATTTGACTTATGTAGATTCCATCAAAAACTCTTACTCCTTAAATGTGTGCATTGTGCCACCCTGTTAAGGAATATTGTTCTTTGTAAAAGTCTATGAAATATACATAATTATGAAAACGTCTAGTTCTTTTACACGTCTATGTAAGTGTAAGCATATCTCTTAGCGACCTTTTCGCTCACAAAGGAGGGAACGTGTCTCGCGCCCGTTTAACAGTGTCACCAACGAAACGGAACGACGTGAGACGTATTGTTGTTTCTGTTTGCAACTGCATGCCGGTTTTGTGCTTAGTTTTTTGTGAAACTAAGCCACGTTGCCATATCTTACTTTTACGTAAATTAATAACAGTAAGTACGTAGCATTTGAACCAGCGTGTAAAAATAATTCATTCAGTAGAAATAATACCCTTGTAATTGATTTAACGTTTTGGATTCCAAACTATAGTCTTACTAATTTTACAGAACTGTTTATTTAAAGACCATACTACTAAACTGATGTTCAACAGCCGTATAATGCTCATGAAAAGTTACAAATTGCTTACACAGCCGAAGAGATTTGTTTAGCTGTGTTTTATCGTTTATTTTTGTGCTTATTAATATAATGCATGCAAATTTAAAAAAAGATAACGATGTTAGTATTTACTAACAATGCTATAGTGCAATGCAATTTTTCAATCTGTAAATATATTCTGAAGATCTGGGCCTTGCTAGTAACCCTAAAATGATAACGAAGAGTGAGTACACGACTTGCGGTTTTCCTGATGATATTTTTGATTGTTCCCTTTATTACAAGGCGACAGCAAATAAAGGCTATAGACGTCTATCACGCCAATCATAAGTATGTTATTCAAATACCTCGATGTGCGCCGATGCCAAAATTAGTAAATTATGAATATTTGACAATGCTTAATTTCTTCTGAGATAATGACTGTAAATTACCAATCACCATACCATAGAAGATGCTGGGGTTGGGGTTGGTACATTTTTTTCTTAAATTTATCCAATTTTAACGAGCTGCAATCGACTACACAACAGGCTCCAGTCTAAGATAATGTTATTTCAAGCAAATATGTTTACACTCTCCATTTGAAAACTAATTTATTACAATGTCAGTCTTCATTACTTACAATGTTCGTGGTTTTTGAAAGTCATATGAAATAATATTTATCTATTAGTGCAAACGTTCCTTTATGTCTCCGTAATGCCGTCTCAAAGGCATGCTAATTTATTTACCTTAACGAGATTTACGTTGATACTACATGATTCTCTGCTACTTGGGGTTCAGTTCTGAGCAAAGATACGCGCCTTAAAAGGCCTGTTATCCTAAACCTTTTTATGGATTATTTTTAATAAAAAAAATTGAGTTGAATGGTTTATTATTGTAACGTTTTATGGTGAATTTGGGTAGATATAACATTGTCCACCAGAGTGACAAAATTTTGCACAATAATACATATTATATCTTTGTTAGATGGGTTAGCGTTGAGCATTATCATTATACTCTTTGATTTCATGCTCGCGAATAGCTGATCTGTTTTGAGCGGTTTTTTTTCTTCTGGATAATTTTTGATATTATGTTTTCACGAAGTTTTCATACCACAAAAGGTTATCAATGAGGTTATTTAGGATTGGATCATATTTAAGAATAATTATCATACTTGACAATAATTATCAAGGGCTGTTCCGGAAGTTTTGTGAGCTAGAGTGGTAAGTTTGAAAACTACGACATTATTGACGTTGTCGTAGCTGAAAAATCTTGTTTACAAAATAAAATTTTTGTATGAAGATTTTTCAGTTTGGGAAAGCACAGCCAGTAAAAAAAAATATTTTTAGCTAGAATAACACCAATAATATCTTATTTTTATATATTAAGAATAATTATCATACTTGACAATAATTATCAAGGGCTGTTCCGGAAGTTTTGTGAGCTAGAGTGGTAAGTTTGAAAACTACGACATTATTGACGTTGTCGTAGCTGAAAAATCTTGTTTACAAAATAAAATTTTTGTATGAAGATTTTTCAGTTTGGGAAAGCACAGCCAGTAAAAAAAAATATTTTTAGCTAGAATAACACCAATAATATCTTATTTTTCAATCTTACTTGTCAACTAACTGAGTCACAAACCGCCACTGTCATACAGTGCCAAAAAACTATGTTTAATAAAACAATCGAAGACAAATAAGAGGTGGAATAACTGTCAGGTAAACCATTAAAATAATACACGCTAAGTTACGCATTGACTCTATTTTTACTATCTGAATAAAATACTTGATATAATTTCTTTCTGGATTGTCATATTTTTACATTCATAAAATGCCTGATAACGTTTACTGTAAAAACCAAAGATATTAGAAGATCTTTGGTAAAAACCGAAAAAATAATATTTATATCCGCAAAATTTATTATTAGCGTGCAAACTTTTCGTTTACTGTTTGCTTTTCTTACTATTTTGGCCTTCCCTTGTACTTACGTGGTGAACTAACATATCATTTTCGTATTTTCGTTCATTTGCCATGTCAGATGCAGGAAATCCTATTCTCTACGTTAATTTTTTTTTTCTTTCAAGAACAAAAAAGCACGCTTAAAGTTTTGAACGATGTTGAAAAGAAAAACATGCAAATAAATTTTTTGTTGTTTGTTTTCGGGGTGTTATGCCGTGTTGCGCTAACTCCTTCTTTAGCCGACGTTTCGGACAGCGTTGCAGTGTCCATCATCAGGGCAGATCCGGTAGATCCGAAGATGCAAATAAATGTTCATCTTATCTTATGTAAGCTAAACTAATAATAAACCAAAAAATATAACGATTTCATGAAAACTTTGTAAAACTCAAGAGAATTATCACGTTTTGTAGGAGTATTACTTAAGTAACACTTCTTGGCTCTATATTGCTTCGTGATAACAAGACATTAAGGTTCCTAATGCAACACACTCGAGGTTGGTTTATTCTGCTACCTTTGCAGGGGTCGCTTCACAATCGCCATATAAATCCCACCGGTAGCCCCAATGCACTGCATTGGTTCGATTGGCTTGTATGAATCAGCACTTTTCCCGGCCATTTGAAGAAGAAAAAACAATATAGATTACACTGTCTGGTGGAAAATGAGATTATTCCTTTTTTTAATTCCGGTGAACTTACTGGAACTAAACTAAACCAATATGTATTTTTTCTAGTAGAATCCTTATGAAAGTGGATGGTTCTGTTAATAAAGAAACTAAAACGACTAGGTAAGAGTATGTTTCTAATTTTAATTATTTAATAAATCAAAACCAAAAATTTATCATTCCGAAGCCAATTTTTATAATAATAATAGTAGTCTTTATTCCGGAATGTAGGGAGGTAAACGCAATTCCAAACACCCCATAGATGTGTGGGATTGTATTTACTTAATAGCTAAATTATTACTTACTTTATTATAAACCCTGTGTTGTGTGCAACATTTTATTTAAAACTTCAAATAAGAAATTATAAATTAGTCCAAAAAACGTCATTAGCTCAATGACAATTCCGTTTTGAAGCTTTTTTCAAACAAGTAGGAACCATAATTTTAACTTCCCAGGCCTCTGGCATATTCTGTCAGAAGCTCGGAGCATAGAGAGCTCAGGGCGTATTGAAAACCAAAAACTGTTTATGAAACGTGATGAAGTACGAGTTTCAAATTTTATTATTAGATCTGAGAAAATAACATTTTTTTAAAAATAAATTTTAATGCAAATATAAAAAAGTTTTGAAAACGGCACACCTTTTAAATAAATAAATGATATTAAAAAAACAAAAACACACGCAATGTATTAGACGAATGTATTATAAACGTTTTGTTTAAACATAATTAATGTAAAATTCACGAGGTTTCATAAATTTTTCTCAAATTGCAGTGGGGATCTTTGGTTTCACAGAGGTGCACATTATTTTTTTTCTGTGGTTAAGTTCTAAATATAAAGGGTGGTATTTTCTCTTTCTAACACCTTTTACATCATATTTCTTACCATGACAGTAAGGGATACATGACGATTTTTATGAGACTTGTATTAGCTGTTCCTATAAGCGAACAAATTAGCCATTAATTTAAGGTGTTACAAAAAATATTAATGAGAAGAAAATAAACACGAAAATTTCTCATTCGATAAAAGAAACTTAATTGAAACAATAAAACGGCCACCATCTTGAAAGCGAAGCGGAACGTACAAACAAATTTACAGAGTCTATTAAAACAGGATTTTGCTATGAGGAGTTAATTATGATTTTCGTCGTGTGATTTCCCACTTGATAACGATGATGGGCCTACACATTTCGGGTTCGATTTCGATCAATATGCGTACATAATTATGATTATAAGCAGAAAATATTTTGTTTGAAACAGCAAATACAAGATAACTGTCCTATCGTCAAATAAAGCTTACGGCTCTTGTGCACAGATTTTTTTAAGTCAGCGAATTATTTTCAGCTTTCAATGTCGTAGACCATTGCAATTATATAATCTCAGGCGGAAATGTGTCTTCATATTAGATAAGAATAATAGTAGAGGTGAAAAATACCAAACGCATCTTCCACTCGATTGCGATTATTAATTATTACAATTATTAGTCTCAATCTGCACAAATAGCTAATCAAAGCTCCCAGTTCGTGACCATTTCAAAACGATGTCAGTTTATTCTAAATTTCATGTTTTTTACACATCTCATTGCTTCCCCACCCTCTCCCCAGTAGATATATACCTCTTTGGTCCCTCTATCTAATACAGCTTCCGGTACCGATGGGGAACTTATCTCAATTTAAAGGCTTAGACGGGAATTAAAGCTTGTAGCCAAAGTTAACAGTGAGAACACAAGGGAAAGAAGAAGGAAGTTAGTTGAAAACGGTGAAGTGGGAGAGAAAGAGATACATTCCTCTTAAAACATCCCGTACGCCATTTCACATCCTACAACAATTTCAGTAAAAAAATATTAACAAAATTTTATTGGATCGGAATCGGAAGCGTGAGCTTATGTTCCATTTATATATTTGTTTAGTGCTAACTTATTATAATATATATTACAATTGAATATAAAACACAACATTTTGTGTAGGGCTATTTTGAAAATGGGGTTAAAAAGTTCAGAAATGGCCAGTGAATTTGCTGAAATCCATAGGAAACAACGTCCATAGTTCGTAATGCAGAAAAGTGGCTGCTGTGGTAGACTGCATGAAAAAGGAGCACGATGTTACCTACTAAAGTCCCGCTGAAACTTTTCTCATTGCCTTTGGATTGCGTCTGTTTGTGTCTGCGGTTATAGAGGTTACATTATCATGGACACACATACAGCTTGATACCACAATACGGGCAGTATAGAAGTACATATACCGGCTGTACAACTTTCGTGTACTGTAGGCGGTGGGTAGAGTCTTTTAGTCTTTTAGATTTACTCACGAACCCACTTTCATATGTGCCTATTGTGGTGTGTAGGCTAGGCACCTAATATCTTGGGTACTTCTGCCGTAATCTAAATCTAGAGAGTGGTAAATACTGTGCATCTAATTGAAAACAAAATAGACTAACGTGGAGACTTAAGCTATTGGAGAACTAGAAAATTAACGCGTATCAGATATAACGTTGGAGCCGAATGCTGTCAAATTTTAAAAACAAAAACACATGATTTGGCAGTTGTTTAGTTTTTGTAGATAGAATTAAAGTGATTAAATAAGTAAAAAATAAAAACAAACTTCAAGATGGTGGAAATTTGCTATGCAATATATATTTTGTTTACGGAGTATAAAAAAAATTATGAGATCCTGGCACAAGTCAACCTATGTTTGCCGCAAGATTTTTTTTATAACATACATATTTTAGATTTGTTCATGAAAATCCTAATTTTTTTTTTTTTTCTGGAATCAAGATCAAAGGGCCTGATACAGGCTGTGTGGGCGTTGTTCTAGCTGTAGTTTTACAGGTGTCATTACCTCGTTAGATTAGACAGCCATGGAGAATTACTAATATTAATAATATTCAAAATATTAATTAAAATGAAAAAGCTAAATCTGATTACGCTGTCTGATAGGCGGGTTGTCTTTGACCTCGTTAAATTAAATACAAATTTTAATTATGGTATTGACAACCATAAATTTCAAGACAAAATTAAATTACATGTGTCGAAAAGAAATACAAGATATAACGTTATTTTTTTCTTTTGTGATTTATCGCAGTTTTAAAATAAACTATCTATTTATATTTCTTCATATGAAGCGGTTACTTTGTGATGTGACATTATAATTTAAAATTAAACAGTAACTTTGTAAACATCACTTATAGGTAAATACTTAATGCCGACCGGGTTTCGCTTTTAGCTACAACCGTAGCCTCATCAGGGCAGTATAATACTGCCCTGATGAGGCTACGGTTGTAGCGAAACCCGGTCGGCATTAAGTATTTACCTATAAGTGATGTTTACAAAGTTACTGTTTAATTTTAAAATATCTATTTATAAGTGTGTGAGCCTACACTAATTTGACTGCAAAATGTTTGCGAGTGGTTTGTTGAATATTTTAACGTTTTTCGAATTTAAATTAAACGACTTCTTTCCTGAAATGCACGCGTTAACAACTCGTAGTGAATATACATTTGTTCTATATTACTTTATTTTGAATTAACAATTTATTCAATATTTTGTACTGGTTACATATTTCATTTAATTTGATAATCTATTTTTTTTATTACGTGTTTTTTTTTCATATTATTTCACGTAGGTTTATTAAACTCAAGCGTTACGTACACTTAGTAACATCATAAATTTTATAAATCAAAACCGATACAATACTTAATATTTAAATGTACACAATACTTGCTATACCATATTTTACATTAATTTCATGTAAAAATCTACTAGGGCTCGAACAAATAAATATTTTATCTATCTTAATAGAATACGTCATCAGTGAGTATATATATGTTACCTTTCTATAGGGGAGTGCATTTTATATAGAAGTTGAAGAACCCGTGATTACTGGTAAGAGGCGGAGGGTGTTTGTTCGAATATAAGGGTTCTGGGTGAGACTTAAAGACTATGTGAAAACCTATTATAAAATCATCAATTAATACTTTTGGGCTTCACTATGTAGATTCACATAACTAATACCGCACTATTATAGGAAAGTCGTCCTATAACGGTTGTGCCATACCCACCTACCAGCATGATAATTGTATCATGCCAAGTTTCCATAGAAACCACATAACAAAATAGCGCTGAATTTAAATCCAGAGGCGTTGTCCGGTCTTTTCTAAAGCCTTCGATAGAAATCGATTTACAAAAGATTGCCACTGCGGATGGATTCCTACCAACCTGTTACAGCGTTAACATTTTATATTCAGGTTTTTGTTAAAAATTCAATCAAATTGACGGGTAATTAACATAAATTATCCTCAATATTTTTAAATGAACAGATATATTTTGTATTTTACGTCATTAATGCTAAAATTGCCCTCTAAATGGATTAAAAAAAACGTATTTAATAAATGTTTTCAGCGTGGTTGCTCACATGAAACATTTTTAATATTTTAATAATTGAAAACAATATTAACGATTCTCAAAAGAAAATTTGAAGCAGAAAAAGATATTTAGAAATTAAACCCAGTACCTTAGCCTTGCCGGGGCTCTGATCTAACCATTGAGCTAATTCGACCCTATTTCCTTCAGTCATATTTAATTTTATCATACTTCGACTAATAACTACCAAAATTATCTTCATTTTCTTAAAGCATATTTTTATTGGCTATGTTAAGGTTAAGGTATTTATGTATGATGACAAGATTCTTCCGAACTTAATGCAATCTAGATGGGGTCTTGGATATTTTAATTTTAACGTGCGACATTTGTTGACCTTTTTGCAAATCTGCGATTTGTGTATATGAGTTTATAGATACGCAATATGATATTTTACTCATTAAAACACATAAACACTTTTTTTTTTTAAATAAATCAATGAGTAAAATCTCAAATTGTAATATTCAATCAGTGAAGACAGTATTAGCGATTCTCAAACGAAAATTTGAGATAGAAAAATCAGAAAAAGATGCGTTTGCATCTGGGAATTAATTCCAGGAACTTAGCTTTGTGGGGCCCTATTTCATATTTAACTTTATCTTACTTCAATGGGTTCAACTCCTAAATGAAACCGTATCTTTTTATGATTATTTTGTTCAAATTTTCGTTTGAGAATTTGCTTATCTTGTCATAAATGATTAAATATGACAATTAAAGGTTAACTCTTGAAGTTATTCCAAAAAATAAACATACATATTTAATAAATTTAGATATAGTAATAAAAATGATCAGGTTCCCAACTATTAATATTCCATGATTTTAAAATACATATTGACCTAACTGTGGGTATCCGTACCCGTTATGTTACATTGACAGATTTTGTATTTTAGCTTGAAGGGTATCCTGGATCTCAAAGAAACCTAAATTATTCCAGAGCCAAGCATTAAAATACTTTCTAAAAACATCACAATCTTTCAATACGTATTCAAAAGATTAAATAAATGGAAACGAAGTGGCTCTCCGAATTACATACATGTACATACAAATGTAATGAATTTTGCAATAAATCCTTGATTCTTTGTTTCAAAAGACACTATCAAATATATTTGGGGTTATTTGGATAGTGTTGCCAACATATTGAAAATTGGTAGCAAATAAAATACAAATGACCTACGCTAGAAGTGCTCTTGTTTTCAACGAGTGTGGGAAGTAGGAACCTAATAATGTAACAGTACGGAGAGTATGGACTATAAAATTTAAACTTTTAACATTTTATTCGTTCGGAAGTGCTCTTTCGACGATGGCCATTTGCGAATATTGTCGCTTTGGAATTGATGACATAAATTTTATTGTGGTAACTGCCGAAGTTTGGCGACTTATGAAGAAAAAGGGACTCGAAAGAGGTTTGTAACGAAATTACTTCATTTCAAAACAAATATCGATTACGCCAAATTTTTAACTGAAGGAGTTTTTTTTTAAGGAGTTGTTTATTATGGACCATTATCACAAATTAACAACAGTCAGTCGTTTGTCTGTTATACATTTTATAGAAATGATGTTGAAATAAGATTTTAAAAAGTCTGCGGAAGTACACTGCTCGTATAAAAAAAAATATTTGAATGATAAGGTACTTACCATTATTTTTGTCATAAGGTTCTATTGATGATTTCTTCAGCGTGTCCTGATTGAATTCAGGTCGAAAGAGAAGAGATTTGAACGATCTTCTGTAGCGGTTCTCTACTTTCCTCACTCGCCATCTCTGTAAATAATAAAAATAATTTTAAATTAGTTGCATTAGGTAGGTACCTACATATTATGCCCATAAACGTATACTTAATGAAACATGTATTTTTCCGTGAGGATATTATGCAAAAGAAATCAATAATAAACCACATTACTTAAATACCAGAATAATATATTATTCTGTAGTTAATTTAAATAGTTAAAATAACTCAAAATAAAATAAAAGTTTTAATTTTTCAAGGTTCGCTGAAACGCATCAAATATACGGCATGTCCGGTGTGACGTCACAGCTTTCTTGTTTAAATGTACGGCATATCGGGTGTGACGTCACAGCTTACTTGTTTAATTCGACAGTCGGTACTCGGTATTTAGTTTCGCAGAATCAAGACATTTTTATTTACTTCTTAATTTAACTGCTTTCAATTGACAAACACATTGTGAAATGTGGTCATCTCGTCACTATTATTGTTGAATTGTACCATTCTGCAAAAATAAAGCCGTTTCCGCATTCGATTCAAATTTTCCGTGTAATTAAATCTTCCGATCTGCGCTTTTAAGGTTATTTTTTTTGATTAAAAATGCTATACTTTATTTTAATACATTCATTTTAATACCATAACTATGTTAAGGATTATAATTAATTTATTAGAGAACGACCAATGTTTTTTTAGTTGTGGTTCTTTTTATGGTACGTACTTTTTATGTCAGCTTCATTCGAATACTGGATTTTATTAAAAAAAATTAACAATACGAAAAAAAACAGATTTACTACTGAAGTATGGATACAGACTTCATAAAAGTACTTTCATCTTTGTGAGATTCATTATTTCACAGCATTAAAAAAAAAATTAAAAACACCACATTTTTGACGAATTACTTACTACTATTTAAAATCATAATATTGAGTTAAGAATTGGACCACAACATTTTCGGTAATTTTGATTGCAAATAACCTTTCCTATCACCCCACTTCATTTGATTCATAGCTTACGGAACATCCTGTAAATTTATAATCGGCGTTTTTTGATCTATGTGAATATATTGACACATAATATATGTTGATCCAGACGTCCTCTATCATGACACAGGCAACATTTTCCGCATACTGTGCTGGTACTAGTAAGAGATTTTCAAAATATTGTTATTCACTACCCGGGAATGTTCGTCTTTAAATACACATCATAAAGAATTTCATTTAAAAAAAATATTAATATAGATATATATGTATGCCTTAATCTTTTTTATTGGAATTTTCATTACATCAATTTAATTTTGTATCATTTTAATGATCAAGTGATTTTAGTCTTCAAATTATATATGTACATATTACGTTTTATATAAAATTATAGAAACAAGATAGTACCTAATGATTATCAAAATAAAGTATACCTTCCTGTTAACCCCCCGTCTTTAACTGTGCATATAAACCACAGTTTGAACTAATTGTACCCGACTGAAGATGGCCTCAATAACAATAGTAATAATATAAATATATTTAATGATATTAACGGTCTAAAATAGTTGAGATGGAGTTAAAAATGGTGTCACTATGTTATTGTAATATAATTCCAACACGAATAATTGACAGCAACAAAAAAATAAATAATATTGACACATAATATATTTAAAAAAAAAAAAAAAATATATATATATATATATATATATATATATATATATATATATATATATTTGCCACAATGGAACTTTGAGCGATGGAACCACTCACTTAGTAGGTGCCTACTCCAAACAAATGAGTTATCGATACTACATTAATTTAGATCTGCCTCGAATCGCTCATTCTCATGTCGTGTATAAAATGGTTTTATTTCAAACCTTATTTATTTTTAATAAACTTCATTTGCGTTCGAAATTGCAGTCAAACATTTATTACTTAAAATATAAATATATTAAATTAATTTTTTTTTTTAATTTACGTAAATCTTATAATCGTAAATTTTATTTAAACAAATTATTACTCTCGTATAGAACAGGTAAAATAATTTCTTAAAATGACAAGTAGGTTCAGTACTTCCTTCGCATATTAGTAAGCTTTTAATAAGTGTTATTTGTGTTTGTTAATAAGCAAAGGATGAAGACATAAACAATATATTCATTTCATGAATAAACTTTAATTTATTGCCTCCCATGGCCATAATTTTGTACGTAACACCAATAAGCTCATGTTTTAGCACAAAAACATGCCATTTGAAGACATTTTTCCTATAAACACTGCCATAAAATTATTATGATGCTATTATAGAATCGAGGACGGCCAATAAAAATGATAAATTTATTAGCGAATAAGAATCATCAAATAAGAAAAAAATAGGTTTTATAACGTCTATAATATTCGTAGTAATTTGACGTAGCTAGATAAATAATACCTTTAACTAATCTTTTGTGAAAAAAAATGTTTCATTTGTAAGTACGTTTTAAGTTTACTATTGAAAAATTAACCCGTAAAAAAACATTTTTTTACGATAATTGATCTATTTTTAAATGTTTTTTATAACTTTTTTTTGGTTGAATGGGTATTAAACTTTCCTGCCTTACAGTAAACAACTCCAATAACCCCGCTAAATGCCGATCGGGTAAGACAGACAATTTTTTCGTATATTAACTGCTGTAATATCTTCCGATTTCAGAGAAATTTGTACATATCCGCGTGTGTATATATGAGGTTGCCATCAAAATAAAGTTGAAAGAAAGCATTGTCATCGACAACGAGTCTGCCTGCTGAGTTTCAGCTTGATTGTATATTGGAAAGTGGGTTAGTTTCCGCTTCCAAAATTTTGCATCAAGTCATCTATTAATTTGCGAAAACAAAAATTAAATTCAAATAGATGTATTTTAAAATGTGTAACATAACTATAAATATTAGTACAGCATTGACTAAGTGAATAGTGATTTGTGATTGAGATTGAGCAATGATTGATGAAATTTAAACTACGATTATTTATTTAAGTAAAAACAACAGACAAATGGTTTCTCAATTCTATTTATGGTCAAAACGTTCTTATTTTTTTCTTTGGTAAAATCACAACAGACAGGCAACAATGCAGTTGTATTTTTTTCGAAATAAAACTTCATTGTTTTTATTAACAAGCAATTGATTTTCTGATGAAGTTATTAGTTCGATTCAGTAATTTTAAAATGATTATTTAACAATAAGAATTTTCTCAAATCTATTTTGATGAAGTTTTCCGGAAGATTCGAATATTATTGTACTTGGGTTAAGGACGGATTGTTTCACAGAGCATGAACAATTCATCAAATTTTATATTTAATTTTCAAGTTTTGTGAAAGTACTGCTCAAGTTCTGTTACTAACCAAGTACTGTGAAACAAGCGGCTCATTCTTAAATAGTAACAGAACTTAAATAGAAGTTGCAAAGAACTCGAATTTCGAATTTGAAATTTGATGAATTTTTCAAATTCCATTAATTTAACAGTCCTTTAGTGTCTATCTGTTGGGTTGTTGTCGATGAAATTAAATGTTTATTATTCTATCAAAACGAATATAAATACTGAGTGATTATTATTGACAAATTATTACCGTACATTTTAAGATTATTACCGTATTTGGTTTCTTTCCATGTCAAAGGAATGATTGTAGATTACACTAATCTGTAACTATAATAATGTTTTACATAACATTTTTGTAACGTTCATGCTTTTCGAACCCTTAATCTTTTGATCAAAAATCAAACGTTTTAACCTGTAAGCCACATATGTTGTACGAGTTCTAATAATGTCAAAGGCCAAGTTACCTCACATAATCACTCTATGATACTAGGATAAGATCATAATAGCATATCCATTACGGATGCATGTCCGCTACGTACAATGTAAAATTTACAGCACGAACACGAGGCGGGGCTCTATACTGTAAAACACCTATTGAGTTCAAAATACTTAATACTTAAACTATGTTAGTTTGACAGTCTAAATTCAAACCCAGCTATGCCGTCTCCATAGTAGTGTTCCAGAGTAAAAAAAATCATTCCAATTGAAGTGCCACGCGGAAAGCATTGACTGTGCCGATAAAGGTTGGGTTTAAAATTCAATAAAAGGCCTGTTAATTTTCATGTATTTGTAATTACCACTGAAGATATATTAAATGCAAAGATGTGTGTTGTAAGTCCGAAGGAAGGTAATTTTTTTTTCGAAAACCGCACAAGAGTTCGAATTACTTCCAATCGTCTGGATTCAGTAAAACTATGCCATCCCCAAATGGGGTATGTTGTGAGGCTGAAGGTAGTAGGAAGGGAAACGAGGTAGGGGGAAAGGAAGGTCGAGAAGTTCTTGGCTTATCATATCTGGTCACCAACTAAGGCTAATGCCATTTCAAGCTATGTTTCAATTCTGAATAATGGCCTTTGACCAGGACGACACAACATAATATCCTCCATTCTTACTTCGAAGTGTGTTTCTTTGGATAAAATTGATCAATCAATTTCGAACGCCGAAATTCTCTCTTGAGAAGCAAATAAATTTCATTGGCCTGTCTGTAAAATAAGGTTGAAAGGTTTTCTATAAATTGACGACATTAGCATTGTTGCAAATTGGTATAGATCACACTGCTTAGATTGTCATTGTTCAGTGATGTCAATATTATCGTCATAATACGTCAGATCATAATATCAGTATCATAATATAAAACTCACAATATATCGTTATGTCAGTATCATATTAAAAGAATCATTGTATCAATTTCTATCCCAATGTCCGTATCAAAATATCAGTATCATAATAGCAGGATTATAACTTCAGAATCATAACATGATATAGTAGCGGTTTTCCAATATTTAACAAGCACTCTGAGTATGTGGTAAATGTTTTAAAGTCTTTTTAACAGGTAGCATCGGCATATCAGCTATTGCCAGGTTGTCAAATAAAATATTTTCTTGGTATTTTATAAAACGTATTTAAAATGCCAAGCAACGTTATAGGAACATAATACAAGCTGAAGTTCCCGGCGTTTTTAGAAATCAGATGTAGACAGTAATTTTCCTCTAATTTCTTATTAAGTGGGCAAAATTTCATCAAGAAGTATCAAAATTCTCTAATGGGAAAAAGGGGTGGGGGTGATTTTTCGATATCATAGAATCTGATACAGACAATGACATTTATCCTGTTCTGAAGGTCAAGTGTGCACAATCTCATCAATCTCAGATTAAAACTGCAAATTTGTTAAAAAAAAAACTAAGTCGCCCCCACAAACACTATTATTAAATAATAGTGTCTGTCTAATCTAATAAAATGTATGTAGAGATTACCACTGCCTTATTACGGGCGATGGTATATAAATTGTTTACTGATATCCGGTACGTTAGTGTCCTCAGCTCTACGGAGAGCTTAACTGACTTAGAAGAATAATATAAGATTACATTATGTGTTATACCCTGTGAATGTAATGTACCGTAGGCCGGAAAAGTATTTTTTAATATTTATTTTAGTGTTGCGAACGTAAATATTTTGTATTTTTATACCATACGTATGAAAATACAAAAAAATGACCTGCAATTTCATCTTTAGGCGGTGCGGTGAACTTTAAGTTTTTTAAATTTTTATGTTTTACCAAATTTTTTTTTAACTTAGCAAAAATCACTAGCTTTTCTTTTGTTCTAGGCACCCTTAAAATATCTTAAATATCGAGTCAGTAATTACCGCATACTATGGATACGTATACTCAATGATAAAATATGGAATAGTTTTTTGGGGAAACTCAGTAAACGCCAAAGATGTTTTTATCATCCAAAAGACGTTCTAACGAAAAATTACAAATTCTGATCACCGGGATTCATGTAGACCAATTTTGTAAAATCTCAAACTTCTGACAGTGACGGAGTTATGCCTGTTAGTTTAATCATCTCCAGAAAAGTTCCCACAAAAAAACTCAACACATAAACACGCTTCAGGTTCACAGAAAACTTATTAATCCCAAAAGCAAACAAAACTATATTTATAAAAAGGACCACACTACATTGCCATTAAAATATATAACAACCTTCCACGTAGAATAAAACAAATAACCGACATACTTAAATTTAAATCATCACTTAAAACATTTCTTTTAAACAAATGTCAATACACCTTAAATGAATACCTTAGATTAATTAAATACCTCTGTTTTTTTTTATTTTTTATTTACATACATTTGTTAACATGTAATTGTTGGGTTATGTAATATAATGTGTATTTGTTGGGTTAGCTGGAAGAAATAGGATGTAACCTATAAGCTATACCCTTTGTTCTCTGTATTTTTGTGCAGTAAATATTTTTTTGAATTTTGAATTTGAATTTTGTATTTAAAATGTTTTTAGTGTATTTAAAGTGTTTTAAGTGTACTTAAAGTGTTTTAAGTGTATTTAAAGTGTTTTAAGTGTACTTAAAGTATTTTAAGTGTATTTAAAGTTTTTTAAGTGTATTTAAAGTGTCTTAAACACAGAAACACGAAAAATCTTTTATTTTATTTGGCATTTTTTTGTAAATAAGTGTGACATCAGAAAATCGCGGGAGGGATTTTGAGTTTCGTTCGCGTCTAAGAAAATTTGCGACTGTTTGTTCAACGGAAGTCACTAGAAAGAGTTGCAAGAGCGAGAAAAATAGTCCAACGCATGTCACCATAAATAATAATAATAAAAGTTACTCGGATTGCGTTTGTGTGGAGCTGTAGTAACACGTAAAAAAATGTTTTTTGTAATTTTAAGGTAAACAGCGCCACCAGAAATTTTTGTCTAAAAAAATTTGTGATTTTCATTTTTAAAGATGGTGTAGGGTAAATGATTAAACATTTAGGGATTTTTAAATTCTAAACATAAAAAAAAATCACTCCGGCCCAATTCGCGTGGCTTGTAGTAGTAATGTAACGTAATATGTAGAATTTGGTGGCTATGCAAAAAACGACAGCCTCAATGACAGATTCTGTTACCGCAAAACCTCTATTCATTTATTGCGCAACGCCAGTGGGTTAATGTAGTTTTGATGAAGTCACGTTTGCCCCCGCGAATTACTTATGCTCTATGGCAGTAGTTGGCAATCTGCGGTACGTGAGCAAATTCTTCATATTTTGTCGAGTTTACTCAGTGTATCATTTGAATAGTTATAACTGTTAGGAGAGAATAGGACGATGGCATCCCCATTTTGAGGTACTATTGTGACCCTGAAAGGCGAAACTGAGTTTCTTCCAATTTGTAGCGAGAAGCACACACAATTAAAAAATATATTGTAAGAAATATCCCATAAGTTGTCGTCAACTTTGATTCATTTCTACAATTTAACATCCACCAACTTAATAATACAGTCGATTCCACTTAGTCATATTAAATTATCCTCACTTAAATTTCATGGAATAAGTCTTTTGTCTTTTTATACCCTGTGATCGATTATCACCTATTATTATATCATTTATTGACTGCATATATTTTTCTGGATTGTACAAATATAATTGAATTCCAAATATCAAAGGCCATCTTCTTGATCTCAGCCTGCGCACTGACACAGGTCTCTGCTAGTGATGATCATGAGCTCCTTTAGATTTGATGTGAACATGCTATTAAAAAATTATATTCCCAATAACATCACCTTAGAGTCGCCCAAAATCCGCAAAAACTGTGTAGGAATTTTAAATACCCGCTTTGTTATAATTCGCCCATCTTTAAATTAACAAAAGATGAATACAAGAGCTTTGAGAAATTCAAGATAAATACAAATCTTTCTGACTAAACCACTTTCTCTGTACTATGTTCACGCTACAAAAAAAATGGGAATGCCACCATAAATACTCAACTAAAATCGAACATGCCATATTCTCCTATCCAAAAAAGTATGGAACTATATTAAACCTCATGGTTTTCCAAAAACCATGATATTCAAAGATGTAATGAACTTAAGTTCACCTCACGTTTTACTGAAACCAGTTTTCGTTTATTAATATTATTTAGATTTTACAATATTTTTGATCAGAAACCGTGTAAGGTGATAGGCGTTATATTTATTAGCAAAAGGTATTGAAAAAAAAAATTTTTGACCTCTGGTATTTAGATTGAGATAGGTAGGTACCGAGCCAACCAGCGGAGATACCAACCGGTTGCTAGCCAGAGATACCGACCCGAGATAACAACTTGCGTCGTTAGGGCGCCCAGAGACGTCCACCGGATGGGAAATTGTAAACTTTCAAGGGACCTCCAAAGCTTCTCTACGGTAAAGGATTTTCAAATGGATAAATGATAAAAATGTTTTATATTTTAACGAGCTTTTATCACTGCTGAAAGGTTTTGGCTTATTTAAAGAATTATAAATCATATCCCGTAACTTTCCAGATCCAGTGCAGAAGCCTATTACAATAATTTAAAACTTTAAAAATAAACAGAAAAGAGATTTGTAACCAAAGTGGAAACATGCCTGTTAATTAAGTACTTTATTCATTTATCATATCGTAAATAGAGGGCGGCTGGTACTTGCCATGAAATAAGAAGGATGTAATAGGGAAGCTATAAGTAGACTTAGTCCGCCATAACACGGGGATACCCAAGCATTGTGGCCAAAAAATACACCAAAAGTATTCAAAAACCTTTCTTTCCCACAATCACACATTCATGCATAAAAAAGATGTACACTTATGGCCTCAATTTTAAACCATTGCTCATATTATAATATAAATCTGGTCAACGGTAGTGTCGGGAACTGAATTTTTATTAGACAGTACATAATCCACCAATCACGTTAGTTGTGTATTTTTTTATAATTCAATTTTTTGTTTTATAATGCTGTGGTGCTCTTAAAATCAGTCATTACATTGATATTATTTGTGTAAAAAAGTTTAGGACACAAAAAAAAATCACTGAATAATGATCATGCATTTTGTAGTTTGCTTTAGCCATTTACGGGCGGATCAAGTGAAAATAAAAATTTAAATTTTTTTGTTTATTTATGGTTCTCCTTGTAAATAGCTAAAGCAAACTTCTAACATTCTATATCATGCATTCTTCGGCTGATTGTAAGTATTGTGGTTGAACTGTGGAGAAATGGCGTTTACGTGAACTTTGTCACCACTGTTATATTTACATAAACTTGGTATGCTAATATTTCGCATCAATCACCAGTCATCGTGTACATTATGCTATTTGAAACCTTCCTAAAAACAAAACAAAAAAACACTCCGGGCAAATCCATTTATTCGTCAAATCGATTAATTTAGAGCGAAGAGGGTTTGCGGGAGGGAATTTTTCCACCCCTGTATAATAATATGGAAATTCCTGCGGCGTACCATTATGGCATACAGTATACAGTGCTCCTTTTAGTGCTCCGCGAAAGGCGCGCGTGTATCGAGTATAAAATAGGTGTTTGGAAATTACATTTGTATTGTATGAGGCGTGTGAAACTCAAACTGAAACTGTTTTAACACTAGAGAGACCAGCGACTCTTTTCCGACTCTAAAAATTAAGTTACTTCCAATTAAAAGGGCTATTTTCCGTTAACGTTACTAATAATAATGGTATTTGGATGATTTGTAAAAAATCTGTAGACTAGACTTTTGTAAAATAAAACTATAGACAAGATATAATTTAAGTCGATAAATCTGATTCTAGAATTTTTCTAACAATTTATAAGTATTATTTTTTGTATTTGTTTGGCATTATCTATGCAACAATTTACAGACATTTTGTTATGAAGAGTTTTATTTCGTATTTGTATTTAATTTTTATTTATTTATTTAACAGGGTATTAAACCCGTAGCAAATAAATAAGAATCAAGTTACAAATTTACACGTGAACTAAAACTCTTAAAAACAAAATAACTAGTTTTAGTCTACCTTTTAAAAAAATCTACAAGCTTACGCTGCAAAAACCGGTTATTAAAACACTGAGAACCAACATATTGGTTTTATTCACCTAGTTTAATTCCGTCACCACATTTCTATCAATTGTCAGCTTTTTGATGTCGCAATTCTGCCTAATATGTAATTGAACAGTTCATTTGAACAGGTTTTTAGAGTTATGTACTTCTGAAAATTTAAAACACATGGTTTTGCGAAAATATTGTTTTTTTTTCATTTCGAAGTATGTGAAAAAGTAGTGAACTCTTTTTATTCACACTGCTAGAATAAACTTGTTTACTATTTTCATACATACTAATAGAATAAAGAGAACAGAAATCTTTGGTAAATGTTTTCGAGAATACACCAATCTGACGAAAACTGAATGCTTCATAAATCTAATGCTTCAAGACTTTGAGATGATGTATTTAGATACCAACATTGGAACAATAATTAGAATTTCTTGTGGTTAAATTAATACGTAGACAATATTCTAACCATTTTCTTAGAACCCCATTCTCCAGTCTCTTTGAATGTACATAATACAATGTCACTAAAGGGTACTGAGAACTGATATTGCTGGGTGTACAAGGGTTGATAATGACATTTAGCCTTCCGCCAACGGAACAATTCTGAATGTTCTCAGATCTTTCAGCGCAAAGTTACTTCGTGTTCAGGAAATTAAAGAGTTTGACTGCGGCAACCGAATTTATGATATATTATTATAATAATATATGTGAAAAGTTTTGTGAAACACATCGCGTTGTTTAGTATGCAAAACGGAATAATGTAATCTAATGTGACTAAGTAATGTGATACTTTAATGGACTCAAATAATTGTTACGACTGAGCCTTTACCGCCAATGTTGTAGGAAACGGAAAATATTAATATATTTTCTCTGTGTTTGCCGCCAATTCAACTGGCAACATTGTTTGAACAGTTCGACATCAGCAGGCCGCCTAAACGGCACTAAGAAGATACGCCATGTCTCTTACTGGCTCGCTGTATTTGCCGCGAAATCAACTGGCAACATTGTTCGCACAGATTGACAACAGCAGGCCGCCTGAACGGCGGTAAGCAGATAAGCCATATCTTTTGATGCCGCCAAGTCAACCGTTTAAAACAAAAAACGTGTTTTGAAGGCATTGGAAACTAATTCAAGACTAATTAAATTTAATAGCTTCTCCGCGAACCTTTTCACTTAATCTAAAAACAGTCAAATTTAAATAATTCAATATCTCGCATGGCCCATAAATCCATCATATCTTCGCATGTCATCTTTCGCTTAGTCTGAGCACGAGGCATTAGAAAATTTGGCATAGTGAAATGGCGGCCGTATAATAAAAATCTAACAGTAGTAATTTCGGGGGGAGGTTTCAATCTCCACCCCTTTCTGCTACCCTCCCACCGGCTGCGGGTGTTCAGGACGTCACGAAGTCACCCTAATGGACTCACGAAGTCGACGACAGCTGTAATAATGTTACATTAGCCGAAATTACACCACTTTTAAAAGCCATTCCTTTCTATTTGATGTAAACTAATGATAATTTATCAAGCGGCGTGTATTAGATTCGCGTTTTGCCCTGTATATGGGTTTTTTAAACGCGTGACATTTAAGCTCTGCACATCGGCCGGATACGACTTATGAAGTTGAGGTTTACGTGGTTCATTTATTTGTTTATTTAAACCCCTCACAATATCCGTAAAGAGCTTTTTAAATAAATCGATTTGAATTTCACTTTTTTTATTTTCAATAATGAATTAATGCAAATCTCGGGATCGCAAAATTAACCCACATCCCGACATTCTATCGAGCTGAAACTCAGCAGATAGACTCCTTATTAATGACTATGCATTCTATCAACTTGGTGTCAATCACGAAACACACACGGACATATAAGCATTTTCTCTAAAATCAGACGATATTATAGCAGTTAATACAAGATGAATGTCGGTCTTATACGATCGGCATCAAACAGATTAAACGAAAAAAACTTTTTTTATAATGCTTGTATAATACTCATGTCAATAATGTCCACTGAGATTACCTTATAGAAGCGTGTTGTGAAGTGAGCTCAATGCTTACTTACTTGTTAAATTGATAAAACAATTATTTTACATGTCGCATTTTTTTTCTCGAATAGATCGTATATCTGCGGCTTAGGAGTCTAATGGTCTTACATAAAATTTCAACATCAGTATTCTTTCTCAGCATATATCACTTCTCGTGATCTTTTAGTAATGACGCCCTTCCACTAGAGCGATTTTTGGCATATTATGCCAAGTTTGTAAAAACGTTTTGAGCGATCGCTCGCCATATTGTGCTAAATTTATAGAACCTAAAAATATGTGATAAACGGTGAAATCCGCGTGAATTTATTGGTTTTAAATCGCAGTAAGCAATTTTAAATGTTTCTATATTAATATTTTAAGGAATGGTATTAATTATATATTATGGTAAACGTCCATATATATTTATGATTCCAATAGCTCGAGTTGGACTGGAAGGCAAAAGGCAAATCACTCGTTTACAGAATTTCTCTTAATTCATACAATTATTACTTAGATAATACATTTACTGATGCACGTCTACCACTGCAGGTCGACAAGTTATGCATAATTAAGGACAAGGTGCATTTGCGCGGAATGGTTCAACTACACGGACTAACGTAATAACAATAAACAAGGTGTGGATATTGGAATTGTCGTTGTCAGAATAACAAGTTATATATAATAAACTATGTTTACTATTAGCTTTGAGAAATCTTCCATTCAATACGGACAATATATTTTTTTTCCCATTCATTTACATGATTTATAAAGAAATTTTGAAAAAAATTTGACATAAAGGATCCATTCCCAATTTCTCTCATTGTTTTTTATCACAAGTTTTCTTATTTGGAAAACTTTTATACTCCAAATTTCAATAAATAATCGTATCAAAAATCTGAATCTAAGTAAATTCCTAACTCGTTGACATAAATATAAAAAGTTATAACTTAAATAACCTTTATTAATAAGTACGAGTATTTTATTGCAGTAAGCGTCAACAAACAAACATTATTTTTACATAAAAAACAGTGTTTTTGGATCCTCATTACAGACAGTATTTTTTCTCTTTTACCTGCTTCAGCAAGACTTGTAGTATTTTTGTCGTACGCTTTCCGTAATGATCTTGAGATTTCAAAAGCTCAATTAAGATTTGCAGTTCAATTTAAACTTTTTCACGAGTTGTCAATGAAGTGTTTTTTTAGCAATAAAGTTCCAGGTTAACGTCGTATTTCAGCAAACCAGTTACTGAACCAAATTGGGGTCTGATGGAAATAATGATCCAAATCATTGAATCAATCTTTTACACAATCAAATCAAATAATACGTAACATGCAAAATAAGAACAAAGGAGAACAAATGGTTTAAGCCGCTATATCTTTAACTTTATCGCGGATCTTTAACTCGGTGCCTTCCACTATCCGATTCAGAACTCGGTACTAGAGGTGCGTCCTTTGAGTACTTTTCGTTACTGGGTACAATAAGTACAAGGACAAAGAAATACCTGGTAAAAATACCGGTGACAAAATAATCAAAAATATTTAATACCGACCTGAGGATTGATTCAGAATAAGTAATTTCTAAACTGCACTCACATAAATTCTACCCACTTATTTCCCCATTAATTATTCGAATTCCATAGAGGGGGGGGGGGGGGGGTTGTTAGCGAATTTCTGTGATACAAATACCTGGTAAAAGTACCTTTTAAAAATATTTAGTCCCAGGTTAAAATACTTGTGAGTATTTTGGAACCAGGTATTTTTGAGATTTTTCACAAGTAGGTAAAAAGTATCGCATGAAAATACCCGGTACTTTTACTGGGTACGATAAATTCGCCTCACCTCTTCTCAGTACCTTCCACCATCCGGTTCAGAACATGGTACTTTCCACCATCCGGTTCAGAACATGGTACTTTTCACTATCCGGTTCAGAACTCGGTACCTTCCACTATCCGGTTCAGAACTCGGTACCTTGATAAATTTATTGATTATGTACTCTACATTTAATTGCCACACCATCAGCATAATATCGTATTATATTTTATGATTGACTATGAATAAATACATTTTATTATTACGCTAAAACTTTGTTTGTTATAACGAACGCATGTATTTAAACCCCAATTTAAATATAATTATTCGAACTCGCTTTGAAGCCACCGGTACTACAGGGTTAAATTTGATATCCTCAATAAAAATATGTAGATCATGCCAAAAAAATTACGTTGGGTTATCCAATCATACGCCTCAAATGGAAGCTTAATTACATTTTGCAGTAGGCGTTACAGCGTGATATTCCCGCAGGACGCACCTGAAATATATTCACAAATTTGTGAGTTATTAACGTTGATGTATTGTATAATCACGCGGTTACTAAGAAAATGATAACATTATTAATGTTTACCAATGTGTTAAAACTTATACAACATATTAAACTATTATGTGTGAATCTTGTCTGATTATTTGGCGAAATTTATGTATCTAAAGTCAGTATTTATTGCTCGTAAATTATTTAAACACATAATTTTTTTTCTAAATAATATTTAGTAAAGTCTAGTTGCTGAGTTGCAAAAAATAAAATGAATATAATTTTATGTAAGATGAAAATTAATATTATTGTAGAAAGCAATCACTTTGTGGTTTGACATATTTAATAAAATAAAATACTTTTTGTTTTAAAATCAAGAGTTTTTTAATATTTTTTAGAACCGACCGGTTTCGCTTTACTCAAGCATCTTCAGGGTACAAATTATTACGTAATAATTTTTACCCTGAAGATGCTTGAGTAAAGCGAAACCGGTCGGTTCTAAAAAATATTAAAAACTCGTGGTTTTAAAACAAAAGTATTTTAATTTATTAAATTATAAAAATTAATATAAATTTAAAACAAAATAATCTGTACACGTTATTGTTTATTTTGGATTTTTTTTAGATTCAAACAGCCATGTGTATATTTTGTTTTGTCTTTCCATGAAAATTAATAAACTGTTTTCATGCAATAATCTTAAAAATACATTTAGGTTCACTTTCATTTTCCTTTTATTTCATTACCTAATTCTACCTTTCATTTCTCATTATTATATCATAAGAAAGCAAAACCTTTTACAAAACTACGTTTACGGATATACAGATGAAGATAAAAGGTATTATTTTATGAAGAGTTTGTTTCTTGGGATAGAAGAGGTTCGTTTATAAAATAAGTTTATTGTTTTCGACATTTTTCGTTTTCTAAAATGTAGTTGCCCGGCCGACCCAATTTTGTTTTATCTTTCCGCAAAAAAATGGCAAATGATAAAATTTTCCTTCATTCCAATGAAATTGTTTTCCGAATCTATTACAATTCGATTGACGATAATAAAACATTGTAGCCACAAATGATATTGGTAAAACATCGTGCCACAAATGGCATTAAGGCAATCGGAGCGTTATCGCTCCTAAACAGAAGAGAACGGAATTGAATTCCAATAAAGAGAAATAATTTGGAGGCTTCGCGGGTAGTTTTGCCGCTTAAAGTGTTCAGAGGCTAACAAGCGACACGAGACAAGATGTCCGGCGGAAGGGGACATTGAACATGAACATCTGTACATCTGTAGTTTGCCGCGGCCGTTGGACGTTACAGACAAGATGCTGCTCCACGAATCTGCTTTCCTATTACGACCACTGTTTTCGGTTAGTCGGTGAATTGGTGCTTATTTTATTGATCCATGTTTTACAATTTGAAGACAAATTAATGTATCTCTGTACGAAATTGTTTAGAAGTTTGTTTTAGTAGTAGAAGGTTTGTTGTTTCTTGAATTTAGAGAGATTTCGTTACTTTCAATTTTTTGTATATTTTCCGGATCTACTACCATCGATGTTTGATGTTTACATTACTAGAAACAGAAACAAAAATTAACGTTAAAATTTTTATTTTAGCTTTGAAGATCGTAGGTATGTACTCATTAATATTTTTCTAATACCCCACAGCGTGAATATTTTTTTTCTTTGGAATTTGATTAAGAAAGTTCTTTCGTATCGTCTTATCTACGTAATATAACGCTTTCTCCATTTATTATTTAACGGAAATGTAAACACCTTTTTTCTTAAAATATGCTTTTATAAAACGCAATGACATTATGGGCCTAGCAAGTAGGCAGACGATAAGTGCTTTAAGAGCAAAATTAATTGTCAAACGTTAAGACATTTTTCATATTTTTAAATCTCGCTGGAGATTGTACGAACCTCGCCTTTTAAACGTCAAATTAGATTATAAAAATGACACCTTTTGATGATAATTTCAAAATGGCTCATACCTTGCACAAAAGTGTGTGCTAAAACCGAGTTGTTTGGCGGACCGTCCTCTCTGCCTACCCCTGCGGGGAAATGCCGTGATGGTTAGTTAGTTAGTAAATTAGTTAAACAGTTAACATTATTGTATTAACTTTGAAAAATAGTGTCATTTTTTATTAGATAATGCTTTCATGCAACATTCGAGAAAATAAAAACAACACCATCACCTATTTGAAATTAGCAATAATTTGTTAAATAGTATTTGGATGGGAATAGTATTATAATAAATAAAAATCTTTATTTACACTTCATTATTACCATTTTTTGTGTCTTACTTTACCAAATTACTTTTGCCTAAATTATAAAAAATCGGTCATTTTTATGAGAAAATTGATTAAATCATAACAATACCTTCCAAATATAAAATATAAAGTTAGTAAATGTGCTTTTAGAACAACTTAGACATAATGACAAATATTATAGTTTATAGTAGCGCAGACCTGAGAAAAATCATAGGATTATCTGAATACTTAAAACAACACTTTTAGTTTTGAAAATAACAATTAAAATAATCTTCGGTTAACATATTATATTACAGCTAGGCACCATCTATAAGGGGACTGCGCATTCTTCTGAAAATCTGTGAAGAGTATGCTGAAGAAACAAATATGTTGTATAACACCACTAAAACGGCTCTATTGGTCATAAGACATGGGCAAGGCCCGAAAAATATTCCTCCAGCTAACCTGAACGGTGTGAACTTGAGGGTGACCGAAGGAACTAAATAGCTTGGACACATAATCACCAGTATTCTGATAGACGATGATGATATCAATAGACAAAGACGAGCTCTCAGCGTAAAAGCACACATGCTCAGTAGAAGATTTCGCCTTTGCAGTACCGCTGTAAAAAGGACGCTCTTCCTTTTCTCCTGCGCAATATTTTACACGTGCGAACTATGGGAAAACGACAAAAAGAGTAGTATAGAAAGACTACGGGCCAATACATTAACGCCTTCCGCACAATGTTTTGTCTCCCCAGATACTGCAGCGCTTCCCGTATGTTCAAGAGGGGCAAGTTCCCGGATATGCATCCCTTATTAGATCTAGGGTGGAAGGAATGAGGGAAAGGATAAGCAGCTCTGGAAATATCCTCACCATGGAAGCCCGTCTCACTCCATCCTCCAGCATTGACGCACACTGGAGAAAAATACTAGCTCCTAATATGGTCACGGCTCCCTAAAGGCTTCAAACTACTATTAACTTATTATTATTATCATTCTATTCTGTTTTATATACAATTCATCTGTTTTTTGTTTTTGATCGTATTTTTATACTGTATGTATCTCTATATGGAATGTGTGGGAATGCACTAACCTCCCCACATACCGGAATAAACACTTATTATTATTTTATAACACTTTTCTGCATACTTGACACAATCAGTTCCTATTTTGAAAATGACATCTTAATAAAAAACAAATCCGAGTTCGGAACCAAAGTAACAATTATAATCACATACAGACAATTGACATTAGAATGTTTGATGATTCGCATGAAAGGCCCTGAGTGTAACCGTAGGGCATTTGGCAATATCGTCTAAGAATTATATATATTGTACAGTATGTACATTGTACGGATAGTGGTTTTTGGAAGAGGAATAAGTGAAACTGATGTAACCAGAGGAAGGACAAATAAGAGCGGGCAAAATTTACTGGAACCGAATTGTAGAGCTTAAAAACTAGTCGTTTTTACACTGCGGATAACGTCTACTGAGTAAGTGCCGGGCTTAAGTATGGCGTTATACTAATCTCCCGAAGATGTAATATGCAATCTGTTCATCGGTGCATTTGATATTTTTTTGAATAACTTAGTTAGTAAAATCTCAAATTGTAATATTTAATTATTGAAGACAATATTAGCGATTCCTAAACGAAAATCTGAAACAGAAAAATCGGAAAATGGACTCGAACCCAGGACGCTTGCCTTGCCTGGGCACCGCTCTACCACTTAGCTAATGGGACCCTCTCTCATTCGGTCATATTTAACTGTATCATACTTCGAATGATAACTACCAACATTGAATTCATTTTTTTCACCGCACATTTCTATGTATGATTGCAAGATTCAACACGAACTAAATGTAATCTAGGCAGATAAACATAATTATCATCTTTTGATTTTAATGTGCGACATCTTTTGACTTTTCTGCAAGTCTAGGATGAATATTTATTTTTTGGAATAACTTAGACTGGACGCGCACTAGGCAGTCAGGCTGCCGCAGCCAATCGAACATACGATGGCTCATTGGAGCAAGCGAACAAGGCGGCCAAGAATTCCTGGCTGCGCCAGCCAATAGATCGCGCACGATCGCACGGCAGCCAGCTGGCTGTACGCAGCCAGAGCATGACAAGGCAGAACCATAGGCTAGTATGTGGCTGCCGTCTCACACAGTGAGACGGCAGCCACATACTGCCACATACAGCCACGGCAGGCACACTTGTCGTAGCAGCCAGATGTATTTTGTGTTCCGGAACTAGTTTTAACTTTTATTTGAAAATGAGTTTCGATACAGAGAAACTAATTCGAGTAATCGTTAAGCAATATGGGACATGCCTTCAGAAGAATATAGTTATCGGGATGTGAAAAGACGAAGATGGGGAGAAATCACAAATATAATGTGTGAGGAAAACTTAACAGAAAATGAAAAAAATGCATTCGATACGAGTATCAGTACCCATAATTGAACTTCTTATATTTTCCAAGAGAATATTTTCCAAATGATTCCACTGATATTCTTGTATAGTTAAAAAACGTTTTTCATGGTTACGAAGTTCCTTAAAATAATTATTTTGAGAGTCCTTCCAGAAGAAGAGGATGAATCCAAAATCTTATATTTGCTTTGCGAAATAAGTGGTAAAGAGTTTTTTCTTCTACGTCCATATCGCTTGATGGAACTGGCTGCTCAATATTTTGGCTGCGGCAGCCTGGTTGCCTAGTGCGCGGCCAGTCTTAGTGAGTAAAACCTCAAATTGGGTTCGAGTCCTAGATGTGACCGTATCCTTTTTCTGTTTCAGATTTTCGTTTAGGAATCGCTAATATTGTCTTCAATAATTAAGCATAAATAATAGATTAATGATTTTATTGGTAAAGGTTATTGGTAAAGATTTATAGATTTAAAGATTTATTGGTAAATGGCATGGAAATCTGAAATCTAAAACAAGCGTTAACACGGTTGATTGAAATTTTCTAAATATTGATTGTTGAACAGTTTGCAGTCCACTTTATGAATAGAACCACAAATTTATTCGCAGACAACATTTGCGACTACAAGTAATATAAGATCAAGGCATCTAGTTATTCAGAGCATCTTCCATCATGTATTCGCTCTTACCTCTGCAGGACTATGAAGATGTTGTGATGGTCTGTACTCCGGTGTTATTGCCGCCTCTCTGTAGCGGTCCGCCTCCGGCCAGCGTTGGAGGCGGCCAAGTGCTTCACTCATGAGGGCGTACAGTTTCTGGCAAGAAAACATAATTATTTATTAATAAATGGTTTCAGAAACAGTGACACATTGTTACTAAGTAAGTGGGATCAGTTTAAATTACGAAGCTAAATCGGAAAACTTTACATGTTTGAAAAATGATTTTAAAAATAATAAAGATAAATAACTTCATTGAAAAATAAAATAATACAGATAAATCTAAACAAAACGTGAAACAGAAGAAAACACAGAAAAATGAAGCTATCGGTCACAACTGGGAATTGAACTCAGGATTCTGTCTTACGGGAACAAAGCAATTTTTAATTAAAAATCATTACATATTACTTCTTTATTGTGACTGTTACCTTTTTAGTTTTATGTGTCTTGTTCTGTTTCATCTTAAGTTTAAATTTATTATCTTTATCTTCTTCTTCAATGATGTATTATATTGACGGGGAAAACATTTAAAACTTATTTAACATTTATTTTAATACAACTAAATAAATAACTGCGTATATTCGTATACCACTATTAAAAATAGGTTATTTATCTAGGAAGGGTTTGTTTTACAGAATTTATTTATTTATTTATTTATTTATTTACACATATACGGCAAAACACGTGCCATTAACATAATTGACATACTTATATTAGTACAACAACATGAAGAATAACAGTATAAATGTTAGTAAAATTTAAGAAAATAGGTAAAAAGTAAGGTAATAAGTAGTGTATAAAAACTATAATGTATAAAAGTAAATTGTAAAGTGAATAGTTTAAAATATAAAGTATTAAAGAACAAACCATAAATTAATAGGAAAAAGTAAAAATAAAAATTTAAAGATTGAAATAAAACAATAAAATGTACCAATAAGATACCTATCTCAAGGTACCGACAAAGATTTAAATATAAAAAGTAATAAATCCTGGATTATGTTAACCGATATGATAAATTTTACAAGTACTTATGATTTCTAGTGCATTAATGGTTTTAGAAGTACTGGTAGGCATATTATGTTTACATGATGTATTTACGTGGTACTAGCAAACAAATTTAGTTTAACGCATCTTTTGTATGAAGACAGATTACCGGCAGCGTGATCAATATTAGCATATTCATTGCCTAAAATATGCAAGCGATTTATGGTTGAGTTTTGTTCTGCGTTCGTCATAGTATTGTCACAGTGGAAAGGTGTTTTGAGTCGAGTCGGTCTACTAGGTACATGGTAATTTATTAATGAGACCAATTCAGGGGAGTCAAACCAGTTATTGTTTATTTTAAATAAAAAAAATAAGATCATTGAGTATTCTTCTATCTTTTAACGATAAGAGTCTCATTTTATGTAATAAAGATTCATAGTTTATGTCAACCGCGGGAATACCTAATTTGAAATTAATTGATCTGAGAAATTTGCGTTGGATTCTTTCAATGGAGTTTGCATGGCTTTTGTAGAAAGGGTTCCATATGGGGGAATTGTATTCTAAATGACTCCTAACCAGAGTTGTATATAGTATTTTAAATGTTTGGATATTTTTAAAATCTTTACAAATTCTTACAATGAAGCCCAGAATTTTCATTGCTTTACCAGTTATTATATCAATGTGATTGGTAAATAGTAGTTTAGAGTCAAAGGTTATTCCAAGGTCCCTTATTACAGGTACTGACAATAAACTGTGATTGTTAAAAGAGTAACTATATTTGATAGGGTTTTTAATTCTATAGAAACTCATGATTTGACATTTTTTTTATATTAAGTGTAAGTTTGTTAATGGTACACCATTCTACGAATTTTATAAAATTGGATTGGAGGGACAAGCAGTCGTATATATTTTTTATGATTTTATATATTTTCATGTCATCAGCAAATAGTAATATGTTAACATCAGTGAATATGGAAGTGACATCGTTTATGAATAGTATAAACAATATTGGACCAAGGTGCGAACCCTGAGGCACACCACTAGTGGCTTCAAATTCGTAAGACAAGTGTTCTTTAATACAGACAGTTAGTACACGTTTTGATAAATAATTCTTAATCCAACATAATAAATTACCACTTATTCATAATTTAGACAATTTATTTATAAGAATTTTAATGCAAACCTTATCAAAGGCTTTACTAAAATCCGTGTAAATTGAATCAACTTGTTCTCTATTAGCAAGAGCACCAGAGATAAAATGTTCATACAGTGTAAGGTTAGTTAAGGTAGATCGTCCAGAGATAAAACCATGTTGAAATGATGAGATATTAAATTTTATGCAAGAACATATTTTTTGGAGAATTAACTTTTCAAAAATTTTTGGTATTGACGATTGTATGCATATTGGTCTGTAATTTTCAACTAAAGACTTGTCTCCGCTTTTAAATATTGGAGTGAGAAAGCTATTTTTCCATATTTGTTAAAAGTGATTGATTAAATAGTAGGTACAGAGGGTAAGAGACACTACTCCCACAGTTTTTTAGAAATACTGGGGGAATTTTATCTGGCCCTGAGCACGATTTAGGTTCCAGTAGTTTGTTAATTTGAATTAATTTGATTAATTTGAACAATTAATCAAATTTCAAAGTTAATTTTCAGGTTCTGTAAATATTTTATTCAAGTTCTGTTATTATTTCAGTTTTGTGTAACAACTGGCCAACAGTGATATAATAACAGAACTTGAATAGATTGTTCACAGGACTTGAAAATAATTTTTAAACTTGATGAATTCTTCATATTCTGTGAAACAACCCGTCCTTATTGTTTATTTTTGTAAAATGCAGATGTGTTATCTGATACAAATAACAAAAATACTTTGGCCGTGATAATCTTAAATCATATTACACATTATTTCCTTTTTTTAAAATCGATTAATTCCGGAATCTGTCGCAAAAACAATACATATGGAGAATATAAATATCAAAATTATAATAATATAGAGTAGTTTAATATGTTACCCATACTAGAAGGTACATAGTTGTCGATAATGCAGGGATTGCGACCATAATAAATACTATTCCGACACCAAAATCGAAACCCAGATAATTTCTACCATGTGTTAAATTAATGAAATCTCATTGTAATCTGTCACAAATAAAGTCTAAAATGTTGTTGACCCGGATTGTTAAATTAAAGTGTTTGTGACAGACAATCCCGGAGTTACACCAAACATCTGTATTTGACAATTGTTTACAAGAAATGCATTAATGTTAATTAAATGGCAAATTTTATGCGAATACAAAATTTAATAAAAATCATTAATAATCATGTAAATGACAAACTTACATAGCGCTGTTTTTGATCACCTCGAGGTGCAATAATAAGATGCTTAAAAAAGTTGTTACCTGCGGCCTATAGTCCGGAGGTCTCGCCGTCAGCGCTTGCTGGTACTCCTGTAGCGCCCTCCGGTGGCGGCCCTGCGCGGCGTGCAGCGCGCCCAGGTACTGAAGCGCCGCGGTGCGCGCGTATGCGTGCGCGCGCGCGTCCCGCACCCCGGCGCCGTCCTGACGTGCGGCACGCTGCAACGCCGATGCCGCCTCCACGCAGCGGCCCAGGGCTGAGAGAGAGGCGCCCATGTTGACGTACGCCACTGGAAGAAATGAAATTGTTAGTCTGGATGTTGTTTTCAAATAACTTTAAATAATTTACATTTTTTTTTCTGCAGGCGGCTTTTGCACGGCTTCGCCCAATTTGATAATGGTCCCTGAGAGTAGAGTTTTAGTATCACATAGGTACCTACTCATTTTTCTATATTAAAAAAACACTATTGTGAATACATAATATACCTAAGCTCAAAGATTGCCGTAGATATTACAAATTTTCAATTGCTCATTAGAAAATTGTACTTTCTACTCGTCGACGTTCTGTTTTCTTGACATGAAGAGCGTACATGCTTCTCAGATCTGAATTAAAACAAAACACTTTCAATCAATTGTAAAAATAAATTCCATCCTATAGTGTTGTATAAATCAGTTTCCAATCGTCAACTCCATTGCGACAACTTATCCTTTGCAAATAGATGAAATGGTTGACAGTAGTTTCGACTCCATTACCGAAGATTAAAAGAAAACAGGTTTCGTCTGCCAGTCGCCTCGGCTGGTGACTGCCTCCGGGATGTTTTGTGGACGGGATACCGGATCGTGTGCAGCGCTGATAACACTCGTAAATCCAAGCAAATACAATCTCCTAAACCTACACGCTACCTCTAAACCGAAGCAAAAACTGGATGATTCGCGATTTTATTTAGGTAGATCAATTTGCACGAGCGTTTGGGTAAACATAGACGTCATAAAATACTGATGTACTTCAAGCTTTATGCGTTTAGTTTTGTTAAGGAATTAACGTGCTGTGCAGCCTTCCTCGGATAGCGCAATATAATATTTAAATATTTGACCGGTCGGTGGCCGCGTTTGGGTCCCACCCAGGCGTAGTGTGTTCAATTCCTCGGCTGGCTAAGTCCTCCATCACAACACAAGCAACATTTTCAGCTTATTGTGGTGGTAGTAGGAGATTTTCAAATATTATCAGGTTATTCGTAACCTGGGAATGTTTGACTTTCTTTAAAAAAAAAAAATATCACATTTTATCACAAACAATAATTTTATTTGATTTGTGCCTAAGACCACCATAACACGGGCATGTGCCTAGCATGGTGGTCGAAAAATTCCTCAATGCATGTAACTAATAATTTTATAGAATAAAGAAACTTTAAAAAAAAAAAAAAAATTTTATTAATATTATTTGAAAGGGGCAAAATAATATCACTCGCCAATTCCTCGCCCACATACATAGTTTAAGAGTTTAAGAAATGAATATAAGAATGGTGTCGACATTTTCAATTTAACAAGTTCGATGTTTAAAACATACTTAAAATATTTTTAATATATCAAAATATTGTTTTTTGTTTATTCTTTTTTTAATTATCCTATCTTAACCACTGTAATGTAGAAAAATATTTGTTGCCACCCATTGTATTATTACTTACGCAATCTAAAAAGTGTAAACAATATGTACCCAAATGTAATAGCCCTACGGGCATATATAAAAGTAAATAAATATCAGGATATTTTCATGACACTAAGGACGGGTTGTTTCGGAGGATTTGAACAATTCATCAAATTTCAACGTTCATTTTCAAGTTCTGAGAAAGTATTTTTCAAGTTCTGTTATTATTTCAGTTTTGTCAAACAACTAGCCTACAATGCTATAATAACAGAACTTGAATAGAACATTCACAGAACCCGAAAATGAACGTTGAAATTTGATGAATTGTTCAAATCCTCCGAAACAACCCGTCCTTAGTGTCATGAAAATATCCTGCCCAATTAATTCAAAATTGTGAACTTCAAATCTGGAATTATTCAAGCAGAACAGAACTTTCAACTGATCTCCCAGAGTGTTAACAACTACACAGTGATCGATAACAGTATCTACACATTTTTTTATGAAATTAACTTTAATAAGTATATTTATTCGTCAAACTTTTTTACTGAAAGGCAATTTTAATATGAAATGTTAATAGTAAGGATTTGTTGTTTCCCAGAAGCTGAACAGTTCATAAAATTTCAAGGATTACGGATTAAGATTTACGTGTTCTGTGAGTATTCTATTCAAATTCTGTTTTTTATATCATTATCGGCTAGTTACTTAACAAAACTTAAATAATAACAGAACTTGAAAATTAGCTCTGAAATTTGAAGAATTGTTCAAATTTTCTGAAGCAACCCCTCCTAAGTTAGATATATTTTTGATAAACAAAAGAAAATAAAAATGTTATTAATTTTCGGTCGAAAACTTTTGATACATCATCAATATCGATAAAATCGATATTGATGATGTAAATAAAATTGATCATATCGATAAAATCGAATTTATCCGACACTTTTTACAAAATTATACCCACGCACATTAAGAATTGTGAAAAGAATTTGATTTTCAGCAATGGCGTCATTCATTCTTGTTACAAAGAAATCACCAACGCCAAGATACTTTGTATTTTCCACTACAAACTTCCTGGGAATACAACAACTTCAAGAAGTCTCTGTAATATTTCGTGCAAAAATGTGCAAAGTTCTGAAAATAAAGACAGAAAGGAACTGACGCTATCTCCAGAGTTTCTTCTTGAACACAGCCGAGTAAATCGGAAGGTAGGAAGATCTATGTATCTGCCATTTCTTTTGTTAGGGAGATCTCCAGAGTTGGGTTTAAGTTTATTTTTAACAAATACTAAACATTTTATTTCTCATAGTTTTTGCATTCATAACTCTTAAAATAAACCGTGCTAAGAGTTTTTGCTTTGAGGAACTACCCGGGAAAACTCTTATTTTAGTTCGTGTCTCAAGCTTCTGTCTGGAGATTCATAAAATATATTTATTTTCCCGAAGTAAAATCACGTAATAAAACAGAAGGAGTGATTAAAATTTTTTAGAATAAATCAACTCTATTGAAAACTCGATTTGAAAGTATCTTTTTAATGAAAAACCAGACTAATTCAAATCAAAATGCTTGCCTTAAGAGAATATGTTCAACATATAATAAAATTCTCTCTGATGTAGATATCTTTAATTTGATGCACCTTCTAAAGTGGAAGATATTCTAAGAACCGCTTTGTGAAAGACCACGATTCAGAATCGAAACGTTGCTTGAAATGGCTTTAGCTGTGTTTGATGACCTGACTCGAATAGGGAGGTACATCCCCGCCGCTTTATTCTCCAAATCCTTCTTCTATCACTACTTTAATTCAATATAACGAACCCTGATTGTGGATGCCATAGTCTCACCAGCTCCAGATGGCTGAGAGCAGTTGGGACTCGAGTGCGGTATCCACATTAAAAAAAATATTTAAAATGATAAAAATATCAACAGATTACAAGAGTTTCCTCTTGAAATTAACAATTCGTCAAGCGGTTTCAAAATTTTGCTCCGTCTAAAGGTTAACATTATGCTTGGAAGACCAAAACCCAAAAAAAGTAGTAAGATGGGAGAAAAAAGTATACAGCGGCTACTTCTGAAACATAAAGTTTTTCTCTCTATTGCGTTGTTCGGAATTGAGGAAGTAATATTAACTATTAAATGGAAATGATGCAATTTCTTTACAAAATGTAAGAATGAGATAAAAAAAAATAATCTACCTTTTTTGTATGTGAAACTTACAAGAGTCCCATCTTCTCCCAACCGTCTGGAGCCAGTGAGACTGTCATCCTCAATTGGGGTATTTTGTGAGATGGAAAGTAGTGGGGAGGGGTAATAGATGGGTAAGAGGAAGGTGGGGAAGTACATAACTATTCAGATCTGGTCACCAACAACGGCTAAAGCCATTTCATGCAGCATTTAAATAGTGAATGGTGGTTTTATACCTGGGGGTTACTGAGAGTATCTTCCACTCTGGAACATTCCGCAAATATATTGTTAGCAAATACTACTAAATACCCCTTAATCACAGAGGTCAATTTAATTTAAGTTTATTTAATATCAACGATATAAATATACAATTATTTTACAAGCAATAATTGTTCGCCTGAAACACTCATCCACATTGAAAAATCTCCTGATAAAAGATACATGACGCCAACGGGACTCGAACCCGTGTCCCTTCGATTTCCGGTCGACAGCTCTGACCACTGAGCTATGGCGGCTTATCTCTTACCCGCGAAATTATTCAATATATACTAGTGTTTCATTCAACAATTACTGCTTGTTACATTTTTCACCTGAAAACAACCAACTTTATTTTTATATGAGAAAGGCATTGTAAGTGCTAACTCTCTCACTAGATGGCGTCGAGACAAATTGTCTACATTTTTTAGGTGAAATACTTGAACTTGTCAAATATTAATTATTATTTTTTAGTAAACTTAATTTTTTGAGACAAGATTTTTATGCATAGCACAAAGGGTAACAATTATTTTACAAGCAATAATTGTTCGCCTGAAACACTCATCCACATTGAAAAATCTCCTGATAAAAGATACATGACGCCAACGGGACTCGAACCCGTGTCCCTTCGATTTCCGGTCGACAGCTCTGACCACTGAGCTATGGCGGCTTATCTCTTACCCGCGAAATTATTCAATATATACTAGTGTTTCATTCAACAATTAACAAAAAATTAAGTTTACTAAAAAATAATAATTAATATTTGACAAGTTCAAGTATTTCACCTAAAAAATGTAGACAATTTGTCTCGACGCCATCTAGTGAGAGAGTTAGCACTTACAATGCCTTTCTCATATAAAAATAAAGTTGGTTGTTTTCAGGTGAAAAATGTAACAAGCAGTAATTGTTGAATGAAACACTAGTATATATTGAATAATTTCGCGGGTAAGAGATAAGCCGCCATAGCTCAGTGGTCAGAGCTGTCGACCGGAAATCGAAGGGACACGGGTTCGAGTCCCGTTGGCGTCATGTATCTTTTATCAGGAGATTTTTCAATGTGGATGAGTGTTTCAGGCGAACAATTATTGCTTGTAAAATAATTGTTACCCTTTGTGCTATGCATAAAAATCTTGTCTCAAAAAATTAAGTTTACTAAAAAATAATAATTAATATTTGACAAGTTCAAGTATTTCACCTAAAAAATGTAGACAATTTGTCTCGACGCCATCTAGTGAGAGAGTTAGCACTTACAATGCCTTTCTCATATAAAAATAAAGTTGGTTGTTTTCAGGTGAAAAATGTAACAAGCAGTAATTGTTGAATGAAACACTAGTATATATTGAATAATTTCGCGGGTAAGAGATAAGCCGCCATAGCTCAGTGGTCAGAGCTGTCGACCGGAAATCGAAGGGACACGGGTTCGAGTCCCGTTGGCGTCATGTATCTTTTATCAGGAGATTTTTCAATGTGGATGAGTGTTTCAGGCGAACAATTATTGCTTGTAAAATAATTGTTACCCTTTGTGCTATGCATAAAAATCTTGTCTCAAAAAATTAAGTTTACTAAAAAATAATAATTAATATAAATATACAATAAATAATTATTCATAAACAGTGACACCAGAAAGTATAAAACGAAGGGATTCTAGACAAATATAATATTAAGAAATAAAAGTACATGCAAAACTTATAAGAAGACTTAGGTTATACTAGTTTAGATATAAAAAAATATATAATGTAGCTTTTTTGTACCTACATTCCGTGCAGTTAAATAAATCCGCTACATCTGTGTACCTATTACTAACTACAGATACAGGCGAGTGTTTGAAATGCGCAGTCCTGGTATTGTTACATTTAAACATGATTTTGGAACTACTAGTTTACGTGGGTATTTGATATTCAATACTAGGGCTGTCTATACTACCATTTACATTTTTGAAAATAAATATTAAGTCGGATATAAGTTGATGTTGAATTTTTTTGATTGAATCTGAATGAATTAATGGGGGGGACCAGATTTATTTATTTATTTTATTTATTTATTTATTTATTTATTTATTTATTTATTTATTTATTTATTTATCAAAAGAAAGTACATATTACATATTGGATGCTTTGCCTGTCCAACTAGGAAAGTTTCCCGTTCTAGGACAGACAAAAGATTGAAGAGTTATATTCGATTAACTTCGATCTAAAGAAGTATACGATATATTTAAATTTAATTAAATTAATGAAAGTAAACGGAATCAATTTTAACTAAACTATTTTGAAAATGATCAACAAAAAATAATATTTGAATATATCTGAAGGTAGCAAATTCATATTATATAAATTATTATTATATTTACTATGGAAAATATAAGGTTATATTTTTACAATGTAAGGTTAACAAGATTCTATTGAAAAATACAGCTCAAATTTTAATATAATTAAGGGATATACATTATAATCGTAATACTCCCATTGAAAATATAAACTATAACTGTGTAATGAAAATCTATGATTAATATAGCTTTGCGACAAAATATTAATATATATGTTACCAATCAACAATGCAAATATTTGTACCAAGTTTGCAAGTTAAATTAATGAAATATCAATTTGGCCGTTTGTATTGTCATAAAGAATAAGCTTCTAGGTGAATACAATATTATCTAACAACATACTTAAATATCGTACGCTAAAACATGTCTAAACAATCATATAAATAGAATTATTTTTACAGGAATGCTTCCATTAAATATCACTTACCTGGAAGTAATATTCTTGTTGTTTTTTTTATTTATTTTAAAAGCTGTTATAATCGTTTGCTGAATACTTACTCGAAATCATGAATGTTTCTTAAATAAAATTTAAATTGTTTATAACCTAACATTTCATAATTAGCCAACTAAAAAGTGGACTGTCAAATCGCCGACACGTAATACTGGACATATAATTGAAATTTGACAATGTGGATTTTTTAAAAATGCAGGCGATGAAACTATTCTAGACTTTATCTAACAAAGGATCCGCATTGGCATATGCATATGCGATGCTTATAAGTAATTCATTATATTCTCTTTCAGTATTATCAGAGCATTATCTCTATTTATTCTATGTTCAATGATTAAAATTGTTTTCGTCTTTAAAAAAAGGTTTTATTCTATATTTAAAACCATTTGCACCATAAATAAATAAACATGCTTGTAATATGATTTTAAAAATAGAATTTTCAATATTTTCATTTCAAATCTCCGATGATCTCTTTAAGAAAAATCTAAAAAAAGAACTTAATCCCACAATAAAATGAAGTTTGCTTCTTGAAATAGTAATAAGAGTTGCCTCTGCCAACAAATATGAATTAAGAACGCGAAGGTTTGGAGAATAACGTACGAATGGTTAAATAATAACGTAAACATTCTCTCTAGCCTCCATGCTACCCGAGCTGTTAAATACCCAAATATTGCAATTCTACCAAAATATGATAATAGAAACACATTACGAAAATACCATAAATATTAACAAATAAATTCTTGGGGCCGTTTTAAATTTTAAATAGCACAATAAAATCGTAAAATAACCATTCTGAATTATAACAGAGGGTTCCATTACATAAAATCGAAGTCAATGCCACTATTTTGTAGGACTTAAAAAGAGAGGAATTTTTTGCAAAGTTTTTCCTACGCAGATCTTCCCATATGATGACGTGGTCGTTTAGGATAAGGGAGAACATGGGGTATGGGTAGGGGTGGATGGAAGTGGGAGGGGGAGGGAAAGGTTATATGGTGGAGCTATTCGAGGATAACATAACTTTTCGTTTAGCATTAAGTCTAACCTCAACCCCATGGACGGTTTTTTCCCTTTTGCCAGAATTTATCACGGCATACAGACTCTCTGTATTAAAACACCAACCTATTTATAATATTAATTAAGACACTCGTAATTTAAAATATAATAGCATATTTAGTATGCTGCTAATTATGTCAGCTACATGCGCCTTTTAATCTTACCACTTTTATGTAATATTTACTCTTGTGATATATATATAATTTTGGAGAATTGTTAGGTTAGGTTAGGCAGAAATGCCTTATGGACGCGTTTTATGATCCAAATATTTTCTCAATCGGGGCTTAAATTTCCAATTCAAAACAGTGTTTACGAAATTCGTTTTTTTACGATGTCAGGCGAGTGTAAGTGAGACAATGCGCTGGTCTATTGGGTGAAATGGAGAATTCGTTTCCATTTAAATTTGTAAAGAAGGCACCTTTTTTTAAGAAAGCACTGGTTTTTGAGGTTTCTATTGCTAAATCAACATCTGCTTCCATTGCAAGATACTTTTAATGGTATTATACATCAGCTTGCAGACAGTTAAAGCTGTCAGTTTTCGTGCAGTTTGATAATGCCTTCAGAAAGCGAAAATGCTGTAGCGCGTAGTAATAGCTACACAACAAAACCAGGTTAAAAATAATATGTTTTTTATAAATTGAATAATAATATTATTGAATATATAAAATAAAAAAAACCATTCATATATATTCCATTAACATTCTTCTTGAAGTGGCTAATAGTCTAGGATTCCTACACAATAAACCCAAGTCCATAGATCAAACGTAGTGAAAATAGACATTTATTAAGCCTGAAAAAATTTGGTCTGTATGTTCGACTGTTGGAGGGTTTTGCGCAGTCGGGGAAATAGTGAACGATTTTTTTCGTGAAAATTTCACTATTTTCCATGACTGCGCGGAACCCTTCACGAGGCGCACCAGCAGACCAACATTTTTAAAGCTTACTAAATGTCTATTCATACTACAAAGTAGTTACTTCTGTGTATTCGATGGCGTAGGTTTTGGTGTATCGGGATCCTTGGCTATCTTGGTTGTATTGTATTGATTACAATTAAAATAAACTCAACAGTATAATTTTTTTCAAAAGACATTTTTTTCCTTTTACATATTAGATAAAGAAGATACAATTATTCTTTTTTGCCTGCTACTACTACTTTTAAAGGTAGAAATTTCTAAAAAGTTATTTTTTTTACTTTTTGTACAATGTATAATATCTTCTCTAAGTTAGTATACTTTACTCCGGACACCTTATGATAATATGTACTAGAATATTTGATTTTTTGTCTCAACAAACAATGTTCTCGAATTGAGAGAACTGGAACTTTTCAAAGCGTATCATTTTTCATTTACAAATAATCTTCCATGGGAATACAGAGCGGTATAACCCATGCGAAACAGGTTTATGGATGGGGGTAGTGAAAATGTATTTAATAAATCAATTTGAACTATTATTCATTTGGGTGTAAATGGATTCTTCGTTTGGTTTGGTTCCTGCTGACAAGCAATACGAAGAAAATTGAAAATGAGTTTGAGTTTATGCCAAAATATTCGTCAGTGTTACAATCATGGACGGGGTTGAATCGATGACAGTACAAAAATACATTGGATTGTAAAAGATTATAACGACATTATGATTATTGTAATAACCTATATAATATTTTTAATCTTTAAAATCTATTCCGATTTAAAAATGACGCCATTTGAAATAAAATATTTGTTTTATTTATCACTCACCGCTAAAAATAGTTCACAAAAACAAAAAACGGTAAAAGAAGTTAAAATTTTTGGTTGTATGTATTTTTGGATGATAAAACTGAAAAAAAAAACTAATTTTAGATCTCAACAGCAGCGACACCTATAAAATCCATTGGGTGATTTCGGATATTGACACAGTGATGCGTAATTTTTTTAATATTAAGATAACAATTTAATTAAAATTAATTATGTTCACATAGTAACAGTAATCAAGTACTTATAGTAGTAAGCCGTTCAAATGTATAGTTGCGATTTAGGTATAACTTTATAACGTCCACAAATGCCGATAAAATTTGCATTTGCATTCAAACATCAAGCGATAAAAAGTAAGTAATAATCATTTTGTATCCTTCCAGTACACTACATCGCACTCTTTGAAATGTTTACATAAAAGTGTACTTATTTGCTGGTACTTACGTGCAAGTGACGGCCTGAAGTGGATAGCCCTCTCGAAGCTCTGGATGGCTTCCTCGTATTGCCTCTTCCCCTGCAGAAGCACGCCCCTGTCGAGAAAGAAATAATATGACACATTAATCAATTGCTACATTTTGATTCGGGTCGGAAAGCATTATTGAGCGAAGTAATGAATCATCAATAACAATAAGATGGGGAGTGAGATAGACGAAGCCTCCTGGAATAAATGTAAGTGCTAAATAATGTAGGGATGACGGGAAGGAATTGCGTCATATTTTATTATTTCACTCTTTATTATTTCATATTCTCTTATTATGTTAGAAAAATTGGTTTCATCGATTTATTATTATTGGATACATTGAGCAATTATTTTGTTGATTTTTTACAAGATCTTATTCATTTGGCCATAAACGCGTTAGATAATTAATGTTGTGTACATTTTTGACGTATCTTATTTATACCTGTTTAGACTATAACCAATGCGAGCACATAAACTCAACATATTATGCATTATTGAATTAATCTAAAACTTTGTGTTTGTTTATTATAAAAAACAAGAAATTTTCGAGAAACTTTGGAAATTTTCCCAAAAAAAAAATTTGGTCAATCTTTATCATTTTTTGCAGTAAGAACAATTTATTTCATTTTGAGAGATGTAAATTGTTATCAGCTTCAAGGCTTGGTCAACCAAGGAGCTAGGATATTGTGAACACGCCAGATGTCATTAAATAGGCATTAAACCAAATGTAAAACTAAGAAATGCGATGTGGGCGTGTTTCGTGATCCGAAAGTTGAGACAATTGCACGTCAATTTCAAATTCCCAACCCTTCAGGCTTTAAATATTTTACTCAGTTTGTAATATTTTTGATGTATTTCAAATGTTCTAGGTATGTGGTTGAGTTAGCATCGCGTCTGGGTCCCATCCAGGCTTAGTGTATTCAATGCTTTGGCTGGCTAAGTCCTCCATCACAACGCATGGAACATTTTCAACTTACTGTATGTTAGCAGGAGATTTTCGAATATTGTCAGGTTATTTTGTTAACCAAATACTGTTTTAAAAACCAGATTAAATTATCTTTCCGGTGTAAGCATTAACACAACTAATTGTAAATAATTTAAATTTTAATATCAAATTTGAGAAATATTGTGAAAAATTGTTTTATTTAGAAAAAAATACTGAATTTGATATTTTAAGAACACCTCCTGCCTTTTGTTTAAGAAATTCGTGAAAAATCTTTAAATAACTTTTCATCTTGTTTATACAATAAAAATAAATTTATGTTAAAACCAGTTAGCGGCGCGAAAAAGGAATTATTCACTTTGGCTATTTTTATAATCAGTTTATCAGTATGTATAATTGAGATAAACCGAGAATAAGTATCATTTTTATTTTTAACGTCTAAAATTTACCGCATGATAGAAAAAAAAAGTTTTTATGAAATATGGACGCCTAACGTGACCTTAAGACGCTCAAGGGGTTAAATTCGGTCTATCAGTAGGTACAAATTGAAACTACGTTGCAGATATTTCTATTTGAAGGTATGTGTTTATTATCTATTTAGTGCACTACACGGGTAAGATTTATGGATACATTTGTGTTCGTACACATTTCAGTAGTTACATCGGTTTATTAAAGGGTGTTCGAATATTTTTCCTAAATATGAGAAAAATACGGTTGTCTCGATAGACAGAGAGACACACATATCAATCCTGACAAAAAATCCATGATTCATCTACAATCATACATCCTCTCTTAATTTTCAGATACGTTCCATGACTTGACTAATGACTAACCTCCAATATTTCTTTAATACTAAGTGTCTTCTTTATACAAATTATTAGCATTATGAATAATACAGGCGTAGAAAAGATTAATAATAAAGCTATTTTTAACTCACCTACACTGTAAAGAACGAATGGTAAAAACACTAGAATGGTTTTTATTTGATCAAACACTTCATTAAAAATTTACGGGCCATATTGAAGGCGGAACGTATTCTTAGTAAAGCGAGAAACAATGAGGTAATTTAAGGGATTATTAAACTTTAATATTCTCACAATCCAAAACAGGAAAGATCTAATCCTGTATTTCTGTTTTACCAAACAAAGCGATGAATATTATACGAGTCACAACAAATAATCAAAAATTCAAATAAACAGGAAACAGGTAGATAAGATATGAGCCAAACGTTTGATACACAAAGGTAGACAGGACAAGAGCCAAACATTGAATACACAGAGGAAAACAGAATTGAATCTAAACATTGAATACACAAAGGTAGTCAGAACAGAACCCAAACATTAAATACACAAAAGTAGCCAGGACAGAAGCTAAATATTGAATACACAAAAGTAGACAAGACAAGATCCAAACATTGAATACCCAAAGGTAGACAGGACAGAACCCAAACATAAATACACAAAGGTAGACAGAACAGAACCCAAACATTAAATACACAAAGGAAGACAGGACAGAAGCCAAACATTGAATACACAAAGGACTTCGATGAATTTGGGCACAACGAGGCTTTATTTTTTTCCACTTATTCATCCCTCATTTTTTTCTGTGAATTGTAGTGAGCTGTATAATATGACAATCGATAGTTCCATACAAACAAAGCCGGCACAACGCACTGAACCGCTCACAACTAGCAAACAAATAAAGTGTCTAAAATCAGCAGTGACTAAATACTGTATTCGGGCTTTCCCATCAATGTTCAAATATTTAGTACATATTTGCTAGAAGCGGCTCAATAACAATCGATAATTTTCTATGTGAGATTATTATCTATGTGAGATTTTTTTGCTATTTATAAAAAATACATCTAAATTTGATTCTACAATTTCATTTAATATGGAGGGATAACTAATAAGTTCTTAAAATTTAATTATTTTTTTTATATTTTTAAAGTGTTTAATTTTTTTTCCAGTGATATATTTAAATATGTTCCACAAAATGAAATAACACAAGATTAAGAAAAGTTAAAACTAAAATTTACTAACCCTTCACACGTCGTAGAGTTTTTTTAAATGCACATGGAAAAGCGTTTATAGGTTCTCCTAGAAAACAATAATACTATCGAGAGCTAAAATATTCCACGAAATGCTTGTTTATAGCAAAATTGTTTGATGTCACATGACACCATGTGCATATTTAAATGCCGCTACCAAAAAATTTAAATTGAAGGAAAATTTATTGCAATGAAAAAAATTACATTTTTTTCAGTCTGTTAAATTTTAATCTTGCCGAACGGCGATCAACTGACGCCAGTTCTTGGGATTTTATGAACTTACATACACGACGTTAGTAAATAAGGGAGGTTGTTTTATTTGAAAAATAGTCATTTATGATCGTATATTACAAAGGTTTTATTTTTACTTCACATTTTTGAAACATGATGATGTTGATTTAAGTATGGCCGAAACATTACTTTTTACATTGTACTTACAAATACTGCTCTCACTCTAGCATTTCTTTTCAATTATAAGAATATGTGTTTTGGTTGACTTACATAATTAAAACCAACTGTACAATTTTTTCCCTTGTTCTGCCAATCAAAGTATAAACATCATACGATGAATTTTGAAAAATGTCTTTTTTAACGGTCCAAATAAAAATAAAAAGACAAAGAAAATATCGATTTACTCTTCATAATTCCTGATAGCTTTCCCATCACCTTTGTTTAGAAAGCCGTTTCATTTCTTTATTACAGAGTAAATAGAGTTAAAGAGGATAAAGTTGTTAGCCTCGAGGAAGTTATTTTCACGATATAGCTACAAACTGACCGACACGCAAACCCAAACAAATTTCATAAATACAGCGTAAGGAAAATTCTACCAGTTGAATGTTGCAACAGAATATGAATATTCTCACAATGTTGAATCCCAAAAAGAGAGTGAACTCAATAAAATGATCTCACTATACAGAATTTTTAAAAAGATTTCCGAACGTACAATAAAACCTTGTGATGTAAGGGTAGTAAGTTTTCCAGCTGATGTCTTCTTTTTCCAGCAGCCCTGAGGGTAGTTTTTACGGATGGGGGTGAAAAGGGTTTCTTTTTCCGGTTTATAAATAACCCAATCTCTACCCGAGGGAAAGAAAACTTTGCCATAGTAATAATTAACAATACATAAATGAAACCGTGAAGATTGATGCCCTCCACGTTTTACACTGATTTTATTTTGTACTTGATATAATAATAAACACGTTGAAAGGTTAGATATATATTTTAATTTGAAGAGAAATATAACATTTTTGATATTTGTAAATTCGAAGCCGAAGCAGAAAAAAATAGTTTTTTGGAAAAGCTTTCTTAGGTTTAGAAGTACTTATTAATAAGATGGCATTATTATATGACATATTTATCGATTCCCCTTGGCCGGGAGACCTATCGGTCTTCGGCCCCTTAAATAGCAGCATAGTTTGTAGTTGTAGGCCCACTTAATTTGGTATCCGCTTCACTCAACCTCAAGGCCAACGTGGGAAATACCCATCTCATACAGGACCCCACCAAGAGACAGGCTGGGTTCTCATTGCCTCGCAAAACCTGGTCCGCCATCAATAGGTTAAGGTGCTCGCATAGCCGCTGTGCCCACATGATGCACAGATGAGGCCTAAAAGAGTCAGCAATGTGTGAATGTGGTTCGATGCTGACCACCGAACACGTGGTCCACGAATGCCCGCTCCATTCATTCCCTAGCGGGATTGATGAGGTCCACGCCTGAGGCCCTAGACTGGTTCACAGACCTAGATGTCCCCCTCTGACCCCCCCACCATACGAAAGAAGATTATATGAGATGTTTCTGTGACCAAATTTAATAGTGTAGAAAAAAGCGATTATAAAATGTGAAATATCTAATTTAAAAAAATATTTATTTAAATGTCTGACGTTCGGAGAAAATTTGTAATATAAAAAAATATTTGACCAAATTTTTGAAAAACCTAATCCGTGTATTTAAATTTTAAATAACTAATTACTTCAAATTCAATTTTTTCTAAGAAATTAGCATCAAAATTTCAATTGTCGGTACTTATGAGCCATTTTACAGATATCATAATTGTATGGCATGGAAAATACGAATCGGTTTTTTTAACCACTAAATCATATTTGTCCAGAAATGTAAATTTATTCGGAAATTTAATTGTCCGTACTGTAATATGGCTACTCTCAACTAGGCATTTGAGTCAGGAGCCCAGAAATATTATGCTTCCAACTGTTTGCGTCGAGCAAGCAAACGGTGCATAATTATGCTTGCATTATAACCCTGGAGAGGAGCTGCCAGCCTAACTTTACTTGATTGTAGTCAGAGTTTTCAATGGTCCCACCCTTTAGTTTAAATAGCTTTACAGCTAATAAAACCGTTCTTCGAAATGTTAATAACAGTGTCAATAAAATGCTAACACTGAGTTTTAAGTGTGCTCCCCCGAATAGAATAGAAGACCACAAAATAATTGTACAAGTTTTATAACTAACTAAAAAGTTAAAGTAGTAATTTCGAAATTGAGTTCAAATACCCATTTCGAATTCAAGGATTGTTTTTCAATGATTTTCAAGGATAACAAAACGATATTGAAGCGCTGTAAAATTGATTAATGTTTTTACATTACGAGTACCAAATCAGTGCGCGATTGAAAGTAAACTGAATTATTTTCTTGAATAACAAAATGTCTTTCTGTTTCATCTCATTTTCCTAGTCAAGTCAGGGACACATTGCTACGACAAAGCGCCTTCAGGAATTTCTAACATGCTCTACTTCTGTGGTCTCCGTTTATTGCAGGCAAAGTATATTCTCGTATAGCTTCATTTTCTCTTCCCAGTTTTGTTTGGGGCTACCAATTGAACTCTACTTTGGGATTACCGATATAATTCTGAAGCAGTAATTCCGTTTATATTATGAACGCATTCGTAAGCTAGTTCATTTAGGATTTTTTTACAAAGAGAAGTGGTGACGTGACGCTCTCCATGATCGAGGGGTAGGACATTTGACTAGCAAACCAGAGATATTTGGGTTCAAATCCCGTGGTGCTAAGGTAAATATTATTTGACAAATTTGTGTTATTTTGCAATTTACTCATTTAAAATATTATCGTTTATTTGCGGCAGGTTCCAGAGTAGAATATACTCTCAGTATCGCCCTGCTGTAAGACGACCATTTAGAATTGAAAAGTCGCCTGAGATGGCTTTGGCCTTTTGGTGACCAGATCTGAAGAGCCAGGTACTTCTCCACCTTCCTCTTCCCCATCTCATTCCCCTTTCTACTACCTTTAGCCTCTCAACATATCCCATTTGGGGATGCCATAGTCTCACATTCTGCAAAGGGTTGGGAGCAGTGGGACTTTTGTGCCGTTTCACATAAAATAAAATAGTAATTCGAAGATCGAAAATCTCATTTCAACAGTCTGGACACCATATTATCATTCTCTGTTGTCACCCGAATATCCGTATAGAAGGATAAATAAATATCTGTTCACTTTATTTTTACATCTGTTTACCTTATTTCATTTGAGAAAGTTTTTTATTATGAAGAAATTAAATACTGTAAAACAACCTTTAAAATACCAAATACAACGATCAGAAAACACATTAATATAACAAGCCGTTTTGCTGAAAACAGTATTATTTAATTAATTTTTTTTTGTTACTTCGGCATAAATTGATAAAAAAAACCAACAAATGAGAACCTCAGTAATTCTAATAAACCAATAAATACGGATTAGAGAAAGATACATAGTGAAAGCAATCTGAGGTTAATATAACGTAAATTCTCGTGACAATCAAAGCGGCTTTGAAAAGCAATAATACAATAATATGTACTCATTAGGAGTAGGTACAAACCAATACTTGAAGTGTTGGTTCCAATTCCAATTGAAGCCTCATACGAAATGAAAATCTAATCTAACGGCATGTGCTGTTAACACCCTATTAAGGAACGATTCGACAATTGGATAAACGATAATGGACATTAAATAGGAATATATCGGTTCATACGAAGAACTTATCTTTCAGATATCAAAGCAATTGTTTCTAACCACGCACAAACCGAAAACTTACATCGTGTTAAGGAATAGATGTATTTAAGGAATTGAAATGTTCTCATTTTCTGACAAATTATCTGATTCTGGGAAATATAATTTGAAACTCTCATTTTACTGCAAATGGAAAATTTTAATTTTTAAATGAATATCGTTTTGATTTCTTAGCGCCCGATTTAGCCAGAGACGTTTAAATAGCCCCAAAGTACAAGGGCATTCTACCCTTAGAGTAATTCAAGTGATTTGATACTATGCGTATTTTTACCTCAAGAATTGTGCTCATGTATTGCCTAAATGTATATAAAAAAAGATGCACTAGCCTGAAAGTGATGTCTTTCTGCAAATAGTAAGGCTCGTAAACATCAAGATCAATCTTCGGCACAAAAAGCACCATTCGCAAATACATTATGTTTCTTGAAAGAATAGTGGAAATTCGACCCAACAGAAGCAAAATTCACAGTGAATAAGCAGGTTTTAAAAATGCATGTGACAACAATAAATTTGAATTTTTGTCTAATTGGTCATTGTCATGCCATCTAGTATGCTTTTCAATTAACACTCAATATTTAAGTCCATTAACCTTCCTCTTTTTTTAAAGGTCAAGTGCAAATTTTTATCAACCTGGAAATAAAATTATAGATTTGTATACAAATCAAATCCACGCCGCCCGCCCGCCCACCCGTAACTATCAACTTTATATAAGAGATAAACAAAACGAAAATAAAAACTCACCTACTCAGTAATAGGCTAGTTACTAAATATTTTTGAAAAAGGAACAATCCTTTGATGCAATATTACATCGGATTATTTAAGTTTATCTTAAAGCAATCAATTAACCATAATACTATTTAACCGTGAAATAATTTAGAGATCAAATATTTCCCTTCCACGACTAATGCAAGTCAATAAAAACTTTAATGGAACTATAGAAGATGAATTTAAAAATGTGTTATGTTTTTGGAGTAGATAAAATTCCACATAAAAGACCAAATAAAATAAGACTTTATCTTAGTGAAAACCTCATAGTGACAAGGTCTATAATGATCTTTAAAACAACTTTAAAATGACAGGATGGAATCCTTTATAGTAAGGAAACAAAATTAGATTAAGAATCTTTATGTACCTCATCTTATTAATGCAAATTATTTTAAATACCTTTGTATTTACAGAATGCATAAAATTTTATCAGGTTTCTGGTTTTAAGAAAATTAAAAAAAAAACCTTTTCAACGCAGTTTTTTCAGAATGTAAATAAATGCTGACAAAATCAAAAAGATTACTTCCAACTAACAATCCTTTATTGCTTCAAGCAGCCAGATATACCACCCCAATACCACCCTTATCACCCCGCGTTGGTTTTCCTCCCCGCTTGTAAGTTCTAAGAGCCGAACTTCATTTGCCTTATCGTAACGGCATCGTGCGATTCACCAAAGGCTATATAACCGCATCCCTTATTCCATAAACTTTTACCTACACAGGTAATGTGTCAAACTCGGAGGAATAATTATCGGAATCGATTTGGTAGCTGCTAGTTCTACTATCAGATATCAGGTGGCAGGTTTAGTGCCAACTTGCGAGTTGTGAGTTTGAAAGACAATAAATTTGCAAGTTAATTTGGCGTTACCGATCGCAAAGATATTTCGGATTTCGAAAATTAATATCAAGTCGAAAATAAAGTACGCTGTTTTAATCTTGAGAGGTAACTTTTGAGATTGCACGCTTTCTCTTTGAATATACATTTTAAATCTATAATTTTGTCGTCTTATAATATACGATTTTTGAACTAACTTTACTATAAATATTATTTTTGACACAGTCAAATCACTAAAGAAAATATATTATGATTAAATCAATTTAAAGCAATATGATCAATAAAATTAGCTAATCCGTTAGACTGAGTAATATTTTGGGATTATATTATAACATCGTAATAACACATGCAAATATTTGTATCAAAGTATTGGCGGCAATTATGAGGAGTGATCACAGACATAGGAATTAATAGACGAGAAGATAATGGCGAGGGGTAAAATCAACTGTTGAAGAACGAAGGGCGTAAGGCTGACTGTGATTCGTCAATAAATCAATCTGACAGTAAATAGGCATCTCGCATTATAATATCACCATTTACTTCTTAAAAGTAAAATCTGCTTTTGAATGAATAGACATTTTTACATGGGAGCGCAAATTACTCGCCACGTTATGAACAAATTTGCGAAGTCCAAATCCGGCAAAAAAATTCGGTTCTATTTTCAAAGTCGAATATTTCGTTTAAGTATTTAGTTAAGACACTTTTATAAATGTTCATAATTTACTTCCCAGCAACCAACCAGCTTTGTGTTTCGCGTCCAGACGTTTCTCGATGTGATAGTATATGTTTCTAAAACTGATCTATATTATACAATGTGAATATGCTTAAAATAAAGTAAAATAATGCTTATATATGGAATGTAATACGACAATTGGGTTTATTCTCTTTTTCACATCTATTTTTACAAGTTTTCATAGTACAAGTCAACATTTTGCCGTGTTATTTCGTAAAATGAACCGATGATGCCTCGACCATAGTTCGCACAAGAATGACGTCACGTTTTCAAATTTCACTTGAGGCCATACGCGAGCCCAGCCGGCTCCAATGGAACCGGTATGGGGAGTGGGGATAATACGCTTTTAATCACTTAGGGCAGGTCTACTAATATTCATATGTCTATGGGAGTGATGTTTTATGTATTACTACTTGAATGATTTTGATTTCGGTAGTTTTGGAAGGGCTCTCAAATCTTGATTTTAAAGTCTTTCGTTTTCATATTATTTTTCGCATCAGTGACAGCCTTCTTTGTCAAGCCTCTTTCAATTAAAATACAAGCACTAAAATGCACTCACAACTTAACAAACATAAGATTGTCGAAGTTTGCAGTGGACAATTGGTGCACTACTTAAAGACTTTGAATAAAATCAAACATCACGTAAAATATTAGTCAGCGAACCCGCAGCCTGCAATTTATGCCACCGATTCGTAATGCATAATAGAAAATACTGCAACTCGTTGCTGCTTGCAACTCTGACCTGGACGTTATTTAGATTACGGAGCGCTGGCTCCCTACCATGGCCAGCATTATAATTAGCGATAAGGCACTGGCCTAGTGCTGACCCAGTAGCCCGGAATGGTCGCCAACTATTCACGTGATAATCAGTTCATCATTACGGCACTTTTGAAAGCCATTAAAACTAGTGAAATTATCTAAATCTGGAGAGCGGTTCGAAGTTTTTAAAGTGAGGTTAGACAACGATATTTATCTCATTCTCATTAGCATTATGACGGATGAATCTATACCAGAATTTCCCCAATATATTTATTTACAATTTATTTGAACTTAAAAGATTAAGAGAATTAAAGCTATTACATTTTATACTCTGATTGTTTTATTTTACCAAGGTGATAATAAAAATATCTTCAGCTCTGGGTATCTTATTAAAAAAAAAAATAGAATAAAACCTTAAGGTGATTACAAAAATAATTAATAACTCGTAACATAACTAAGATAAAAGTAAAACAAATAATATAGGGCGTATGTGTTGTAAAACCATGATCATTATTATGTTTGTGGTCATCTGAATACGTTAGCGTAATGATTGAATAATATTGAGACTTTTCCATGGTTATGACACGTAAAGTAAATGAACCGAAATATGTGACACGAAAAATGGCAATACCCAAATCAATCAAACATTAGGTGTTATTATTATTATTTTCCGGAGAACTTATCATGGGCAATAATATAATGTTGGACGATGTTAAATATTTGATTTCAGTAGTAGGATCATCTCAGTCGAAATAATAGGAGTTCAGAGTAAGAAGAAAATTTTTCATAAACATGGATCTAAAGAGTATACTATTAAAAATTTGCTTACCCCTGTGGTGAAATGGCAGTGGTGAGGAGAAGGAGATGGATAATAGGAAGGTGGGGAAGTACCTGGCCATTCGGTTGGGATACAGTAAGTTTTTAATTGTGCCTATACTATAGAGAACATGCAAGGATAGGTGATAGGGAGGGGGGAGAGTGGGAAACATGAGGGTTTACCGGGAACATGCTTAGTACGGGGCTTTACGTTAAGTGTAATTAATTGTTATTAATCATTTAACCATTGTTATTGAGGGGTTTGTGAAGATTACATTACATTACATAGTTAAACTTTGTTATTGATAAGGTAAAACAAGGATCATCATTGTACGGCGACCTAAATATTAATCCCTGCAGATGAATAATATTGCAATGAAGGAAAATGCATTTGATATACAAATAATTCCTGTATATATGGTGTTACATCCCTGACATACTTTAATCATTGATTCCTGATCTTATTTGGAATTAAAATGCTTATGTAATTTTGGTCTCAGGTCTATTTTACTCACATATTTTTTCAACTTTTTATCAAATACAAACAACAACAAAATTATTCCTATGACGTCACTGGTCGCTCAGACCCCCTTCCTTATCCTAACAACTGTCCTATTTCTTATGTCGTTTGGTGGAAAAAAAAGTCACCGGAGACCAAAATGATTTTCATTTTTTTATTCCAAACTACGTGAAGAATCCATTGGTTAAAATAAGTCAGGTAAATATTTTAACAACCTGTATTTAAGATAGAGGTAAATAACAATTTCGATTCTTACGTACGATTATACAGGGACTACTTAGCAGTCAAAAAGAATGTATTATTTGAAATTACTATAAGTCCCTCAATAATAATCATAAATTAGTTGAACATTTTCTAACTAACACAATCGTATTATAAATCAAAAGGAGAATATAAACCCAGTTACACACACAGGTGGAGGAATACAATCATAATTACCATGTAAATCAGCCCATTTAGTAAGTTTCTCTTGTTAACCAGTACAAATAATCGCCATTGAGCAAGCCGCTATACAATTCCGAGGTAACCCAGAACACAGGACACAGGACAAACACATGCACGGGAGCTTCTACAATCTATAAGGCACAGGTTATGCCAAGTTTATTTCCTCATAGAACCAGAACAAGCAGAATCGCAACCAGAACTCGATGGGAGGTCGGCTACTGCGAGTTCACGTATTGGCGCGAGCAATAACGGGCACTAGTTTATCGAGCAAGTTTTCAAATTAAGATGTAAGATATCCCAAGAAATATCATTGTTCTCTTGTAAACTATAGAGGATGCAAAGATCCTCGGAGATTGTGTAAAATTGGAACTCGATTGCACTGTGAATTGCACAGACGTAGACAATCTAAGAACCGTGGGAATTACTTCCAATTAGTAAGTTGCTGAATTTACAGGGAGCTGAAAGTACATGGAACGGATTGGAATAGAGAGTTTTAGAGTTTAACAAGATAGTATGATGTTTCAACATGGGTGATTATTGCGAATTTCTGATACTAAATATGAATGAGTTATTCCAGAATTAATGTTGCTACTAAGCAAATTCTTGTATGTTTATACATAGTCATGACGTGTTGTTGGTACTTATTAGTTTCATGCCTACCATATCATGTCAAAATTGCGTGTCATGCCTATCATGTCAAAATTAATGTTAAATTCAAGCTGCAGCACATAATCAGAATTACCAAAAGCATTAATTTTAAAAGTAGAAAGTAAGAACCTTCCTAGTACCTAGCACGGTAACAGAACCAAGCAAGTTTTTCACTTAGCGACAATTTATTATAGTTCTTGATATATAAAATCACTGCATGCTCGCTAAGCTCAAATCTTTTTTAAATATCCAAACGTGTAGTGCTCTAAACCAGAATCGTATGAGAAAAGCGGTGGTGAACTGATTATTTTATATATTGCAAAATATCTACATGCTTTCCAACGAATTACTTTGGAAAAATTCATTACCATATTTAGTAAGGGCAGATTGTTTAACAGAATTTGAAAAATTCATCAAATTTCAAAGTTGATTTTCAAGTTCTGTGAAGATTCTATCCAAGTTTGGTTATTATATCATTATTGTCCAGTTGTTTCACAAAATTGAAATAATGTCAGAACATAAATAGAATCTTCACAGAACTTGAAAATCAACTTTGAAATTTTATGAATTGTCCAAATTCTGTGAAACAACGGTCCTTCAGTTAAAAAACATTATTATGATATAATTTGCAGAATAATTAATTAAAGGTCTAAAAAAGTACACTTCACTATAGTAACAAATAAAAAATCGCGTTGAAAATAAGTCTGGCTTGGAAAAGTATACTTACTTTTTACCATTTAAATTTTTTTTAAGGATGGATTGATTCACAAAATTAAAGCAATTTATCAAATTTCAACTTTCATTTTCAGGTTCTGTGAAAGAACTATTCAAGTTTCGTTAATATATTGTTATAGGCTTGTTGCTTGACAGAACTGAAATAATAACAGAACTTGACAATTTACTTTTAAATTTGAATAATTTTTCAAATTCTCCGAAACGACCAGTCCTTAAAGTTCGAGTTAGATTTTTCATAGCTGAAAAGCTTTTTTTACCAATTTTCTACATATAGCCTATAGCGCCCCTGAGATGATTTTTCATAAACACGAAGCTTTGCAAATGATCCCATTGTTATTAAAGATATCTGCATACGTAATTAGTTTTAGCGATTGAACGAATCCAATGTAATAATTATTTTTAAATTATTTAATAATAAATTGAAACACGAAGGCAAACAAACACATTCAATTTTATTCCATCGAATATGATTGTGCTTAAATATCTTCGATGTTCAGAGTGTAACTTAAAGAAAATTGGAAAAAATGTTCCTTACGGTAGTGGGTTTACGATAGGCGATTTCCTAACTGCGGCGCTCATAGGAAGGTTTGGCGTAAACGGCACGCCTTACGACAGGAATAACAATGAACTTTTATCTGTTAAGCGTTGAGAAACGTCAGAAATACTTCGCAAACATGTTCCCAGTGCAATCAAATATTTATCACATATCTAAGTCTAATAAATGATTGATTCAATAACGATGGAACAGCAAGACTTACGACCGAGTAACTTTGGTTTAAACAGACAGCTCGGAGATTTCTATCCGCCAGAAAGCTACTTTGGAACAAATAAAGTTTTATCCGTAATAAGATTGCTATCTTATTTATTTCAATTTGATTGGTTCGGTTGCGTCGTATCTTTGAACATACTCATGAGATGCGAACCTTGTTTTTGAGTTTTGGAATCAAATACCAACCATGTTTTTCAGATTCAGATTGAAAATCAATCCTAGTTTTGAGTTTTGTGTTGAAATATTCATAATACAAGTCACTTTGGCGTTTGTAGATATTTTGAAAGCTTATGAGAATTGTGTGGTCGAGATTTATTATTTTACCAAAAATAGAATCTTTGTACCGGTCCTTCTTCTAGCGAGACAGAAGTAGCAAAAACCATAACTCTTATCCATATAAATTAAGGAAATACAAAATTAATTAGGTACAATAAAAAACAAGGTTTTTGATGTATGATGGATGAGTTTGAAAAAATAAGGATTCATTTTTTTCATTTCATTCAACATGTTTTGGAGAAGAAAAAAAAATATCGGAAAATATAAAAAAACGTACGTAGTGGGATTATGATCTAAAAAAATGGTGTTCAAAAGTCAATTTATTATTGGTTTTCTACGGTACAGCACCGTTTTCCAATTTCAAAACAGTGTGGTCAATAGTCATGCCAACTTGTTTTCATTCTTAACATGTTCACTGAGTTACAAATATAGGAACAGTTCCGTATTTTATCAAAGATTGAAAAGTTATAACTAGAATTCACTTTTACGAGTTTCATCACAAATGTATTTACGAGAGCTTAATGTTGAATGAGTGAATCGGAATGAAACTACCGACCTATAGTCATTTTAAAATTGAGATGTGATTCGTAAAAACGGCACCAAACATGATTAATCACAGCTTTTTCCTAGAATTTACAGACAAGAACTTGAATATATTAGTATAAAGCTATTTTCAAGCAAAATTTCTCCTCGTTCACGTTTCTTTTTGGTGCAAACAATGCAATAATCTCAGTTACTGCATCAAATATCTTGGCAGTAGTAGATTGTCAGCTTCCATCCTATATTATCTCAGATGGAGCATTCCTCGAGAGCATCTTTCCTTTCTTAATATGGGAAAAGCAATCCGGGAACCCTGGTCCGGTGTCCCGGATTGAGCCATACACCAGCTGAATATAGAATAATATACAGTCCCCGGAAGTAGGTTGCCATCGGAAACGGATAGAGACCCTGATTAAATTTCTTATTCCGTTCCCTGCACCCCATTCGAATACGCGAAATGCAACTTGCGCTGCAAACGCGAAAGAAGATTATCTTTCAACGAGATTATGAAAGGATTTTACTGCACTGAATCTTGCATAATATTATTCCTTCGTTATAATTTATGCAGCTACCTACTTATGAAAATTCTATCATATCAATTTCATATTACATTTGCTTTTGAAGAGAGAAGTGTAGTCAGTTAATTTCAATGATATATGGAGTATGTTGTATTCGTGTATTGAACTCATTCGCTATTTTTTTAATGTAAATACCACGCTCTTCAGAGTCAGCGGACTATGCCATCCCCAATTTTTAGAAATGATTGACACAGTGGGGTGGAATTGGGGTAGGAGAAATTGAATGGGAGGAAGTACTTCACAATTCAGACCTGAAATAAAACAAAGCTTCAGGAATGTCAAGCAAGAATTTAGGTCTCTCACAGGGCAATAATACAAGGAATACCTTTCATTTCACAGAACGAAGGAGAATATATTATCCGGGATTTGAACCAACCATTCTCTCGATCTAGGACCAATTACAGTCACGCCATAAAGGACGTCTAATACTCGTGGTCTTTAATTATTGCAGTTGGATTCATTGCGCTTGATCACAGGGTTTAATGTAACGAATATCGTTTATCTTATATTGAAACTTCAAAATAAATAACGTTTCAAAAATAATTGATCTACATTTTAAATACCCATCAGCCTCTACAAAAATTAATTTATAGTTGTAAGGCGTAGATACATACCTACTAAAAATAAATTAGACATTTTATGAAAAAAGGAAAAAAAATATAGTGCATTTGCGGCATGTTCATGTCGTTGATACTTTCTGTACGCCCCGGTGAAAGGAACCATTCATAATCGAAAAGTCGTTTGAAATGGCTTTAGCTGTGTTCGGTAATCACATTTAAATATTCAAGCACTTTCCCATCTTTCTCTTCTCCATCTGCTTCACTTCATCACTACATACCCCAATTGGAGATGACATACAGTTCACTGGCTCTTTTGTTCTAGACGTGTGAGAGCAGTTCGAACTCTTGTGCGGTATTCATACAAAAAAAATATATAACATTGAACAGACTTCAGGCATGCAGAAACGCACACGACATACGTATGTATTTTTTATACTGCGTTCTACAAGATAAATGGATGTTTATTTTGTCAATCGCCGAGATTTTTCCAAAGCAAAATCCATTTCGGAAGAAGGTCAAACAGTTTTATTGAATATCGAAGTAGCAAAGAGGAAAGCTGTGAGGACACGGTGACTTATTGTGCCTCGAAACCGAGCAAACAATAAGTCCATATTTTCCGTTTTCCTCATCGCTGTTTTCCTCCACTCCGCCCTATTCCTCCTTTCTCATTTTTCTAACTTGATCTACTCTGGGGCCTGCTTTTGACACTTCATTAACGCGTGCCGGGCCACGTGGGAGAAGGAGACAACACGTCTGCGTGACAAAGGCCCTATCCAGCAAAGTGGGTCGCCCGAAAATTTTCATTATGTGGTCAAATAATAGGGTGGAAAATTTATTTCAAGTATTTTATTTGTCGTTTTAAGCGTATTCGAAAGCAATTACGCGTTCGAAAACTGAATGAGCTCTTTAAGTGTTGACTGATTTCTGTAGTTCGAAAATATATTTTGGGGTGCGGTATGATCTTTATTTAACTACAAAGGTCAAAGGTTTGGAAAACTTCACAGTAGAAATCAGGAAAATTATTATACATGAATTAACACGACAGTAAAAGAAAATATTGAGATTCCTTCAATCTTAAAAAAAAGTATAGACCTTTTCCCTAAATATAAAGTATTCTGAAAGGAAGTTAATCAGTACAGCTATGAATGGCTTTTTTAAAATTATTTATAATGGTTAAGGAATTATACATATTTTGCGTTCCAACTATTATAATAAAATATTATCATGTTATCTCACAGCTATGTTAGTTACATTATAATTTTTTTTTTTAAATCCACATTACAGGTCATTATAATTTTTTTGAAAAAATATGTTCAATATTATAGATAAGAGTGAATAGTTTGTTTGTAAAATGTATTTATTTGTATTTACATCTTAAGGCTATTTATAGGTAAATTAATATGCCCTCACGGCTTATGTTTCTTTTACCGCTCTCAGACTTTACTGTATTAGTATCATTGAGGTTTTATATTTATTTGAGACGTGGAAAATGGATACCACTTCAGTACCTCCAATTGACTTCTTAGACCCTAACTAAAACGCGTTCTAATAGTGAAGCACGTTTTGACGAGATGATAGTACGCAATAGCCTCTCTAATTGTATACCTGTATTTGATTAGTGTATAATTGTATTTGATTAGTGTATCATTTATTATGTTGTCTCGTATAGTGTTTGTATTTTTTTTTTTACATTAAACCCACACAAGTCACAGGAGGGTCTTTTAAGAAAAGGAATGAGAGAAAGTTCTGGGAAGGTAAAAGGTATGAGTGTTAGGGAACAGTGTCTCCAGGAGTGATAGACATATGAATATAATCTCCTGAAACCAGCCTCTCGCGATCTAGCACGTCACGCAGCTGGTGGGCAGGCGCATCGTACCCAAACCCGCCTCCCAAATAGAATCGCGTACTTGTGTTGTTTTATTTTTTTTTTTTTAAAGAAAGACAAACATTCCCGGATTACGAATATGATTATTGAATATGATCCGGATGGGACTCAAACGCGACGCCAACTCAGCCACTGACCGGTCAATATAAATGTTGTGTTCGTGTGAATAAGTCTATATTGTATTTTGTAGTGTTTTTTTTATCTTAACCACATTTTATCTTAAGTTTCATTCGTACAATTATCTAATTTTCATTCAATTCATTTCTTGGCATAGATTTTCGTGGATTTATCTGGGTTATAATTGAGGACTTTCTTTATAACTTTGTTCTATTTCATTTGTAATTCATTTATTTTAATTTTGGTATGTAATGAATATTTTTTATGATAATTAAGTGGTATTGGATTAAACTAGAGTATAAGCTCCTCTTTACTTCTGTTGGTAGAAGATAAGCCCTTCTACCAAATACACCAATTAGTGGAATGTTTTTTTCTCTTAGTTTTTCTATGTGCTGTAGGTCAGATGTTTGTTAATACAATACGGCCTTAAAGATAGTAGATAATTGGATCTGTTTGACCAAGTATTTCTCAAAAATAATTTAGTTTTTTTTTTATCCATTCCTCATTTCCTTCAGCTTCATAACTCCCGCCCCCCAACTTTATTATCGTTGAGTGTAAACATTAATCGCTAAATATGAAAGTTTTTTTTAATCCATTCAGAAAACAACATATATTATTTTGACGTTCTTAATATTTGGAAAGATAGTTATGCAAAAAATAAGGTAAGTCAAAGAGTAACTGAATAAATCCATTGTTTTAGAAATTTCATACAACAGCACCATTCCCCTTATCACGCTATGGATGGTTAGAAAATCTCCATTTTATCATGGTATCAGTCGTGGTAATGATTCCTGTGAAGATTTCAGGCACGTATATGCCAAAGCATTCCAAGAGGAGAACAGTGAGCTATCAGTTGAGTTATGAATCATATTAAAAAAGTATTGCAAGATTTTCAGAACGTCTTGTTTCTAGACAAAATCTATTCGTTTTCTAAAATAAGCCTATATGGAACATGCATCTCGGATAAGTTCCATGCGTCCGCATATTGACATAACTGAGATTTTTTTCTGGATTTGTTCAGCATAATATTTATATATTAAATTTTGTGTAGAGTACATACACCGCTAGCATACTGTCTTGTGCTGAATAGAATTAATGCAATAAAAATGGCCTTATAACACTGCTTATTAAATAAATAATTTTTTATTTATTTTATTTTTATCACAGAATCTGTTTAATCAGCAAATACCCAATTAAAGAAAGACACACTTAGTTCATCCTTATCCCAAATTCTAAACTGATACAGAAGTTTAGCTATGGAGGGAAATTGTAAAAAAAGCTTCGATAAGCATTTTAGGCACGGAGCAGTTAAACAAGACCTAAACTTGGCCCCATGAAATTGAGTCTTGGTACTACTGTGACTTTAATTAAAATTGAGAACGGTGCTGCGAGAGCTGACGTTATAAATTATATAACATTTAATTAAAAGGCATAAATCTATCTATTTACACGTACGTATAATGTGTCGTGTTGTATTTTATTGTTGTTTCTTCATACATACGTATATTATCCAAATTCAGGCGGAGTGTAATGAAATTTTAGGCAGCTGAAAAATGTTTAAGCACGCTGATTAAAACAGCTACGAAATTTCATTAAGGTTTATAGGTAGGTATTTAAAACATTAATAAAGTTGACTTTTGTTGGCAAACCGAAAAAAAATGAAAGCGTTAGTTCAATATTTACTACTCTGTAGACGAATTCCAAAAATATTTTTTTTTGTAAGTGAATTTTAGAAATATCCTTAATTTCTATAACGAGAGTAAGATCCTTTTAATTCTAGCACACATTCTTTTCAAAAAGATTTCATTTCTTCCGGCTTTTGACATGACCTGCCTCATGAACTTGATTAATCTGACAGTTGAATGACTTCCTGAGACATAACTCCTTCCATCCCCTTGGGTTTCATAATTTCTGCTGACGCAAGAAGAACATGAGTATTTCTAATTTATTGATAATATATTCAAGTTAAAAACGGGATTGCAAGCCTTTAACGAATAAATTAACAGGATTCTTAATAGTCTTTTCGTATATTTTGAATACTTTATTACGATATCAAAACACATGTTAGTACATGAATTCGAACATAAATATTTTTAGTTGATTAGCAATATTCATTTTTCTCAGTGCATCTCCCCAAAAAAAAAAGGTTAAACTTTATTGTTTTTAATATTTTGAAATGAAACATTTTGGAGTTCCACGTTTCATCCAGATAAACACAGGCTTTTTTTAATTTCTCGTGCTTTTATTCTCGTTGTTCAATAAGTTGTTGGTGCGAAATTCAAAAATCACATTCACACAGTCCTAAATCTTAGTTATCAAGTCATATGCTAGAAATCTAGAATTTAATTTACATTTGTATATAATACAACCCGGTAAAATATTTGTTTCTTGCTTTTCGTGCTCAACTTCAAATGCAAACAACTCTCTCGCTCACTAGCATTTGTCACGGAAGCATTGTATACCGCCTTCATAAAAAAAAAAACTCTACTGAAAAGTAGGGACCCTTGAAGAACCCTAAGCATGTGAGACTTAATTCATCAGAACATATTTTTAAAGACCGTTATGTGTTGCCCAAAAATCTTATCATTCTTTTGTTCATCCTGGAATATATAACAGACGAGTAAGAAAATACGTGAATATTCAAGAATCAACACGCTCTTCGACTGAAAACTGAAAAGAATTATTGTATTGTACAATGCCAAAAAAAATCGCTTCTTCCACCTACGTGTATCGGTATATAAACTAATGCTCGCCAGTAGAGGTTTGTCATCCGCAAATAAAAAGCTGTTCCGCACATACTGCATGAGCCAGTAATTTGCAAACTCTGGGCCAGATTCACACAGAGTATGGTAAAATCATGCGTACAGTGTTCGGCCTCCCATGGCGAAGCAGCGTCTCGCAGATGTTTGTGGAGGGAATAGAACATGGGTTCGCTGCTTTGATGCTTCACAGAGTAGCTAAAACAAGTCTTCAATTCTGGAAATCCAAGAACACTCTCGTCCAGGCTGTTGTCTAGTGGCACATAGCGCAACCACATCATAGATATAGAGTTTGTCTTACACCACAGTAAATCAAGTGCTATGATATTGTCACATAAATATTATGTGACAAGTGCAGTTCATGCCTATTTGAGTTATTTTGTCTATGGTGTTTTTTTTGAAGTTGAGCAATATTTTTTGAGGAAGAAAAGATAGTTTTGTTTATGATTACTTCCTCCCCGTCAGCTTGGGCTAGCTGCAAGGTGAATTAGTCACTCGCCATTTAAGGTTTTTTAATCTGAGTTAATCATGTGATTAGAAGTTGTTCTTATCTTTTAAAAAGGGCGCGGGGTGTTTTTCCTAACACGAATAGTTCGTGTAGGTTTTTATTTTTAGTGGAGGTTATGGAACCTCACTTTTTTCGGTGATGGCCGGTGCTCATGTTTGTGGTTTTTGTGTTTTGGACTTGAAATTGTAAAGTGTTTGGTCCTAGCAGTGGCTAGAATATTATGCCTGTTTAACCCCGCATCGCGAAGACACGGATTGCTGTTCCCGAAGTCCGTAAGACGAGTCTGGTTGGATTCCACGTGCTACTCGAATGAAGATTCTACAGGCGCTCGTTGAAGGAGTTGCGCCCTCTTGTCTCCCCAAGTGAAGGATGACCTTGCTTCCTTGGATTCCACGTGCTACTCGGATGAAGATTCTACAGGCGCTCGTTGAAGGAGTTGCGCCCTCTTGTCTCCCCAAGTGAAAGATGACCTTGCTTCCTTGGATTCCACGTGCTACTCGAATGAAGATTCTACAGAAGCGCTTTGAAGGCGTTGCGCCCTGTCTCCCCTAAGTGAAGGATGACCTGGCTTTCCTGGATTCCACGCCGTCCCCGGTAGATCCGAGGTCACGGGACGCGTACCCGTCAAGAGTCTGTTCCTCTCTACCAGAATCAAGTTTTCGTTCACCATCCGTTGTTTTTCCTACGATTCTCGGCCACGTTAAGTTAGCATAGACTGTTCAGGAGTCCATCTGGTATGTGTTTGCTTTATTTTCTTTATGTTACATTGGAATTCTTTGAACTCCCATGTTGTGTTCTTTTTATGGTTTCATTATAGTTTTGATTAAGTACTTCCTCTTTTATTTCTGATTTCCCACCTTACTTGACAGAAAATTAATCCCACAATCATGAGTTAAGAACTCTGCTCTGCCGTATTGATCCCTCTACTTGATCCTGAAGATCTCACTATTACATCGACTCAACTCAACTCTTTATCGTTACAATATGTACCCAAATATGAAATATCAATTGTTTATAACACGTCATCATGTAATTTTATGTGTCATTTCTATCTTTTTATATTAATCTTAAATTGGAGTCTTTTTCTTTTTTATGGCAGACATAATATTACTTACAGAGCTCTGTTCCGCTGAATCAAACAATAAATACAAAATAAAGCTCATATAGAATGTTGATTTGACAAAAAAATACGTGGTATACCTAAGTGATAAATGGCTGCTTTGATCACAAGCACGCCAACTACTAATAATGTTCCTGTAGTAAATGTACTTCGAAATGAAATTATCAAATCTGGGTGTGGTATCATTTTCCAAAGCTTTCTTTCCCTATAATTTTGCAACATTACTTTTACCATAAACTTTGAAATTGCTGTCATTATAAATGACGATATCGTGTAAGTAATTGAAAAATTAATTACGAATTAGTTAAAATTCTAATTGAATTTTCTTTTATATATTCAATAATTTTATTTTTCAATTTATAACAATACTTTATTTATAAAAACTTAGTTTGATAATACCTTCAGAAAGCGAAACAGCTATCACGCATAGTAACAATATTAATAATTAGAAAACATAACTTTTTTGTAAAAAAACTGTATTTTCATAAATTGAATAAAAATAACATTGATTACATAAAATCAGAACTTTAAATAATTAATTTAATTTTAATTCATAGTAATATTTTTATTTTAACATTTTCGAATAAGGCCAAGTTATTCTAGATTATTTTTTAATAATGTTAAATTATAATATTGTGAGATCGTACATATCATTAACTTTTTGATTAAATTCATACTTTTATACTAATTTTATTGATTCAACAAATGTGAAAATAACATTTAACAGAAGGTAATATTTTTATAATTACACCTCATAGTGCCTATGCACGAATGAGGAATATCAAAATTAAAATTATCGTCAAGTTTTTGTTCCAGCTTTGGAAAAATTTATGGGGTTTGATAATTTCACTATCAAACTAACTTTGTCAGTATTCTGTGTTTTAGACCAAAAATAAGTAAAATTTTTTGTGAATACAATAACTCATTACTAAAGATCTCTCACTTTAATTGCTACTTACTTTGGCAGGAAAACGCAATCCTGTTTTCAATGTTTCTGCTTGCGGATTTTTGATAAAAACTATCCACCTTACATATAATTACTGCATTTAAAAAATTGTTTTTTTTTTAAATTAGACTAAGTACTGAATTCAATGGTATACTAACAACCTCGCAAGAAGGGTGAAAAATAAACATAAATCCTTTATGCAGTGAGAGTCTTTGATTAAAATTGTTTGTAAGTGATCATTTTTACTTACTACAAATAACATTAAATCCTAGAACCACCGAATGAAAAAGAAAATAACCACCTTATTAAAAGAGAGAAACAATGAAAACGAATGCACTTATTTGAGCGAGCTTGAGGAAACTTTTTTTTTGTTAGTTGTCGTGATTTTACCCCAAAGGATGATACATTGCGCAGTGGTTTGTTGGTTGGCTTGGTACTAGGAAATGTTTTAAATAGACTGGCATGTTTGGGAGACATTAGAGATAAAGCCGATTAAGTATTCACACCACGGTTGGCTCTATATCCAATACAGAAGCGTGAACTAAGCTAGTTTTATCGGTCATAAAGTGGATTCGTTTCACTTTAAACTCCATGAAATGCCCACTTCACACCTTTTGTTTGGTGCTAGTTGGTTTATCATGCCATTCAATTGATGGAGTTGCGCTTCATTTTGATTATTTTACGGGGCATTTAGAATCACGGAACTACAACTTATTGTACCAGATTCTTTGTCATGATTACCTTGGCTTTTATTATCATAAGTGATTTCAGCACTGATTAAAATCTCTTTGAAAACAAACAAAACTTTTATTTTTTTTAAATATATCTAGTCCGTCTTTTTGAAAAGGTGCTGACAATTATAGATACATATTTAAATTTGGACGGAATAATTATTTAATAGATTGATTGAACGAAAGGCTTTAATAATCATTATATTATTTGCATCGGGGAATATTTTATCCATTTGACTTCTTTTTACGACGATGATTACAGTCAAAATTTTCGCTAAGCATTAGTAAAATAATATTTTCTGCTTTTGATGTAGGTAATGTGCAACAAAATAATCTTAATAGTAAAGACATACTACGTACATTTTACGAATAATAATAAGTACGGTGTTTGGGTTTTAACAGTATTATCTGGATGGTTATTATTATTTAAAAATATTTAATGAGGAACAACTTCAATGTAATATATGATTGACGAAAAAAATATTACTAACAAATCTAAACGAAACATGAAACAGAACAAGTCAAAGAACATAAAAAGATAAAAACTAGGAATTGAACCAAGGATCTCTTGTATTACATTCTTATTATCTTCTTCTTCAATGATGGGTATAACCTAAAGACGGGTTGTTTCGGAGAATTTGAACAATTAATCAAATTTCAACGTTCATTTTCAAGTTGAAAGATCTTTTCAAGTTCTGTTTTTATTTCAGTTTTGTCAAGCAACTAGCCTACAATTATATAATAACAGAACTTGAATAGGACTTTCACAGAACCCGAAAATGAACGTTGAAATTTAATGAATTGTTCAAATTCTCCGAAACAACCCGTCCTAAGAGTTTTAAAAATAGTGTTCCTGAATATTCATTTTTAAAAACTAGTACTGGTTTGTAACCTAGAAACTATCTAGGTTACAAACCAATTCATTAGAAATGATCATTAAAAATTACAATTACATTACAAATATGGGAAAAATTAGTTAAGATGATATTTTTAATTCTAAATTTGAAATATGAGATCGACAAATAGGTCCCAATAGTCAAGTGGTTAAGACGCTGTCCCAGACAATAGATTCTGGGTTCGATTCCTAGTTGTGACCATTATCTTATTTTCTTTGTCTTGTTGTGTTTCGTGTTTCGTTTAATTTCATTAGTATTATGTTTTACTTCATTAATCTATTTCATAATTCAATATATTACTAGCTGTCGTGTACCCGGCGTTTGATCGACTTTTTTCTATTTTTATAAATATAATATACATGTATCATATACATAAACCTTTCGGAAAAAATTATCTAAATAATAGTAAAAATCCTATCACAATTCGTTACGTAGTTTAGACGACCTAAGCGCACAAAAAAGATATTAAAAAAAATATATGTATAGAAATTTATCTGATAGTTTTATTACGCCAGCGTCTGGACGATCTAGGCCCTCTGATTGGTCGAATTAAAATTGTCTGTTTCGGGTAAATTCAGCTAACTTGAAAATTAAGAAACGATTTCATGCTAAAATAGGATCGCCTCATAATAATACGAGATTTCTTCAAAAGCATCGTTTCTGCTCATATAATTTTTGGATAATATCGAAGAAAATATGTTTTAGAAAGTTCATAATCCATTGGATTAATTACATTACAATGAAAATTATCCACAGTTACGTGATTATGTTTGACGTTTATAAAAAATCACGCGTTCCTTATTCAATATGGCGGATACGCACGGCTATAGATGGCCGACAGAGCGCACCTCTGGCGGTTTAAAAACGAACCAAATGAATGGCACGAATATTTAAATATGCAGATCACAATATTTGACTACTTACGATTAACAAGCATTTAATAAGAAGATTTCTTCTGGAAGCTTATCACTTTGTAATGGCATTTTTCATTATTATTTATATTTTTTTTGCTTATTAATTATATCTGATTTTATATTGACCTGTTTTCTAATTTCTAAAATTTCAAAATTATTTATTTGCTATGCTTTATATCCTGAGTGAAGTATTTTAAGACCTGAATTTTTATCGAAAGTGTGATCATTATTCAAAAGATGATTTGCAAACTCAAATTCACTATTTCCATTTAGAGCCCTGCGATATTCTTTAGTTCTGACTTCATAGTTTCTATTGGTTCTACCTTTGTAAAAGAAATTACAATCATCCCAATTGAGTTTTTAAACTCCTGATTTTTTTGTTTGAATCTTTATTATTAAGAATATATTTCTTCATTGTTATTAGTGTAAAACGCCAGTTGAATAGTACCAGAATTGTTTTTATATATAATTTTAGAAGTATCGTTATCCACAAGCAGAATTCTACGCCATTGTTTATTTCTATCTTAAGAAAGACCGTTTGAAGAGAATATGTTTAATTTTTTTTTATTTAGTATTTCAACTATCAATTTATTAGAATAACCGTTATTAAATGCTATTTGTCTTATGAATATATTGTTTTATGGTTATATTCTATTTGTTTTTTTCAGTTCTTAAAATACTTAAATTTTGAAATTTTAGAAATGAGGAAACATGGTAATATAAAAGCAGATATAATTAACAAGAATTTTTTTATAAACTCTCTTTTAAATATTTTCCCACTTAACTGGTCTTTCCCGTCTAACGATATTGTAATTCCTAATTATTATAAACCCAGCCTACTCTTACCCCTCCCCCCTCCTTCCACTTCTTCTTTCCCAATTGCAATCTATATTTAATTTTTGACTTCGGTGTATACACAATAAAATGTAAACATTATATTTATTTATTTATTGGACAATTTGCTTAGCGCCGCTTTTGTGAGATATCACCTCAGGGGCGCTATATTGTAATAATCTACCTTTATATATAGATTTTTACTCTCCTGATTAAGGTGTATATATAATCTAACTTTAAACTTTATTAGATACAGTAACAGTTGTAGGTAAAGAATTAACAAATGATTACCCTCCTTTTACTCATAAACACGGGTACAATTAATCAATATGTAATAATCTATTATTTAAGTCAACTTTGTTATAACTATCTTTAATTGTGACAAACTAAACGATATTGATTAAACTTATAGACATTGACGGTTGTAACACATATTTAAGCACTGCAAGTCTCCTATGAGCTAATTATATTAGGTACGATATCAGTTAATATCAGTTGTAGACATGTAGTCAATAATAGTGTTTCATTTGAAATAATCCATCACAAATACGTAAAATTTCATTTATTCAAACAACTGTCATTCTTATTATGCGTAAATTTAGAATGTTATTATTAATTAACTCCTTCCTGTTCCGTGTTTTAACAATATATATACTCACCCTCTCTCTGTGAATGTCCTAATATCTATCTATTAAATGTAACTGTTGTTAATATCACTTAAAATGGGCGAAGCCCAACTAAGAGCCGCACGCTTCGCGGGTTTTTTTCTGCTAGTTAAAATTATCATGTAAATCTACGCGCTATGTGGGAAGGCTGGGTTGCAGTACCCTCCCATCAATACGAGCGTATTTTTATAATTTTTTTTATAGATTATTTTATTTTATTTCGAGAATAGAATCATCGATAATACTGTGATGCCTTTCTGTAAAAAAATAATGAGGTAACATTTTGTTAGTACTCGGAGGCAAGAAAGCAGATATTTTATTCTTTTAGTTGGCAGAGTATCAATTTCCCAACATACGAGGACATGTTTGCCGAGTATTCCAAGAGAGGTCATGAATCATAAAAAGGTCCTTCTCCGTCTCATCAAGCGTGGAGAGTATTGACAGCACGATTCGGGAATGTTTCAGAATATGGAATTGTCTTATAATATGACCCTGATATTTAAAAAAGATTGATTTCATCTCACTCTGATTAGTGTAATTTTAACCAGTGATTACTGAGGTTATTCGGGTTAAAAAAATCTTGATGAAATTTTAGTCTCCGTTTACTTTTTTTCAACAAAAAAATGTAAGCAATCAATTGGACAGTTAGGGTCGGGGTGTGGGGTTAAGCATTTACTCGCCTAAGGTAACATTTAGACATTCTGTTTTTAATTTCAACCAACTATATGAAACTAAGAAGCAAAGAACTGAGCTGTAGCTTTCGGGAAATATCCCATAAATTTTGGGTGCATAGACTGCATACCCACACTAGTGGAGTTAGTTCTGGACGCCTTTAGTAAAATTTTGATTTATTTAAAATCTGAGTAGATTACTAGTCTTTGAGTGTCCACAGTGTCCAGAAATAATGCCACCATTATATCCTGTGTTATAAAATAAGCAACTATTGGTAGAAATTCATTCACCAATGGAACTATGTATTAGGACTGTAATGTGGACACTGCATACATGAGGAGGCATATATTTAGTAGCTGAATAAAAATAACCAATAGCTATATAAAATAAAGTTGGTTGTTTTCAGGTGAAAAAATTTAACAAGCAGTAATTGTTGAATGAAACACTAGTATATATTGAATTATTTCGCGGATAAGAGATAAGCCGCCATAGCTCAGTGGTCAGAGCTGTCGACCGGAAATCGAAGGGACACGGGTTCAAGTCCCGTTGGCGTCATGTATCTTTTATCAGGAGATTTTTCAATGTGGATGAGTGTTTCAGGCGAATAATTATTGCTTGTAAAATAATTATAGGAAATAAGTCAACGATGAAAATATACATATATAGTTTTTGGTTCTAACGTCCCACGTTGATGGAAAGGCTCTGATATCTGGAAATTTATGTTGTGGATCTGAAAGATTTTTTCATACACTAACCGACGACTAGTGAACTTGAAACATTGGAGATAACACAATTAACTTACGGCCTGAGTCATGGCCGGCCCTGAGCCAAAGAGCGCCTGGCGCGAGTATAATTTTGGCGCCCCTTTTCAAAACCATAATGCCTAGCTTCACTGTAAACAATAATATTCAGATGATGTGTGTTTCAGTGTAACGCCGTTTTTTTGAAATAATAATATCAAGGGCGATGTGTTAGATATTATTACGAGCAGTATTATTATTCGGCGCTCGGAGCGGAGTGCTCCAATTGCGCTCACAAAGGGCCGGCCCTGTTCTGTGTTCTGAAGACCGCATATTACAGATGGTGTGAAATACTCGAAATCCTCTACGAATACTCCAATAAATATTTTTGAAAAGCCCTAGTCAGCGTATTATTAAATTCACTAGGATGAAGTTCCTGTCATACCGTTAAGTAAATACCTATATAGCAACAGTCTTCTACAACTCCGAAAAGTCGGAAAACTTAAGTATTCAAGCCTTATTTGCCATCAAGAGATATTATTTAGAAATTCTAGTCTCCTCCGGACAGGCCATGTTTTTGAATAGTGAATTTGGAATGGTCCCGATGACGTATTTAATGGGCGCCATGGCAGCCCGACTCAATATTTCAGGCACGGTGGGCGATAATAAATTAAACGAGCCGCCGACAGTTCGAGGGCTTTCCGCACTTGTGGTCTGGCCGCTTCCCACTATGCCATAGACCTCCTGCAAAACAACAGCATGGTTGTAAACAATACGCTTTATTGTAATTATATGTGATCAACTATTTACGTAGCTACTCGTGTTTTTATATTTTATTTCATAATTGTACATTCACAACTAATTAATTTATTTATTAAGGCCATTTTAGGGGATTTTACACCTGAATAGTAAAAACTTGATCTTGAAATTTATTACGGTTCTGATAAATTCACAAAAAGTGCCTAAAGTAAAATGAAAATAAGTAAAAAAAAAATTCACAATAATTATGTTAATATTTAATATAAAGGTATAATTTTTTTTATATTCAAAGTGTTTCAAACAGTTTTTCGTGACATCTACAGATTTCCGAAAAATTTCAGAGCGGGTCGTGCAAGTCAACGAATCAATTATTATACCTACAGAACTGAACTTATAAACGATCTTTAATCTTTCAATTGAAGATATCCACTTACTCGGTATAATTATTTCCGTCTATAAATATTCTAGGCAATGAGGAATACAAATGGTAGGTAGTCCCGGAATATCTGCACTGAAATAAATCCTGACTTCTTGTATTGCGTAGCGCAATCCAAAAACTTATCAATGCAAGCAATTCTGAACTATCAAATGCATCACTTAGAATTTTACATAAAAATACCAAGTAAGTGAAAATCATTCTCTCCGACAATTTTTAACACATTCAATTGTAGTTAACGTATGTATATAATATATCTACATCGTCACATAAATTTAGGATCATAATTCGTTACAGAATTGCAGATACTCTTAGTTTCCTCATAGTAAGCGACCACTATAATTTAGAAATAAAGAATAGCCCGAGATGGCTAAAGCTGTGTTTAGTGACTTTATTTAAGAAACATACTTAATTTTATCCAACCATCTTCTTTCATTTGCCTCCCCTTTAGTATATTATATACCTATCTACTTTCATAACCATAACAGTACCTTCATTGAATTAATATAAAACTGTACGTTAAATAAGGTTTTATACCAACAGAACTAAATGAATAGTAGCTAAATATTTGATATCCACATACTAGTACACTTTATCACTATATTCTGATTCCCGGGTAAAAGATTTTTTAAATTCTACCGCGACCACAAAACAGCAACCAACCTAATTTCCTTTTAATTGCTTACGTTACATACATTCATTTAATTTACCAGCGCGTATCTAAATTTACCTGATAAACTTATTCCCTTTTCACGTGCTCGCTAGTCGTATCTTTGACATAAAAACCTTGAAGCCCTCGTTTGTTTACGTACAAGTTCACCCTTAAACCCCTCTGCCGACCCCTGCTTATTTATAACTCAGTAGCCACTGGGTAGTGGAGGTATATATTATATGTAGGTGGCGGCAGGGGTAGGCACTAACTTTCCCAGACGCCATTCTCGCCTAATAAATTTACATGGGTCTTCCGATGCCGGCAGCCGCCACGTATATCATTATTATACTTTATACGTTCAGGCAGCGTTTAATTGATTTTTTTTACTGTCTACCTTTTCGATTGCGTAAGTGAAAGCAAATCGTTAAATAAACGAATTATAAAACAAAACATGTACACTTTTAAAAATTAAATGAGGTGGAACTAAGTCACAAAGAGTTCAGAAAAATATTGTAATAAAAAATCTATTGCTTTGGATTTTATCGAGTTCACTTAATTTCAAGCCTAATAATTTTCAACTTCTTCTTAACAAACGTAATTTTTCTTATAAATGAATTAGAAAAGACAGTGAAATGATTTATTACCAGGATAGAATATTGTTTTAATGCATGTATATAAATTGTTTTAACGATGTTATCGATTTCATTATATTCATTAACACTCAACCAAGATCCTGCTGTATTCACCAATTTGACTGATTGTGGGCAGTACAAATGATGGTCATATCTTTGGAAACGTAACGAAACAACAAAAAACGAAAAAATATTTTAACAACATATATATATATCGCATCAATGATTGCAAGAGTGAAAGATACTCTCAGTATCGCCCTGATGTCAGACCACCATTATGTAATGAAAAATTGTTTAAAATCGCTTTAACTATGTTTGGTGACCAGATCTGAACTGCCAGTTACTTCTCCACCTTTCTCTTTTTCATATCCTCCCCCTCCCCACTACCTTCAACCTCACAACCCCCCAGACGGTTGGAAGCAGTCGGGACTCGTAGGCACTATTCACAAACAAATTCATTGAATCTCTTCATGTCATGTTTTACGTGAGTAATTCATTTACCAAACATTTAAAAAAATTAAACTTACCTCTTCTCTACTTGTACAAATAATCCTTGTAGGGGCTATTAAATTTTTGAAGGGGCTACCTGCGGTAATAACGTGAAATTATCTAACATGTTTCACGTAGCGAAAAGGAAACGGGAAGAGTAATTAAGTGAAAGTATAATGACGGTAATTCCGGTTGATGATTATATACTGTGAACGTAGAAGCTACCTTTGGCTCCAAGCCTGAGTAATCAGGACTATAATAATTCATGAATAACAATGTGCTTTCAATACGTAAACATTAATACAAAGATAAATTGATACAAATATATTTATTCTCTTCTAATGGTATGTTTGTTTATTATTATAGATAAATCTCGGTAAAGCCGTAATTCTGAAGGCCTTGTGGTCTATATTACCAAGGTAAGGTTCTAGACTACGACTTTGGAGGTTGCGGGTTCAAAGTTCTGCATGTTTCAATACATAATACATATTGTAAAGTGCGTCTGAAGCTCGTTCCAGAGTTGTAGATTTTTTCAATATCACCCTTGTGGAAGACCACCATTAAGCATTACTTGAAATTTCTTCCGCCATGTTTGATTATCAGATCTGAATAATCCAGGCTTTCCTACCTTTAAATTTAATTTTTAAAGTAAAAAAATAATTTTTTGTTTATCCAGCTCAAGTGACATTAATTATCGAGGTGAAAAGCTGTTTCCGTCAGATAAAAAGTTTTTTTTTCATATCAACAAACGTGAATAGGATGGCTAGATTTATAGTTGACAAGGGAAGTCAACTAGACACAGTATTTTTACAAAGAACATCGCATTACCAATTCACAACGCTTTCAGGAAACGTGTTTTTTTACGTCCGTATCGTGACAGTGAGTGATGTACCCACGTAATTAAAGTTTAAAAACAGTAATGTAAATAGAACTATATTGTGTTGATACGTAAATTCGTAGTGAATTTGGTCTCCGAGGCAACACAGCTATGTAAAGCTTTTTTAAACTTATTGCGTAAAAAAGTATGACGTTTTATTGAAAATATATTGATTATTTTAGTTGTTGTTTATTATAGAAAAATATATTGACTAATCTTGCTACAACCGATGATCATATTTCCTTCCAGCATCTAATTTCCTAGAATATTCAGTTTTTTATATTAACGAGAGGCCACGAAGAAAATAATTTCCCTCGAAGCCTATGTTATCTTTTGACATTCTATGTGAAGGGTTTTTTTATGGGAAGGAAAAAAAGAAAGTTCTGGGAAGGTGAAAGAAATGTGGATTGTGTAGGTCGGCTAGGTGTTAGTATGTCCAAGAGTGACGGACCAATGACTATACCCCTCCAACTGCAGCGCAAGGCGATAGGTCGAGAGATAGGTCAAAGTGTCTCCTCAAACCAGTCTTTGAGCTGATCAAATCAGCGGATCTGGCAAGCTACGCAACTGGTGGACAGGCGCAACCCGAACACACCTTACCCGATGAACCCGGGCACCACTGCTAAATCACTTAACGTAACGAACTACTTTGGGTAACTTATGGCAAAGTTGTTGGTTATACAATAAATTGTTCCCGGGACGGCTGTACCTAAAGTCAGTAAAAGACAGTCAGTGGGAAGCAGAATATTTTTTGACAGTCGTAAAAAACACAAACAGTCCATGATAAACAAATCTAGATTTAACACGGGTACAAATTTTGAATATTAGAGAAAAAGAGTAAACCTTTATTATTCTTCTTCTTTTCGCTTCCCATGATTTTGCAAGTAACCTCCCAGCCACTGTTTATAACGCAAAGTTTTCCATTTAGCCGCATAAAAAACTTTTTCGTTTTCTCTCCAGCCATTCGCCGTATATCGGAAGTCAGTTTGTAGGCCTAATAACGAGAAAATAAAAATACGACCCGAAGTTACAGAGACTCCATTATGTAGGTACTTTTACGTGTGGGAACATTTTATTATGATTAATCACCTTCATCACGGATTATTTATATAGGTACCAACAAATGTATTTTTGTATTAGTTTTTTTATTTTTTTTATGTGAATTTGCACAAGTTCCAACTGCTCCCAACCGTCTGGAGCCAGTGAAACTATGGCATACACAATTGGGGTATGTTGTGAGGATGAAGGCAGTGGCGCGGGGAAGGAGTTGAGGAATAGAAAGGTGGAGAAGTGCCAGGCGATTCATATCTGGTCACCAAACACGGAGAGAGCCATTTCAAACAACGTTTAAATTGTGTGGTGGTCTTACATCAGGGTGATACTGAGAGTTTATTTTACTCTAGAACGTTCCACACATATACTATGTATTATTAAATTTTGCAGATTTCTAGATTTTTGTTTTTTTGTTTTTGTCGAATATTTTTGTTGTTTTCACAAATTTCATTGAAATTAAATACACTCAGCCTTAATAATAAAATATCACTTCACAACCGGTAAAGGAGGTTTTTGTTACACGTTGTTTTATAATTTCTAATTCGGATTATTACTAATAAAAAATGTATTTAACTGGCTGCGTAAGATCTGACAACATAGCCGTTTGGCAGACTAGCGCATGCGTCTTATGTCTTATACAACGGAAAACTTACAGCTTTGTTTTGTGATCTGTAATGTGTGATTCAAAACATGTTTTCCGTTATAATTTCTATTCTAATGACTAATTCACTATATATTTGAATAATTTATTATATTTACTATAATTTGTGTTATTTTTCGTCAGATTTAATCCGTTAATAATGTACCAAGATGCTTGCCAAGATTGCTAACGCAAAAAATATTTTTTTTTTACTTGACTTTGACCGTTTGAATTTAATAATACTTCCATGAAAATAATGTTTTTTATTAACATAAATGCCTTTTGCATATGTATGTTCATACTAATTTAACAAAAATCAACGTTTAAGTTGTGCCAAAATGTGGAATATTTTGGTATTTCTCTGGAAATTATTATTATATTTTGTTATTGTATGAACGATATATAAAGGGAAGTGACAATTTTCTTTCAAATACTATAAAATAACGTTAACTACGTTGAATGAACGTTTCAATCAAATAAGTTTGTAATCAACTTTTTTTTTAAATTTTCACGTTTAAGATTTAAATACTGCACTTTTTTGTATATTTCAAACACAATAATCTAAAATATAGTATACAGTTTCTAAAACAGTATCTGTTTTTATGACATCTTAACAAAGAAGAAATTAAGAATAATTAAAATACCTTGAAAAAATTCCGAATTTGGTGAGAAATCATTACTATTTCAATTTTATACAACAATTAAACAACCCCATTTGAGTGGATAATCAATGTTAATCTTAGGTATATTTCCATGAACTATTTTATGTTTCAATTTGGTAAGGTTTATCAGTCGAATAAAATTTTTTCATCGCTTTTTAGTAAGACCGATTTTCTATACAAATTTGACTCTAGACTCTCGAATGAATATTTCCAAGAATCATCGCCTTGGGTTTCACTACTCAACCTCTAATTAACTCCCATTCAAATCACACCTTTTTGCTCCTCAGGGTATAAAATTTGTTTCTGTTTGATATTTAATACGTTTTACAGAACACCGAATCACCATCACAATTTCGATTTGACGCAAATAAAAAAATGATTCATTATTTATTTCAATTTAAATTAGTTTGTATCAAATAACGCTTCGTCAATTTGTCTCCCGAATAGATTCGATTTCAGCCCAAATTCGAGATTCCCGATATTCCTTTTATTACAAATTTGAAACTGGCTTAACCCCTACAGTGGGGTTCAAGATATATTGTCTGGTTAGTTGAATTAAATATACCAGATGCGTTGAGCCTGAGTATTATCTATCAGATATTGGCCTACGTACGTTTTATATGGAAGAAATTTATTAAGAGCTTTGGTTATTTTTTTTCGATGTTCTTAGGTTATGTACTATTTTGTTGTCCATTCTAATAATATTTTAACAGTTATGTTAAAGATTATCCATTTCCTGATTATTTTTAATGGGTTTCAATGTTTTTGTTTTTCATTATAAGACCCCTATTTTAATATTTTTAAACCCGCTCACACCTACATTGAACATGGGTACTTTATTTTATATTATTTTAAAGATTTTATTACCAAATCTTAACTAAAATAAAGGAACAAACATAAACGTGGACGTAACTACGTTACAAGACCGTAAATAAAAAAATTGAACAGTTGTTCTTTTTTACACTCAAAGTGCAGTACGTCAGTTTTATCACCTTTTCTACATGCTTGTAAAATTAAAGTCAAATAATCGATTTTTTTATCGTTGTCAAGTTAAATTTGAAAAACTTCAATTCAATTTTAATTTTTTTGTTTACATATTCAATAATATTATTATTTAATTTATATATAAACTGTTTTTACGCGTTTCAGCTGTTTCGCCTTCTGAAGACATTATCAAATTGTGTGTTAAGATCCAATCAGTAAGAATAATTATGCGGCAGAACTTGTTTATAAAAAAACTGCTTATTTATTAATTTATTTGAAAACATTAAGTAAAAACTTTGAATCACACAAATGACTTGAATTATATCACATTATTTCTAAATTTTATCTGCCTGTAAAATAAAATTCTTTTTTTATATTTAATTATGTTTTGTAACACATAAACTAAGGTAACATAACATAACATAAGCACCTGTTTTTTGCAACGCATATAAATTATTTTTTTTAATTAATTTTAGTAGAATTTTTCCGGCTTACAAAAGCAAATACAACTCCTATATACTTTTATTAAATAAATCAATGAATAATCTCTGATATAAAAAAAATACTTGTTTATGAGAGATTCTAAACGTCTCAAACATCAATGAATCTTCAAAATATTCGCGATGCCATTATAATAATAGTATTTGTATTATATTATTCATGCAGTCCCCGTATATCTGCAGTTCGCCTTCCGCAGTTGCTAGTCGCAAGTCGCTCGTTTCCAGTTCTACAAAACTTCACAGACAGGATTATTTGAAAGCATAAATAATAAGCCTCGAAGATTGTAAGGGCCACTGGCGACTCGAAGATTATTCATGGCAGCTCGTTGTGGCACGGGGCTCAGAACTACTCGGAGGTAAAAGATATGAGAATTGAAGCATGCCAATATGTCGGTTTATCTCGTTAAATAAAATTATGTGGTGAATGCGTAAGAGACGGGTTCAAAATGAGTTATTTGAAAATATTTGCTTTCCTTAGTAATTTTTTGTTTCCCTTCCTATAAATTGATTTATTTCATACATAACAGATGAGGCGGCAACATGCAAATATAATTTATTTGTTTAACCTAATATATATGATATTTATTTTAAATAACTTCTAAGTGGCAGCAACGACGGCCGGCATAGTCCAGTGGTAACGCATTGGACTGCCATTCCGAAGGTCGCGGGTTCGAACCCGGCGTGCGCAAATAATTTTTATTTGATTAATTTGTGTTATTTTCACAATTAATTAATTAAAATAATATATAGTATATTTGCGGCACGTTCCAGAGTGGAAGATACTACCAGTATCGCCCTGGTGTAAGACCACCATTCAGAATTGAAACGTTGCTCCAAATGGCTTTAGCCGTGTTTAGTGACTAGATCTGAATAGCCAGGTACTTCCCCACCTTCCTCTTTCCCTTCCCCACTTACCTTCAGCCTCACAACATCCCCCAATTGGGGATGCCATAGTCTCACTGGCTCCAGACGGGAGCAGTTGGGACTCTTGTGAGGTATTCACTATAAAAAAAAAATAAAAAAAAATTTAAAAAAAAAAACAAATTCTAAAACAGCTTTGTATCTTTTACATGTGTGATCTTTAACTTGTTCAAGTTAAGAATAACTTGTTAAGTTGTTGCACAACAAATAATTTAAAATATTTTTTTGTTTATTTAATTGAAATAGGATATTACGAAAATGTTATCTAACGATCTGAATTAATTTTATCACTATCTAATTGTGTGTATTTACGTCACTAACCAAGCAGTTAAAACTCTCGAACAACGAGTTTTATTAAATATGATTTAAGATTTTCACGGCCAATAGTATTTTTGTTATTTGTTTTTGGGGTGTTATGCCGTGTTGCGCTAACTCCTTCTTTAGCCAACGTTTCGGACAGCATTGCAGTGTCCATCATCAGGGCAGATGTGTTATTTTTGTGTTATTAAACGTTGGCTAAAGAAGGAGTTAGCGCAACACGGCATAACACCCCAAAAACAAATAACAAAAAAAACGAGTTGTATTTATTTATTTATAAATACATGATATTTCACATGTGCATTTACACATAATATATATTAAATAAACACACTAAGCGGCTGCCTGTTTCATGATGACCAATTTTTTTTTTGGTTTGGCGTCATTTAAATTGCAGTACTCCTTCTTTCCACAATTTATTTCTGCAAATATAATTTTTGGGTCTCTTGAGTTATAAACCTTTAAAATATCCGTTATAATTTCATGAAAATAACAGTTCACAAATTGTTTGTTATATAATATTCTTCTATTGTTAATAATAATAATTGAAATTAGGAAAAAAAAATGTTGTAACTCTGTGAATTTGAGTAGTAAATATAGAAATTTTTAAAAATAAAAGAGTCCATCTATTTCCTGGATTTGTCGAAAAGTTGAAAAGGAGTTCTTCGCTCTAGACCCCAAGGAAATCTGATATGCAGATCTTGTTGCACTTTTATCTAGATCATAATATGTACAGGTGTGAAACTTTACAGTTCACGGCAAACTTTCGCGCAACTACTCTGAGAAGTGACTCCAACTTACGAACGCCAAAGTTTCGGTGTGTTTTACTTTTTGATTGATTTGAAGTCACTAGAGATTCTTATCAATATTCTAAAATAAAATTCAAAATGTAGCCAAGGAATTTTCTTTGACGACTGGATTTTCTAGAGAAAAAAGTTTCTCTCTTAAGAAAAATGTTATCCTAAGATTTGTGAGTGCTGAATTGCAACTACTTAGATTTTCATAAAACTTATGAATAAAAATGCATTTGCTCTTCTCTTCTCAAACTCGCTACGACCTGCATGAGGAAATCTGTAAATCCAAAATCTCAAAATTTAATAATAAATTATGGAAACCCTTTAAGCAACATAATACTTTATGCATGTACGTATTGCCAGGAACCTTTTGATTCAATGAATTCTTATTTATTGGAGTTTTAGAATGCATGAATCACCTTAAACTCCGTAACTTTGTTGTTTAAATAAATTATTCACCCATTTCACAAAAAGACTCGGCATGGAAAAGGGACGCTCCCATGGCCCATGCATATTTCTCCTTTCTCGTTCATACATCGTCTCATAAATATTATTTGTTATATTGTCTATTGAAATGAACAGACATAAGAACTTGATTCTTGCGACTATTTTATTCCGTACCAAGTCTTTACGTTTCGCCTCTGACTTCTTAAACTATAATATCATCCTACCATCCGCATGATAAATTGCTTCTTCGGGAATTGACCCTGAGACCGCTAAGCAGAGATATTTGTAAATATTAAAATTTTAACAAATCAATGACACTTAGTACATGCATTTGACACACTTAAATTAGAAAATTTGCGACTAAAACAATTTGCAACTGCTATCAACAAACATTTTAATTTACATAAGAAGTTTGCTAATTCCGTAAAGTGAATCTCAGTGAATTGGGTTACGGAATGTCCGTAAACTATGAACTTAACAAGTGAAGTATTTGCATAGTCTTCCTCTGATTATTTCTTTGTTACTTGTGCCAAGGCTTTGGTGCATTTCACCGAGAAAGCTTCGCCGAAAAGAAAGAGTTGCCAGCTTGCACTGAAAACGATATTTCTTCGTTTTTCCCTGCACCTTTGCACATGTTTATGGTTCCTGTGTTCATTGTAAGTTGCGCAATGCTTGTTTTAGTGCCCTATAACCTTTAAGTGTACGGTAGAAATCGCTGTAACATCTGGCTATTATCACAAAATGAAGCGGTTGCTTCCACCTAACAAAGATTATTGGTATTGAAGATAAGTACATACTCTCACTCAAAAAATGCGTTAATCTCTTCTATTCTCCTAAATTAAATATATAATGCTTTCACCATCAGATTTCGGATAGCATTTATATTTCGTGTTTTAATTCAAATGAAGATAATGTATATAGGTCGTACTGATAAAAAAACTGTCATAAGTACCTACTACTCCGTCAGTAAACATAATGTAAAAAAGAAAATTATTACCGATCTCAATGCGTGAAAATAAATTTGTGCAGAATTTTTCCACACCGAATTATTGATTTCGCGATAAACCATGTTATAAAAAAATATTAATTTGTTTACACTGAATTGTTGCTTTCTGTGTTTTTTTGTAACATTTTAAAACAACAATACCTGTGTAGAATCCTGCATTTATAGCCTCTCATTTAATGGCTTCAAATTAAAATGAATTCGACATCAGCATGAAAAAATGAGAATGCCGTCAAAATATCACCGTCAACCGTCAGGCAAAAGCATAACAAATTTTACAGAAAAATATATGCATTTGCATCCAGGTATCCTCATATTCATCCAACAGATGAAATGACGGATGGATATTATGGTCAATGATTATAACAACATGTTAAACCTGTTGATATAGAGTAAATAAATAGTATTCAATCCTCTCGCAATACGCTGAATATGCTCTGGTCGCGCTTTCCGTGTTAATTGCCACGACACGTAAATCGCATGAAAACTGTTTTTACAATTCTCTCCCACCTCGTGCGCCGTTATTTCTCTCGCTCTTCTGATTGTGTCGCATAATAGCGGAGTGTATGCCTTCTGTAATGGAATTGCCCCGACGCACGCTACGTACCGAGAAAAAGTTGGGAAAGCTGGTGATATCCGGCAGTACCGTGTTGCCGACTCGTAAACACGAAGAATACTTTTCAAAGTGCTCGAACATAAGATATTTTCATTTTATCGCCTGGTTTCTCAAAGGACTTGTATGAAATAACTCGCGAATTAATATTTTCTTTTGCATTCTAACATATTTCAGAGCTTCACAAACATTTTTGCTGGAAACAAAATGTTATGTTCAATTTTATTGGAATAAATTTTTAAAGGTTATATCCATCAACGTAATAATTTAAGAAGAAGAAAATAAATCTAAACTAAAGATAAAACAGATATTTAAAAAAGGTAACAGTCGCAACTGGGAATTAACCAAAAATCTCTGTTGTGACTATCATTATTGACCGTTACCTGATTATTTTCTTTAAAGTCCCTTTGTGATTAGAATTTTTAAAATATTTATTATTACTTGTGATTAATTTATATTCACTAAAAAACATATTTGAAAAACTTACATTTATAAATTCACCATAATGATATTGTAATCATAATCTTTTTTAATTGCTTCATAATAAATTATTGAGTAAACGTCCTCTCTTTGAACTTTTAAAAGAATGATTATGTTCCCATAATGGTCCGTAAATTAGAAATACGGAGAAATACAACAATAGTATCTCTGTATTTATTCATCAATATTGAGCTAATTTTTCTATTGTTCTCATAATTATGGGTTATTATTTTGAAAAGCAACCAATTTTAAAAATTAATTTTTCAACATTGTAAAACGACACACTTACTTAAGTTACAGGTTAGATTAGATTTGTACGGAAATTTCTCGGTCTGTATTTTTTTACAGAAGTAGGATCTTATTTGGATACGGAGTAAATACTCGACTTGATAGTTTAGGTTACCTTGATAACTTACCACGAGAAATTTCATATAACATAAATATTTCTGTTGGAATTACAACGAATAAAAATAATTGGACCGTTTTTTGCTAAATCACCTTGCGGCCGGAAACAACACCGAACACTGCCTACACCCTTAATCCCTATTCATCACATTAAAGATGTATGTATTCCCGTAGGAATTCAATGGAGCCATCCCGTCCCGGCAAATATCCCGAATATCTTATTACCAAGTTCGGTTGGCTGCAGTAGTGGAATGGCTGGATTCGCCATGGATTTATGTGATCGATATGACCCCAGAGACTCCGGCTCCGCTCAGCAGGTGAGCTCCGAGCTCCGAGTTCATTCTCCAATCACAGCTGATGGAGTGCTGAAATTATTGCTCGTACGTCTATAGAAGGCTAGTCATGTGTCTAATTTTGTATTTTATTGTTATTGATGAGACAAAAATGGAAGATATTAGAAATTTTGTTATAAATATGGACATTCATCATGAGAAAAAACTACGTCAAATTATAATTTAGGCTGGTGATCAGTTTTGATTCGTAAATATTAAAGAAGAAATTTTTTAAATTTAATTTTTCGTATAGTATTTATGTTTATTTTTAAATTTCTTTATGGAAGGAACCTACTTAACCCTACTAGGGTGTTATGAGTATTTCTGAGCAATTAGTAGTAAAAAATGTAGATGACATTTTCGTCTCAGGTGATATTTCTGTTATTGCAAAAAAACTTTTAAAAAACAGTTGGTGTTTGACATATAGAGTCGTCTGATAGAAGTGTCCAGTGACATGTGAAAATTTTTTTTTTTGCTTAAAACAAAAAATCAAGAAAGACGAATATTTGATTTACATTTTTTCTCCGAATAAGGTCAGGAATGACCGGCTTAAGTTTGTCAGATACGTTCCTTAACATCCTAAGTATGTCTTACGTTTTCGTTAAACAATTTTCTATAGCAACGTTAATACTTTTAGAGTAATATTTTGATATCACATAAAGTTCAAAGCCGGTAGAACTATGGCATACAAATTAAGAGCATACTATCTTAAATAGGATGTAAGAAAGCAATTGGCTATTCAGTTATGATTACCACACGTGAATTACACTATTTCGGTTTTCGATGGTAGTTTTTCCTTAAGGCGATTTAAAGAATACTAAATATAACAAAATCAACGCATGAAAGGACAAACATGATATAACGCGTGATTATCTAGAACAAGTTAATGCCTATTTAAAGGGTTGGTTAAAAAATTAAATAACATCTTTTCGTTGCCCTGAACACAACACCAGATCGAACGACTTATTTCGACTATTAACTCTTTAATAGGACGTATCTGTTAAACATGTTAATGCCTCTACTATTACTTGAAAACACATAAAATGCAGCTAACTAAACTGATAACTTAATTATATATTTTGTAAAATAATTCTATCATCTTAGTCTATTTTATAGTTTATTTTATTGTTTTTAGTATAATCATGTGAAAACTGTTAATTACTACTAACTGTCTTTTGTAACATGTTGTAATTCATTATTTATTTATTTATTTACTGACGCCCTATTGGGCTTTTAAGCACATAAAAATTATTATAATGTTTATTTATTTTTATATTTCTTTATCATTTACAAATATATTGTGTAGGTTCGTATACTAAATCAACAACTAAACTTAATGGAACTTTAATGGTCTAGAATATATGAATAATTACTGTTTATGCTAAATGTATAAATGTCTTAAAAAAATGAGTTGAATTTAAAAAATAAAGAAATCTACCAAACTCTCAGTCCTTCTTTAAAAAAAATATAACTCGTAATGAAAAAGTCATTATCCAATAAGAATTTTAATATTATACAATATTATGTAGTTTATCACAAACTTGTCTGTATAAAAATATTGAATGTGTTGAGGGTTTTTTAGAAGTAATAAGTCATTCCAAAAATATGTAATTACAGCAAGTTGCATGATGACATGCTCCAAAATAAGGCATGATAATAAAACCATTCATATAATACGGTGTTTAATGTAACGTTCGTCATCAAATTCACATCAATTTAAGGGAAACAAATTCCCCACAACCCTTCACATAATGTTAGGGCGGGATCGCGTGCCGGTGGCGCCAACATGAGGAATGGCCAAGACAAATATACACAAATACATAAACAACAATAGCCTTCAAAGCTGAACAACTTTCACAAATTCACATTTGGTAATGCGATCCCAGGCGCCTTCGATAATTTTATGAAGGATTGCTTTAGATTGTTTTTATTTCTAAGGAAATATTTGAAACATTTTATGATATTGTTCTTGAAGAACACAGCGTCGTTTAGTAGCGAGTGTTAGATTTTTACATTAAAAGTATATGAAAATTAGAATACCAAGCAAGAGTCTCAACTGCTCGGAGCCAGTCGGAATGTGGCATTCTCAATCAGGATATGTTCAGGAGCTGAAGAGAGTTTTAATGGAGGGGAAGGTAGAAAAGAAAGGTTGGGAAGTACCTGTGGAAGTGCATACTAAAATCTAGTCAAAAATTTGGTTTTAATGAAACATAGGTTTCGAAAATTCATCTCTAAGAGGTGAGTAAATATTTACATTTACTCGTCAAATTAGTGATTGTGTTGATTTAAATGACTTTATTTTAATTTTCATTGACTTTATAACTCAGAGAGAGACTCTTTTTCTGGGTACAGTGTCTTTTTTCACCCGTAATGCATCTTGTGAAATAACTACAATATACCATTAAAAATTATCATCAACGACTTTGTTTGGAATATCTCCAGACTGCTAATTTTTGCAGAGAAAACTTACGATTGCTAAAATCATATTTTATATTTTTATGGTACACCGAATTTGTACACAATATATCAAACTTTTTTAAAGTTCCTTTTTTGTGTACCGGCGAGTTTTAAAATCTTTCCATTTTTTAAACAAAAAACACAAGTAAAAATTGGTTTGTACCGCTCAAAAGCAATTTTATAAACAATATAATCGTAATATTCTTAATCTGTTTTATTTAGTATTTAGGGTCATGTGATTGTATACATAATATAAATGCTTTTATATTCTGTTATACTTTGTTTAATTTAGTATTTTGGGTCATGTAATTGTATACATAATAGACATGCTTTTAAATTACGTTATGCTTTGTTTTGTTTAGTATTTCGGGTCATGTAATTGAATGCATAATATACATGCTTTCATATTATGTTATACTTTGTTTTATTTAGTATTTCGGGTCATGTGATTGTATACATAAAATACATGCTGTTATATTATGTTATACTTTGTTTTATTTAGTATTTCGGGTAATGTAATTGTATACATAATATACATGCTTTTAAATTATGTTATACTTTGTTTTATTAAGTATTTTGGGTCATGTAATTGAGTGCATAATATACATGTTTTCATATTATGTTATACTTTGTTTTATTTAGTATTTTGGGTCATGTAATTGTATTTATAATAAACATGCTTTTGCATAATGTAATACTTTGTGTTTTTTAGTATTTCAGGTCGTATTATTTAAATTTAATTTATATCACAGTAACTTTAATAATTTAAATTTTTTTGCTAATTTGTATTACTTTTATTATACTTGTTTGATGTTATGCTATGTTTATATTAATTTATTCTGTTGTACTAAAAAACAGTAAATAATTCCATGTAAATGCCCGGTAGGGCGTGAATAAAGGAGAAGTAACTAATGGCGAAGAATTTTTTTTTGCTATTGTTAATTATTTAGTTCAATATTTTTTTTGAAAAAAGAAAATAATGTTTATAGTAAAAAAATGTGCGTGGAACACAAAATACATATTTATTATTCCTACTTTTATGTTAAAATGGTAGGTAATATAATATGTTATATATAACCCGTCATTATTAAATAGGTATATACATTGTACAGCCAGAGGCAGCCTTCCATCACGCAAGAGTGACGCAGCCAGTAACTGTTACATGTTTTGGAATAACTTACAGATTCCCATTTTGATAATGCCAAAGTGTTTTGAGAATGAAAATTAAAAGCAACCTAGCCCAATTCGCAATTTGGTAAAATGTCAGTTATTTGTGTTTAAGGCCAAAACATTAGATTGTGAATCTAACATGAATTATAAAGTCCTAATAAAAGACCCTAAACCTCGTCTATAAATTTATGCGATTTATTTTTACAAATTTAGACGCCGTTAATACCAATTATTACGTAAAACTAAACTTCGATCTCTCTTTATAAACAAAACTAAAAATGTTTTTTACATTATTTATTGAGATATAAGAAAGGATTAAATTTTTAAAGGGCGATATATCGCCTCCGAAAGAAAACAAATTTTTCAGTAGAAGGAAGAAGCGCAACGCAGCTTAAGACCGATTGTAGACATGACAAAATCAACTATTTTCGACACACACGAACTCTGTTGTTCATTTCCAAAACAATATTTTTTCTAACTAGAATTTATTTTAAAAACGTTTGCCTGAAAACAGTAAGATGGCGGTAATGTAAATCTTCGTTATAAAAGTTATGAATTTCAGTTACCAGATGGCACTATTTTTTTTGTATTATTTATTTAATTAGTTTATACTACGTTAGAATATAAACGAATATATACAAGGTAACATTTAATTTAATTGTATGTATTTTAATATTTTTACAGAAAGCCTGACATTTCATTTTATATTATTATTATTTCTTCATATATCTTTAGTCCTGATTTTCCATATTATGACATGTATGATGATGTATGTGCCAATTTCTTAATTATGTATATCTCTATTAAAAACATTTTGGCATTTGGTTTTACATAGTATTTTTATAGTGAATAGCTCACAAGAGTCCCAACTGCTCCGGTCTGGAGCCAGTGAGACTATGGCATCCCCAATTGGGGTATGTTGTTTGGCTGAAGGTAAGTGGGTAAGGGAAGGAGATGGGGAAGAGGAAGGTGGGGAAGTACCTGGCCATTTAGATCTAGTCACTAAACACGGCTAAAGCCATTTAGAGAAACGTTTCAATTCTGAATGGTGGTCTTACACCAAGGCGATACTGGGAGTATCTTCCACTCTGGAACGTGCCGCATATATAGTATTTATTATTTCAATTAATCAATTGTGAAATAACACAAATCAATCAAATAAAATTTATTTGCGTACACAGGGTTCGAACCCGCGACCTTCGGAATGGGAGTCCAAAGCCTTACCACCCGGACTACGCCGGCCGGCATTGTAAAAAATATACCTACATCTGGTCAAAAAACAGAGAACCTGTGTTCGTTCTCCCTCGGTCAACAAAACCGTTATAAATAACATTATTGTTATCTAAGGCCCACAGAAATAAAAAAAACATTGCGGCTCCGACCGAATGTTTCAGTTTGTAGTATGTAGACCTCAGAACAGGTATAAAACTTATTGAGGACTATGGAAATGGAACAAAAATAAATACAAATAAACTTTGTCAAAGTAATATATTTTAAAAAAAGAATCGGAATGTGGCCTGAAACGGCTTTAGCCGTATTAGGTGACCGAATCTGTAGATATAGCCAGGTATTTTCCCATATTCCTCTTCCTAGCATCCCATATTTGTATTGACATAAAAAAAGATAGTGCTATGTATTTGTCTTTGAGAAAGGAATGAAGGAACCGCAAACAACGCATAACGCTGCTTGCGGTTGCTTCGTTCCTTTCGTTTCAATGTGTTTATAAATTACACTACTACAGCTACACTACTCGCGAAGTTGATCGAAGTTGACCGAATACGATAGTGTGGGCACGAACTTCGCTTCGCTTCGGGCAACTTCGCTTCGCTTCGCCCGACTTCCGATTGTTGTCGGTAAATGCGCCCGAGTCAAAGGACTCAAAGCGTCACGGCATAAATAAACCAATCACTGACTGGTTGGACTGAGTTACTCGCGAAGTTGCACGAGTGTGTGGGCACGCACTTCGAACTTCGGCTAACTTCGTCGAGGACTTCGTCGAAGCGTCGAAGCGAGTAGTGTAGCGGCCGCTTTATTAGTCTACTATAATAATATTGCTATTGTTACAATAATATTGCAATTTTGTCATTTTGCCGTGCTAAAAACACTTTATTCAACTTCTCGAAATTAGATGTATATTTGTAGGAAATATAATTGGCATCTGATTATAATATTTACAATATTGTTTTCATTTTTAAAAAAATTTTTGAATACCACACCAGAGTCCCAACTGCTCCCGTCTGGAGCCAGTGAGACTATGGCATCCCCAATTGGGGTTGTTGTGAGACTGAAGGTATTGTGGACCTCGAAGGAGATGACGGGTGTATGATGATGTATATATATATATTTATATTTTATTTTTATTTTTTTAGAACATTTAAACATTAAATTATATGTTAAAATATATAATGTTACATTACATATTATAATATATAATACTTTATCTTGTCTTCAAATCTTGAACCGTAAAAATTTTGACCGTAAAAATCTTAAATCATATCAAATTGGTGAGTAATTTAAAGTCAAAGATTCATGTCAATTTTAGGGTTCTATAAACTAGATACAAACAATTAGCTTTTTCTCTTAAAATATTGAAAAATACAAAATATTTTTTTTCCTCTCTCATGATATTACTTTTAAGCCTACTTGTCTTTCCAATAACATATTCAGAATCGAAACGTGTTGCTTGAAATGGCTTTAACTACTTGAAATTGTGTTGTGACAAAATCTGAATAGACACTTCCTTAGGTCTAAAAACATTCTTCTACTTGATGTACTATAGTCCTACTGGAACTGACACTTATTCAAAAATCACACACAAAAAATCTCGTAAAAAAATTGCGAAACTTCTGTATTCAGATCGTGGCATTCAATATTACATTCTACGTATTTTATTTCAGAACAAATTCACCCTAACTTTCCGGTTCAAATACTTCCTAGACAATGCAAGATAACCACCGTATCCACCCCCAAACCCAGAACCCAGAACCCAGAACCGAGGACATACCTGTAGTAGGTAGTGAGTATCCGGGGGTTGTTAATGAAGGGCGGGCCAAAATGGCTGCACGTTGCGACAAAACGGTCCCATCTGCGAGTATCATCCACCACACACACCCCGTTCTAATCTACCCAGATTTATAATGCGTCCGTTACAGGGATGACAAGGTGTCCATTTTGGTAATTCAAATTCTCAAATATCTTTTCATTAATAAGTCAAAATAAATTTCAATAACCAAGGAAGATAATGATAATATTAATTATTGAATTTAATCTTTTTCTTAAATTAATTTGCTAAAAATGAATTCACTAGAATCATTGTGACAACGACGAGAAATTATTCTTATAATTATGTTCATAAAAATATATAATTATTCTTCATCAAAAGGAGGGATTATTGTAGAAGAAAAATCTTCTTCCAAAACTATACCTATTTTCTAGATTTCTAGTCTTCTACCAGAAGTAGAGCCATTTTCCGAAATTAGAATATTTTATTCAGTAGGTCAATAGCGTAGTATCTCCTTCATACAAGGAATCATCAACCTGTGTTAACGAGCACAATATTTTATGGCGCACACAAAGAAAAATCTTATTCCAAGAGTAGAAAAATAAAAATATCTACGGTGTTGTATACGGCGTTGTGCTGGTGTTTTTTTTCATTCGATCCATTCATCGTACAAGAAATCAATCTCTTGTTGTGATCCATGTAATATTTCCGACTACAATGAACTTTTCAATACTTTCAGTCAGAAGATACAGCATTACATTTATATGTAAGAGTAGTTTAATTACATATTTGTAAAAAAATATTCTGAGTAGAACGCCTTCAATAAGACGTTTTAAATGCATGAATAAAAAATCATTAGCTTGACGACTATATATTTTGTATGTTTAGGAAAATTACAGGATTTAATAGTTCAGAAAACCTCTGCGCTTCAGAAATCGAAAGATAAGACCCCTGAAGTGATTTAAACTTGTGTATTCAGTTGGAAATATGGCTCTGGATTGAAGGTCCACTGAGCGGAGGACCTGAGACAATGCGGTGGGTAAAGTTCATCGCAAGTTGGCCTAAGCCGGCTCACATTTCCCTATCTACTACAACTACAATACTAAACTCGCCATTGTGCACTGTGCAATATGAATTGTGTGCTGACGGCCGGATTATGTGACCTGAAATATTATGTCAATCTTCTGTCAAGTCATGTTGTTGTAAGATAGCATATTTTCACCTTCTATCTTCTTCTTACTAGTAGTAAGAAGAAAACTTCTTACTTAGATATTATATTCTTATATGCCGGTTCAACGTTAGTATCGTAAAGCCGGCCTTGAGACTTGAGACCGGTATCCGTTTAATTATACAAACGCTGTGGTAATAAGTTTTTCACTGTTCCGATCTTACATATCGTGTTATATTTACACAGTGTCCGCGAGAAAGGGGGTTTGTATGAAGCAATATATGTAATTTTGAACATATCTAAACAGGGATGGGATGCCCATTTTTTCCCTAGATTTCACAACAAGTTTGCATGAGGTGAATTTAAAAATTTCTAGAAATCCTTAGAAATTTCAAATTTTCCAGGATTGGCTTGATAATTTAACAACAAAATCAAATTTTTTTACCTAGATCTAGAGAAATTTCCCTAAATATATCATCGCTGTACCTAAGTGAAGTAGAAGCTAAAAATCATTCAACCTAAAAAAAACTTTTATTCCTTCAGGTTGCTTTAAAGGTTGCTTGGGTTTTCGGTTTTTTATTACATTAATAACATTTTTTGCAATATACAATTTCGTGAAATATTACATTTTTCTAATGTAATCAGATGTTTGTGCTTGTGAAAGGATTGTTCGTTAATATAACAAAAAAAAATAAAAATAAAAAAGTATCGACTAAAGAAAAAATATACAGAAACTGAATAACAATTTTATAAAATTACCAAAGTATGTAAATAATACTTAGTATTTTATTAATAAGTGAACTGATTTAAACTAAAGAACTAGGCTAATATAGTCATATTGTCTACCAAAATACACATTTTCATAAATAATTCAGTTGTTACAATGCTTTCATTTCTACTGTTTGGACTGAAAACGATATTATTTATATTTTTTTAAACAAACACAAACATTCCGCGGTTATAAATAACCTGACAATATTTAAAAAACCTCCTACTACCATCACACTAAGCAGAAAATGTTGCTTGTGTCGTATAGAGGACTTGACCAACCGGATAATTGATCTCACGACGCCTAGGTGAGAACCGGTTGGTATGCCAACTGAGCCACTGACATTGTTACTTAAATAATATGTTTTATAATTTTTTTAAAAGAATAACATTGTGGTTCAAGCGTATGCACCCATATACCTATCTTCAAATCAGACATTTTTATCAAAAGCTTTTAAGAATTACGCATTTTTTGAGAAAATTGTCGTGGTATAATCAAAAGTTCTCATCATTCTTGCCAGGTGCCATCTTAATTTTGAGGTTGATCAATGAAAATTAATCTGAATGTTTTATTTTTGTACGCATATTTCAGATTACTATCAATCTTATATATTTTTTATTGGCACCGTCAAAAATATTGTCAACGTGTGATATGATGACGTATATCTATGTGTAAAAAACGCATACAGATTTACAACTAGTTAGTGCAGTTATCGTAAAATACTTGTGTTTTATACATACTACTTACGAAATTACTGATTCTCAAATCTTATCGAGCTCTAGCAAAAAAACATAATCACAAGATCTTGATCGACAACAAATTATCCCGGTCATCGTGGAGGCTGGAAGCTGGGTTTTGGGTAACCGAGTAAAATACTTTGAAAACTTCAGCCGTATTTACTCCTAAATTCTTTCGCCGGACCGTTAAACCACTCAAGTCCGGCTAAATAAAATTTCTTCAGCGTATCGCGGCGAACAATGGCCGCTTGGCCCATTCGATTACGTGTAACTGCTCAAAGCGGTCCACATCGAGTTTTTCATTAATTTCCAATTTTTCCGCCCCATAAGTAAAGTCACCGGCAAGTTTTCCCACCCCCTGGGACCAATTGATTTATAACCATCCCTGCGAGAGAGACTTGTGGGAGGTTTACCACCCCGTCGGTTCTCCCGCCCTCCCGCCCACAGCTCCCGCCCAGACCGGGACAGAAATGTCGAATAGTGATGCAACTAACAACGGAACCTTTTCGGACTAACTTCGGTGACGAGTTTTGCCCCTTTCCGAGAATGGATGTAAAGTTAGAAATAACTTCTAAAATTAAATTATTCTTCGAAAAGATGTATTTTCTCGAAAATATATTCTCAGAATGTCTACATACATTTTATCCACGAGTCAAAGAAATTTATATACGAAATTAAAAGAGACTTCTAAGTACCTATGTTTATTTTTATAGTTATAATAAAATTTAAGTTCGTCACTCTTTTAAAGGACTTTTGGAAGGTAGAAAAGCTGTTGGACGCCAAAATATGAACCTTTTAAAAAACATGATTCTTCTTAAAACTCGTGAATCAGTTCTGGCGTTGCGCCTCTACTTCTTGAAGCTCATAGATATATTTAATTCTTAACTTCATCATATAAAAGCCAAAACATAATGCTGGTTATAGCAAATGTAAAACTGTTCATTTTATTTCAAACCTAAAACTTATGTTTTTGTGCTTATGCACTGATAGATAATAATAGGTGTAACGTATTCTAATACACGTAAATGAACTGTAAATCAAATCCACAAATAAACGACAGTATAAAGCTCATTCAATTGGTTTTGAAAAATCACAGGAAAAGTAGAATGAAGGAACAGCCTACCTTGAATTCCCAAGAATCCCGGCAATAAGGTTCTTGACGAACTTGCACTGTTCACGGGGTGAAATTTCCTCCAAAATGAGATAATCTTTAATATGATTTTGATATTTGCAAACAAAGCACAAAGCATGTGAATAATACGACGAGGACACGAAGATTGCACCTTATTGCTACACGACACGAATTCGAATGCTGTACTTGCGACAATTTTCAATGCAACAAAAAATCTTCTTCTTTCCAAATGTGGGTAAGGCTGAAATGGATAGTACATGATGGAAAAAATGGTAGGTATTATTCAAAACTGTTTCAATACTAAACAATAGGTATTTACCACGTAAATAAAAAAAATATATGCTCGTAAATCTTATCCCCAACTACAATATATTTTTGAAAAACATAATATAATGACAAGGTATATTTTACCAGTTGAATAATATTTATTAATACTGGATTCTTAAGGTTCCATAGTACGCGTTCAAAAAGAAGAAGATGGTTTTAAAGGGAAATATTTAAATAACAATGTTAAAGGAAGCGCTAATATAAAAAAAATGATAATAACAAAGCTAAAATTATGAAAATATTTAATTAAACACGACTCGTTTACAATACACCAAAAACCTCTCGACAAATTCCTAAGTTGCTTTTAAAGATACACTCTGAATTATTTCATACCCATAACATATTAAATAACAGAGCAAAATGTGTTTTAAATAATTAGCATACTTTGCAATTTTTTTCTATCGGTGGAATTTCACATAAATACCCTTTTGGCTTTAAAAATAGGAAATTACATATGTAAACTATTTAAAAAAATAACATATATTTAAGGGATCTTAAAAACTTAAAAGTGTTCAATAGAAATATGTTATTAGAAGTCTAAAATACAACATCAAAACTTAGTTGTGGAGAAGTTTAGAAGTAATGAAGAATAATAAGTATTGCGTATGAATATAACACGATAAACTAATTTAGTTAGGCAGCTGAAACTTATTTGACATAAAATAATTACATGTATAATATCGCTGTGGGCGAATTTCATACATATCAAAGGCCACATGTCAAACAATAATTTCAACTGCTTCACTTTGACCCACATGGGAACCTTAAGAGGAAGCTACAAGATAAAAATGTGTACATTCTAGGTATACCTTATATCGTATGTAATAGGCATTAAAATCGCTTGACGAACGGAGTCTAGAAACGTTCGATTTCAAGCAAAAAACTGTTTTTTATTTATTTTGTAAATAATTTTGTAAGACGGCAAAAAAGGTAATCAAGTGAAACTGTCACAGATAATCTTAGCTATAATACTGTATTTTTTAAAAGTTGTTTCCTTTATGCGTTCATACATTTATATTGAAAAAAACTTTTTTTTAGTAATTTGCATTTATATTTTTTACTGAGTATTTTTTTTATTTTATTTGTATTCTACTCAACCGAAGCGATAGAGAAATCTTCAATTTATCTAAAGCATATTTTTGGTATTCATAATATACACCAATTCGTCATAAAGATTAATCAAAATAGTGACTTGGCACTAAGCTTCGCCAAAATATTTAAAATTTTAAATAATTTGGCCAGCAAAGTAGCTTCATTAATCTGTTATGTGACCCAGCAAAAGTAATACCACAACGATTACACTTTATGTAATATATATAAATAACAACGAGTATTTCATAAAGTTCATTAATAGCATACTATAAGATGTACTATCACGCCTGTTGTGTTTGTATCTAATAACGGGTTTTTTTACGGATTTCGAAGATATTTTATAACATGAACCCCTAAAATAACGGTTACCGGGCATTTCAGGACAGTAGAAATTCAACACACATTTGAAAAATGATATTAAGTCATGAAAAGTCATGAAAAAAAACTACTACTATTCTAAGTTGCCATGGAACCGTTGTCTACTTATTTCATGTACTTATATGGATTGCAACTGTCCCAAGTTGCCAAATAACCGTTGTCTAGTTGTTTCATGTGAGTACTTAGGTATATTGCCACTACTTGATTTGCCATGGAACCGTTGTCTACTTGTCTCATGTACCTATGTAGATTACCATGGTCCTATGTTGTTATAGAAACGTTGTCTACTTGTCTCATTCACTTAAGTAGATTTAGCGTTCAACCATTTTAAAAACATTAGTGATAAAGTCGCCCTGTCGGTGATTGAGTCTCAGTTTGCAAAAGGACCGTGCCTTTAAAGCTATTTATGTCACATTTCAAACGCCAAGTGACCATAAGTACCCAGTATTCCATCATGGCCACATGGCCACATAATATAGGACATATATTATCATTTTATAGGGCATATTGTTAAGATACATTTTCAGATAGCCTCAAAAAATATAGAAACGTAAGGCAGAGCTCTAAACGAATAACTATATTCATTGACACAGCGTTCTAGATTCGAATATTTTATTAGTAGGTATTACACAATGATAGCCCGCATAATAAAATAGATATCAGAAATTGAACGTTATTTGAATTTGGCAGTTGTAGTTTTTTGGGAAGTTTACCAGATCTAAATAGCACAGATGGTACTCTCTGTCTTTCCTCTATATCTTCCCTTCCCTTCATATTTATCTTCTGCCTCACATTACCACCCAAATGCAAAAGTCATAATATAATAGTTTCCACGTTAAAGAGAGCTCATCTAGTGTGTCATACTTAAATGTCCTCGAGCCACGTGGTGCTTGATAGTGATGGGGAAGCAACTCGAAACGGATCCCCGCTCCCCGTTCCCGCTCTGGTTTCCGTTACCCGCTCCGGTTACTGTGGAGAGCATCTTTGTTAAAACACTCGTGAATGAAACGTCGATCCGTCTCTGCCAGTGTCACGTTACCTCCCGTTACGGAGATGGCCACTGGATTTGCATAGTACGCACTTGACCGGTTTTTGTTTTTGACAAATTGCGTCAAACGCAAGGGGCTGAACGGATTATAATATGCCAGTATTGTGGACCGTGACTAGCTTTAAACAGGGATGTCATGATCCTTCATTGTCCAGTACCATTCCAAAGCGCTCATTGATACGTCAGAAGCAATGACAGAATTCGGCATTGTGAGCTTATGAACCTTGGGTTGTGCTTAAACCATTACAAGTACATTACATGAAGGTCAAACAAGTGAAAGACAAATTATTACGTAACGTGTTTTGGCACCCTATTTCCGTTAGCGATTACTTACTTGGAAATTATGATTTCACATGGCAAAAATTTACCTAGATGGTTTTTGATCAAAAATTCACTAATGTTTAGACAATTGAAAAAAAACTATATGAATTTGTATGTATTTTACATGTTTTTTTTTACTAAACACACGGTAATGCATGACTTTAACATAAATAATAAAAATCGCAAGATAAATATTATATTTAACCGTTTTCAGCTTGAGGTCTTTTAAATTTCTCAGAGTGATTGTTATTTTACCATTTAAAAAACCTTTTCCGGAAAGTGTAACAAATTCTACAGGTTTTCGCAGCATTGAATCCGAATGAATCAATGTTTTTCTCCACTTTCTTTGTTCGTTTCAATTCATCCCAGTTACTTTCATATTATTTATCCTAAGCCTAAGTTGGAAGTTATTAATGGCGGCTTTTTGTTCCAGCTTAAAGCTCTCTCATGGGCAGAGCTTACAGTTGCGAAGAAGTTGGAATTGGGAACGTGTGTTACGAATTAGATCCGGTTGATTTGATTCCTGTTTTAGACTTGTGTGGCTAACCTTGTGGAAATGGGAAGTAGGAGCTATCGACACGTATTTCCGGTCGTACTGTGGGTAGATGGGAGATACATTCTCTTTATTTGTTTGAGCCTTTTGATAAGGGAGACGTCTTTGTAGAGAACTAAGTGATTATGTCAACATAAGACATTATTCAACCAGCGTCTTAGTAATTGACTCTTTCTTAACATTATCAGTCTAAGAACATTCAACCTTTGCAAAAGTTAGAAACTTTTCTCAGAGAAACTGAGTACTGACTTTTAAAAAAAAATGGACAAAAATAATTTGAGTAAACAACAAACTACATATTATAGTAGGTACCTACCTTTATTTTTTTATTTTACTTTCATCCTTCATCCTTCTTCTCCCCCTACCCGACCCAACTACAATATCTGTATCTCATTCTATCCTTGTAAAGTTATAATCATACGTATTATTGTATAATAATTGCACACCAAAAGTCACTCTACCTACAACGGCGTCAAATTAAACCAAGCTGATACCATTGCTTAATTGTTGCAACCTGAATGAGTTTTTCACATTTTTTTATTTAAATATTCATTATTTTAAAAAAATACGCTAAAAGGCGTTTTATGTAATATTTCTAAAAAAATAAATGAAAAAAATTATTTAAATTTCCATCGTTATTGTATCATATCGTGTTAACAAATCTTCATTGAAAAGTCGTTAAAAGAGTTCAGCCCAGCGGTTGTTGTTCTGTAAAATCACATTTGTTCTTGTTCTCAATCACGTACTCTGATAATTTATTTTTCTGCTACTATAAAATCAAGAGCGCAGATAATTGTTCCTGTTTCTGTGAAATGAACAATACAGATAATAACAAATTTTTGGGTGAAAAACACAACAACGTAACTACTAAAAATAATTTTTTGAGATGTGAATAAATACTCACTATAATCGATTCTATTCTTAACGTAAAGACGTATCGCCCCATGCTCTATAAGTAAATAATCTAGAACATATATCATTATTTGCATGTAAGCATAAAACATAACAACGTATCGCCTTTTACGTTTTTGTGGATTCTGATAATCTTCTCATGCTAAACGGATGTATCGTGAAAGGTTAGAAACACAAAAACATATCACACTCTTATATTTTTATATTACCAACCGGAATACCTTATCATTCATTATTAATTTAAATTTAAAAACTGTTAATGTTTAGTAACACAAACACATAAGAGAGTAACTTGATTTAAAATAGATTAAAGATCAATCTAAACAACAACAAAAAACATTATATTTAAAGGAGAGCACGTCATTCTTACAAATGAAATTAACAATTAAATATTTATTTTATTTTTTTGGAATGACTTAATAAGTAAAAACTCAAGTTGTAATATTTAATTTCTGAAAACAATATTAGCGTTTCCTAAACGACTATTTGAAACAGAAAAATCAGAAAAATATACGGTCAGTCGTAGGATGAGACCGTATATTTTTCCGTTTCAAATATTCGTTTATGAGTCGCTAATATTTTCTTCAGTAATTAAATAAATATTTATTAACATACTTATGCAAACAAGGTAAATCACATACCAAAAATAGTTGTTTTCTGCTCTCTTGAACATTTTTTGTAGACATATGTCTGTGTTTCATTCCCATTGAATGGTTCGCATAAAACTCGCTTCAAATAACTGTTCCTGTTCCCATAAAATCACAAACCCAGATCACATTAAACGACAAGTTTATGTACGTGTTTCTAATATCAAATCAGGCCATCAAAGAATCGCCTGTCACGACAAGCGATGCACTCAGTCCTGTAACTATTCGATTGCAGATTTCGCGGTCGATTTGCTCTCACGCGATATCTAACGCGAACACGCCACCAGCAGCCGCAAGCAGCGGCCGACAGCTGGCGGACGGGCCCGATAAACCTATCCGCAAATAATTCAGGCCTTATGTACATTCCACCCGCACTACTCGTCATATCAACAAACAACAAACTACAAACTATAATCAAATTTTGCGTTTATTTCGATATTTTTGGGTTTGAACGTAAATCAGCGTCCGAAAGGTAAAAAGAGACGAGTCGAATAGTGACTCGTTTTTCAAACACCGAATAATATCATATTTCTTTTTCTTCTATGAAAGTCTAATTTATTTTATATGTTCACCTACATATTTTTTTCTTTCTTTTATTATATTGTTTTAATTTATTTAATTTTTATTTTAATGTGAAACCGAACAAGAGTCCAAAACTGCTCCCAACCGTATGGAGCCAATGCAACTATGGCATCCCCAAATGTGGTATTTTGGGAGACTGAAGTTAGTGGGGATGGGAGAGAGTTGGGGAAGAGAAGGGTTGAGAATTACCTGAAAATTCGGATCTGGTCACCAAACACGGCCAAACCCATTTCCAGCAATGTTTCAATTCTTAATGGAGGCCTTTCACCTAAGCGATACTGAGTGTAGCTTACGCTCTAGGACGTGCTGTAAATAGTGATATTACTTTAAATATTTTAAGTGAATAAATTGTGACTAATTGATCAAATGAAATTTCCTTGCGCACACCCGAATTTTAAACCGCGACCTCCAGCTTGCTAGTCGAGAGTCTTACCTCGGTCAAAAGGTACTAGACTTTTTGACTCATTTCCATAAAAATTAAATTTATGTGGAAGGGTAAAATAAAACCTTTATTAATTTGTTAAGCCTACATTTGGTACACAATTTTATACTAAAATGCCCACGTTAATTTTGTGGGTTTATCTTTGATCTCTTACTTTAAATTAGGTTGACCTTAATGGGAAATCATATTATTCTATTAAATTAGTTATCATAATCATATGTGATCTGACCTTAACATATGAAAATTTCCTTTGTGATTTGTCATTCATTAGGAAAATCATTGGATTACCATTAAAACGTTGACAGGGCACAATTTAAAATCAAATGCATTATAATCCAGAGTTAAAAAAGAAAAAAAGAAATATTCATTAATATTTGTTATGATTACTAATTAAATCGTAATTATGTTGACTTATGAGTTAATAATAAAAACCTCAATTGTGTAAACTCACAAGTTAATAATTAAAATCTTAATTATACAAACTTACGAGTTAATAATTAAAACCTAAATAATCCAAACTTAAGAGTTAATAATTAAAACCTCAATTATGCAAACTTACGAGTTAATAATTAAAACCTCAATAATGCAAACTTAAGAGTTAATAATTAAAACCTCAATTATGCAAACTTACGAGTTAATAATTAAAACCTTATAAATAACCTTACTTATAAACTTATAAGTTCTAAGCCTCTGTTATAATACAGACCTTGTTTTCGGTAGGACAATATAAAATAAATAATTTATTCAAAATCACATCCGCTTAACTTTACAAAAAATACGCGCTCCTGTCGTTGTCAATACATACCTTTCAATAATTTCCGTGACCAATATTATTTCCATTCATTGTAGATAAATAACGTTTAGGTTTGTGTTTGACGTGATGTGACATCTACCCTTTCAATCTTTACAAACAGGAACATAATAATGATTGAGCTTTTAAAATAAAAACCGAGATTCACATCGGTGATATCGAATGATGAACCGCATAGAGTATTTTTAATGGTCATTTTAATGTGCATATTGTGTCATTAAACCTTTTAATCCTTAATGCCGTACTTTAATGCATTCATTATTTGTTATGGCAACGTTTCAAAATTCAAAAAAATTCAATTCAAAAGGATTTAAAATGAAAAACGAGCTTTGGAGGATTTCCGATGTTTTGCGAGGTTTCAAAGTTGAGTGTTTTTTTTCAGTCCAGAGTTTAATACAAAAAATGCCGCCATAACTTCGTAAAGTTCATTTTAAATCATTACATTGTGTATTAAACTATTTTATTTATCGAACCATGCTGTTCCGAGGTTTCGCTTTGTCCTTGTTGGTCTGATGGTTTGATATATTTACTAGTACATTTTTGTTTGTCAACTAACATTTACTCTTGATTTTGGTCATGCCTTGGACTTTTATTCTATAAAATATATTTCTTAGTTGATATTAGTCTTATGATCCCACACAAAGTAGCTAAAAATAAATCTTTTTGTTTGTCGATTATGTTAATTATTACTTTTATGAGTATCTCTGTGTGCGCCCCGTCATACTTTACCTTTTGATATTGGGAGGATAAGTAAGATGGATGTCAATTTAACGATGTCAAAATTGTATTAACTAATTTTAATTCAATGTAAATTTTTTTTGAAAATAAAGTTGTTGTTTTGTCTGCAATCAAGTGAAAAAATATTCGCCTTGGCTATTTCCGACTCCGTTTGCCTAAATTTCCAGGTAATCGATTTTGTTTAGTAAATTAATTAGTATAAGAATTGGAAAAAAAGGAAATTTTAAATTTTCAGGTGCATTTTTGAAATACTGAATGAATTATACTGAAATTCGTTTCTTTGAAAGGTATATAACAAAGTGCTACTTTGCATCGTTAATATTATTAATCTAATAGCTTTCCTCATTCTCACACAAATAAATACATATCGGTGATACATTAAATAAAATTCTTTATCTTTATTACCAACCATAACGAAAAATTCATTAAAATGTTATCTTATCCTTAATTTAGCACACTAGGCAATTGAATCATCCCTATGAACGTCCGTATAGATATACAATACCCCTCTGAAAAGAAACCCAATCAAGCTCTCTTTCTCTCGCAACGCCACCGGTATGATGAAAATGTAGAAATATTTCATCCCCTCGGGGTCTTTTATTTAAAGGCATCGACTGATGATTTATGGCCCGGGCCACCCGCCCAACCCCTCCCGGGGGTTGGTATCGGAGAATCTTTTAATTCCCCCAAACGGTGGACCAAGTTTACTATGCAAATGAGTGGATCCTTCCCGCTTCTGTTAACGCTTATGGTCTGATGCCGCCCTAATATCTTCCCCGCAATTTTGGAATTCTTACCGATAAAAGTCACGGAAACTCTTTAATTTGCGAGCTTTATTAATTAAAAAAAGGAATCCCCTCGACTTTTTTGAAAGGCTTAATTTTTTTGTGAAAACTACTTAATTTACTGTAAAATCCAAGAATCCCAGCACACATTTATCAGGATTTGCGATAAATTTCGGTGAGAAAGCTCCAATTAAACTTAAGAATTCAAGAATAACTAGAAAAGGGTTATATTATTCTATTGTTGCTTTATTCCAATGATGAGTATCCTAAATTCTCGTTTAACCTTCCCTCTTCGGACAGAGATTATATACATCCTGCAATCGAAAGTTTTGTTTAATATCTTCGTATTTTTCGTATTCTAGATGAACTATTCGGTAATCGATCAGCATTTTAGAAACATTATTTGACTTAATTAATCTCCCCCAATTCATTTTACTTTAGATAAAATTCTCGTCGCAAAGAAGCTGCGAGTGCGATTGCAAAAGGTGCATTTTACTGGAAAGGGCTGCAATAATAATATACTGTTACGCTTGAATTCGTGCTTCAATTAAATCACTTTTACCGATGTGTGACAGTTGGGCGAAGATGGGCGCAGTGCTATTAAAACGGTAGGTAGTAAGCAAAAACTAATATCTGATAGTTACTAGAAAATGTAAAATTAATATTAAGAGACAAGGCTCTGCGATGTATAGGGGACCTTAGTGACCTGCCTTTTGTTTGTACGTGATTTTTAGATTCAGGTACCAAAAAGGAACAAATAATGAAATGAAAAAGGTATAGAAATATAAATTACGCAAATATATGTTACTAAACTAGCCCTGATGAACCTTGAGAAAACTGAAACCTGGTTTGCTGTCAGTTATTAATTCAATGAAAAGTGATATGCATTACAAAGTATGTTTTTTCATTTAATAATAATGTCACACTAATGTCACAAGTATTTGCTTCCTTCGAATATCCACCTCTATACGAGTTCGAAGATATGTCGATATATTTGTAGACTATAAAAGCAATAAATCAATGAATCTATTTGATCAAATACAAAAGAGTCATTGTCATCTTATATCAAATAATATGTTGTTTGAATTTATTTTTCAAACTCATTCCATTCCAGATTCTTCGAAATCACAATGATTGAGCCAGCTTTTTTTCCATAAATAGATTTTGTTCGTAATGAAGAGACTCGAAAAAATTTCTTTCACGGCTTTGATTTTATCTCAACTCTTTTTTTTTTCCTAAGCGAAGCGATGAAAATATTGTGTATTTCTAAAGGATAAGCTCATTCTTCAATCACTCCCCTCACAATAAGGCTTTATACAGCGCTCTCTTTCATCTTATATCTAGATGTTGGACCAGTAGAACAAAGTAAGTCGGGATCCGGTAGGTTGATTGTAGTGGTGGGATATTTCAATAGAATGAGGAATTTCAATAATTATCAAGAGGGGCGTCAAGGGATTAATATATTAATTTTTGCCTACGTTTTATTCTCCGTTAAAAGTTAGGACTCGATTCCGCACCTTTGTGTTTCCCCGGCCTCAATTCAATTGTGATCTTTCAATCAAATCGACCACCATGTTTAAAAATGCTGATCCTTTTCAAGGGATTTATTTTAATTGAATATTTTTAGATGGAGAACCTACGGCGGGTATCTTTGATTCGAGATAACATCGTTGAAATAATATTGTTTTTAATTTAAAAGCTTTCTGTGATTTCAATGGATGCTTTGATGAAATTCATTTGTCTGATGAAAAAAAAAGATTCTGGCAAAGATTTACATTTACATTTGAAAACACGTTATTAATGGCAAAAATTTGCTTATTTTCAATAAAAATAATATTTTTTTCAGAATGACTGATGTTATCTGAGCGAACACCGTAACTATGGTCACGATATACTGGGGGAAGACAGTAGGATACTGGTAGATGTAGAGGCAATTCCTAAAACCGGCCAGGACTCTCCGAAGGTTGTAGGTCCGAAAATAATGATCATGATTCATAGCAACAGGGCTTAAATTATTTTAAGTTTAATAATTTGATATTTCCTGTTAGAAATGGTGTGCTATGGGTGAAATACTGCTGATAGATCCGTTACAATCTACACATCGTTCAAGAAAATATCAAATGGGGTGCTGGTGGACAGAATAATAATCCGTCTTTATTTGTAAATTTCAATACAATTTTAGTTACCAAATAACAAATGTTTAGTTAATTTTTGCTTGATTATCGTAGGTATGGTGTACAACTCCATCAAAGGGACGATTTTAGCTTTGCGTTCAAACAAAATGCACTGCAATAATTATAATAAAATTCAATTAACTCACAAGTTGTAATGGACGTCCGCCATGTTGGGCCTGTGACGTAACGCCTCGTGGAAGGCTACCTCCGCCTCCTTGACTCTGCCCAATCCACTTAGTACGCTTCCCAAGTTGCCGAAAGCTGAAAACAAACAGAATACATGATCAAAACGAGTCACAAAGGAAACATTGTTGTACTTATCTCCTAAGGGTGGGGGATGTGGGATGTAGTGCATAATATAATGTGTAAGGGGGAGAACTAACTAAAACGCGTGGCTTCATTGATACGCTACTAAACAAATAGCAAAGGGTAAAATCTAACCCACTTATAAAATATAATACGGTTTATCGTGGTAAACTGAAAATAAACTTTTGATCTGAAAAAAATGTATCCTTACTATTTCGTATTTTGTGGTTTTACTGCGCCATTCTCCTATCTAGGTCACTAGATACTATATAGGCAATGAGGGGAATAATAGCACAGTAGTAGTAATTTTTTTATCTTGGTGTAAAAAATTTAGAAAATTACAAATGTGGAAACTTTTCTTCAAACAACGAAAAGTTTCCATTAAATATAATGATCGCAATTAACATTAATTAACATGTAAATTATGTGAATGTGTGTATGTAATTAATGATAATTCTCACTCTCTATTGATTTGAATCATGTAGACATTGGTGTACTTAATAAGGGTACCAACCTTCCAATCCTTTTTTGTTGTTGTTGATATTTTTAGTGCAAAATTATGATCATTTTCGATATGCGGTACTTGGTACACCAAAACTAAACACATTAATTTAATTATTATTTTTTTGGTAAACTAATGTTTTTAAGACAAGATTTTTTATGCATAGCACAAAGGGTAACAATTATTTTACAAGCAATAATTGTTCGCCTGAAACACTCATCCACATTGAAAAATCTCCTGATAAAAGATACATGACGCCAACGGGACTCGAACCCGTGTCCCTTCGATTTCCGGTCGACAGCTCTGACCACTGAGCTATGGCGGCTTATCTCTTACCCGCGAAATTATTCAATATATACTAGTGTTTCATTCAACAATTACTGCTTGTTACATTTTTCTTTAACTAATTTTTATAATGAAATACCAGGCCTAAGACAATTAACCGTCGCAACATGGTATCAATTTTACATAAATAAACACACAATCCACTCATCTAATCTGATGTTGGACAATATAAGGAAGACCGAAATATTGGCCAAATTCCGAGATATCGACTTTTAATTTTGGAATCGTTGTTTAATTCCGCAAAATTTGGAAAATTAACGTACTGAAGACATGTAGGATATAGACTGTAGAGTGTAGGGGGTTAGATGGTGATGAAATTTCTAGAAACACTAATAAAAGATGCTCATTTTTGTTTCATGGACAAAATAATACATTATTCAATAATAGATTAACTGTTAAGCCTGTTAAAAACTGTGTAAAGAGTGTTACACGGATAAAAAACGATTTTCGACCCCACGGTAAATTAACAGGCCTCATTATCAATTTAAGAATGTTTTATCGATTGGCCTTGATAATATATTATGATGATACAAAGAAGTTTCCTTGTAATGCAAAAAAAAAATTGATTCTCCAGAACACGTCTTCCGACACCATGGTAATGTATATTATATTTGTATTTTTTCCCCAATAATTTTACTACAAATAAGTATGCACATGTACTTTTAATATTTTATTTTCATAAAGACATCATTCTAACTTTATTATTTTTATGAAGATATCATTCTAACTTTATTATTTTAGCAAGCTACTTGATATTGTGACTTGTTCGGTATAGTTTATTTCTTTGTTTAATTGATACAGTTACAAAATTTCTAAATTTAATATTAAATACCTTTACTAGAAAGTTATTAAAAGTTTACATGGAAACCCGTTAATTCAATCAATTTTAGCCTAAAATTCCGTTATTAAATGGAATTCCCAAGAATTTGAAGAGATTTTTAATAAATGAGCAATAGTCATTTTCCTCCGTCAGTGCTGATTAAGGTTTGCAATTTGTTTTTGTTTTTCGTTTTCTTTTTTTTCTCCTTTTTGTTGTCTTTTCCCTTTTTTATTGCTTTTTTTCTCTTTAAATGTGATTAATTCACTTCTGAATTCAAAGTATTTATTTTAATAAAAAGACAAATAACTTTGTTTACATCACTTTATTTGTAAACAATCAACATGTTTCGTGAACAATGTTCACTTCTTCAGGATCAAACGTATACTAAACTTAAAAATTAAATATAGATTACATATGGGCGGAAAGGGCAGAAGGGAGGGGGAGGGGTAAGAGTGGGGAAAGTTTATCAATTACCCCTCCCCACTCTTACCCCTCCCCATCGCTTCTGCCCTTTCCGCAAAATAATGCCATCACAAAGTGAAAACCTTTCCGAAGAAGTTTTCTTCGAAAAATCAAAGTATTTATTTGATGTAAAATGGAGGACTGGCTTGAACTATCCTACCAGTGTGTTTATAGACATTTTTAAAGCGATTAAAAACTTAAAACAATAAATACCTACTTCTTAAATATTTGCAAAATCACGGTAATTTTTCAAAAGCTTAACTTTGATTACAATAATTGTTTTATTTATTTTGTGTAATTTTTGTGAATGATAATAACTATTTAATCACGATTATTTTAATATTTTTGGTCCCTAGACACTGATTTGTCTAAATGTTTATCTATTCTTATGTGTACTGATTTTTTTATGTACTCATTTTATAAATATATATATAATTGTACACTTAAACATGACGTATTCCTCTTGTTGGGACCCTTTTCAAGGTAAATAAAGTTTTTTACATGGAAGATAAGTATTAAAAAGCACCTTGCAATAATTGTTTATATGAAAAGTACTTAAACAAGTGTTGGGCATTGAACAAATTTACGAATTATGTAGACCTTTATGAAAAAGGTCAAAAATGACATATTTGTATGCCAGGGGTTTATGTTAATCTATATCTACAGACTAGGAAAGTTTATGACGTGGAAAAAGAGTTCTTGGATTGAAATAGCAGCAAAATTCTCATTTCGATAGCTAGGAAAATCTGTCGAAGTCATTTATTTTTGCCAAAACTTTAAAAATAAGTGCCAAATTGAAGAGTTAAAGATAATCATCATAATATATAAGAGTGTATTGTTTCATCATAATTATTGACTTACCTACATTTCTCAAAGATCATTTCATAATGACATCTTTTAATTTCAAAATAAATAATTGTGCTTTCACCCAATTTAAAAAATGTGTATATATATATTTTTACATAATTGTTATAAAATTATCATGTCATGAAAAAAAGTAGGTCAATATTGATTTCTTGGAAATATCGATTTATTATTTTAATTTAAATTATTCATTTTTTCCCTATACTATTACAAATCAGAAGTAGGTACCATTAACTAATTCTTTTCACGTATAACTTACTGATATGTGTGTGCACCTTTCTGTTTTCCGTTTTCAGTCCAGTAAGAGTCAACCGTTAACCCTCCGAGACCTACAGAGGACTCGCGATAAGATCCATCCGTGGAAAGCCGAGGGGATTTGGCAACTCCATTCCAAAGTCCTCGCGATAATGAGAGAATTCGTAAAGGGTAGGACGACTTAACATCTGTAAAGGGCAGCCACCCCCCCCCTGCCTTATCCATTCTGAAGATTCGACTTTAATTCTTAAACACTGGACACGTGACCGCACGCACTCCAACACGGCTCTTGGACAGTATCGGTAAAATCAAACCCATGTTTTTGTTTGGCTACATATTAAATAATAAAATTTGTCGTTGTATTGTGTCCAAAAGATTTTTTAAAAATAATATAACGATAATAATTTAGTCGATCTGACTTAATTTAAATCATTTTAGAGGTCATTAAATTGGTAAATTTAAGAATGTAAGTGATCGGATTGTTCGACAAACGCGCAGTTCCCTTGTGAAATATTGATTATGGATTATTAAATCTTAATTTTATGCATACATATCCATAATGGCGGTAGTTTTTGAATGTCGGAAATTGTAGGTGGTGTGAAATAAAATCAGGCTTACCCCTATTATTCGGAAGATGGATTATTGTAAAAAACTAATTATTATTATTTTAAATAGATAAATGTAGTTATAAATTAATCATTTAACACAGGAGCAAACTGGAAAAGGGCAATTGGTCTAGCCGAAAAACAAAAAAAAAATCATTCTTGTGCGTCAGATCGGAGGTTTTAATCATAGATTACATAAAACTAAAAACAAAATATTCCCAAAGTATTTTCCCAAGTGAGTTATATTATCACTTAATACATTATGATACAGAAGAAAGTCTAGTGTCCACATCACCGCATTTTCATTTAATCATCTGTTTTCGATACTAAACCTAAAAGAAAACTATTCAATTTTGGTCCTAAACAATGTTCTATGAAATGTTGAGTTAACCCCATTATTAAATGTAAGGGCACTATTATTTGTTTTGTAATAAAACACGAAAACAACATGCTTAATGTTTACATTATTTCGTTAAAATCCGTTTTTGCAATTAAATTTAACGAGCCCCCAAGTCGAGACATGTTTAATTTTAATATATGATGATTTCAACCTTTGTCACTTCTTATCCGCCTTATTTACATTCTGTTAACAAGGCAGGTCGCTTTCTTTGTAGAAACAGACATCAGAGGACATACCATAAATATTTTCGAGAGAAAACATGCTTTGAATCCAGGCAAAGTTACTTAGGGACCCTAAAATACAAACGTAAACAATTTTATCTTATTAAGAAGTTAAGAGACGCAATTAAAACAGCGTTTGTTTTTTTAAGTTTTGACGTGAACGTAATTTCTTAACAATAAATATTTACGTTGTAGGATTTCTACAAATTTTGGAATGTCGTGGGAAAAGTGGATCTTGTTTAAATAATAAATAATATAAAAATTCTGGTGATAGAGTATTTAGTCCTTGAGGCATTTCGAAATCATTATGAAAACTTTGAGGTTTTCATTTCTTTGTGGAAGCTCAAAAAGTTTTTAATTACTTCTGGTTCCGAAGGCATCAGCGAAATGCTAAATTGTTTAAAGGTTCGCGCACACTAAGATAGAAACCATAACAATTAATTAATAAAATGGACTATTATATTCACAATAAATTCCTTTGTAGATTCCATTACTGCCAAAGCCAGCTAACTGTATTGGATGCCGCGATGGAATTTCTGCTTAGTTTAATGGCAAAAGTTATTCAAACGCAATCTGCAGGGCGATAATCTATAGAGTACCGATAATCATATTCATTATTTCTCTCGTGGAGCCATGATTGGGTAATGGTGTTACCTGCACTTTGCGGATGCGTGGGTGTTAGTTAATTAATGCGCTTAACATGTTTACATAAGGGTGAGCTTTCACATGTTAGTCTATGCGTCAAACAGCTCTTTCATTTTCCTAATTAAAATGACTAGTTTACGGACTAATGCTTTTATTTTATAGACGTAATGAGTAAGGAAAACCGATATGATACATTAAAGTTAAGTAACACGAAATTTGATTTGAGTTGATAAATGTAACTTTTGTATTAGGTACGCTCTACGGGAACACTCAAATTACAAATTAATATTTTATGATTAGGTAAATTTATCAAAATCCCCATTATTCATATCTGGGTAGACACAATCACTCATCTGCTGAATCATATTATAAATAACGCCATTTGCGAGAATGAGAGCATCTTTCGGTAGGGTAGTGACTTTTTCGTCAGCTTTTATGACTGCATATTTTACAAATGAGAGTTCTACGCACTTTCTTATAACATAGTTTTACCTCTTGAATTATATCCGTCGTTTGTTTCACATTCGCTTTAGCCTTGTTTAAGCAAGCGAAAGTTGTTCGCGTACATAATTTACCAGCAACTTCTCAGATTTAGTGTCGACAGATATTTAAGTTGTCTGTGTATAGAATTGTCTCTGTGGATGTATTACGAGACCGGAATATTGGAAGAGATCGTTCCATTCCAGAAATATCTTTTCAAATTGTGAAGAATATATTAACATCTAAGCCGGAGAAGTTTTTCATTTCTAACGAAGAAAACTTATGTTTAAATACTTACGCTAATCCGCTGAGGAAGCGTGTGACTTAGCCTGAGACATTTTTCAACAACTCATTTTTAAAGTGTTTATTTAGTTTATCTACCTTAGTGATTTTACGCTAAATGGAGGTATTTAACCATTTCATAATACTTTAACATACTAGTTAAATACTTGTATTTTTTAAACAACTGAGGATATTTAAATTCAAATAATGATAGATCTGGTAAAACAGTCGTTTCGTGACAAATATTACATTGCTTTTTTACCATATTGTAAGACAATATGGTAAAAAACCCGCTTTCAGAAAAGAAATAAGACCTACCGATATAAAGAAATGTCATTAGACATGGCACTGAAAATAAACTATTAATATTTAAAAATGTTACATGCATGTCAACTGTGTTTTTGGAAATATCATTTCAATGGTTTCATATAGAAAATTCTAGTACAAAATGATAAGTATTTTTTGCTGAAAGGTATTTTTAATAGGTACTTATACTAAATAGTGCGTAGTTTTTCGGTTATTTCTAGAAAACCGTAACTGAAATCACTCAACCCTCAAATATCTCATATTTATAAATAGAATTTCAATATTTTACATCAAAATTCTAAAAAACTAATAAACCACTATCATTCAATCATTAAAATATATAATTAGCTTTCAGAATCCGTAATTATTCGTTTTTATTGTCTCCTGTAAATTTTTCATTTCGTAGCCTGAGGGGTGTTACCAAACAACAGTCGTCGATATTATATATTATATTATATTATCGTAATTTGATGTAGTTACTGCTTATTTCAAGCAGATAAATCGCTCATGTAATTGGAACCGGTTTTTTGACTGGCATTTTGAGATAAACTTTTACCAGCTTGCAAGTCTGTTTCCATCACAAAACCGCACTATATTACAGAGTAAGAATAACGTACTGTTATTATTTTACGGCCACATAAGAAAAAAACTAAAAATAGTATTTTATCTTCGACGAAAGTCAAAAATTCAGAACACTAATAATTTATAATTGATTAAAAAAACTTCCTGACTTTGTGATTTAATAATGTCGATGAAAAACATCAGCGACTCTATAAATTCCTAATGTTTTACAAAATGAAACTGTTCCCATCATTCAGCGAAGAGCACTTCCCTATTCAGAATTCATTAGGGTTGAAAGTTTAAGCCAGACGATTAACTCAATTTAAATCTGGTGAATTTGTGAACCCCGGGGCCCTTATTTTGGTACGGAACCTGGGTCTAAACAGGCTTTATTAAGCCGTCCTACCTATAAATAAATAATAAGACAGGGCGCTTAGGAGGGTCTTCTCTCGTGTACACTGTACAGTGTACGTGGCTATGCAGTACACTGTAAAATGTAAGTAGGTACGGCGTACATGTATCTTCCGGGTAGCTACCGAGAAATTATCCGAAACTTTGGGCTGAGTGAATACAACGCCTCGGAGAGACCGGGATTTTATGTGGAACTTTTATTTTTGTTTTAAAGATCCATGACCTGAAATTAGTACGGTAACTTCATTTAAATCACTTATTTTAGTAGTTTTTAAATGTGTAAAAAAAATAAAATTTAATGAAATTACCGCGTGCCAAAGTCATGCACGCCGGGATTTGAATCCGCGACATTCGGCTGGTTAGTCCAGAACCTTACCCCTCGACCACGGAGGCCGTCAGTAATTAAGTAAAGATTTTTTTGCAAATTTAAAATCGTCGTGTTTACTTAGGCTGTCTTACATGATTTTTTTAATATAATGGCACCTGCATGAAGAAAGTACGTAAAAATAATTTAGTTTCTTTGGACAAATTACACAATGTGAAAAAAAAATCTTTTCTCAACCTAATGGTTAATAATAAAGCAAGTTTGCTATTTAAATACCTACCTACAAATATTATGATTTCAGAGAAAATTTTCATTTTCATTTATTAAACTAGAGCAAATTAGAAACATACTAACATGCATACATACTGTCCACAGAACTATTGATCATATATATATATATAGATACAGAAGATGTACTACCATTTTCTTGCGCACTTCAGATCATTGCAAAACTCAAATTGGATATGGCGTGGTTTATTGGGATTCTGTAGCTATAAGTATAAACACAGTGCCTTCCTTAAAACTCTTCGGGAAGACACCGTGTGTTTAAGTTACCACGGAAGTAATATAACATATGCTTAAATAATTATTATATTGAAAACTCAATTACTTTGTTTATATCACCTTTTGGAAGTAGTGTTAATGAAATTATTGGGTTTTCAGTATAAAGCTTATAATATTTAAAAAAAACATTTAACTATGTATTCATTTAAAAATTCACTATGTCCTTCATTCTGGTTAGTTTTCGGATAAGCTCTAAAATATTCTTGTTTTAAAAATATGTAACATTTTTTATTTTTTGGGGGAAATTTTTTGAAAAATTATAACTTACACATAAATTTAATAACATGTCAGTTTTCTACAATGTAACTAAAAAATATTGCAGTAAATCACATTTATGAGTATATTAAATTTAAATATTGAATTACTCGTATATAATTAGAGCGCATCCTTTGACCAGTAAGAAAAAACCGGATAATTTTGTGATTTTTAAATTGTTTTTAAATCAATTTAAGAAACTGTTTATTTTCCGTGTTAATTAAATATTTGTAATCCTTTCTGTTTTGATTACATACCACCAGCCCGCCGCCATAAGGTCATTAACATGGTTCTGTTTTCCCGACTTTAAAAATTTCATATTAATATAACTTTTCGCATCATAATCCCTTCCATGTCATTCACAATTTTATCATTTAATTTAATCTCGGATTCCGCCAAGTTAAATACCCTGTGAAGTAGTTTGAAAGTGGCGGCGCCGCCAGCTCCACCCTCCCTAACACCACCTAGCACCACCCAACACCACCTCCTTTACACCCCACATACCCCTCAGGACAAAGTTGTTCTAGATATGCAGGAAACTCTATCCCAGCAGGATGAGCATAGTGCCAGATCAAATTGTTTGAGAAAGACCCCGCTGAAAACGAACAACTTAGATATCTACTATCATTTTGCCAGTCATTGTATTTGATAAATGCGAGATACTGGAATGTACAAACACAACCTTAACTTAGCAACTCAGAATATTTGTTTTATTCTATATATAACGTTTTTGGGCTAACGATAAAAATACTTGTTTTAAATTTAAATCCAAGGTGACCAATACAAACGGTTCCCAGCCTAGACGGTCAATCGCGGAGCTTTGGACAATCCCAATAGTTACGATTTTGAAAAAAATATTCTTTTCAATTTTTTAATTTACAACCATGGAAAAAATTACGTATTCCGGTTTTGGGGATAAATTTGTTTTGCTAGATTCATGTTTATCTGTTAATGAAGTGATTGAGTAGTCAACGTTTTACAACTAAAAAAAGTCACAGCAAAACCTGACTATTCAGATCTGGCCACCGAATACGGCTAAAGTCATTTCAAGCAACGATTAGATCTCGTATATTTAATTTAATAGCGTGCCGCAAGTTCATTATATATTTATTTTATTATAGTGGTGGTTGTTTTTGTAGTGTTGTGGAGATTACTTTGGTTGTGGCTGTGGTGATTATTTTACGGTTGCTGTTGTGATTATTTTGGTGGTTGTTGCCGTAGTTATTGCGGTGGTTCATGTAGTAGTTGTAGTGGTTAATTTTTTATCGTGTTTGTTTGGAAGTTTTTTGGTTATACTTGTGGTTGTTTGTGTTCGGTGTGGTTGTTGTTGTCGTGGTGCTTGTCGTGGGATTTTTGATAATATAAGTTTTAGAGGTAGTTTATTTTATGGGTTGAGGTGATTGACGTAGTGATTGTTGTGGTGGCGGTGGTGGTGATTGTTGTGTTGGTTGTTGTGGTGGTTGTTGGGGTGGTAGTTATTTGGTAGATGTGGTGGTGGTTGTAGTGGTAATTGTTTGATGGAGTTATGGTGGTTGATGTGGTGGCTGTTGTGGTGGAGGTTATCTTGGTAGTTTTTGTGGTGTGTGTTGTGATGTTTGTGGAGGTTGTTATGCTGGTAGTTGTGGTAGTGATTTTGATGATGGTTGTGGTGGTAGTTGTTTGGTGTTTGTGGTGGTAGTGGTTGTTATAGTGGTTGTTTTACTGGTTTGGTGGTTGTAATCGCAAAAGTTTAGTATTAATTATTATGCGAAACAAAAAAAAAAATTAAACCGTTGAGCAAAAGATGCATGCGTATGTATTTCATGATGGTAGACGAAAAAACAGTATTTTTGTTAATACCCGTAGAAACATCAACGAAGGAACTATTCATTAGTATTATGTTCACTATTATGAGTTGCTCATATCCTCCGTTAGTCAAGCATTCCGTACCTATCTACCACCAATCGTAGAGGATACGCCACCACAGTATTACTCTTGAGACTTATTAAAAACATGCAATTTATTTATAAATCAGCTGAAGTCCCTGGCGTTTTTAGAAATCTTATATAAGTGTTTTTCTCGTTTTGAAAGTCAATTGTGGAAAATTTCTTAATTTCCGGAATAAAGCTGTAGCTTTGTATACAAATCAAACCCACGTCGCCCGCCGGCGGCGACCGCCACAGGCACTCTCTTTATAAATAGATGGCAAATTAAACTTCACGTGAAATGCTGAATCTATTAATACTTCTTGATAACCCTTGTACATTTAATGACAATAGCTGACAGTTTTAAACATGTCATTAATTACGTGATGTCAAAAGAATTTGAAGGAAATACACGGGACGAGAAATACTTTCAGTAATATATTAAAATACTCGTACAATATAAATATTTAAAAATTGGGTATGCTACTGTATAACTTATAAATAAATTAGACAATTAATTATTAGAAGATTTGAAAGATTACAATTAAAAAATAAAATGTTTAAGTACCGTTTTTTAACCAAATCAGGACCTATGTTGAGTTTTTTCCAAGAAACACAACGATACATTTTTAATTATTGAACACAATAAGATTCTTAAACTAAAATTAAAGAATCAGAAAAAGATGCGGTCACATCTAGGACTGGAACCCGGGACCTCGCCTTGCCGGGGCGCCTCTCTATTACCTGAGTTAATGGAACCCTGTTTCCTTCGGTCATATTTAACTGTATCATACTTCGAATAAGAACTACCAACATTATTTTCATTGCTGTGATGTGACCGTATCTTTTTCTGATTTTTCTGTTTAAAATATTCATATAATAGTCGCTTATATTGTCTTCAATAATTAAATATTACTTCAAATGCTCTTAAATAATTAAATTTAAGATTTTAATCACTAAGTTATTGAAAAAAAAGCAGTAAAAATTTTATTGCTTGAGTTTGTAACAAATGTTAGTAACAAAATGTCAATTGTTTTTTTATTTGTGAACTCTCAAAGGGGGTAATGTCCTTTTTACGAATTTCCGGAAAGGTATTATCTGACTGGTATTATGACTGCCCATACCAAAAAGAATAGGAATGAATACTGGTCATTCAATCCTCTTAAAATTATTTGTTTTAACATGTTTCACGATTAAGATTACGAATCCCAATTAATAAAAAGACAATATAATTACCTACCTTCTACCTTAATACAACTTAATATTCTGTGTGTTCTGTAAAATACCACCTTCAGACGAAAAGATTGCGAAACATTACTACCTTCTTTCATTAAAAGTTTTGAAATGTAATTACTGTTAATGATACTCTTTGACTCGAGCTGAAGCTTTCAGCCTTTAATGAAGGTTCCCGGCCTGTGAATAATCGGCGCTTTTTGCCGATTTAATCAATGTAGTTGTTTGTGAGAATTCCTTAATGATTAACTCGCGTACTGCCAAACGACAATGCCTCTCTTAACAATGACAGGGAAATTCATTAAAATTTCGGGCACACAATTAAAAAGGCAGGCCTTCGGCACTGTCTGAGTCCATTGAATTATAAAAAAACCAAGCATTATTTGCACAACAGAATAATTGAGTTGACCGTTAGATGCAGACGAATATTTTTTGTTCTGTATAAGCAAATAATACTTTTTGTTCTCCATAGACAAACATTTTTTGCTCTCCATTTTGTGGGGTTTCATTGTCTCTGGTTTTAAGTTGCAGAATTTCAGAACATCAGGGGTAATGGAGCAGTTAAAAACAAAGCTTTTATTATTTGAAATGCCGAGCTTTCATTGGGCTGCAAACACAGGGGTGTACACGGTGTGGCTGATTGTTACTCCCTTACTAATAAACGTCTTTTAAATTTTACAAAATGATAAATAACCATTTATCATACATTATTGGTTGTTTAACAGTTGTTTAAAGTATTGAATTCCGTAAGTCTAAACTTAAACTTTAGGGTGCACAGTTTAAACCCGCGCTGTGCAAGCGGGTTCCCTACAGAGCATCGGACCATCCCTATTATTATTTGATTTGTTGATACTTTGTACATATGATTTTTTTAAACTAACAAAATAAAATAGATCTTACTAACAAGTTACTAATACGCAGCACTTGCATACTGCGAATAACATTGTATGCATGGACATTTTGGAGGTCTTGTTTTGAAATTTTAAATGTAGACTCGCTATATCAAAAAAAAATTAGCGTCCTTGCGAGAGCTCTGAAGGGGTACCATCAGTACCTAAAACAGGGCGGGGAAGTGGTGGGCCTCCTCCAGTTGTTTAAAGTATAAAACACGTTTAGTAGTCAATTGAATCTCACCAGTGGTTTACTAATATAATAATATTTGAGAGGTTCATACAATGTTCGTAAAAGGAATATTATTGTTATAAACGCATTTGAATGGTTCAAATGGTCTGGCAAAATTAGCAGTAAATATGTTTATAGTTTCTGTACTGAACTGTTTTTAAATAACCATATATAATGTTTGCTGATAAAGTGTTGAAAATATAAATGTCTTTGAATACTAAAGTTTTGGTCAGTTAATTCAACATTGTTTGATCTCTTCCAAATCTTTAATAAATGTAATAAGTTTGTATGCATTCTTAGTTCGTCACACTGCCTTACGTCGTCATACTACTTCAAGTCGTTATACTACCTTAAGTCGCCATACTGCCTTAAGTCGTCATACTGCCTTGAAGGCAAATAAAGCTAAACCGTCTTCAAAATTAATTGACTCTAAAAAAAATATTTTGGTCCGTTTGAATAAATATTTTAACTTTTTAATCTTTTGAAGCTGTCTTGAAGACGAAATTTTCACAAAAATTGGAAGATATTTAAGAGTTTAGAACTATTTTTTAAGATCAATTTTTTTTAATATCAAATTTACCATTTTATAGAAATTTTCTGAAGCGATTTTTTTAGGTTTCCCAACTTGGTTACGAAAGCGATTTTTTTTTGCTTGCAAATTTTTCTCTTCTAACGTTCTTTCAAATAGTAATATTTTCATAGAATTACAACAAAATTACTTGTAGTTTTTTAACCTGACTACTGAGATTTTAAGGAAATTGAAAAATCACACCTACACAAAAATTATAATATACCGCAGGTTTTTATCAAGTTAAAATAATTTCAAAATACTGCTGTAATAACTAGGCATTTAAAGGTTAAGGCTATAATTTAATCGAGCTACATAAGTTGTGGAGTAAGCTCGGGGCACTATAATAATTTGTAAACAGCCACCAGAATTACACAAAAGAAATGCAAAGAAACAAACCTTAATGCAAATGAACCGCTTTTGACTTATAAACACAATAAGCTCGAGTCACTTTAGTTCAGTTAACACTTTATGTGTACTATAACGGTATTGTAAAATATTCCAAGTAATGCAATGCAATGTATTATTAATTTGTAATGTAATCTGATAATTATTTACCACGAACGCCTAGTTGTATCTTCGCTTTTAGATACTTATTTTCTCTTCAAATTTTACCCAATTTTTCATTTTTATTATATTCAGCATTAGTGTATTACCTACTCAATTTGCTTGTCATATTATTAAACAAGATAGTGTTACTATTATGTTTTTTGTAATGTTACTGTTGTGTAATTGTAATTGTGTACATGTATGATAATTTGAAACCTGTTAATTTGACTGTTCTAAAACGGGAAACCTTCCTAGTTGGTCAGTCAAAAGCTTCATTCCATATAATGTAATGTATCTTTTCAAAATAGATAAATTTCACTGTCAGTATCGGACTAGTGAGAGATTATTTTTGATTATTTTATATTAGATTTCTAAGCTGATATTGTGATGAAGCCCTTTATTTAAAGAGAAGCAAAATTGTACCTACCTAATCAGTGTCTCATCAGTACAGGTGTGACAATAACAAATCGTTTATGAACATATTTGTATTTACCTTTTACCCATTCTTATTTGTTATTTACTTGCATATTTAGCTTATTCATTTTGTTACTATTTTTGTTATTATCATTTTGTTATTATTATGTATTTAAACATCCATGTATGTAAATTTTTGGGCACCATGCCTGTTTTATGTACTTAAATAAAAATAAATAAAAATTATCGTGAAGAATCTTATATTTATTTTAATGGCTGGAACAATAATAAAAATGGTTTTTTTATTAATAGTCGCTATGTAATTTAATTAATTTCGTATTAATTATCACTTTGCTTATACTTTTATATATTCCAATTTATGTTAATTGATAGTGACTTATAACTAAAATTAAATTATGTACATAACTACTGACTAACAACATTACAAAGATATCTAGCATTTACGTATTGAGACTTATAACTAGTAACTTACATCTAAAACATATAGATATTGTAAGTGATTGGGTCAACATTGATCTATTCTAAAGACTTAGTATCACCTTTCTCGTTTTCCTTTTTTCACTTTTTTCAGCCTGGCTTTATACCGCTTATGGAGAGTCCATAGTTTCACTAGCCTTTGGCAGTTGGAACTATTATGTAGAAAAACTTTAAAAGAGGATACTAGCCTCAGCTTACTTTCAAAAGAAGTGTAGCTTTTTTACTCAAAATCTACCACTAAAACCAATACCAACTAACAAGTAACTATCATTTTACCGAATAATTATACTAATACCTTGAACGTCATGATTATGTTCTTTGGTAATGTCTAATTTAGAAAGTTGCAAGCTATGCTTTTTGAACTCGATTCTCCCAACTCTCAAACTACCCCCAGCTACTTGTTTTGTTTCTGTATTTACACTGACAATCCGTATTATATTCCTGCCTCTTGAACATCTCGTTATAAAATTACAGCTTCTAAGCTTTACGCATTGCGCTATTAATAGACATAATACTCAAACAGTATTAAATATCTTCTTTTGGCAATCAAAAATCTATAACTTTAAAGGTAGGACTGCAAGCCAATACAAGAAAGAATGTCGCAAGAAATAAGTTTGTAAACTGGGTTAATGCTTCTTCGTCCGCCCCTTTCGTGTTTTCTCAATGCGGTCCTTATCAATAATAGTGGTAGGCGGAATTGCCAAATGATACTCGATAATGCATAATGATTACCAAATAGTTGCCTATGATGCCAACATTCAAAAGGAACTTTTTAGAGTATTTTCCTTAGAATGATCATTGGGTTAGAATAATACCGTTCCTACAAAGCAAATAGGTAGGAATCAACTTTCGTTAAACTGGAAATGGTCAAAAACCTTTGAAAAAGACTTGTGATTTTGGTGATATTATTGAAGAAAGTAGCACAAAATTACGAAAACCACAATTCATGCGCTTTAGATTGATAACTATTCATGAAGAAGTATTAATACTCGCTCCCATTTATGAATTATTATACCATTTCGAGGTTACTTTTCTGTTTTGACAGATGCTCCCTGTGAATGACAGAGTTACCAATTCAGTAGAGCCCAGGACTGAATGTCTCAAGTCAAAGTTATATGAAATTATCTTTTTATACTAAAATAAGTGAAGTTTTACTACGTCAAGGTTTGGTTCAACATGAGATAAAGGAGCAACCGGAAACAAAGGAGAAAACGTCTGCGGCCAGCAGCAGTAAAGGTCAGGGGTTTGTTTCCAGGCTATTGCTTTCTTTCTTTCTCTCACCTTGATATAATAATTGAGCATAATTCTGTGAAAGGATTCATTCAGTGAAATGAGCTAAAAATATTAGTCACTGGGATAACTATTCACCTTTTCTGTTAAAACGCCGACATTTCTACCCGTTTAACAATGAAGAAAAACCAAAGGTGTAAAGTACGAAATAACTGAACTTAGAATGAGCCAAAAATTTAGATGACGATTATTATTAAACATGCTTTTAAGCTTCTTTATCCATAATAAACAATAATAACATGGCACGGCTTTTTATTTCTTAACCTATAGTATGAAAGAGAATTCAAGTGATAAATATTTTTTCTCATTTTCCTCAACGCGGAATACCCTATAAAAAAGAAAACATTACATATATAAAAAAAAACACATTTTTACAATCGAAGAATTTATAAATTCAGAATACAAACTTTAACTTTTACAACGAGCGCATATTGATTATTTATTGAATCAGTTAAGAAATACATTATTTTCAGAAGGTTGAGAAACTAATAATATAAAGGTCTCATTCTAAAGTGATTGTATGTCCGATTGGGTTTCTGTGTCAATTAACAGTTAACAAGTATATTTTTGTCTTGTTGTCTTGTTTATTGGAAAAAAAATTTATGACTCGTATCAGAAATGTAAAGATGCGCAATAAATACAGACAGAAGCTTTTAAACTTTCCTCTACCCCTTCTCTCGTTAAAATTTTCAATCGCATCAAAATATTACTAAATTTATGATATAGATCTCTCTGTCTTTGGACAGCTTTTGTGGGACGTCGTATTTAAAAAAAGTCGTGCTTATTTTAGTCCTTTTACCACCATTCTTCCAAAACTGTCATAATATCATAATATCGGCTAAAATCATCCAAGCAAAGAGGTTTGTTCCAATTCAGGCCATACAGCGCAGGCACCATTCGGTTGGCACATAAATGGAAGTTTTTCTCCGGCACATAAATGATCTTGTTCCCTCAAACTGCTGGGGAAGTTTAATTTGAAAGTTACTCGTGTATATTGGGCTCGAGCGTGACTTTGACGTATCGACTATGTGCGGGTGTTAAAGCGAATGGAAATCGTGTCAAACGAAAATTATGTCAACGCCCCGGCGGCGAATTGGATTTTTATTAAGACCAAGAGCGGAGTTTTTAAACCGGCAGCCACGACTAGAATTCGGGCTGGGTACGGAATTATTTTAAACATCAGAGCCGAGAAGGTCGAACATATTATTAAACTCAAATATTTTTTGTTATTTAGAATAGTTCAACGCTGGCGTGTATTTTATTCAGACGCCGGCACCTTTATACTACCATACAATAAAAGTAATGATTGATTATTTTAAACCCACGTTATTGGATATTGGCAAAATATTACATGAATTGACACGTGCGTGTATGCTAAGAAGCTTGAGATAAAAATATATTATATGAACATATAACTGACACTCTTTCCAACTCATCACTTCGCCATGAGATGATACACGCCACAAAACTGATTTCGGCACACTCTCCTTGCTATAAACATATTTCAATTAATAAGTTATCTTTTATCAGGTACCATACGTTCAAAAACAAGTATTAAAAGCATTTGACAATTAAATTTTTGTATATATATATATATATATATTTATATAAAGAAAGACAAACATTCCCGGGTTACGAATAACCTGACAAAATTTAAAAGTCTCCTACTACTAACACAGTAAGCGGAAAATGTTGCTTGTGTTGTGATGGAAAAGAGAAAATTTATTTAAAATAATTGAAATTTTAGGAATTTGTTAGAAAAACATCACTTCACTTTTCACAGCGTTTAATTAGTAAACAAAATTTAAGCTATGAACTTGCTATTAATTCCGAGAAAACAACAAAAAACTGAAATTTTGAAAGCATTGCTTGCACATTTTAAAACGATTATTTCTCCAATACATGATTCTTTACGCATGCATTAGGCATTTACGTTGTAAAAAACATCACTTTAATAAATTTCTTTCAAAAACATAGATTTATATTTTAATATTGGTATAATCGTTTAAATCTACTTATTCACATTAAAATGAAAATATTTTTATAAAATGCAATTAGATTATGCACCCAATTGGGTGGAGCTCATAAGAAAAAAAGTACAATTGGTTCTATTTGGAGTAAAGTACTATGTGTGTATAATGTTTTCAATGGACGTATTGTGTTGCAATCTAAGAGCACAACAAATAATCCCTCGTTAGTTAAGGCACGAATGCGGTAATTAAATCAGATACTACGCTAACTGAAACGCGGTCATCTACATATTTAACTCAATGAGACACTAGGGACACTATAATACCCTTCTCATCTTCTGTTATTACATGTTTTCTGACTTTATTAATTACTTGTGTGTTCTGTTTCAAATTTATTTCGACAAACAGTACCTACTTATACATCCCTCAAGCTTATTGAATTTTTTTTTTTCAACTTTATATTTTTATATGTGATCAAAACTTTAAAAAAATTGCTATTTTCGGTTAACTTAGTATTTAAAATATTTAACAAATTTATCATATTAATAGTGATTTTACATTAAAAAGTATGATAAGTACACAATTAGTAATTAAATATTCACTTACTGTTTTTTTGAGTGTCTATTCAAATGCGTCAAAAAAAATATTTGAAAAAGTTGAAAGGGGCCTATGTCTTATTTTGGGATGCTGTGTGGGGGGTTATTTTTAAGGACGGTATGAGGGTTGGGTAGAATTCTAGGGATCAGTGTGTCCAAGAGTGACGGACATATGAATATATCCCACCCACTGCGGCGAAAGGCGACGGGTCGAGAGACCAGTTGGAGAGGTCAAAAGATCTCCCCAAACCAGCCTCTCTCGATCTGGCCTGCCACGTAGCTGGTGGGCATAAGTAACTAAGTACGTCATATCAAATAAAATAATCTATGATAACCAATTCGGCTTCAGAGAAAATTAGGCAAATAAGATGCAACCGCGAAAATAACCTTAACAATGCATAATTCTATTAACTCAGGAAATAAATGTAAAGTATATTCATCGACTTACGAAAAGCTTTAAACAGTACATGCCACAAGAAGCTTATCATTAAATTAGAACATATTGATATCCAAGGTACGGTAAGAGTATGGCTTGTAAGTTATTTATCTAAACGACACCAACATGTGAAAAATAATAATGTATTGAGCAAACCCACACATTTAGAAATTGGAATCCCTCAAGGAACAGTCATAGGTCCAATATTGTTTATCATTTATGTGAATGAAATGCTTATCAATTTCGAAAACTGGAAAAATTATATTTTTTGCCAACGACACAGTCTTGATCATAAAACAACAAAATACCTGGGAAGAAGCATATCAAAGCGAGAAAATAGAAATAAACGGGTTGAAACAATGTGTGGATGAAAATTACCTTTTCCTTAAAATTGGACCAAACTTATTAATAACATTTATACTAACGGAAAAAAATATATATCAACAATAAATTCAATACTTATTATTCATAACTCCTTTAAAAATTACTCTGCCGACTCACCAAAATGCTCAATACTGACAAAAATAATTGCATTAAATATTGATGCATATCGATAGATCGACACATTAAATGGACAGAACATTTTGCACAAACTTTTAAAAGAATACGTTTTCCTCAAAATGAGATATATTCTTAAAAAATCTATGCTACAGAAGATATACAATGTATTATCCCAATCAATTCTACAATATGGAATAATAGGCTGGGAAGGAGCATATAAAATCAATTAAGCCTCACTGGAAATAGTCCAAAGAAGACTCATTAAAATAATTCTAAAAAACCGTCAGATTATTCAAATCGTGAATTATTCCACGAATTAAAAGTTATGCAACTAAATAGGAGTAGAATCTAACGAAAAATGCATTACTTCAAATCAACAAAGATAAGCTAGAAAAGGAGTCATTGAGCACCAGACCGAGAACCACGGGACAAATAATAATTCGTAAACTCGATACAACAACGGCCCAACACCATTACACCTACTTAACTCCATTAAATGTTTTAACACATTCACTTAAGAAATACAAGCTGAGAAATAAAGTATTTTTTAAAAATAATCTTTAAATATACTTCACCTTTTGGTTGTGTGGCGTAATATTGTATTAATCGAAAAAAAATATATATATTTATATATGCACACGGGGATTTCATTTTAATTTAAATTTTCTGTAAAATTATTTTTTTGATTTTTTTTTAATTATCGTATAGAATTTCTCTATGTATGGTAGTATTCCCAAAGTTTTTTATGTATAATACTCAAGACGACACTCCCTCTCTAACAATGAGTTATTCACAATATGTATTCACTTCGTTAGTAAAAAAATAAATAATAGTAGTTTAACTTTAGTGCTGTTCATATTAGTAGTTAGTTGTTTCGTGGCACGTTAAATATCTAGAATAGTTTGTATTTTACTAATGTGTTTTAAAGAGATATTCAAATAATAAAGGAAAACGCTCTTTTTTTTGGGAGGTTATTTCTCAGGTTACATATTTATGTTTTATTACTGAATAATAAAAATTGGACCCATAAACATTGAGAACTTGCTTGAATCTTTATTTGAAGGAAATTTTTCATATCGAAAAAATATTACATCAGGAAAATATTAGGAAATAATTATTAAATTATTAAATATTAGGACAAAAATATTAGGTAGTGTCCACACCATGGTGTGATTTAAACATTCAAATATTTTTTTGTCCAATTATTACACATAGAAAATCAATGATCCAAAAATTCCCTAGTCTTCTGTGAAGCCGTATTTTCATTAACGTCACAGAAAAAACAGTTGGCCATTAGTATCACATGAAAGGTAAAAGTTGTCACATGAAAGGTAAAATGTTTTTCTTTTATAACAACTTATATTTTTCCATTGATTTTTGAAGAAGGCGTTTTGGTTGATAAATGTATGAAGTTCCAACACTATATAATATAATGTATTCCACTATACTCTATGTTTCCTGACCTCCTTTGTAACATTTTTCCGAATTTGCGTGACAGACACCCATTTCATTATGTGACTGATGTAAACAAGGGCCCTTATGTTAGCCTGGGTTGCTACGGCGCTACGAAAGGACCAATGCTACGGCGGTACTGTGCTACAGACCCTACGGAGCAGGTAAAGGCTGGCAAGAAGAAGAATGTTAGAACTGTCTGTAGACGTGGGTGGAGGATGTGTCGGTTACATTAAGTATCTGTCTCAAAGGGGCCCAACAGATTATAACGCTGTTTGTACAGCAGCAGGTGGTCAGGAAATTTATAAAAACACTTAAAACACCTTAATTATTATTTCATTGATTCCAAAAGTTTAAAGATTAGTGACACCATATAATTTATTTTTCTGCTTTATATGGCACATCACAAATGTGCCCATATCTGTACAGTGTGTGAATGAAATAATTAGGGGAGTTATGGCGCCACCCGGCTGGGCATTTTGTGAGATGGGTTAATGTAGGGAATGTGGGAAGGGATTTATTAATGCCGGTCTTGAAGAGGCTCGGATTACATGAAGAAAGAAAAACAGATGCCGGTAGCTCGTTCCACATACGAGCCGACTTACGCAAAAAATGATTCGAAGAAACGGCCCGTTATCATTGTGAACGGGTGTTTCGCTCGTGGCTGTCGGTTTTCACGCACGTGCAACGGTGATCAATGCTACAAAGCCCCTTAGAGCAGGCTCCATTAAAATACCCGTAGAGTAGACTCAGCCTACCCACATTGCGTCTGTGCATTAGAGATAGTAATCGGTCTGTTTCTTAAAATAACCGAAAAGTCAAAGTTCTCATTGACCGTTCTCCATTCTGTACCACAGGTGTTGGTTTTTTGTCTTCGCTATTAAGTAGTTAAACACTGTGGAATTAGTGTGCCCTTAGTAAATAATCTGATTATGGTAAACAAAAAAACTCTAATGCTTACATGCGTACATTATGATCATAAGCATTATGATAATTAGTAAGTATTTTTATATTAGATATATATTATTAAATAAATATTATGTATTACGCATCAAGATATCAAGTTGAGATTTAAATATATTATTATAAGCACAAAAATAGAAAAAGTGAGAGATTTCTTACAATCAAACTGATTGATCAGTTTTGTAGGATTTAAGTAAGACAAAATATTGTACAAATAATAAAAAAAAAAATATATATATATATATATATATATATATATATTCATTTTATTTCTCACTTTTAGTTCTTAGTGACAAATCGTCAGTATGTACCGGGATGTTGCAAGAAATATGTTTCAATCGTGACTTTTTAATAACTTTAATTACCTATACACATAATCAATTATTTATACTGAATCCATTATCAAAAAGTGCCCGAAATTGGAAAGTCCCAACATGTAACCCACAATATCGAAACTCGAACGCGGCATTACAAATATATATTTAAAAAATATATTTATATTTAATTTTTTTTTGTATATATACATATTATTATTATTATTTATTTATTAGGTACAATATTTTTTACAATTCAAGTTTTCCAGTAATGTAGGCCTCACTGGGTGGCTTGCCCGTGCTGAGGCCTTCATTTTATAATATGAAATATAAACTACATAATACATTTAAAGAGAAAAATTATACATTTAAAATTAAAAATACATAAAAATATATTTAAAATTAAAATAAAAAGTACATTGAAAATAATCTTGTGTGTTTGTTAGTGATGTGTGTTTATATTGGTTTTGTGTGTTACGTGTAGGTTTTATTTTTATTTTATGCTATGAAATTTTGGTAATATTGTCTTTTTTGTTCTTTAATCCATTTTGTAATTTTGTGTGTGAATTTATTTTTATTTTCCTCAATTTTAATTTCAAGTTTTAAAATATAATATATATAATACAATACAGTAAAAGTGGATTCAGAACACCCGGTGTATGTTTTCTTCTGCCCAAATGACGAGGGTGTGCCGCATGCCATTCTAGAACAATCTACCGGTAAAAGCAAAGCGTTGAAACCATACCAACAATTCGCTTACAATAAATTATAATACTCACACACGAATTACAGACCTTAAATTAATAAGAAACAATGCTACATTAATAATATGTGAAATTTATGTTCAAAATATAGATAAAACATCTACAAAAAAATATGTCTTTAATAATATTGTTAATTTACCTTGTGGCATCATTCTAATTAAATGAAAATGATTAACTTTGTTTGATCCATTACTTTAATTGTTTAAAATACCTACATGCATAAAAAACAACCATTGGTTCTAAAACCTGTCGATATATACATTTTTTATTTTTATTTATTTTATTTTATTTTTTTTTTTTTTATGAGACACCTCACAAGAGTGTCCCTGCCTGTGCAGTGTACAGACAGGGGAACTATGTAACCACCCGGTTGGGCGGCGTTGTGAGGCGGAATAAGGTAGGGGCTGTAGGAAGGGATTTGTTAATGCGGGCCTTGAAGAGGCTCGGATTATAGGAGGGAGGAAAAACAGATGCCGGTAGCTCGTTCCACATACGAGCCGACTTACACAAAAACGAGTCGTAAAAACGGCCCATTCTCATGAAGCCAACGTCAACCGTGAACGGGCGTTCAGTTCGTGTCCGTCGAGTTTCGCGCACGTGCACCGGTGCATCAGGAATCAATGCTGCTAGCTCCTTGGAGCAGGCTCCATTGAAATACCTGTAGAACAGACACAGCATGCCTATATTGCGTCTATGCATTAGAGAAGACAAACGGTCTGTTAACAACGGATTGTCAATCAAATCAAATCAAAAATTATTTATTGTAAAATAAAAATTACAAAAGGTGTATGTAGCTTATGGGTAGACCCCATTTCTTCCAGCTAACCACATTTATTTAATTACTAATATTATATAATATTATTTGTTTTATTATAATAATTACATGTGGCCGAGTTGACGTCGCGCTTGGGTCCCACTCAGGCGTAGTGTGTTCAATTTCTCGGCTGGCTAAGTCCTCCATCACAACACAAGCAACATTTTCAGCTTCCCGTGGTGGTAGTAGGAGATTTTCAAATATTGTCAGGTTATTCGTAACCCGGGAATATTTGTCTTTCTTTAAAAAAAAAAAAAAAAAATACAGATTAAATAACAATATACCAATGAAAAAATAAAAAAATACAAATATATATACCAATAAAAATAGGCGTTTCATTTACGTGAGGTATTCACTCAACGTGTAGTGACATTTATTAACAGGGAAAGTGTTTAGTAACGATTTGAATTTGTGTGTACTTGTATTTGTTTAATGTTATGTGGAAGGTTGTTATATACTTTAATGGCCATGTAGTATGGTCCTTTTTGGAATATTGTTTTGTTTGCTTTTGGTATTAGTAAGTTTTCTGTGAGCCTTGTAGCGTATTTATGTGTTGAGTTTTTTAGTGGGAACTTGTCTGTAGATGATCGCACTAACATGCATAACTCCATTATATATATATCTGTGACTGTCAGAATTTTCAGATTTTTAAACATAGGTCTACATGAATCTAAACGATCAGAGTTTGTAATTTTTCTTATGCATCTCTTTTGTATGATGAAAACATCTTTAGCGTTTACCGAGTTTCCCCAAAAAATAATACCGTATTTTATTATTGAATATACATAACCATAGTATTTG